>JANXHW010000012.1:12047500-12662916 GCA_026170595.1 Plestiodon gilberti rubricaudatus
GCTGAGCTACTTAAAATCCTAAATGATGATGCTGTGAAAGTGCTGCACTCAATATGCCAACAAATTTGGAAAACTCAGCAGTGGCCAAAGGATTGGAAAAGGTCAGTTTACGTTCCAATTCCAAAGAAGGGCAGTGCCAAAGAGTGTTCAAACTATCGCACAATTGCACTCATTTCACATGCTAGCAAGGTTATGCTCAAAATTCTACAAGCTAGGCTTCAGCAGTACGTGGACCGAGAACTACCGGATGTACAAGCTGGGTTTCGAAGAGGCAGAGGAACTAGAGATCAAATTGCCAACATGCGCTAGATCATGGAGAAAGCACGAGAGTTCCAAAAAAACACCTACTTCTGCTTCATTGACTACGCAAAAGCCTTTGATTGTGTGGATCACAACAAACTGTGGCAAGTTCTTAAAGAGATGGGGATACCAGACCACCTTACCTGTCTCCTGAGAAACCTGTATGCGGGTCAAGAAGCAACAGTTCGAACCGGCCATGGAACAACTGATTGGTTCAAAATTGGGAAGGGAGTACGGCAAGGCTGTATATTGTCACCCTGCCTATTTAACTTATATGCAGAGTACATTATGAGAAATGCAGGGCTGAATGAATCGCAAGCCGGAATCAAGATTGCCGGGAGAAACATCAACAACCTCAGATATGCAGACGATACCACTCTAATGGCAGAAAGTGAAGAAGAACTAAAGAGCCTCTTGATGAGAGTGAAAGAGGAGAGTGCAAAAGTTGGCTTGAAACTCAACATTAATAAAACTAAGATCATGGCATCTGGTCCCATCAATTCCTGGCAAATAGAAGGGGCAGAAATGGAAGCAGTAACAGATTTTACTTTTTTGGGTTCCAAGATCACTGCAGACGGAGACAGCAGCCATGAAATTAAAAGACGCTTACTCCTTGGAAGGAAAGCTATGGCAAATTTAGATAGCATAATAAAAAGCAAAGATATCACCATACCAACAAAAGTTCGTATAGTCAGGGCGATGGTGTTCCCAGTAGCAATGTATGGTTGCGAGAGCTGGACCATAAGGAAGGCTGAGCGCCGAAGAATAGATGCTTTTGAACTGTGGTGCTGGAGAAGACTCCTGAGAGTCCCTTGGACTGCTAGGAGATCAAATCAGTCAATCCTAAATGAAGTCAACCCTGACTGTTCCCTGGAAGGACAGGTACTAAGGCTGAAACTCAAATATTTTGGCCACCTAATGCGAAGAGAGGACTCTCTGGAGAAGACTCTGATGCTGGGAAAGACTGAAGGCAAAAGGAGAAGGGGAAGGCCAAGGATGAGATGGTTAGACAGCATCACCGATGCAACGAACATGAAAATGAGCGAACTCAGGAAGATAGTGGAGGATAGGAAGGCCTGGCGGGATATGGTTCATGGGATCACGAAGGGTCGGACACGACTTAACGACTGAACAACAAATACCCTGTTTACACCCCCCCCCATTAGTAAGGTAGGATTACAACCAAGAAAGTGCAGGATTACAACCAAGAAAGTGCAGTAAAACCTATGGAGTGAAGAGTAGGCTTACCAGACGTCCCGGTCTGCCCGGGACAGTCCCGGTATTTCATGGTTCATCACAGGGGTCCCGGGAGGTCCCTGGCAGCCATGACAATTTTTTTTTAAAAAAAAAAAAATTAAAATGGCCACCGCCATGTAAAAAAAATGGCCACCACCATTTATCTCCCAGATTACCGCGCACAAGCAGCCCAGGAGCCCTTCAGAACAAAGGGCTTCCAGGCCGCTTGTTCACATGTCTGCGGCTCGCAATTCTACTGCCTCATGTGTCTGCGGCTTGCAATTCATGCAGCTTGCAATTCTACTGCCTCATGTGCCCTCATGAGATTTGGGTGTCGCCATCTTGGATCTCGCGAGATTTCGCTTCGCTGCTTAATGATACTTGGCCACCTTACAAATTACTCTGAGCTATGAGTGGTTCAGATTTCGTGAAATCCAAGATGGCGTCGCACAGGAAAAGTTTGAACACTTTTAAAATTCTGGAAGCAGAAGCTGTGGTGGCGGCAGGGGGTAGTCGGCCCGACGGGGGAGTCCTGGCTGGCCCAATGTAGCTGACCAGCCTATTGGCAGCCAGCAGCAGCAGCAGCACAAAGAACTGGAGGCATGCAAAAAAGGGGCAAAAAGCAGTGAAAGGGGGCAAAAATAATTGGAGGGGTGCCCCAGTTTGGGCACCTCAAAATATGGTAAGCCTAATGTTGTGTGACTCTGTCTCTTCCTAAAAACCAAGAAGGTGTATTTGACTTGTCACACTGGGGCCCAAAATGTAACTTGGGGCTGCTCAATGAATGCTCCAAAACACAGGCTCCTTCTCAAGAGTCAAGTCACAGTAGCGGATGACTTCTGAAAGTTCTCCGCATCTTTATTCAATTTCATCAGAAGACACGGCTGCAGGAAGAAACCCCTATTATTATTATTATTATTATTATTATTATTATTATTATTATTATTATTATTATTATTATTTTCGTCCCCTGGAGAAAAAAAAAAGTGGGGCTCATCTTCTGAGCTGCAGCCAGAGTTGGCCTCTGACCCTTGCCAGAGACGAGAAAGGTGTCTGCCCTGAAAGACAAGCTTGTATTGAGCAGCAGAAGGAATAAAGTCATGGGAGAAGGAGGAGGGAATGCTTTATCCAAAACACATGTTTTTGCCACTATTCTAGTTATCTGGAATATTTCCTGCATGTTTGTTGCCATAGCGACTGGCCCAGCATGAAAGACCTATTTACTAGGCCCTAGGATAAGAAACAGCCATGTGTTGTCAATTTTAGAGCGCTCTCTCCCCTCCATCCCGCATCTCTTCCCCCCCCCATAGAGTCCCCCTCTGCTGCATTCTCGGATGGTACGGAGCCTACCCCCCCCCCCCCCCAGACAAGAACCATCCCTCTTGCTCGCATCATTCCCTAGTAATTTTTGTTTTCTCCTTCAGTGAGGTTTTCTTGGCTCCGTGTGTACAGTGACTGGGCAAGGAGCCATGGTGGGATGGGGGGAATAGGTTTGGCTTTGAAGGAAACGTTAAGAAAAGTGTCTGGTGCCTGAGAGCGGTGATTTGAACAGGGAAGGCTTCGGGAGTGGACCGGAATTTTTGGGACGGAGCTGGAGGTAAGTGACTGTCTCCGCTTTTGAGAGGGAAAGCCAGTGAGTTAACTGAAGCAAAAGCCATTTCCTCTCATTTTTCCTTGGGTTCCTCAGGTATGTTCAGTGGGTATATCCAACCTGAGCTGAAGCTGCCCTCCTTTCCTCCCCCCCCCCGCCCCTTTCCGCCTTTTTCTGTGAAGCGAGCAGCTTGTCAGCAACCAAACTTCTAGGAAAATATTTGCTCAGAGAAGTGCACAGGCTGGCTGGCTGCAACGAGGGAGCCGAGCCGAGCTGGCTTATGCTTCAGCTTGGAAAAGCAAAAGGGAACATATTTGCAAGAGAGCCTATATCTCAGTGTAGTTGGGTCTTTCTGTAGGGCAACCAAAGAACACGACAACACCCTCAAGGGGCAATAGAGCTCTCTGGGGGTCCCGATTTAAAGTGTTTGAAGAGGGGACAACATAGCTCAGTGGACAGGCACCTGCTTTGCTTGCAGAGGGCTCCCTGGCACCATCAGGTCGCTCTGAGAAAGACTTCCATTCGAAACCCTGGAGGGCTGCTGCCTGTCAGTGTTCAACAATACTGTGCAAGGTGGACCAAATCGCTTGACTCAGTATAGATGCAGCTGAACCCTAACCTGTAGTCTAAACCTCCCCATGCTGTGAGAATCTTCCATCACTCTCTAGGGACTCTTCTGCGTGTCATGAAGCTCCGTTCATGCAAATGCTCCAAAAACCGTGGCATGAGCCGAGCTTCTGCCTGCAGTGAAGATTCGGAGATATTGCTCCCCATTTAAATGGGATCCTCAGGGACATATCTGCAGCCTGGAATCAGCAGGTGTTGATGCAGCCTCTCGGGGGTAATGCTGAAATTACAAGCCGTCCAGGTAATTGGATTAATTACCCTAATAAAAGACAAATGTGACTTTTTATTTTTAAAAATGTCATGTCCTTGCTGGACAAATTAGGTTGGATTTGGAGGTGTGGGTGAGTTGAGAAGAGGAAAGTATAGTGTATGACTTTGTTAGGTGCAGTGTCAGCCTTTGTGCTGCCTGTTTCACTGGGATTTCGGTTTATGGTGTAGGATAGGATTGGGCCCTAAGTGATCATGGTTGCAGGAGTATTCCGTGTCCAGGTGGATAGAGACAGGAGCTGAAGATCTCTCAGGGGTCCTCCTTACCTGTGCTCAGGTGTATGCAGAATCTGAGGACAAATGATTGCTGCATGTGGCTCTGTAGTAATGCATAAGGGCTAGGTAAAGGTAAAGGTATCCCCTGACAATTAAGTCCAGTCGTGTCCGACGCTAGGGTGTGGTGCTCATCTCCATTTCAAAGCCGAAGAGCCAGCGTTGTCCGAAGACGCCTCCATGGTCACGTGGCCGGCATGACTCTCCTTGCCGCAGCGCGTAGCATGCAGCTGGAACACGGAGCACGCAGCGGGTTAAACCGCTGAACCATAAGCTGTCGATTGAAAGGTCGGCAGTTCGATTCCCGCGACGGGGTGAGCGCTCGATGCTTGGCCAGCTCCTGCCAACCTAGCAGTTCCAAAGCATGTCAATGCGAGTAGATAAATAGGTACCGCTTGCGGGAAGGTAAACAGTGCATAAGGGCTAACTGTGCACCAAACCAGGAGGGGATGGGGTTGTTAGTGTTAGAGCATATGATCTGCATGCAGAAATCCTAGCTTGAATCCCTCGCAGAAGCTTCAGGTATGGCTGGGAAGACTCGGGAGAACTTCAGCTGTCAGTCAGGGCAGTGCTGGCCTAGATAGACTCATGGTCCGTCTCAATATAAGGTAGTAGATTCAGCAGGTGCCGTGTTGGAAGGGCTGATGCAGCTTTCTTCATATCCTCCGTGGGGGTTGGCTGGGATTTGATTTTTGGAAATGCTTCGTGTTGAAATCAATGTGGAGGGCAGAATTGTTCATGCCAAACACACCTGATGCTCTTTCAGTGACGGCAGTCCCCAGAATGATGCATGTTTGCCAGGTGCATTATAGTGTTACAATGGACTTGCTCCATCAGATATGTTTTTGGGGGAAATCTGTCAACTCCTTTGTTCTTTCTCTAAAATCCTCTTTCTTTCAAAGCACAAGGGATAGCCACAGTAGGAGATAGGAGGCAGCAACCTTCTTACCTCCTGCCCCATTGCTGGACCCCTGTGGTTATTTGAAGTAAAGGGGTGTGTGTGTGTGTGTGTGTGTGTGTGTGTGTGTGTGTGTGTGTTGAAATGATTTATAGCCTGCTCTGCCTTTCCGAATAATTGGAGCACAATGTTTCATGCATTGAATTTGCTCCAGAATCACCTGCCTGGCTCTGAAGCATAGATTCTTGAGGATTTCACCATTACCTATTTTTAAAAGCAAGAGATTCTAGCCCTCAAGAAAACAGAGGTAATGTTGGAAACCAAGCAAGCACTATCTCCAAAACGATGTTCTGTAGTGGAGCTTTTTGTGCTTTGTAGAGCTACCTGTTCCTCCACTATATCAGGTTCCCTTGCTAATGGGAGAGCCAGGATGATGTAGTGGTTCAGGAGTTGGACTTAGAAGATCCAGGTTCAAATCCCTGCTCAGCCATGAAGCTTCCTGGGTGACCTTGGGCCAGCCACTATCTCTCAGCCTCACCTACCATACAGGGTTGTTGTGAGGACAAAAGGAGGGGAGGAACTATGATCTCCTTAGAGGAAGGGTGGTATAAAATGTGAAGAAAAATTTAAAATAATGTACTCCATGGTTCATCAGTGATCCACACTGTGTCTCCTACAACCATTGCAGCACTCCTGACCCAGCTAGCCCACTTTCTGCAAAAGGTGAGCAATTGGATTCAGAATAAAACATCCTTATTGAACAACATAAGGAATTGCATTCACTAAGATATCTGTTTGCATAATCTATGTTGAACTCAGAACATGAAGCATTGGCTTTTTTCTTGGCGTACAATATGATTGTTAGGACCCACCTATTATAGTAATAATAATTTGTATAGCACCGTCAATGTACGTGGTGTTTTACATAGAGTAACATGACAGTTCCCTGCCCCGAGAGGCTTACAATCTAGATGTTGCTATAGGAGTGACAAAAGAGAGAAAGATGGAGTCAGGGAAAACAGAGGAAAGCAGGTGTGATTGTTTCAGTTACATGTGTTTAGGCTTAGTTACTACAGCAGGGAGTAGGGATGAAGGCATCATGCCAAGGGCTTCACGGGAAAAGTGGTTTTTCAGAAGGTTGTGAGCGAGGGAGCATCCCGCAGGGGTTCCGGGAGGCGGATTCAGGCACAAGGGGCAGGAAGGGGGACAGGACAAAGTCAATCAAGGGAGCAAGAGATCTTCAAATGATTGAGGGTGGCAGACCTGGAAGTACGAAGTTCAGGGGCAGGAATGTAGCAGGATATGAGGGCTGATAGGTGGGGAGGGGCAAGGTATCGAAGGCTTTGAGTATGAGGACTAGAAACTTGTGCTGAATTAGGGAATGGACAGGAAGTCGATGAAGGGGGACCATCAATCTGAGCCAGGGCTGCTTTATTGTGTACTGTTGACTGACTCTGCTCAAATTAAGCCTTGAGGCCTGGCCTCTATTACCCTGTTACCTCAAAGGCAGGCTTACCAGATCGCCGACTGGGACGTTCCTTTTTGCCCTTAAGGGCGGCGGGGGGGAGGGGCGATAGGAGACGGAGCGCTCCGTCTCCCATCGCCCCTCCCCCCCGCCGCCCTTAAGGGCAAAAAGGAACGTCCCAGTCGGCGATCTGGTAAGCCTGCTCAAAGGGCAGTGTGACCCTTGCCATCATATCACACTGTGCTCATAACCAACAATAGAATTGGTATAGCACGTTCTAAATCACAAACCACTTCTCATGTGGTATCACAACAGTGCTGTCAGATAAGTAACATTATCCCCATATTGCAGATGGGGAAGACTGACAGCGCAATCCTATCCAACGTACACCACTGGTGTAACCCAGCGGTGCAGCGAGAACGGGAGGCCCCAGAACGAAAAAGGGATTCAAGTCGCCTTCAAAGGGGATTTAAATCTCCCCTCCCCTCTAAAGCCTCCCGCCCTGCCCTCCCTTGCTGGTTACAGCGGTGGTATAAGTTGGATAGGATTGCGCTGTGAGGCTGAGACCTAGTTTGGGGCAAAGGCAGACTTAGGCCTTTCCCAGTTCAGCTTCTCATCACATGCTCTTAGCCACGACACTGGACCAATTATAGCCTCTGTACTATGCAAAGCGGGAGATGTTGGATCTGTGCTGGTCAGGCACTGAAGGCACAGGAGCCCTGCCAGAACGGAAAGGGGCAGCCCTACTCAAGCACGTATCTCTGGCATGCCTTGACCTTCCATGGATTTGCTGGTGTTCAAGCTGAAATGACTGGGATTAAAGTAGGAGTTGCAAGTGAAACACAATTCTGTCACCTGGGAGGGCAAACTAGGTCGGACTAGTGGTTCTTTCTGGCTTGCAGATGAGTGTTGTGTTGGAGCTGGGCTCCCCTGTCGAAGAAAGACATTCTTTCATATGGACGGGAAGCAACGGTTTCCATACCTTTGGCCAAAACAATACCTCTCCCTCCTGCCATCCCCCTAAGAGCAAAAATGCCAAGAACATTCATTCTGGCATGCAAACCACATGGCAAAGGCATAACGTGCTGCCATGGGCCAAGGAAAATACCGCCTGACATTCCCTTAGAAAAATAAAGCCCCAAGTTTCCTTGCAATATGAAATAGCTTGAATATTAAAAACAAACAGAGGCCAGTAACAGCGTTGGAATACAAAGTAATTCCTCCTGCAACCAAGTTTTAAATGCATAGAGTAGACCCCCTAGGGCAAAAGGAGGCTTCATTCGTAGGAGCCTTAAAAAATAACCTGAGCAGGCAGAACAAGGACTCATGACGGTACTGGCACTGTCCAATAGCCATTCCTGGCCACTTCCACTGCATTTTGGCTAAATTGCATTCCCAGTGGCAACAATCACTGTGTTCTAGTGACAGGTACTGATTCATACTGCTGGCAGCCCCTCCCCCCATGCAACCATTTCCAGGAGTGTGGGGACACGGGGGGGGGGGCTTATCACCCCTCTGGGACTGCATGAAAGTCCCAATTATATGAAATGGTGTCAGTACATGAAGCAGGGCAAGACTTGAGAGTGCTGTTATTATGAACAGGTTATCTTGTTGGCTGTGTGCTCCCTGAGGCATCTGGTGGGGCCACTGTGTGATACAGGAAGCTGGACTAGATGGGCTTTTGGCCTGATCCAGCAGGGCTCTTCTTATGTTCTTATGTTATTTGTGTGAATACAACAGCCCTTTTTCAACCTGCTGCAAGGAGGTGTCTACCATGCCTATCAGGGGGCCCACTTAAATGGGGTTGTGCCCAATGTGCCATCATGGGATGGGGGGACATTGGGGGCCCCAGCAACCCAGGCCCAGCACTCATGCAGGTGATGGCTACCATGTGCCTGCGAAACACATCTGTTGCATTCATACTGTGAATTGCGGAAGCTTTCATGGCCAGAAACAATTTGCAAAGGGGTGTTTCCCAACCTTAACTAGAGACACCAGTCACCAGGGACCGTATTCTCTATCTCTTTGCATACTGTGAATTGTTTGGTGAGCAGCCCTGCTTGGAGGAAGGGTAGTATAGAAATAAAACATGAGCTGCAGAATCTGATATTTGGCACAGATCCCTGAGAACGTCAGCATTCCTTATTTCATGTTTTAAAAAGAACGTTTCTAGCCCTCATGGAAATGAGGAATTAGAGAGGCCAAGTCCAATAGAAATCAAAATGATTCTTGAAAGGGTCAGGGTCTGGAGATGTGCTCAGATCATGACATATGTTCTGCACCAGCAAATCCTCAGTTATAAGACTTGGAGGCATGGATTCCTAGTCTTAAACTACACCTGATGGCAGCAGACAAATGTAATGCCTTGTGCCAATCATATATGAAATGGGGAGGGTCGCTCACTGTGAGAGCACCCATCTTGCAGACAGAAAGCCCCCGATTCGATCCCTGGTGTCTCTAGGTAAGGTTGGGAAACACCCCTGTATGAAACTGACTCATAACACACATTACTGAGCTGAGTGAATCAGTGGTCTGGCTCAGTACGGGGCAGACAGAGGGAAAAGGGGGGGGTTATGTGGGTGAGTGCAACTGAACCTGCCCCTCTCAAGCTATAGCACTTCCAAAATCCCACCTGATCCCATACATCCCACTGTATACATAATTGAGGCAGGAGTGGGTTTCGGCGAACAGGTGGGTCCGCTGAAACCCACTGTCAGCATCACATATCCTTTGAGCCTCAGTTTTCCTGTACCAGGAAATATAATATACCTGCAGAGCAGGTGCCCTTGATCAGATGTGCCCTTTCCTCTTTCGATCAGATGAACTGAGCTCTGGTTCTGGTTCTGCAGTGCTGACCCAAAGCTGTGAAAGACCTCAGGCCATCTCAGCAGCCCTTTGCAAGGTGCGACGTCTCTGGGCCAAGCTTCTGTGGTTGGTTTCATAGAAGCCTTGGCATACGCCAGTGACCAGGGCCTTGTTGATACTAACGGTGTGTATGTGTGTAGTATGAGCAGCCTATAAAAGGCAATGCAGGCTGGTGATGTGTCAAGGAGAAATGTAAACATGCAGCTCGAGGTTAGAGGCGTATGCAGCAGGAGTCTGAAAAAATCTCACTTGTGAGCAACAGAGATGAGATGGGACGGAAGGAAGTCTCGCTTGCGGGCTGCTGAGGAAATCCATGCCTCCCAAACAGAAATGCAGGATTTGCCAATAGTAGGATTCGGGTCACCCTCATTGGTTCTGTCAATTTGGAATATTGTCCGTAATAGTCAGAAACCAGAACGTTGTTGTTGTGAAATATTTATATACCACTTTTCAGAAAACGAGTCCACATAGCAAAAGGCATGTTTAAATGGTTCCCTGCCCCAGAGGAGCTCACAATCTAACTCGAAACCCAGGGGAGACATACATAAGAACCTAAGAAGAGCCCTGCTGGGATGAATAGTGACCGGTGCTCTTTCCTCTGCTAATTATATGAGAATGGCCACTTTGAAAGGTGCATCTTAGCCCAGTTAGCAGACATTTTCAGAAATATTGATCCTGTGAAAGGCAGAGAAGAGCTTCCAGAGATGTCTAATACAGATGGTAAGAGACACATACAAGTGATCTTTGGTAGGAGAACAGGGCACGTCCTTCTTTTCATCTATGCAACGTTGGAGGGTTTAGGAAAACTGTGGTCTAATATTGCTAAGGCTATTGCAAGCACCAAGATTGGCTATAAAAGAAAGAGGGGAATGAAGTGGAGATGGAGGGAGAGGTGGGCTATAGCATGGAAGATGCCTCTAGTCTAGCCCACTTTGAACACGGACAGTTGCGTTCCCCTTGCCGAGTCCAAGAGAGTGACATTTGAACAGGTGTTGCTTAGCCCAGCTGGAAGGGGCTCATGAACAAGACCCTCGCCGTTTCTAGCAGCACTCCCGCATGCCTCCAACATGCGCCCTGATGCATCTTGCTGATTTGGGAGGAGGGATGATGTGGTTTTCTGATTCAGCAGACCCTCCAGGCACCTCCTCTCCCGTGAGCCGCACAGATCATGATAGCTTGGGAGGAATTCAAAAGGCAGTCGGGTGCGGAGACAGGCTGCAGAATCAGAAGCTACCCAACATTTTGGCCAGAAAAACAGATGTGATGTTAGCTCCGTGGTAAAGCACAGAAGGTCCCGGGTTTAATCCTGGTAGCTCCAGGTAGGGCTGGAAGACGTTATTGAGCTTGATGCACCTTTGCAGCTTCCTATGCTTGTCGTGCTTATCATCTCTCTAGGATTCTCTACCAGACCACCTGGAAACTGGCCAAGCATCCCATCAGGCCTCTTTCTTGACACGAGAGGAGGCCAGAGGCTTGCTGCCCCATTGCACAGGTGTCAAGGCAGAATGCCTGGAGTGGAGAATCCCCAGATTGACAAGTGTTACCCAGAGGAGCATCTGCTATCCTTCACGAGCAGCGTGCGCAATGTGCGGCCCTAGGGCGATCCACGAGGTCAGAACTCTGACCTCCAAAGACACAGCCCCCACCGCCTGGAATGTGTTTCCACAGCAACCTGTTGGGTTTGGAGTTTTCCTCCACTTATCAAGGGGGCAGTTTCTGTTTGGGCAGCTAATGGAGCAGCCTGGGAGTGTAACTGGATCCACAGCTGGAATTAAAGTAATAGCCGGGCTTGTTTAAGAAGTTTGATGGATGGGGAACCCCTTGGGGGTGAGTGAGTGAGTGAGTGAGTGAGTGAGTGAGTGAGTGTGTGTGTGTGTGTGTGTGTGTGTGTGTGTGTGTGTGTGTGTGTGTGTGGTGGGGGGAGAAGGAGCTGGACGCTCATGACCAGATTTCGGGAGTTGGTGCTGAAAGCAGGACAGCCACCTGTCCTTCTGGCTTCCAAGGCCCAGGTCTAATTTGACCCCCCACCCTGGGTTTCTTGTGATCTGGTGGGTGGTTAGAAGCTAAGTGGAGAGAGCTGCTGAGTGGCAAAGCCGACACCGTTTGCTTTCGCTCCCAAATCCTTGCAATGCTGTGCAGTGTTTTGTTTTTCCTTCCAAGCGGCAGCTGAGATGGTGTTGCGGGGAATGTAGAGTCCCAATACATTCGGTTCAGGTAAAGATGAAGCTGTTATTCAGCCTCAAGATGGAGGGAATCGGAAGTAGAGCATGCAGGCGGATGCAGTCAGCAGATCATATTTCTTGTTGTTGTTGGGGCCTTTTCTGTTAATACTGTTATTAAAATTCTTGTTGTTGCCTCAATGTAGTAGCATCCACTACAGCTGTTGAATTAATATAGCAAAGCTGGGAAGATTGCATTATTATTGCTGGTATACTGTGTGTAGAAATGTCACAAATCACACCTCTTGTGTTTCATGGCCTTTGCTCCACTATTTACATTTATTATTATTATCCACATACGCGATTTGTACGTTTGCCAAAAGCTGAGACGTCTGAGGTGGGGCCTGGTGATGTCACAAGACCAGTAACCCTTGACCAATGGGAAATCTGGTACTGGGGCAGACCCCACCAGCGACTCCCAAATGGCCTGAGATTAACCTTTTGCTGCCCTTCTGCTTGGGGAAAGAAGCAGATGACACAGCAAGATCAATTTGGGCAAACCGGCAGCCATAATTCTGGGAGAAAAGTTAGGCTGAGGGTGTTTTCACACATGATGCTAAACATTTATCGTCCATTCCCTGCCTCTACAATTAGAATTGCATAAACGACATTTGCTATAAAAATAATTTCTCTCTTTGGCTTCGTAACCCACATTAACACTCCCTTGTGAACACAAATAGCATGGAAGAGGCTTAAAAGCGCTATGGGTGTGTAAAAAAAAAAAGCAATCCTAAGAGATAGTGACCTGCCAAATGCTACGCATGGAACTTCCGGACTCAGCAGGGATTCCTTTCCACCCTGGCTCCCCCCACGTTCACACCCAGTGCTCTGTCTCCAACCGACAGCCCCAGATCAATTCTGTCAGAGACATATGGATGTAGTTAAATGTTATACTACACATTCTGCATTCTCTGGCTTGCACAGTGAGAAAAAGCAGGTATTGCACCTAGGGATTGGCTTCCTTAGGAGCGACTGTTCCTAGTTTACATGCTCTGTGCATGATGAATCTCCCCTTGTTTCAACCTTTAGGATGCCATGGGAAAGTCTCAATCTTCCATGGGAACCTCGGCACAAAGCCTGTTCCCCCAGCGTTGCGTTCCAAGTGCCGGGACCCTGCTCCCCATGAAACGGGGGGGGGGCGGACGGACGTTGTCCTGCAAAGGCTGCTCTGCAGGTTTGCATGCAAGCGTCTGTAGCAGGAGATGGTGGAGGCGTGGGCATCACACGGCCCGACAGTGGGATTTGCATACATCAAAGCCACAAACAAGGGGCCCTGCCATGTGTTTGTCAGCCTGAGTTAGAGATGATACAGGCCACAGCCATTGTCTGCCCTTAAGCTAGCCTTGAAAAGATCCACTTTCAATATCTGAAATAATTTCTCCCTCCGTTATTGGAGGCGGGTGGAAGGCCGCTCGCTGCGGGGTCTCCAGCTGTGTAGCCAATGGGGCTTTCATAGCCCTTAGCAGCAGGGGCACCCCCTTTATGAGAAGATGGGGCTTTCCTGTGGGAAGAAAGGTTGGCTGGGGGGGGGGTGCGTGTGTGCGTGCGAGAGAGAGAGAGAGAGAGAGAGAGAGAGAGAGAGAGAGAGAGAATGTCAGTACTCTGGATCTTGGGCAGGGCTCTGTCACATGTACTTGCACCCAGGAGAAAGGTGCAAAGGCTAAGAGGAAGTGGTGTAGCTCAGTGGTAAAAGGTACACTTCACACTGAGAAGGTCTAGGTTCCATTTCCAGGTAGGGCAAAGGGAAAAAAAATCCTGTCTGAAACCCTGGAGAGCTGCTGCCAGCCAGTGTTGACAATACTGAAAAAGGTGGACCAATGACGTGACTCTGCATGGCGGCTTCCGATGCTTCTACTAGTCTCCTGAGATTCTGATAAACATAAACGGTACTAGCCAGTGGCCCAGGCCACAACCAGGTCGTCCTGGTTGTCCAGCAACACGTTGACCACAGGTATGGGCTCTTTTTCGATAGGCACATTCCCAGATGCAGCAGACGGCCCCAACAGAAACAGGAAGGGGGAAAGGGGAGAGTCGGTCTCCCCCAAACGCACTATATCTAATCTCCTGCCACGTGGAAAAAATATTGCAGTTCCGTAGGCGACTGCAAGCACGGAAGCCGTGACTGGCTGGCACTACAAGGGGAGTGTCTTACTGTGCCCCACTGTTTCAGCACTTCCGACATCCACATACTGTATATGTGGGGCTCCTCAGGCTGTGCTTGTCCCCTTTCTGGTCTGCATAGTTGAATGAAGTCCATGCAGGGCCAGTTGGAGATATTTCTTATTTGTCAGCGTTGGGGTGAAACACTGGTGCTACCTGGTAGGTATCAAAATAGACAAGACGTTCGTGTTATTGCATCTCAAACCGTTTTTTAAGGCTCAGAATTAACACGGAGCAGAATCCCATCTTCCCGGGCCGTCTCTAATTGAATTACACCACCACCATCTCCAATATCACGTTGTTCTCCTCGGCAACCAGCTGTTGTTCCAGGGGGTCAGCGGCTGACAGACAAACAATGGGGAGGAAGGGCTGTTGGGAGCAAGGGAGTTTCTAAACCCTGCCACTGTGACAGTCGGCAGAACTCTGTCTTGGCCAGAGCTGGGGAAAGAGACAAAGGAAAGATAACCCAGGTGTGAGGAGCAAGGGACAGCCGAAGGCCGGGGATGGAGCTTTGTCACCATGGTTACCAGGATGCAAACACTGCCCCAGGAGGCCTGGATACACAGATGCTCAGGGAAGGATCAGCTTCTTAAGGAATGGCTTATGGCCTTCAGGGCTGCTGTAGCATGCCAATGGAATAAATATTTCTCTTTCACCGCAATCCGGTGACAAGTTCATTGTTTTCTTTATCCATAAACAAGAAAGCGGAGTTTTTACAACTTTGTCCAATGTGTCTCTTTCGCTGTGTTAAGCCCAGTTGCCACAGCACTAGAAGGAAAGGGTGTGTGTGAAAACCCTGTGTGGGAGGAGTGAGAGAATACACCAGGGTTGCCATCAATTTTCCTGAGCGAGGCTTGAACAGCTGCATGGCAGGCAGAATGTCAAGAGGGCACCCTTTTCAGCAAGGAGAAATCCAACAGGCAGCCCTTTCTGCAGCAAGGAGATGTGATGCGAACGAAGTATAGTATAGCACATCACTCTACACTACAGGGAAGGGTTGTAGCTAGCAGTAGAACCGCTGCTTTGCATACAAAAGAAGATCTCTGATTCAATTCCTAGCATCTCCCGGTAGGGTAGAGAAAATTTCTTCATGGAAACCTTGGAATGCAACTGCCAGTCTGTGTTGATAATACTGAGCAAAATGCATCAACAGACTGACTCAGTAGGAAGCCAACCCCCCATCTTAAGGCCTAAAAGCCTCACCAGCAAGAACTAACGTAATGTTGCCAGCTTTTTTTTTAAGGGTTCTTGGGCTTTAGGACTCTAACCCTTTATTTCTGCCTCTACCCCAGTACCAGATTTTTCTCCTCATTTTTTAAGGTTCGGCAGTCTTGTGATGTCACCAGTCCTCACCCCCAAGTGCAGAAGGGACACCCAGTGCAAAGGAAGAAGACTTTTGGGGGGGGGAGTCACCCCTGAGCTTCCAAGCTTTTGCATTGCTTATATGTGAAAAGCTTGCCTTTGCGCGGCGGACTTCGGCCCGCCCCAAACCTTGTTGCTTTGCGACTCTTCATTTTGGTGTCACCCACCCAGAGGGTGACCCCCAGTGTGGTCCGCACCAGCCGCACCCCCCTTGTGATGCTCACCCCATGACATCACCAGGCTCTGCCAGAATTATCAGGTGTTTGGAGGCCCTGAATCTGAAAACCCTAAGACATCTCTTTCGATAAATTGGCAGGAAAGCACTGGACCCTAAGTGAAAGGGGCAATGGCAAATTCTGCATTAATCCAGTCCAGTTTCTATGGAATGCAGACTGCTTGCCTTTTAAAGTTACAGTTTTCTCTTGTTAGTTCATACTACATTTGAACATTGTGAACATTTTCAGTTATTTCCTTCCATCAACACTTGCTTAGGCTGTTTCTCATTTCTTTTATAACTTTTCACCCCGAGGCTTGCCACTTTCCATCCTTAGTGTTAGCCAGAAGGTGGGTTCTTTTTGGAAAGTTTAATTAAAATTTGTTCAGCCATTTTTACGGGCTTAGAACAGGTAACTTTTCCTACTGTACAAACAAATCCTGGGCAAACTCTGCTGCACACAATTAAACTCCGAGACAGCAGAGTCTCCCTCGCTGCTTAACACTCACAGAGCACTTCATTCTCCAACAATAGTGTTCCACAATAGTCGTCATGGAGTCTTCATGGCGTTTTGTACAATAGTCATCATTATTGCAACAATAATAAGAGATTGTGGAGAGTGTGTTCTGTGTGCCTGAATATAATTTTAGCGGCCAACGAAATGCATGGGACACCACTGTACAAGTGGAAGAGTACTGCTGCCAAAGGGAGCGCAGGCTTAAGGCATGGTTTGCAGTCATCTTACTGCAGCTAAGCAGGTCTTGGGCTGGCCAGAGCTTGGATGGGTGACCAACCAGTAAACCTCATGGTGTCCAGCCAGGAAAGCCACCCATCTAAACCAGCCAGAGGAGCCACGGAGTGCCACGGAATTCTCTCGGAAAACAGTGCAGTGCCAATTGGCAGGCATCAACATAATATAATGGGGAGCCGCGGCCAATGGTCGCCAATGGTCAAGGGAGCCGCAGGTCGAAAAAGTTTGGGAAACACTGATATAGTGGATGGGTGAGAACTCTCCTTCACCATAGCTGTGGGTGGTGACACAAAGAAGGATTTGTGTCCATCCTCCCATCACCCCCTGGAAAGCCTTGCTATTGGGCTCCCAGGTGGCTCACAGCAATGTAAGCAGACCACCCTCTTTCTTCCCCCTGCATCGTTTTACAAGTCTCAGCTCCGGATGCCGTTACATCCCGGGACAAAGAAACCAGGAATTGTAAAATGGCATGGATTATTTGAGAGGATGGTTGCTGTGCGCTGCCCTTCCAGCACTGATCAGGAAGCATCTCCATGAGTCCTGATTTACCAGATGGTCGCGGGGAGACGTGGCAGCAGAGGACCCTTAAAGCATTTTGGCTGGGCAATGGTGTGGCCCCTCACAAGGCCCTGCCTGTGGAGCCATCCCCTGACAACAGTCAAACAGTTAAAAAAGTAGCTGGTTGTTTCAAATCAAAATGTGAATTGCAGCCTTTCCTGCTGCTGGAACCTGGAAGCCATGGACTCGCGTGTTGCTGTCTTCACATGGTGAATTAAAGGCAGGGCTGATCTTTCTCAACTCTCTTTTTTTTTTCTTGTGCCCCAGTCAGACAAGTGGCAGCAGGTATTTTCTGGCCATTTGGTGGCCATTGCTGGTTCTTTACTACTGGGCTCTCTGCATCAGCTCCAGCTTTTTTCCAGGGTTGGGAATCTTGTACCCTCGCCAGTGATGTGCTCCTAGCTCTGCAGTGACCCTACTCATCCAGGTCAGCTAATGGCTTCCCCCGATATGGATGAACTAGAAAAGCTTGGGCAGCAGTGGTTATCTACTCTGTCTGACGACTGACGCCGGCTCCTGCCTCTTGATCAGTGGCTGCTCAGGGGCCAGCTCTGGTCCTCCCCTTTTCTTTCCCTTCAGGCCCCTTCCTCTACCCTTCTCTTCTTCACCTCATTCCCTGTCACCCTGCTTAGACCTGTGCACCCTGCAAGGGAGCTGCAGCTCAGTGGTTGAGCATGTGCAGAAAGTTTCAGGTTCAGTCCCCAGCAGCATCTGTCTTCTGCATGCAGTGTATATGCTGGTGGCCTATGGCCAATAGTGACCAGAGTTCCTTAAGATCAGAGAAGTGCAGTCAGGGGAAGGGCAGGAAACCTTCTGTGACATCAGGGCAGCTCAGCCAACCGCTGTCAGAGGCATTATCAACTACAGGTTGGTTACCCCTTATCCGGACATCCGAAATCCAGACTTCATTCCGAAATCCAGACATTTTCAGGGCTATGACTTTTTTAAAAAAATACTTCTTCCCGCACCTGGCTGCCATAGCGCAAGGCATGCTGGGCCATAAAAGTATTAAAAATACTGTATGAAATTACATTCAGGCTATGTGTATAAGGTGTATATGAGACATGAATGAATTTCGTGTTTAGACTTGGGTCCCATCCCCAAGGTATCTCATTATATTTATGCAAATATTCCAAAATCCAGACAAATCCGAAATCCAGAAAATGTCCCATCCCAAGCAGTCTGGATAAGGGATACTCAGCCTGTATTGCACCTTCCCCCCAATATAGATTCCCGTTTAGTGACCATTGTGGACCATTAGTGGCCCACTTACTGAGCTCCGCTGCTCAACCTGAAGTTCTCTCATCTCCTGACACCAGGGTGTCCTTGGCCCGCTGGACCATTGGCTTCCAAGCCTTACATTGTCCGTACAGGGAGATCCGAAGCTATGCTTTTGGTTATGCTTTTCATCTTTCCTGCTTGAAAACCGTGATTGTTGCGTCGTCGATACACCAATGCTTCACCCGTTCTGTGGTCATAAAAACGGAATGCCCAGGAAGAGATTACCCTCAGTTCTGAGACTGCCTCCTCCAGTCCTCCAGCTCTGGAAAAATAGGGCTCTAAAGCAGAGGAAGATGGGAGTATTGGGGGGTCGAGGGGGGGGTTGTCATATTTTGCTGGGCCTAAAGCCCCAGATTACCGTAAACCAGTTCTGTGTAGAAGGAGAGGAGACAGTGAGGAAATTGTCTCTTTTTCTATTCCTGGAGGAGTCAAAGAGATTTTGTTTGAAGACAGTTCTTCATTTCCTGCCTTGCATGCTTCAAAGCGGGGGAACGCCTAAGGGAGCTTGGGGGGGGGACTTCTCTGTTGCAAGGGCCCGGAGGGGTGTCAAGCTCCTGGGGAAAGTGACAGCTGCAGCTGAACATGATGGCTGCTTTTCAAATGAGCTCAATTACTGACAGGGGGTGTCGCCCTCTTGACAATTTGGTTAAAAACCAGGACGGCTATCTTAGAGGCAGGAAAAAGCACACTGCCAAAGACAGATACAGAGGAACTACTTTGTGGCTACAAAACCTTTCCAGTGCCTCAAAAATAGGGCAACAACTTTTTATTCATTTCCAAAATCTACATCCCACCTTTCTCAAATCATCCAAGGCGGCTTACAGCAAGCCAAATTTGGAACAGTGCAAATCATACTTAATTAAAGTAAAATAAAAAAAAGAGTGGCCAAATGAAAAAATAGGGATTGAGTAACACAACTCATGCAGGCAAATTGGAGGGACAGCTCATCAGAAAAGAGCGAAGCCCCATCGAGATTGACAGTCAGTGCTGGAAAAACCTGCAAAGAAAGTGCCAGCTGCACTTCAGGAGGGAGGAAATTCCACATGGCAGGGGCCACCACTGAGAAGGCCTTCTTGGAAACTGAATTTTGCACTTATAAAGCAGTACCATGCTCTCCCAAATTAAATAGTTTGTTTATGTCCACTTGAAGATCCCCCCAAGGCTCCTTCTTCCCAATCAGCTGCAAAATCTGCATCTGCTTTGAGTGCCACATTGCAACCTAACTGTTTCTCCAGACTGTGGGGCACGACTTAGGAGCCGAATCATGTTACCCGAAATGTCTTCTGTGTCCCAATGGTTTTGTGTACTTCTTAACATAGCAGCAAGAGAGCCACTGTCCGCTTCGGGGCGTGCCCCACCATCTTGGGGACTCCAGCTGGCCCCTCACAATGCTGGCAGGGGAGCAGCCGCTGGTACCATACGGCCAGCAGATGGCTGTGGGTCCAGACCTCCCACTGTCCCTGGGGCCAGCAAGGCACAGGGTTGGCTGCTCCTCGCAGGATGGGGGCCTCCCTACTACAGAGCAATGCTGGCCCTTTAACCCCAGGGCTGGACCAGGTGGAGCTGAGGGTGGGAATATGAGAGAGTGAGACTGCTCAGGAAGGGGAGGGCTCAGGGCTTCATAAGGCACTCGGGGCCACTGATGAGAGGTCTCTGCACAGGCTACTTGGGGGCTGCTCTGGGGCTGGGGCAAGCCCAGGTCAGGAGGCAGGTAGAAGAGGAAGAAGAAGGGTGGAGCAACCCTCTCCCCGCTGCTGACTCTGAGGCCTGGTTAGGGGATGTAGGGAGGCCAGTGATGAGAGGTCTCTGCACAGGCTACTTGGGGGCTGCTCCAGGTAAGGAGGCAGGTAGAAGAGGAAGAAGAAGGGTGGAGCAACCCTCTCCCTGCTGCTGACTCTGAGGCCTGGTTGGGGGATCCTGGGTGTTGGGCCAGCAACCCTGCCCTTCTTTCTACCCCTGCCACTGGGGCCAAGGAAGGTTCCCAAGGGGGGCACACTCCTCTCGCGACGACCCTGCTGGGGCCGAGGACGGAAAAACGTACAGCCACAAAGCAGAGCACAACCACAGCACCAGGGTGGGGATTAAAGACTTTGCCCCTGTTGCTGTTTCAATCCCAGTCGCATCCCCCCTGCTTTCAGGAAGGTTTTTTTCTGTTCAAAATACTGTGGCATCAGAAAAGCGGTGCAGACAAAGTTGTACAACCTACCTATCTCCCACAGTTCCACCTGATTTCACGGCTCTCTTGCCCCTATTTAAAACCATGCGCCCACAAAACCAAGCCACGTTGCGCCTTTCGGGGACCATGCGCTGTGTCTGCTTCTTGCAGAGCATCGCGCAAGATTCTTTTCAGCTCGCTCTGCAAGACTCAGCTAACCATCCGTGTAACCAGCTTCTGCTTCCTGTCACTTCTGGCTTTCCGCTCATTGCTCCTGGGTAGACCTTTGAGCAAGTCACATGAGCAATCATGTGAGTATCCCCGCGTGGAGAAATTACACGGGGATACGAGTCACCCCTCCGGCAGCGCATGCAACCCCTGGTTAGAGATGTGGGCACCCAACTGGATGACACACACAACTCATTCTCATCCTTCTCCCCCTACAGAGACCTGCTTTGTGAAACTGGCCCATTCCAGCTTCTGCAGCCTCAGACGGTAAGTCCAACCTTCATGGCTTCCATCTCTCTTCCCTCTCGCTTTCCAATCACCACTTAATTCCTTGTGTAAATTCTTCATGTTGCCATCCCGAGGCATGCTTCTGGTGACCCGGACCGGTGTATCTCCCCCCCCCCCCCGTAGCACCCCCTGTGGGATAGCTGCTGCCTTGATCTCATTTAGCCGTAAGTGGTAACTGCTGATCATAATCTACCATTTCGGGTCAAGGTTAGTGATATTATTATGGCAGAGCGTTCACACCCCTTTGGTTGTTGTTGCAGATGGGGGCCCCTGGAAGTGGAGGGGGACTGAGACGAAAGAGGCCCCCTTTTCCTGACCTTATGTAAACTGCTGACTTTCAGGTCACGGCTGTGCAAACAGAATCTCCCCCCCCCCTTTTTTAATTAATGCTGGTTTTAACTCATGTGCAATTACATGTTGGGAATTTAAGGCCTGCCAAACGTCTGTCACTGGGTCAACAGTCTGTGAGCTTGTAGCCGCAGGTGGAGTTTCAAGGCAGACCAAGGGGTCAGCTACAGGTAGGGACCCCCTGTGCAAAGTGGCCGAGCTGGAACGCAATAATCATACGTGTCCTTCGCAAGCATGGTCTTCTCCCCGTTTGGGGGTGCCCCCTCTTCTGCCGTATCAAGTAGCAGCGGTTGGCGCCTCCATTAAGTTAAGCGAAGAAGAATTTCCTTTCTGTATTGCTCAGGCTGCTGCTTCCATGGAACGTAGAGAGATCAGTTATTGCTTGCACTGACTGTGGCGTAGCGCTCCAGGGTTTCCGTGAAAGGCCTCTTTCCCAGCCCAGCAATCAGACGTACACACAACGCAGTTGTATTCAAACGTTTGCAAAACTTCGGCAAACAAAGCAGTTGCTCTGCCGCTCGAATTACACTGGCAAGTGCTGAAAAGAAAACAGCAGAGCGACTCCGTATCTTCTAGCGTTGAGTAACGGTGTCTAGGGGAGGGGGGGCTTTCTTGGAAAAGGGAGCTGCATGCAAGGGTTTTTCTCCAAGTTACTCAAAAGTCCAGCGTGGTCCTCGTCGTCACTTTACCTGCTGCTGCTGGGATGCTGCTGGATCCTTCGGTGGTAGCTTCACATCAGTCCACCACTGGCCAGCTGCAAACCCTAAAGAGGTAGGGGCGTGTCCGGTTGTAGCTCCAGCAGTAGAACAACGCCAAGCAGTGAATTTGCTTCCTGGGTGGCCTTCAGGGGGCATAGGGTGGAAGTTTGTAGTGGGTGGCTCTGGCTAGCCGTACCACTGCCTGGTACGGCCCTCTGGTACGGCTGCCTGGTACGGCCCTCTGGCTAGCCATATCGCTGCCTGGTACAGTCCTGATGATGGTAGCCATTCCCATGCAGGTGTGGTCAAGATCTTTGGACATCTGCCGTGAAGTGCCAAATACCTTCTGCCAACCTTTGTCAATGTCACCACCACCTCCCTGGAAATTTAAAGAGGAGGAGGAGAAGGAGATGGAACAAAAGTGGAAGAGAGGATTTTTAGATGATAAAGGAAAAGTTAGTTAATATTTTTGTGAATATTTGGATACCACTAATAGGTTAAGAGAGAGAGAGAGAGGAGGAGGAGGAGGAGGAGGAGGAGGAGGAGAAGAAGAAGAAGAAGTGATGAAGTGTGGATTTAATGAATAGTATATTAGAGATATAGGCTTAGTTAGATATTATAAGTAGAAAATATATAATAGTATACAAGTAGGATTTACTGCTTCGCGCTTGCTGTAATCTTTCGTAGTATGTTGTATTGTTTTGTTTTGTTTTATTGTTTTGTTTTGTTTGGTAGTTTACTAATAAAATTAAATATATGGCAAAAAAAGTGGAAGAGAGGAGAGTGGTGGACTAGAGTGTCTCCTTACCACTCTCCTCTCCTCCACTTCCTGTTCTGCTTTGCTCCCTCCTCCTTTTCAAATCTGAGCAACGCAGCAGAAGTGGGCAGTTGGCATCTTAAGCTACCCTCACCCTTGACCATCTACATCCTAAGGTGACTTCCTCAGTTTGCCTCATTACGAGGCCATCCCTGTTCCCACGGAAAACTGCACACAAGCCAAAGGGGCACAGGTTTCTGATGCCAGAATTTGAACATAAGTAGATGCTACGGTTCCATCACAACGGTGTGGCCCAACCACTCTTCTCAGTTGCAAACAGGTAGGCTTACCAGATCTCCAACCGGGACAGAGTGCTAGACCTTTAGGAGAAGGAATGTGGGCAGGTGTAGCTTGTTAAACCTTAGAGCACAATCCTAGGCTTGTTAAACCTTAGAGCACAATCCCACTGAACACAATGGGGCTTGCTTCTGAGTAGACATGCCTAGGATTGTGCTCTAGGACTTAACAAGCTACACCTGCCCACATTCCTTCTTCCTAAAGGTCTAGCACTCTGTCCCGGTTGGAGATCTGGTAAGCCTACAAACAGGGAGCACAGATCCCTCCTCCTCCTCCTCCTCCTCCCAGAGCCGCCAGCCAGATTTGGAGACTCCTGCTCTAGGTTCAACAGCAGGTGTGAACCCATCCTACCTCCCCCCACCCCAGCACCAATGAAATGCCAATGGAGGGCCCCATCTGAGATGTAATGAATCAACTAGAATGACCAACAGGCCTCTGAAACAACAGCTTTGCCTCTAGTTGCACCCTTGCTCTTATGGTTAACTGACCAGCCATGCAAGACAGCAGTCTGACAGTGATGGATAAAGCCCAGCTGGGCTCTCCATGCTTGGTTAATCATTTAAGGAACTAGCCCTCTTTGTTTCTTACCTGTCAAGCCAAGGTAAGCTTCTCATTTCTGCCTTCAGGCGGCCCACTTCTCAGGCCCCTCGGAGGAGGTGCGAGGTGGACAACAGAATGGATCTGCCTTCTTTAATTAAAATAACAAATGCCCTCTCTAGTTTCTGTGACAGGGAAAAGAAAGGGACTTCCTTTATTCCTGACCTGGAAAATTCCCAAAGCCAAAACACAGCACACCCTCTCCAAGCATCTCTTAAGTAAAACAGCAGGGCAAGTCGTTACGGAAGTTGTGCTTCTTCCCGAGGAGAGAGTTGCCAACCCACAGTATCTATCCACATCCTATTTTTTTTAAAAGAAATGTGGGGGACTGGTTTGGCTCTGTCCTTCAGCCATTCTGTTCCAAAGGCTGCTCAGAGGAACATCCCCCTAATTATATGTGGCCAGGATTCCCTCCTCACTCTTGGGGCTATGGTCAGAGTTCACAGTTTGTGTTTTGGCCATGAAGCCATCTCATCTGCCTTTTTGCTTTTCTTGCCCGACAAGGCTCTGGAGAATCAAATCACCAAGAAAGATGGGGAGAAATGGTCACTGTGAAATTCCCCTCACTCCATCTGCTATGCCCTATTTATTATATATATGCATGTGGCAAATTTAGATAGCATAATAAAAAGCAGAGATATCACCATGCCAACAAAAGTTCGCATAGTCAGGGCAATGGTGTTCCCAGTAGCAATGTATGGTTGCGAGAGTTGGACCATAAGGAAGGCTGAGCGCCGAAGAATAGATGCTTTCGAACTGTGGTGCTGCGTAGCATAGCAGCCTGAGAGATTGATGTGTAAAATGAGTCATGGTATGATAGATGGATAGATTTCACAGACAACACGTTATGCCAAAAATAAACGATATATCACTGATACAGCACTAGGTTGTTTTATGATTCATTCAGGGGTTGGCACTGACATTTTGAAAATAGTGGATTTCAAAGCACATTTTCCTCCGAAGGCAAAACATCTTAGGATTTTCAAGGGGAGCCAAAGTGAAATTTCACAGGGAGGTTAATCTGCACATCCTTATCTGTAGTCATTATGATCTGCAGCCCATTGGATCGATCTCTGCTGTGAACCAACCATTTTCCGCCTTGCAGCCCAAGGGCTAATTGCACAGGGCCATCTTGGCATGTGGAATATGTGGGGGTGAGTGGAAATATGCCGATATCATTGCTTCACCCTGCAGGCAACTGGATTCTTATTTGCTCTACCATGATTAGACCTGGTTTCTGCCAAGTCGCGGGGCAAGACTCTTGAGATAAACGGAGACTGGCATTGCAGCAAGCAAGCAGGCACCCTTATTTACAGCTGCCAGATGGGGTTGTCGGCTGAGACTTGGAGCTATTCTTGATTTTTTTTCCTTTGTTGGGTTGACTCCCAACACAGTGTAATGTTGGAAATTCCTGAAAGTCCTGTTAAAATCTCCAGAACTGCTTTTAGCAGTCACCTCGAGAGGGTTGAGAATCCTATTGCCAGGTCAAAAGCATCCCAAAGCTTGCGATATTTCAGGTGAGACTGGATGGTGTCACAAGGGTATCAACTCTTGCAACATGGGGGGGGGGGGGAACCTGGTACCAGGGTCGGACCTTGCACTAAACGGCTGGAATCCAGTGACAGTCCCAAAATTGCCTGAGATTAATCTCTGCCCTCAGCCCCCTTGAGAAAAAACAAATGCCGGAGAAACAGGGCCATTGTTTGCAAACTGGCAATCTTACTCTTATAATGCTGAGTCAGCTGGACACGCCCCCTGTGATGTCACCTGACTCACATCTGTGGACACGCCCCTGCGTGTCCCACTTCCGGTGGACATGCCCACTTCCGGCAGAAGTGACACCACAGTCTTTGACCCGCCTCCCCAGTGATGTCACTTCCGCCCCCCTCGGGCTGCCAGAAAATCTGGTATGCCTACCTAACTTGGAAGCCTTAGTATTATTAGTAATATATGACCTGGTCTGGCCTATCGTGGGGCTTCTCTGCTGATCTGGCAGTGTGATCTTCTTCTCTTTGCAAACTAATCTAAGCAGATATGACAGATATTCTCTGATTTTCAAGGTATTGCCTCTGTCTCTCCATCTCCCATCACAGAGGCCTCTAAGAAAGTCAAAAGTAGCATCCCTGGGTAATATCTTAATTGATAATGTTTCGTGGATGCAAAAGTCTTTGTCTTGCCTGAAGAGCTTTATTTTCTGGTATACTTAAGTACATTATTAAGTCTTAAAATCTGGCATTCTTAATGCCATTTGTTTTCAGTTTAATTACAAAAAAAGGCACCAGGAGATTAATAAAGATACTAAGCCAAAGATGTGACTGGTACAACCTTGCTAAAAGCAAGAACCAGGAACGACTGGTTGTGTGGAGTGCATTGTGTGTATGTGTGTGGGTTTTTTTTCAGCCACAATAAATTTTCCTCCCCGAGTGCTCTGGTGTGGTACGAAAGCAGCTGTGTTTTCTTAGGAACCAACAATTTGACTGATATGGTTTTTATTGCTACCACAGAAGCTGTTAGCGCGTAAATGTTACATTAACGTTTTATAGACCTTGCTGTCTCCTATATTAACCTTCATATATCTAAAGAGGCTTTTCAAAGGTGACGCCTCCCGAAAAGAAAGGCTTACCATACCTCAGAAACAACCCACCTGTCGAGCATGTAAAACACAGAGAAAGATGAAACTGATCACTCAAAAGGATCCTAACCCTTACCTTTACTCGCGCCTCTGCTTTCAGTAGAGCCGCCAACCCCAACAGGACTAAATCATGATGCTATCAGATCACATTGTTGAGAATGTCATAATATCATGGGCAACAGGCCAGTCATAATATTCACACAGTGTCCCCAGACATTACTTTCTACAAAGAGGTCATGAAATCTAAAACTCAACATATAAACCCCATGAGGGTTGGAGTGAGGGAGTTTTGGGGACACACACACACATTAAAATAGCCTCCCCCTTTTACAATCTGTTGAAACTTTAAATATCTCTTTCTCTGAGGTGACAAAGCAATTTGTCGGTGACAAAGACCACTTACCCAAGTGGTTGGGTTTTGTGGGGTGTGTGTGTGTGTGTGTGTGTGTGTGTGTGTGTGTGTGTGTGTGTGTGTGTGTGTGTGTTGTCCAGGACAGCCAAGAGCCAGTCTAAGGGCAAGAATAGCTGCTGGGGGATTGAGACGGGCAGATTTGGAAGTGTGGTCCCTCTTTCATTGTTCCCCTTCCCCGACTGCCCCCGGCTATGGTGATCCAGCTTTAGCAATTTGAAATTGATTATTTTGGTGTGTGTGTGCGTGTGTAAAACCCCGCCCCTTCTGCCGGCTAATTAAAAAGTGCCCTTGTTAGGACAGCATGCTTTTCAAATTGCTAAGGATTGGCACGCAGGGCCTGGCAACAAAAAAATCATTAATTCTCAAGTGACAGTGTTTCTTTAAGAGGCCCTCATGCTACAGGACAAGGGTCGGCTTGAGTTGATTATGGACTCCTGTTCTCATCAATCTTGCGCTCTGCGGGACGGTAGCGGAAACACAGTCCCAGACATTGGCTCACTTCTTGGCTTTTTGGCTGATCGGGAGCGGAGGCTGTTTCTCAGGCTCCCCGTTTCTCCTGGGGGAGGAAGGACGGGAAAGGGGGGGAGCGAGAGCGAGCTTAGTCCGTGTGCATCGAAGATTTGCAGGCATTCGCCCTCCTCGGTGAGGTTGCTTGAATCAGCATTAAAATACTTCAGCGAGGAGGACACTGCTGTTATTCAGCCAGGCTTGGTCCAGTCCTGCCGGATTATCCCAGAGCAGGGTGTGAGATATCAAAGTTGGAGGAGCAAGGCAGTGTCAGTCCTGCTTTGTGGGATTCACTCCCATGAATGCATGAAAGGCTCCCTGTACAAACTGCATTAGACGCGCTCCAAATGTTCATTCCTGATTGGTCATGCTCTGACCCGCAGCTGCAGTCCCTGGCTGGAGGAGTGAAAGATGCACTGTAGCTTTGTGTTACCAAAATCAGTGCTTGGAACCATGACAGGACTATCATATTACTGAAGTGGAGGGTCATCTGGAGAAAAAATGATCCTCGCTGGGACTCGAGGGGCAGGCCCCTTCTTCACAGAGCAAAACCGTCCCAGATCTGTTGCCTCTGAGATGCGATTGGTGGGCCCGGGGTGCAAAACAAGATGCAGCCAGGGGATAGAGGGGGCCCAAACAGCAGCATCCTCTGCCTGTTGTCATGGCCATCCCTGTGCATGGCCATCGTCATGCATGGCCATCGTCATCCCTGTGGTTGGCCATCCCTGTGCATGGCCATCGTCCACACACTGCAACCCTATGCATGTTTACTTGGAAGTAAGCCCCACTGTGATCCATGGGGCTTGCTCCTAGGTAAGTGTGCCTAGGACTTGCAGCTTTGCTTGTCTTTGCTCTCTGCTGTGTGAATCTAAAGGAGGACTGGTTCAGGTTAAAAGGAATGCTTACATTTTTCTTTTACCAGAATTACATCCTTTGGTATATTTAGGCATCCTGGGCTCGGCATCATAACCCAGCACCATTTCAGAAAGTACAAGTCTATTTCATCAATTTGATTCCATGATAGAGATTCAGGTATCTGCTCCTGTAGTCCAGTAATCTCTTTCATTTTCTTTTTTAAGTTTCTAGTGCTTATGGAGGACAGGGTGAAAATGAACAGGCAGTAACTGCATAGCATACTGTGGACAGGGCTGCAAACCCAGCTCCAAACTCCAAAGGGTCTTCAGCAAAATGCCCTGCAGGGGACCCTCCTAGTTGGGGAGTGGTCTTGAGAGAGTCACCCACCACACGAAGGCAGTGAGGTGGTCTCGGGCATCGACAGTGGGCCTTTGGCAATTTCCTAGCAATTCCAGTCCTTGACACCAGGTCCTACAAGGCTTTGCATATCCCAAAAATCTGTGCAAGTGTAGAATAGACATGCTAATCCTTACCAAAAATACATCTGAATTCTGAGAAACTCTGGATTCATAGCAACCAATCAGAATCTGGTTGTTGTTGTTGTTCAGTCATTAAGTTGTGTCTGACCCTTCGTGATCCTCAGTAGCTGTCCTTCCAGGGAACAGTCAGGGTTGATTTCATTTAGGATTGACTGATTTGATCTCCTAGCAGTCCAAGGGACTCTCAGGAGTCTTCTCCAGCACCACAGTTCTAAAGCATCTATTCTTCAGCGCTCAGCCTTCTTTATGGTCCAACTCTCGCAACCATACATTGCTACTGGGAACACCATCGCCCTGACTATACGAACTTTTGTTGGCATGGTGATATCTCTGCTTTTTATTATGCTGTCTAAGTTTGCCATAGCTTTCCTTCCAAGGAGTAAGTGTCTTTTAATTTCATGGCTGCTGTCTCCGTCTGTTTTAGAGTCTACACGTGCAACTTTTGACTTTCCCTGGCACAGAATTCAGGTAGTCTTTAGATCCCTAGGGATCCGGTTTACTCAATCCATATTTTATTGCATTCACGTTCCAACTGAATGCATGTAACACTCAAAAAAACAATGCAAACATGAGCTATTATGGCGGGGCTCCCCTCTTTCTACAGACAGATAGTGGCTCTGTGCAGAAATCCAACAGTAAGTCTCCCTCAAGCAGGAGGGAGGAAACTACACCTGTTGATTTGTCTGCCTGCAACAGAGCATTTACAGAACCTTCGCCAGGAAAGATAAGAGGGTCATCATCCCACTGTTGCAGCTGTGCTAGTTGTCATTGGAAAAGTCAGAAGGGGGTTAAGGAAATCTTACCAGTAAAATGAACCGCGTAGACATTTCAAGAGGGGAGAAACTGGGTAAAGACGTTTTTCCCAGGGTCCGGGCCCTGCGACTGCGGCCTCTCCGTAATGAGAGCTTCCTGGTGCCCATTGAGCTTCATTAAACAAGCAGAGCAGGTTGAATCTAGATACCAGCTGCTGGCGAGCCAAGGTGTCCCATTACTCCCATAATCCCCCTTTCCCACCAGGTAACAAAGCAGTTGGCATCGGCTGTGCCTCACAGGAAATCCATTTTGATTTGGATGAGCCAAGGGGCGCGCGGGCTTATGTCTGAGATCTAAGCATTGATGGGCACATTTCCAGGCTGAGGCACATCTGTTGCCTCCTTGCTTCAACTCCGCCAGAAGCCCACTCTCCGATCACCCTGAGACAAAGTGCCTTATTCACCTCTCATCTTACACCAAGGCCTTATTCCTCCGTTCTCTTTTGTGGACGAGGCCCCAATTTCTCCCAATTGGAAGGATGTCTCTGCTTGGTCATATTCAAAGCCTTTTAAATATCCATTTGGTGCTGCAGACCATGTTGGCCCTTGAGAATGAGAGACTCTTTCGGTAGACTCATAAGAACATCAGAACATCAGAAGAGCCCTGCTGGATCAGGCCAAAGGCCCATCTAGTCCAAATTCCTGTATCACACAGTGGCCCCACCAGATGCCTCAGCACACAAGACAACAAGATACCTGTATTCTGTCGCCACTCCCTTGCACCTGGCACAGAGAAAACCTACTCCTCCAACCAGCAGGTTGCTTATCCCCATCATGGCTTGTAAGCTGTGATGGTCTTATCTTCCATAAATCTGTCCAATCCCCTTTTAAAGGTATCCAGGCCAGGTGCCATCACTACATCCTGTGGCAAGGAGTTCCACAGATGAATTACACGCTGGGTGAAGAAATGTTTTCTTTTGTCTGTTTTAATACTCCCTCCGCTCAATTTGAGTGGATGTCCCCTAGTTCTAGTGTTGTGTGAGAGGGAAACGAACTTCTCTCTATCCACTTTCTCCATCCCATGCATAATTTTATACGTCTCAATCATGTCCCCCCTCAGCTTGGCTCATAGGATTTGCTGGAGCAACTCCTCTTTGCCCAGAAGTGTACAAACCTCTGAGGAGTCAAAATGTCATTCTCATTACCGAGAATGCACATGTCCCTATAAACAGAAAAGACATCATCTCCTCTGCTTCTGTGTCCTCCTCTCTCGAGTCTAGAAAGCCTGGCAAAGGCTCTTAGATGGGTTGTAGACCTGGGGCCATAAAGACCACCACTCGAAACCGAGCAACTTATTCCAATGGCCTCCAGTTTCATGCACTGCCTGTAGCAAGCCCTGGAATCCGTCATGGTGGGCCGGGCAGTTTTACAGCCGGTTGGTGTCATTTGAATATATCGTTGCCAAATCTCCACACTGACCCTGGCTTTTAAGATTGCCAGCGTCTCAACTGGCCTTTTTAGGTGTGCCTTTAACTGCGGTTAGAGTGGCAGAGATTAGCAGGCAATATCATGCAGTTAAAAAAAGAAAAGAAAAAGCTTTGTTGGTTGGCTTTTGCAGATCTTGCTATTGAAGGCACAAGACTAGGCACTGGCGTCGTTGGAGCGTGGCGGGGGGGTGGACCGCCAGGGGGTGACGCGCGCAAAGGGGTGAGCGTCACCCGCGCGTCACCATCCGGACACCGGACACTTCGAGGCTGGCGTCCGACCCCGCCGGCGCTCCAGGGCCTTCTGAAGGCCCGATGGTTCAAAACGTAAAGTTTTATGTTTTTCGCGCATGCGCAGTACTTTTCTGAGGGCAAATGGGCAGCCCTTTGCCCTCAGAAAATGTACTGCGCATGCGCGAAAAACGTAAAACTTTACGTTTTGAGCCATCGGGCCTTCAGAAGGCCCTGGAGCGCCGGCGGAGCCGGACGCTCCGAAGCCGGCTCCCCGGCCGGCTCCCCGGCCTCGAGTTCGGCTGGGGGGGGGTCACCCAAGGGCGGGGGGTGACGCGCACCCCCCTGCCCTTGGGTGACGCGCATCTCCCTGCCCTTGGGTGACGTGCGTCTAGTGACGCTACTGAGACTAGGCCAGGCTAGGGTAGGTTTTTTTTCTCTTTCTGGTTATTTGGCATGTGTACTGATGCTAGATGAACAGGAATTAATCAACTGTTCACCAAGGCTTGAACATTCCCAGTCCTCACTGGGAAAGGATGCTGTTGGGGCCTGGAAGCAGCTACTGCCACCTTCCCCCCAAAGTAAGCACTTTGGGGCAAGTGGAAGTGGGCTGCTTGGCACCTGAGCCTTATTTGCTGGCTCAAAAATGACTCATGCTTTTGCAAACACTTTTGACCCTTTGCGAGCGTTCAAACCAGCCTCTCGCAAGGGCTCGGATTTTTGCGAGCATTCCCTTGGAATACTCAAAAGCTCAACTTCATTTTGAGACAAACGTGGCTCCACCAGTAGGGAGCCTTCATGGGGGGAAAAAAGGAAGAGAAAAAGCAGCTGCAAACGTGAACACTATAGTTCACGTCGGCCCTCACCTGCTGGGAAAATGATGAGTGAATATTTCTTGGTGAGGCAGGTGATTCTGCCTGACATGGATAAAATTGATTTAGGTCGGAGTGAGCTGTCATGTGAGAAAGGATCTTGGGTGCCGGCCGAAGAGGAACTGAAAGAGCAATCAAGAAAGGGGGGAAATTGATACGTTGAACTTTGTGATCCTGCTGGTAATTTCTAGGCTAATAAATCACGTCAGAGTCTGGAAAGAGGAGGAGGAGGGGTCTGATCTCTGCCCAGCATGTGTGCTCAGTTCACAAGGCAGGTTGGCAAAAGGGTCTGCTTACTTATTGTCCAATGGAGGCCTCCGTATCTAAACTCATCACCTTTACCTTCATTCATCACCTTCAGAGGCATTGAAACTTGGCAACCCAGAAACGACAAGATTCTGCAACGCATGCATTAAATCCCTTAATTTCTGTAGGTTTGCCTGATTTGCCAAGTATAGTATTTTTTTAAAAAATGTATTAGATATATAAAGCAATCGTATGTGTGTTTACTCAGAAGTATGCTGCACTGAGTTGCATTGGGGCCTACTCCCTGGTAAGTATGCATAGGACTGTAGCCTTAGAACCGGTCCCAGGCAGCCTCAGGTAGGAACATTTGCAAAACATAATAAGATTTCAACTAATTCAATAACTCAACTAGTATAATTCAGCTAGTATTGAAACCTTTAATCAGCTAGATTACTTGATCTTTTTTAAAAAATTATGGACTAAAGGCTATGACACACCAAGCACATCCGCATGCATTGTGCCCAGCGGCGTCTGCATTCGTCTGGTGTGTGACCTCCGGCCGGAACGCATAGGAGCGCCGGAAGGCACGTTCCAGTGTGCACTAAGATGACCCATGCTCATCTTTTGCTGACTTGTGCCGCGTTCAGCCAATCAGAGCCTTATTTGGAACTGTGGGGGCGGGACACGGAGCAAACGCTGTAGCCAATCAGAATTGAGTCTGAAGAGTCTCAATTCTGATTGGCTAAAAGGGAGAGAGAGGGGGCGAGGTAGAATGTCTCCCCTTCTCCGTGTGGCTTCCTTTGGTGTGCCTGGGGTTCGTAGCGTTTCTTTGGTGTGCCTGGGGTTCAGGCAACGTACCGGACAAGACGCACGCGGACGTGCTTGGTGTGTCATAGCCTTTAAAGGTGCTCCAGTAAAGGTGCTACAGATGTTTAATGCAAGCACATGAAAACTGCAGATAGAAAACACCAACTGAGAAAAGGCCTGGCTTCCTGCACTAGAGATGATGCCAACACAAGCATCTGTCAACTCAAAACAGAAAATATGTTATTTTGCTTCAGGGCCAAACTACACATTATTATGCTAAATGTGTAACGTGGCTGGTTTTCTGGTTTATTTTATGCTGTGTGTGTGTGTGTGTGTGTGTGTGTGTGTGTGTGTGTGTGTGTGTGTGTGTGAGAGAGAGAGAGAGAGAGAGAGAGAGAGAGAGAGAGAGAGAGAGAGAGAGATTGGGTGGGGGGCTCTAGTATTTTGCCCCAGTGGTGTGGACATCCCCTCCATGCTATTTTTAGTAGAGGAAAAATGTCCATTGAAAGCCAATTGATATGTATTTTTTTCATTAACAGGAGCACTCTTGGGAGGGCTGTGATTGGGATCAGAACCAGGGGGAAGGATTGCTAAAGCCCCTCCACCCTTGTGCTGCAGTTTTGCCATGTTTCACAAACCCCCATGGCCCATGTGCTCTTTATAAAAGAAGTAACAAACTTGCCAGGGTTATGCTGGACATTTAGCGTCATGTGTTGCTTGATCCTCAGAGCGCTGCACACAGCCTGTTGATGGACCATGAGACAACCTTGTTCAGCCCTGGAGCAGGTGACTTCAGCCTTACATGAGCTCCATTGGCTTCTACCTGCTTCCAGGTGCTAGTCTAGATGCTGGTTGTTACCCGAAAGCCCTATGTCAGTGCTTCCCAATCTTTTTCACCCCATAACCCACTTTCAGCACAGAGCTCGGCAACCCAGAAGTTTTGGCGGTGATGTGATTACGTGCTGACATCATCACATCACCGCCAAAACAAAACTTAGGTCACCCCGTTCACAGTCTCTTCACGGCCGTTGGTGGGTGAGAATGACTCTTAACTGGCTGCCTGATAAGTACCGTATTGGTCTGAGTATAAGACTCACTTTTTTCTCCTAATTTAATTTTTTTAACTAGGGGTGCGTCTTATAATCAGGCTGTTGAAATTTAATGCCAGTGATTTAATTAAATTTTTTTAATAGCGCCAAACTTTAAGGGTGCGTCTTATAATCAGGTGCGTCTTATACTCGGGACAATACGGGGTAACTGGTTTATATGCCAATAAAGGTTCTGACATCTGAATAAGTAACTGGCTGAATTGTAGCTGCATCGGCATTCGACAGTGGACAGTTGGATAGGGCAGTGGACCTCAAATAGCCTGAGAAGAACCCTTTCTTGCCGGTCTGCGTGAGAAAAAAGTGGGGTGGGGAGCTAGAGAAACGGGGTTATTTTTTTGCAAACTGGCACCAACCCTGTGATAATAGAGGATTACAGCTGCAATTCTGTGTCCATGGACTTGACAGTAAGCTCTATTGCAGGGGTTCTCAACCCCTTCCCGGCTGAGTACCACCTCTAGCGCCATTCTCCTGCAGTGTACCACCAGAAGTGACTGGTGATGACATCGCCAGTTACTTCCGGGTTTTCAGAGGCCAGAAGACGCAGGTAGGAGGCTCTGGGCAGAAGCGTCGCTCCGGTAGGGGCGGGGCTGTAAGTATCGCTGCGGTCATAGTCTCTTTACCGAGCGAGGAGGAGGCAGCCCCGCCCCCTCACTGTCCGAGCCAGTCCCCTACGGAGAAACCGGCAGGGAAGAGACCCTGCCTGCTGCTTTCTCCGTAGGGGACTGGCTCGGACAGTGAGGGGGCGGGGCTGCCTCCTCCTCGCTCGGTAAAGAGACTATGACCGCAGCGATACTTACAACCCCGCCCCTACCGGAGCGACGCCTCTGGCTCTGGGTGGGTGGGAGGGCCCTTCTCAGTGTTCCTGAGAGACTCGTTCAAAAGCAGGAGCCTCTCGGGAGCGAAAACACAGTGCCAAAAGTGCCGCGTCTGAGTGGAGTTCCATCAGTCCATGTACCACCAGCAATCGGCCGAAGTACCACTGGTGGTACGAGTACCACTGGTTGAGAACCCCTGCTCTGTTGAACTCAGTGGGACTTGTATCTGGATAAACATGGATAGGATTGTGCTGCTAAGAGTTTCGTCATGAACAAAGGAAAATCAAGGTATGAAAAGAATAGGGCCCCTGCCAGGACTTGACCTCACCACGTTTGGAGCCAGCCCTGAGTGTATTCCAAAGTGTGATGGAGGAAAGGAATCAGCCGGGTGGTGCTGATAATTCTTGACTGCTCCAGCAGACTGCCTTGTCTTCTTTCACATCCATGGGAAGCTCACCTTTCTCCGTCATCCCTTGCGAGCGGGCGTAATTGCCTTGCTCAGGACTGTGTTTCGGGTGGGCAAAGCCTCATGTCCTGCAGACAATGGAATCCTTTTTCACCACCCTCCCTAGTAATATCCATCACAGCAGCAGACTGGTTGGAGTGACCTTGCACAGGCTTGGGGAAGAGGAGGGCTGAAGTTACTTCTTTTTTTTTTTCCTTTTGAAGCTTGAAAGGCAGTTTAAAGGCTCCAAGCAGTAATGGAAAGCGAATGAGCACAGGTCAGAATAAATTAGACTCTCCTCTTGAAATGAAAACCAGGTTGACTGAAAAATACCCCTCTCCTCAGCTCTCGCGGCCTCTAGTCCCCGAGGAAAAAGCAGAACTATTTACCTTTGGGCAAGCTTGAAAAATATCCAACTGAAGGAGACAGAACAAAAGAAGGGCCGTCCCAGTCCGGATCTTTGAAAAATGGGGAGTTGACAGGTCAGTCCAGAGCACGACCTCTCACTTGCGAATCCCCGTGGAGAGTGATATAGGTATGCATTGCAGTGGACTTTTGTACAAGTGAAAAGTATGGCAAGTGGATATATCTCTACCTTGTTGGTTTGCACCTTGAGTTTTCAATTGGGGGGAAAAGTCCATGTGACTTTCTCCTCCACCTTCAACAAATCTCTAATGTTAGAGCTACCAGTTTGCCCCAAATGACCTGCTTCTCCAGCTTTTTCTTTTTTTCCTTTGGGCAGGCAGACAGTCAACGTTAATAGGCCATTTGGGGCCTGCTGCCGAGTCCTCCCACTTTGCCCCGGGGTCCCACTCCAGTGCCATAATTTTCACCCATTTTTCAAGGCTGGCAATCCTTGGAAGGCACCATCTCAGAAATCTCACGTGTCGGAATGCATCCAATCTGGTAACCCTATTTCAGGTGCAGAAATCAACACTGAGAGCCACCCGCTTGCATTGCCCTAACTAACTTGGCCATGGAGGATGGGGCTATTGTGGACTCTCCATCCATCCGCGCATCAATTGATGGGAAGCATCAGAAGAGGAGGGCTAGAGCTTCATGCCCTGCTTGTGGGCTTCTCCGAGTTGTCCACTGTGGGGAAACAGCAGGCTGAACTCGATGGAACTTTGGCCAACCAAGCAGGGCTGTTGTTTCATGTTGTTAATTCTTGACTGTTGTGTGTCCGCCATGTGATCAAGCGTCTTCCATTCCATCTTGGGTATAAGCTAACGTTGTGTTTCTCAGACTGTGGGTCGGGACCCACTTGGTGGGTTTCTGGTGGGTCCCAGGTGATGGAAAGATCAGCAAAGTAATTGCCACAAGCCCCGAGGCTATTCAAAAATCAGATAGCTGCTAATTGCCCTTCAAAGAGCTGAGCTCCTGCAGTTTGCAAGGAGCTGAGCTTGTGTAAATATAGGGAGATAAATGTTTGAATGTCTCGTAAAGCTAGGTGGGTCCCGATAGTGTGTCATTTTAAAAAGTGGGTCCCGGTGCTAAAAACGTTTGAGAACCACTGAGCTAACGGGTTGTTTGAAGTTCTTCGGCCAGTTCGTTTTTCGTTCTTGATTTATGATTTGCAAACACCAGGTGAGCTGAATTGGGGCTGGCAGCCTGTAAATCTCCCGGTTAGCCTGCAGCCTTTCTCAGCACTTGACCCCAGAGAGCAACTCTACCTTCAGGCCTCCATCTGAATGTCATTTGGCCTCTCCTGGGAATGCATGGCTCCAAATAGAAGGGCAAAATGTGCTGGGATGAGAGGAACAAAAGCCCCCGTAGCTCAAAAAGTGTCCTAGGGAACATTTTTAAAGACCAGGAAAGAAAAGGTGCGCTCCCAGGTTATACGCATTGCTCAGATTGTGGGGGGAATCATTATGGGAGAATATTCTCCTGCCTGAGAATCGAGTAGGACGCCTGTGTTCAAAAAAGAATGGGATGCAAAATATCTGTTTACAGACCTGGAATCAAAGTTACAGTGGGAATGATCGTTGCAAGTAGTAGCACAGCCAGAGATGCTATGTAATGTTATGTAAGTGAGGCAGCGTGGTAAGTGCTGCACACGGTGTTACACGGAGCTGCAAGGTGGCCCCTCCCACTTGCCGTCAGAGCCAGTCTGGCAGTGAAGGCAGTGTTTGGGCAAGCTTGCCAGACTGGCTCCAACTGGCTCTGCCAGCCTTTGCTGGACTGGCTCCAATGGCGAGTGGGAGGAACTACTTTGCACCTCTGTGTAACGCCATGCAGCACTTACCGCGCTGCCCCCCCTCTGCCTACGCTTCTGGCTGCAAGTCTGCATGAGAGCCCAATTATTTCCATGCGAGGAACAGGAGTGCAACTTACCTCGCATCATTCATGGCCTCGGCTACCTGCGGCCATTCTGAAGTTATCTGCAGCCATTCTGAAGTTATCTGCGGCCATTCTGAAGGTATTCACGCCATTCTGTGGCTTTCCCGGGTTGTTTCTGTCTGTCTGTCTTTGGATGCCAGTTTGATATCCCCCCCCCAACCCCATTTCCCATAGGATCTATGATTCGGTATCCATAGATTTGTTATCCTCTGGGTTTTCCAGGAACCTAACCCCTGTGGATAACGAGAATTGACTGTATGTATATGAAGTAATCACTGTGCTGGATTCTGATGTGAATAGGGCTGTCAGTTTCAAAACTTAGGATTTTTGAGACGGGGCTCAGTGATGTCACCTCACAAGACTTAAAAATTGGGGGGTCAGGCAGGATTCAGTGATAAGATTGTGAAGATCTAATAGTAAAAGGGCAGCTCAGTGTCTGCCCCAAAGTGGACCTGTGGTTAATCTTTGCCTCTCATCTGCCCAAGGAAAATGCAAAAAACTGGAGAAGCAGAGCAGAGTCATTTTTTACATACTGGCAATACTAGATGGGGACTCACAAAGTCTGGAAGAAATTTGTTCCCTGCATCCAGAAGGGTGGAACTTCCCAGATTTTTCAGTGGGATTTAAAGCGGCGCTGTTCTTAACTGTCGGTGCGAAAGCAACAGGAGCCCCTTTTCATAGGCACTGCATTGTGTGTCGAAACACAGCTGGAGAAGAAAGCCAGCAAAGTACCGTATTGGTCTGAGTATAAGACTCACTTTTTTCTCCTAATTTAAGTTTTTAAACTAGGGGTGCGTCTTATAGTCAGGCTGTTGCAATTTAATGCCAGTGATTTAATTTTTTTTTTAATAGCACCAAACTTTAAGGGTGCGTCTTATAATCAGGTGCGTCTTATACTCGGGACAATACGGTAATTCAGGACCGTTTCAAGCCCATGGTGCCTCGCCAGCTTCCTGCAGGCCAGGGCTGCTGCTGCCATCTCACTCTTGGAACAGCTGAGCTTCTTTTTCATTGGCATGTTGTCTGGCTTCTGATATCACCATTGTGCTGGATGTCACCTAGCCAACATGGCTTCATCCCCATTCAGGCTAGGAATGAGTGCGGCAGACAAAGGGACAGAAAGCAAAGGGTTCCGTGGAGAGAAGCTTTCGAGGATGTGGCTTGATTCTCTTGATAAAGTTCTCAAAGAAGCTTCGTTCCTCCTCCGATTCACCACCACCACCACCACCCCAGGTGGGAATCTCTCCTCCTGAAGTGGGACAAAAAAAATAAGAGAACTGGGGCTAGTCAGGTGAAGAAGAAAGAATGGATCAGTTGCTGGTTGACAAGGATCTGTGGAACTCCTTGCCACAGGATGTGGTGATGGCACCTGGCCTAGATGCCTTTAAAAGGGGTTTGGACAGATTCATGGAGGAAAAGACCATCACAGGTTACAAGCCATAAGCAACCTCCTGGTTTTAGAAGTGGGTTTTCTCTGTGCCAGGTGCAAGGGAGTGACAACAGGAAACAGGTTATCTGTGCCAGGTGCAAGGGAGTGACAACAAGAAACAGGTTATCTGTGCCAGGTGCAAGGGAGTGTCAATGGGAAACAGGTTATCTTGTTGTCTTGTGCTCCCTGAGGCATCTGGTGGGGCCACTGTGTGATACAGGAAGCTGGACTAGATGGGCTTTTGGCCTGATCCAGCAGGGCTCTTCTGATGTTCTTGTGTTCTTGACCTTAGATGTCTTATGCTGCTACCTTATTTGTCTGCCCTGACCCAATGCAGCTATAACCAAAAGCGAGTCATCACTCAGCATTCATTTTCCCCCAGAAGAGAACCCTTGAAGGCTTCTACGGTCGGTACATGCTGTGATGTTCTGCCAGCCTAATATAGTTGGTGTTTTATTCCTGGGTTAGTTTTTGTAAAGGAAAAAAATTGGCACTTTATAAAACAGGCACCAATTTAACAGCTTTCAATCGTTTCCAGTAATTCTACAGAGACCCACGTCTGTGTCAACAGGGACAAGATTTAACTGTTGGGAGTTTCTTTTCTTCCCAATAGTTTTTTTTGCACATCCCAAAGGGACAATATCTCTCTTTTTCAAAATGGGGTTCTAATTTTTTTTTTTTTAGTTATTCTTCTCCTTTTCTGTTATTATTTATTGTTGTTGTTTTAGATCAGGGGTTCTCAACTGGTGGTACGTGTACCACCAGTGGTACTCTGACTGACTGGAGGTGGTACGCGGACTGCTGGTCTGCCAGAACTCCACTCCGTCGCGGCTTTTTTGAAGCCGTGTTTTCGATTCCGGGAGGCTCCTGCCTTTTGCCAAGCCTCTCGGGAGCGCTGAAAATGGCCCACCTGCCTGCCCAGAACCTCCTATCCCTCTTTCCTGGCTGAAAATGTGGCCGAAAATGGAAGTAAGTGGTGACAACGTCATTGCCACTTCCGGTGGTGTGCGCCCCAAGGAGGCCACTGGAGGTGGTACGCGGACTGCCAGGGGTTGAGAACCCCTGAGCTAGAGCTTTAAAGTACTGTATCATAAGTTTCAAAGTAGGAGGAAGTGGCAATACAGGAAAGAACTCCAGTGAAAAAATGTGGTGTGTGTTTTTTGTTTTTGCTGTTGCAGAGTCTCAATGAGATGTAGCTATGGAGAGCATCATGATGAGCTCCTGCACTTCAAAATTTACTGGGACCTACATAAAAAGGATGCACTCTACCACTGAGTCATGATCCTTTCCCACGTTCAGACTGAACAAGGGTTCAGAGCCAGCATGGTATAAGGGTTCATGTGTTGAGCTTAGATTAGGGAAACCCAGTTTCAATTTCCCATACAGTCACTATATCTATTGGGGAAAAAATAACACAGTCTAGACACAGACTGTGGTTGCATTACGGGATTAAAAGCCATGTAAAATCTTTTATTAAAATTACTACGTTTCGTTCATATACACAAACATCTTCAGGTAAAAAACAAGCATCTCAGGCTGCATAAAATGGTGAGTAAAACAGCTCAGAATATAAAGAGAATATTAAAGGGCTTTTAATCCCACAATGCAACCACAATCTGTGTCTATTATTGCTGGCCATGAATCTTTCAAATCGTATCTGGTAATAACACAGTCTTGTAGCACCTTCAACCCTATCTAATTTTTGCAGTGATAGACTGACATGGCTACATCTACATTACAGGGTTGCTGTGAGGATAAAAAGGGGGGGGGACCATGCATATTGCCCTGAGTTCCTTGGATGGGATGGATGGATATTATTATTACTTAATAATAAGTCTATTATTATAAGTCTATAGTAAGAAGACTTATAAGTCTATAGTAAGAAGTCAATCCTAAATGAAATCAACCCTGACTGTTCCCTGGAAGGACAGGTACTAAGGCTGAAGCTCAAATATTTTGGCCACCTAATGCAGAGAGAGGACTCTCTGGAGAAGACTCTGATGCTGGGAAAGATTGAAGGCAAAAGGAGAAGGGGAAGGCAAAGGATGAGATGGTTAGACAGCATCACCGATGCAACGAACATGAAAATGAGCAAACTCAGGAAGATAGTGGAGGACAGGAAGGCCTGGCAGGATATGGTTCATGGGATCACGAAGGGTCGGACACGACTTAACGACTGAACAACAACAACATAGTAAGAAGTCTTATAAGTCTAGACAATCAATGGTGGTGTCATACAACGGAGAAAGAATTTTCACAAGATGATGCCCTTCTAGCTGCAGCTTCTCTTAAGAAGCATGCCAAGAATAGCCTTTTACCAAGCTACTTCAAGCCCTGCGTTTTCATCCAAACGCCCCTTTGGGAGTTAGCTATCTCCGGTGTAGACCGTGTGCGACAGACATGAAGAAACAAGCTGTCCGTCATCCCTTCTGAAGCATGAAGTGGTTTGTCCCTTGATGTTAATTTAGTTAGATCACAGCCAAAGGGCGTAGCTTGTATCAATGCCAATGCCTAATGAGCAGCTCATTTGAATCCATGCAAAGTACCAGGGAGCATGGAGACATGCTAATTAAACTGACTGCTGTTATTTAATTAAGCAGTAATTCCCCCCCCAAAGGTTATTATCATGCAAATTGGACTCACTTAGGTGATGTAAATGCTTTGGGCAATATCTGAGCTCCTTTCTAGGAAGGAGCAGAGAGACATTAATCCAGTAGGCATGTACTGGTTTTACCAAGCAGATAAAAGTTATTCATTTATGGAGCTATTGGGTGCTCGGGGCTTTGTGGTGGAACAATGGGGCCAGGCAATGGGGCTCTGCTCACAATAATATATTTATGAATAATCCTTACCTCTGCACTAAAAGCCTATTCAGAATGCACTCCAAGTTCAAGGGCATTCAAGACTGCAGATGTATAGCTGAGGTCTGGCCAGCAACATCTTACAAATGTGTGTATATCTCTGTGTGTGCTGGGCATGGGAGAGAGAATTCATCTGGGTAGCGTTTCAAGAGCTCTAGGGCTAACATGTGCCTGTGGTTAGATGGATGGTGTTGACATGTTGGTCCTGGAGGTCTGATGGAGACAAAGGGCTCAGTCCACTGGGAATGTCTCCCTTTGAAATGAATGGGACCTGTGCAGGAACACAATTTCTATAACCTTGCATGACTCCTGTTCCACCGTAGCTTGTTCAAACAAAGACTTACCCAGTTGGTGGTGTCTAAAGTCGTATACCATATACCAGTCATGTACTGTGATGCTTTTGGGGGGACTGTTTGTGGTAAATTTGTTCCTAATTTTCAATGAAGACAGCAGAGCTTCGACATTGAGGGGACAGTTCACACACAACCACTTCCTGAACTTAATGTAATTCGTGCGGCTGCTCTCCACACACCAGATTGTGCATGGGTCAAACTAGTAATGCAGTATTACTAATGTATTTGCCACAAATACAAAAGACTTTGCATGGATTCAAATGAGTTGCTCATTAGGCACTGGCATTAATTTGGGTGTGTTTTTTTTCCTTCCTAATGCACCAGCTACAATCCTTGTAGTATGATAGACTGTGTTGATTTTCTCAGGTGATCCAGCAATCTTAATTGTTGTTCAGTCGTTAAGTTGTGTCCGACCCTTCGTGATCCCATGAACCATATCCCGCCAGGCCTTCCTGTCCTCCACTATCTTCCTGAGTTCGCTCATTTTCATGTTTGTTGCATCGGTGATGCTGTCTAACTATCTCATCCTTTGCCTTCCCCTTCTCCTTTTGTCTTCTAATAGGTAGGGCAGACTGTATAAGGGAAAAATTAAGGCAGTGTGGATGGAACAGTCAACCCCACAGTTCAATAAACTGTGAATTAGGCTTAATATGCCAAGACAGGCACATGGCCTGAACCTTTGTAACAGAAATGTGACCAGCTCTGAATCTGATAGTTAACAGCAGAACACCTCGTGCAACACTTTGAAATCATTCCACCTCCAAACACGAACAAGGACTTTGGTGCTGCTGCTAGATATCAGTTATCTCCCCCCCCCCCCCAAAAAAAAAGAAACTGGTGTATGACAGCACAGGCTTTTGAAAGAGAAGCAAGCCCTTGTGGCGGGTGAGTGACAGTTATGGAAGGCCTATGGTGTGTTGGTGCACAGTGCTGAAAGATTGTTTGTTGTTCAGTCGTTAAGTTGTGTCCGACCCTTCGTGATCCCATGAACCATATCCCGCCAGGCCTTCCTGTCCTCCACTATCTTCCTGAGTTCGCTCATTTTCATGTTTGTTGCATCGGTGATGCTGTCTAACCATCTCATCCTTTGCCTTCCCCTTCTCCTTTTGTCTTCTAATAGGTAGGGCAGACTGTATAAGGGAAAAATTAAGGCAGTGTGGATGGAACAGTCAACCCCACAGTTCAATAAACTGTGAATTAGGCTTAATATGCCAAGACAGGCACATGGCCTGAACCTTTGTAACAGAAATGTGACCAGCTCTGAATCTGATAGTTAACAGCAGAACGCCTCGTGCAACACTTTGAAATCATTCCACCTCCAAACACGAACAAGGACTTTGGTGCTGCTGCTAGATATCAGTTATCTCCCCCCCCCCAAAAAAAAGAAACTGGTGTATGACAGCACAGGCTTTTGAAAGAGAAGCAAGCCCTTGTGGCGGGTGAGTGACAGTTATGGAAGGCCTATGGTGTGTTGGTGCACAGTGCTGAAAGATTGTTTGTTGTTGTTCAGTCGTTAAGTCGTGTCCGACCCTTCGTGATCCCATGAACCATATCCCGCCAGGCCTTCCTGTCCTCCACTATCTTCCTGAGTTCGCTCATTTTCATGTTTGTTGCATCGGTGATGCTGTCTAACCATCTCATCCTTGGCCTTCCCCTTCTCCTTTTGCCTTCAATTTTTCCCAGCATCAGAGTCTTCTCCAGAGAGTCCTCTCTTCGCATTAGGTGGCCAAAATATTTGAGTTTCAGCCTTAGTACCTGTCCTTCCAGGGAACAGTCAGGCTTGATTTCATTTAGAATTGACTGATTTGATCTCCTAGCAGTCCAAGGGACTCTCAGGAGTCTTCTCCAGCACCACAGTTCAAAAGCATCTATTCTTCGGCGCTCAGCCTTCCTTATGGTCCAACTCTCGCAACCATACATTGTTTGATTGTTTGGGAGCATGCAAATCTGGCGCCCATCCTTTGCAATGCGCAAGTATGCAAGTGGGCTCCTCTGAGGCTGGTGAGGTGACAGATTTCTGCTCTGCCTGGAGAGGAGAAGATTCTGCCCACAGAATAGGCGCGGAGCTAGAGAATGGGAGCCTCTCAGTGCATCCTTAGAAGGTCTGGGGAGACTCCTGCATGTCTGAGTGGCGGTCTTTGAAACGCAGTGATTTTTGTCTCTTAGCTTTGATCAGATTGTCAACATGGGGCCTGACAAGGACTTGTTGTGATGATGAGCTCCTGATAAAAGTAACTCCTCTCTAGAGCCGCTTGGCTGTTCCATTGTGCGGGCTTGTAAATAAATGGCAGAGACTTCAGCCCCTGCTAATCTGTACTGGCTGTCAGGAGGGAGGGGCACTAAACGCTGAAGGGTGACTTCATATGCTTTCATTATTATTCGGATATGTGTTGACGGAAGGGGAGGGTGGGGGGGGGAAGATCTTGTGTATTTGCATAAAGTTTAATAAGGTCTTTTGATATGGGCCCAGCCTGTCAGTAAAAACCAGGCATATGGAATGATGACTGAATGCCAACAGGCACATTCAAAGCCCTATGCTGAACACTCAATTATCCTGATCTCTGTTGTGGACAGGTATGGGGGAGATGGATGGGTAGTTGTTACTCAAAGAGCCACTGTGCAGACAATCCATAAGAGCTGAAGAACTCTAGAACTGAACGGTCTAGCCATGGCCACCCTTCCGCAGATTGCTTCCAAGATGAGCTTTTCAGTAAATGATCTCTTGATCCTGTTTATTTGGCTTTTTCATCCCCCCAACGAATCATTATCCTCGTTGGGAATGCAGCATTTTATTAGCGGGACGATTTTCAGAATCCTTGAGCACGTCACAATGATGAAATGTGTCTGGTTTTTTTATGGGGCTTTAAAATGCTGCTTAATCGCGTAAACAAAAAGGAGAGTAGCGGACAGTGGAAAATCTGGAGCGATCCCAAATGGTGAGAGAACCAGTGCGCTATCTGAAGAAGAAAATAAAAACAGAGGCCTGAAGCCCATTGCGTTGTTTATTTTATTCTTGGCCTGTGGAACCCTTTCACAGGAAAAAAACAAAACCTTAGAACAGCAGTAGCTATTTATATAGCCAAGCCCAGAGTAAACACTCTCTGATGGAGCTCTCTCCATTCACAACTTGTTGGGATTCCTGCTGCTTCCGGTTTCCATAGAGACGTAGCTTACCCCCTTTTACCCTTATCATTTCTCTAATGTCTAGACCCTCAAGAATTCTTGCTCACTGAACTTTCTGCAATCATACAAGGGACAGCAGAGACTCAGACAGATCTATCTTGCGACACTCCCCTCGTGCCCCTACGGTGTCTCAAACTCAGTGTCTCTTGAAACATCCAGAAACTTTATCTTGACAAGAGAGGAGTCCATCTGGTGTTTGCTTTGGAACCAGACTCTCAATGGCTTCTGGGACAGACATGGCAAGATGGCTTGAAGAATATTGCACTACTTCTCTGTCTGACATCTACATAGTTTTTAAGTAAAGCATCTCTTGGAAGTAAAGCACCTCCCGGCTTCATCCATCTCTCTCCTTTCCTTTCAACTGGGCTGTCGGCAGTGAGCAGTTTGAAGAGATTGGACAAGTTAAAATCGCCGTTCCCCTTCAATCCTTTTTCTTTCTTTCTTTTTAAACAGCGAACATATCACTGGGGCCCATAATGTGATCTTTTTATTTTAGGGCTTTGAGGGGTCCCATCAGAGATGTCACTAGGGCGCGCGCTGCCCCGGGGCCGGGTGCGCGCGTCACCCTAGTGACCCCTCCCCCGGGACACCCCCCCTTTACTAATCATGGCTGCACCGCGATTTGGGGGGGGTCACCCGACGGGCCGCCACTCCCGGCGCCCCCTCAATCGTTGCAGCCGGCTCGGGGACATCTTCCCCGGCCGGCTGTCCTGGGCCTTCTGAGCAGCCCTTTTCCCTCAGGAACGGTCTGCACATGCGCTAAACACGTTATAAATAACGTTCGTGCAGCGGGCCTTCCTCAGAAGGCCCAGGAGCGCAGGCCCAGGAGGACGGTCCAAGCCCTTCTCCCGGCCTTGGAGCCTCCCAGGTGACGCGCTGAGCCTCCCGGTGAAGCGTGCAGGGGAGGTGACGTGCGCGCGCGTCACCCTTCTGCGCGCGTCACCCGGGGCCCCGCAGGCCACACTACAGTGACGCCTCTGGGTCCCATTGTCCTCTCTGGGTTGATGCATCCTGCTGCAATTGCTTTGCTGTTTAGCTTTTGTTATGTTTTGCAGCAGGGACAGCAAGTGGCAGTTCCCAAGCTAATGAGGGTAATAATTGCCCCTTGGAGAAGATTGCTGTAAATATTATGCTTGAGGATTCTAGACTGTTAGGTTAAACATCATGCTCGCTCTGCCCTCATCCTTGGAATTCACCCTTCTAGCAACGCAAATAGAACTGGATCTATTAAGGATGAAAGTTTAATCTCCTGCAGGGCGTATCCATCGTTGACGCCTGAGCAAACAGACTGCTTTTTAAAGGCTTTCCAAAACTGGCAGGTTAATTGTACAATTGGGATAGAGGGGAAAAAATGGTCTGAAAGAGCGGTTCTCGGCTAAGGTGCAGAACTTTCAGTCTCCACATCTGTTGGTGACAAGCGGTGCGGTGATTGCAATGGAGACTTTCAGGTCATGAAAATGAGAATCATCATCTGTTCCAGGGTTGAACCATCCATGAATCCCCTTCTCTGGCACTGTCTGAGTATGTGAGGACTTTGTGTCTCCCCTCATTTCTGTGTTGTGTAGCTGCTTTTCATGATACCACTGCTGTGCTACCTACATAGGAGTTGCTTTGCGGTGCCATCTGTTGTAATGTAGTGTAACTCGGTCCTAAAGACTTGCTTATTGGCATCAGGATCCTTAAATCTTTCTCGTGAGAAAAAAAAGGGTTGTGAAAAGACATTCTTGAGCATGCCTCCCTCTCTCTAAATTCTAAAAGAAGCTATTGTAACCCCATAAAATAAAGCAGCTTCATGCCCCTCTAGCTGTTTAGTTTGTCCTAGTTGGCATGGAGAGCAGCAACACCTGTACTTCTAAAGATGATGGATAACCCAAGGCTGGCCCATTCATGAGGCCAACTGAGACAGTTGCCTCAGGCAGCAGGAGCGCAGGAGGTACCTATCTCCAGCTGTTTGCCTGCTTCCACCACTCCTCCCACACTGACGCTCTAGCCCACCAATCCTCTACACTTCCTCTTGTGCTCTTTTCCCCTCCTCCTTTTCAAATCCAGGGAATGGGAGGAGGAGGGCATTTGGTGTCAGTGGCGTTGTTGGGGGGGCGGGGGGCCGTGGGCCCCAGGGCGCATGGTGTGCCACTTCAGATGCAGGGAGGTCTTGGGAGAAGCCAAGAATAGTCTCTGTTTGCTGCTTCTTTTCCATCTTTATCATAAAATGCCTTTGTAATGCCTTGCCAGAATTTGAAAGCATCAGCGATGGAAGCTAGAAACTTAGGATGTTTGAAAAGAAACGGTGTGTGTGTGTGTGTGTGTGTGTGTGTGTGTGTGTGTGTGTGTGTGTGTGTGTGCAGTGAATTAAATATCGAATGTGGAAAGAGAAAAAGCAGATTGCAGGCCTACTTGAAGTCTTGAACGGCTAACAATATTGTATTCACTTGCTGCAGAATAAACGCTTTGTGTTCCAGCATGCTCAAGATATGATCTCAAAAAGCCCTGCCGGTTTTGCACTCGTCGTGCCAATCCTCAGGCCCTATTTGGAAGGGGGAGCAGACTGAAGAAAAACATTGCCAGATCTTGTTAGCAAAACATTTTCATCATTCAAAGGACTGCCATAGTTGAAAGTGCGAAAGATACCAAGCAAACCCGGTGACTCATACTGTACACACTTTTACCTTGTTTCAATTTTTTTTCTTTTTTATTTGCTCCGTAAATTAAGCTGTTACGGTTAAATAAAAAATCTGTCATAATGTTCCACAGGCGATTTTGTGTGTGTGTGTGTGTGTGTGTGTGTGTGTGTGTGTGTGTGTGTGTGTGTGTGTGTGTGTGTGTGTGTGAGAGAGAGAGAGAGATAGAGAGAGAGAGATAGAGAGAGATTCTGCATGAGGTTTTGTTAGCAGTTAGGAAACTTTCACTTGCTTGGGTTTGAAAATGAAAACAATGTTCTTGAGAGTCAAAATATTTGGGATTTACCAAAACCAAAACCAAAAAAAAAAAAAAAAAGGGAAACCAGATTTTTGGTAGCCAACCAAGGCAACAGCTATTTCAGATTTCCTGCTTCTCTGGGAATCTGACAGGATGACTATAGGATGATCATAGAGTCCTGGCTCTTCACAGTTCCTAGGCTAGTGCAAGAAAAACCTACTAAAAGGAGGAACTTCCGGGCTGGGGGGTCGCTCTCTCGCACTCTAATGAGTTTCTCTTCCTTCACACTACACACCCAGTGACCTTTTCTCCCGACAACTGATGACAATCATGGGCAGCCCAATCCTATCCGGCTGCGATGCAGCCCCATGCTGCATCCTATCCCGGGAAGCAGCAGGCTGGAGCTCTCCTCGAGGTAAGGGGACATTCGTCTCCTTCACCCAGGTAAAGCCCCAGCCTGCGCAATGGGGTTACTCGGATCTGCACCTGCTAATTCGCTGACACAGAACCAAGAAGCCTAGTGTCAGGCTTCCAAGCCTGGGAGGGGACATAGGATTCAGCATGCGCCAGTGCTGTCGATCCCACCCCCTCCCAGACCTGAACCACCCCCATCTCCGCCCTTCCCCTGCCCATTACACTCCCTCCCTGCCCTCCCCCAGCCTCCGCGCCGCTCGGAACAGCTCCTACCTGCTCCGGTACACGGTCCAGCTGGATTCAGCGCTGATGGAACGGCACAGGCCTTCCCACCAGCGCTGCTTACTCTCCAGGTGTTGCAATGTGCTTAACGGCATGTCGCGACACCCTAGGCCAGCACTGAAGTCGCAGCGCCAGCGCTGCCAGACCAAATGGATTGTGGTGGGAATGCATTGAAACGGTGCTTTATTTTATTTATGATGAATTACATTTATATCCTATATTTTCTTCTGCTATAAAACTCCAGGCAGCCTACATAGGGTTCCCAGATGCTCACCCATCCAGACACTGTTGAGACTTACACCTCTTAGTTTTTGCATGCTGATTATGTTCCTTAGCCCTCGAACCATGCCCTGAGTCTGCAAAGGGATCCATCACAAGTCAATGTGCTTCATAGCTCTGGCAAACGGTGGCTAGATGACTAGATTTTTTCCAAAGCCCTAAAAAGAGACCATAAAAGAGAGCGGTAGCCACATTGGAGACGGAGATAGTGTTCTTTCTTGCAGAAAATTCCATGTTGCCCCAATCCAGCAAAGGAGATCTACAGCAAGAACCATTTTCTGTGCCTGTAGCCAGTGCCAATGAACATCTGAATGTACGGTCCAGTTTCTAGCATGAGGCCAATCCAGGTCCTATTGAATTGACTGTATGTGCACTGAACTGACTACATTTGTCCTTTGATGTAAATAGTGGCGCCCGTCCCATTGGGAAGCACAACTCGTGCATGACTGCAGTCGGAGTGGGACCCACGTGCCCCTTGGCACACGGTCATCCTGTGGCTGACCGTCACTGAGAACAGAATGTGTTTATTGCTCAGTAAATAGAATTTTCTAACATCCAGTGAAGCAGGAAGCTGTCTGCAGCTGGTAGCGTGGTCAGTGTTTGAGAGAGCAGCCCAATCCGAAGGGATTGCTTTAAATAGCAGGTCGTTAATCAAAAATCTGGTTTCATTAGAGATGTATGGCATGTTGGTTTTTAATTTATTCTCCTATAAATTTCACTTTGGGAACAGCAATACATCTTCTTAAGTGGTGCGACTGAGTCATTGGTGTCTAAGTAATGGCGCTCTAGATGGGAGAAGAAGAAAAACACATGCTTAGATAATATCTCACAAGAAAGATTCTCTAGTACCCACCAAGTCGATTTCAAAATGTCCATTTCATGTATTCACGGAACCTATTGTCTTGGCAAGACGTGTTTTTCCCCCCCGTGGAATCTTCAGTTCCCTTTTCGACTAGCATCAAGGAGAGAGCAACACCCCCCTCTTTAGCTGCCCATGTCCCTCCATCAGTTACTTTGGTATCCACCTCTGCTCCAGAATTTTCCCCTGGGACTAGGAATTATTGAATAATGGACCTTTAAAAATTACGGCAACAGTCATTACGCTTAAGGGCTGGCTGAGTTACAAGGAATCTATTCAACTGATGCCTGAATGCTTATGACCAAAAGCAGCTGCTCGGCCAGTTGAGTAAAAGAAAATTTCCATTAGCTGTCATTGAAAACAGCATGTCTCTATTTCAGCTGCTGGTCGCGTCACCCTTCCTGTCTCTACACACAGGTGCAGCAGAAAATGAAGCCATGTTTGTTGCCTTTGAGGTTCCAGGGCTTGTCCTGCAGACGTTCGACCCCACAGGGACAACTCCATCCCCAAGGGGTTGTTTTGAGGGCTTGCGGCCTTTAAAAAAAACTATTGACATCTTCTCAAAACAAAGTTTTCTAACAGTGCTCCACTCCAGCGATGCTCAATCGGAGTGCTGTAAGAGCCAAGGGTTGAGTGTTCACTTGAAAAATGAAACCTCTACGTTGGGTGTATCCACTATGCCAGTGGTTCCCAAACTGGGAGGCGTGGCTCCCAGGGGAGCCGCAGAAACCAGCCAGGGGAGCCGCGGAAACCAGCCAGGGGAGCCGCGGAGTGCCACGGAATCCTCTCGGAAAACAGTGCAATGCCAATTGGCAGGCATCAACATCATGTAATGGGGAGCCGCGGCCAACGGTTCCCAATGGTCAAGGGAGTCGCAGGTCGAAAAAGTTTGGGAAACACTGCACTATGTCGTTAGGGGGGGGGGAGCCTCACAGCGCATGAATTTGAAGGATTACTAGCTCCATACAAAGTTGTCTGGTTATCTTATCAGAGTCATCAACAGAGGGCCAAAGAAAAACAGATAGGGCCTTGATGGCAGAGATTGGACATACCCCCCCCCCCAAAAAAAAAATTCCAGCTACACAAGCCTATCCATGCATAATATGGGGCAGGGTAGAGTGGGCATAATGCAATGTTTGAGACAGTGAATCGGACAAATATAATACCTTATAAAAACAAAGATTGATCAGCCTCTTCCAACAATATCTGATGCATACTCGAAGCCATTCACCCACTTGTAAATCCCATTAACTTCCATGGATGACTCATGACTGTGTCCTTGTTATCTTCAGTCATTTGGTTTATTGTCCGAGTGGAACTGGGGTGTCAAAGGCAAGCCATTCCACCCAAATAAAAACAAAACTCCAAAAGCAGCAGATCTTTTGTGCCAATGAATCGTGGGCCAGGGGCTCCGTTGGTTCAACTTCCTGTCTCCTCCCGGCAGCAGGTCAGGCAGAGTTAAGTGATTTAACTTTGTAGGAGCGAGTTAAGTCCTCTTTTATGTTTGTTGTTTTTGTTTTTTTCCTGGGATTAAAGAGAGAAAATGTGTGCATGTGTTTTTTTTGGGTCGTCCCCCTCTTTTTCTCCACCTTCTGGCTTAATTCTTCAAGAATGCAGAAGGATGCAGCATTGAAGGGCCCCTCACTTTAATCACAGGCCAGCCTTAAACCTTTTGTGGAGGTACTGTAGAAAAGACAGCCCTTCTAAGGTGCTAATTAGCTCCGAGTTAAGCTGCGGACAAATCCAGTTGAAATAAACGCGGGGGACACACATCCAGGAATGCAGGTAGGAAAACATGAATGGAGGTGAATGAATGGCGTTGGCTGATTACACACATCCTCTCTACAGCGCTCCCCGGTAGACAGGTAGCGGGGAGAAAGAAAGACCATTTCATCAGAGACCATAGAAAATGGCATTGTGGCCTGGCTTTAGGATCTCCGCCTGGGTATTAGCTGCTGTTGTCAACAAGACTCTTCTTTCCTTAGGAGGAGAGACAGAGCAAGCACCATGCTGGGGTATAGAGTGCAGCTTGGCAGGGGACTGGATTAGAATCGGTCCTAAGCCATCAGGGTAAAGGAAAAAAGGGTATTCTATGCAAACGAGGGAATAAGTCACACTGAACAAAAACCAGGCAGGACAAACATGCTCACCTTATATTTGATTTATTGAGTTCTGATGATGAGGATGAGTCGTCTCCACTTTGCTTGTTGAGATTTGTGGGGGAATATTTGCTTCTGCACACGTAACGCTGCTGCAAACACAAAAAACAAAAATGTGCTCATTCACTAATGGAACCGTTTGTTTGTTTGTTTGTTTTTGCCTGATGACGAGTAACAAAACATGCCATCATTCTCAAAGGCAGTTTCCACCTGTCTTTTTTTTCCAAAATACAAACAAAAGTTTCCTTTTTCGTCCTGCCACAAGTTCCTTTGAAAGTTGATGTTCTGCAGCAGTAAACAATAACCTAAACAGCATCGAGATGTTTAGAAACATATTCTGAAAAAGAACGACTGGGTTACTGAACTGTAGTGCACCGGGTGGCCTGGTGTGGACTTCAACTGAGTTCAAATCCTTGCTCAGCACTGAGGCTCGCTGGGTAACTCTGGGCTCATCCAGTTTAGCCTACCTTGCAGGGTTCTTGTGGGGATAAGAAGAGGGAACCGTATTTATGCTGCCTCGAGTTCCTTGGAGGAAAAGTGGGATACAAATATAATGACGGTTTCAAAGGCCTAGCATTGAATTCTCCCTTGCAAGTGCAACCCAACAGGTAACTTCCACTGCTCCTCTGCCCAAGATTCCAAGATTTGAATGAAGCAGGAGGAGAAGAGAGTGGTGGGCTAGAGAGTCTCTGATGCTAGAGAGTGGTGGGCTAGAGAGTCCTCCATGCTTTTTTTGTTCTGTTCCCTCTTTCTTTTTTAATTCAGAAGAAGTTGTGGCAGAGGTGGCAGGTGGCTCACCACCAGGTAAGGTGGGGGGGGTGTAATTTGTGGCGCTTCCTCAAGGACCCAGAGGTCTTCAGCTAACCCTGCTCCCTTGTATTAGAAACCATGGAAAGACATTTAAAACGCTGGCACCCATGCTTTTCCTGACTGATCGCTCAAAGAAAGGAGAGGGAGGGGAGACTACCTGAGGCTCTACAAATGGCTGGCGATGGACAAAGCCCCATGTCTGCTGTAAAAGCCCTGCTCTTGGGTTCACCATTTTGAGCACAATCGCCATGGATTTGATTTGCCTTTCGGCGAGTAAGAATTGAGCTATATTGTCTCATCAATATAGCCAGGATGGTGTAGTGGTTTGGGAGTTGGACTTAGACCTGGAAGATCCAGGTTCAAATCCCTGCTCAGCCACGAAGCTTCCTGGGTGACCTTGGGCCAGTCACTATCTCTCAGCCCCACCTACCTCACAGGGTTGTTGTGAGGACAAAAAGGAGGGGAGGAAATATGTACACCACTCTGAGCTCCTTGGAGGAAGGGCGGTATAAAAATGTGAAAAATAATAATAAAAATAAATAATCAATTATTGGGGAGCTGAGGCACCATTCTCCACTGAATTCCTGACAGAAATGTTTTCACGAATGGTGTTACAGTTTACAAGCACTTCCCTGGATAAGAGCCAGGCAAGTTCTGAGCTTCCCCCTTCCCCAAACTTTCAGACTATTTGTTTTAAAACTTGGGGGAGCCGGAGGTGGGGCTCTGAAAATGTTTTGCTTAATTTAAACCCTTTGTTTGCAATTGACTATTAACGTCAATAGAGAAGGCCAGCGATGAAGTCTCTTGTTTTGTCTAGCGATGTTAATCCTTGCACAACGCTTATTTTTAGAACGCCTCCGCCGGCCAAACAGACAGCGGCCCTCATCTGTCTTCTTTTAGACACATAGAATACAAACTTCCATCATTTCATGTTTTATTGTTAGTCTAAAAACCCATTATGTTCAAGTGGATTCTCAACACAGCCGTATGAATCATGCTGCCATTCACGGAATCCTTCTGATCCTGAATGGCCCATAATGCATTGTGCCTGTAGGTTTGGTCATATCTGACTGTACGACTCTTGATTCTGGTAGATTAGGAAGAAAGTGGATAGTTTGATGTGTGTGGGAGTGGGAGACACAAGGCATGTGCAGGGTTGTGTCTACTATTTACAGTTTGCCTCAAGAAGCAACCTTGTATCTCCAGCTTTTTCTTTTTTCCTCCGAATGAGAGGGGCCAAAGGTTAATGTCAGGCCATTTTTGACCCATCACTGGGCTCCAGCGTTTTGTCTCTGGGCTTCAGAGCTTTGGCTCCACCCTTTACCAGGTTTCTTACCCCCTTTCCAAGGGTTGGCAGACCAAGCCCCACCTCTGAAATTCACATTTTGGGATGCATCCCACCTGGCAACCTAGCTGTGTTTGCATGAAGAAAAGTGAACTTGTTGCTATTCAAAAGTAAGAACATTACTGGTCTCCTTTGAATAGATTGACAGCCCAATCCTATTGGGCTCTTACACTGGCGGAACGGGGAGGCGACAGGGGCGGATCAAGTCTGAGAAGAGAGCGGGTTTGGCAGCAGTGTTAGCCGCCGAATCCAACCCCCCTTCCCGGACCTGATCCCACCCCCCTACGCAGGTCCATGCTGCGGAGGCTTACTCCCGGGTAAGGGAACAAACATGCCTTACCCAGAGGAGAACTCTGGGATTGCCCCCCCCCCCTTTGCAGGATGCAGAGCAAGTCATTTCGGCATGGCTGCATCTGCGGGGTGGTGGTGGGGGGGTGGAGGATAGGATTGGGCTGTTAGACTGCAATGGTATGCACACTTACCTGGGAGTAAGTCCCATTGAACTTAATGAGACTTACTTCTGAGTAGGCATACATAGGATCGGTCTGTTAGAAACACATACATTCTTAAGCAAAGGGAAGTAAGAGAATATACATATTACTGTATAGCCATCTACATTTGTTTCTTTAACTTTGTTTCCAGTTTGTATTGGTAGGACAGGCAAAGTGAGAAAATATATTCTATACTCTGAAAATTCTGAAAATATATTTCCCACGCTTCTAATGGTTATGGTATACACCAGGGGTGGGCAATTCATTTTCCTAAGGGGCCACATGAGAAACTGGGACTGTTGTGGAAGGCCTGAACTCAATTCTGTTCAATATGAATTATATCTCTTTATATCTCCTTCAAAATATTAATTCCTGATTTCCCATTGACCTCACGTTGGCCGGTCAGGGACAGCCAAAGGGCTGGATGTGGCCCTGGAACTGTACAATGCCCAGGTCTTGTATGCACCATGGTATGAGTCCTTTTTACAAAGATCAATGTAGCTTACAAATCAGTGATGAGATGCGCAAAATGTGGAATTCATCCTAATTTTTGATAGTTAATAGTGACACACACTCAGTTGAATTAAAATGTCCCTTGTTTTGTTCCAGGGCAAGATTAGAGTCAAGCCTAAAGCATTCCTTTCAAGGTCTTCAGATCCCCCAAGGAGAGGAAGTCTAGTTAGCAAATGAGCTGTTCTATTTATTTATGACACGGGGCCATTTTTATTTCAGAATTTGCCATGCATATCATCACTGTGGTCTCTGAGGAGAGATCAGGCATCAGGCTAAATCTCCAGTATAGCATTCCACACTACCAATGGTAAACATATTAACTCAAACTTGCAGATATCTTTACAGTTAATTTACTATCTCACCCACCTGCCATTATCTCATAGGGCAGCTTGAAGGATATACACATTGCAAGCCTCTCACCTTGAAAGCTTATTCCTATTTAGAATATTCCATATTGCTTTTCAGCAAGAAATACTGTACTCCCAAAGCAGTTTACATAGCTGAATGAATGAATGAATGAGCAGAGGCGTCGCCGTACCGTAAGTTGTGCCCCATCCTAGTCCTGTTTACAATCCGGCAGGAGGCGGCCCCGCCTTCTCTGCATGGAATGGCTCTGACGGCGAGGGGGCGGAGCCGCCACCTGTCGGCATGTAAACGGGACTAGGACGGGGCGCAACTTACGGTACAGCCCCCACCGGAGCGACGCCTCTGTGAATAAGTGGTTCCCTGTCCCCCAAAGGCTCATCATCTAAAAAAACAAAAGTCATAAAAGAAACACCAGCAAAGAGTCGCCCGAAAAGATGCTATGATGAATTGAATGACAGTTACTCTCCCATGGCTTAATATGAGAATACAGCATCAGTAAGTACCAGCACCAATAAATTGAAAAGATATATTTGTCCAATGAGCAGGAGTTATTTTATTCATATTTTGCCTTTCTTCTCTAAAGGCGGATCCACACCACGCGTGTCTCGGTGCGTATGCGTCCGGTGTCCCGCCCCCAGGTTCAAACAACGGGCTCTGATTGGCTGAACGCACTCAGCCAATCAGAGCCCGTTGTTTGAACCTGGGGGCGGAACACCGGACGCATACGCACCGAGACGCGTGCGGTGTGGATCCGCCTTAATGGAAGCATACATAGGATTCCCAGGTTGTCTGCCATCCAGGCGTAAACCTGCTTAAGTTTCAGCAGAGTAGTAATATCATGTGCCTTCAGACCACTCACTCCTGGCAAACTGCCTTTTTTGTTTGAGGAGGAGCCTTGTGAGCTGGGGTGGAGCCTAATGGACACGTGGCTGGGTGGAGTCAACAGTAGTTTGACAATGTATCTGAGAAATGTATTTATTTTTCACATTTTTATACCGCCCGTCCTCCAAGGGGCTCAGGGTAGCATACATGGTTCCATGTAATATTTAATAATTATTATTTATAAAGGTATTATTTATTTAGGTATTTATATACCACCTTTCTCTATTAAGAATATTTATTATAAAATATGCACGGACATGAGAAAGATATGCACACTTAAGATGTGCCTTGATCCCCTTTAGAAATTAAGGTCAGGCTCTAAGACCTGGCAAGCAACACTCCCTTCAGTTCTGGGTGGTCGGGCCCATGTTCAGACTACTAGCTGGGGGGGGGGGACAGTCAGAATTCCTCGTTCCATCCAAATTCTCCCACAGTATCTCTCCTCCCTTTGGAGCCGAGCATTTCCCTTCAAAAGAGCCAGCCTCTTTCTTCTCTCCAAGTAAGGCGGAGTACATTCGGTTAGGTCCGCGCTTTCGAGCGAGCTCTGCCTCCGCCCACCCCTTCCGTGTCTGCTTTATTGGTACGGCCCCTTCCAAGCCGCAGCAAAGGGGAGAAACCGAGACGGAGAGAAAGAGGAAGAGTGAAAAACAAACTCCTCCTCAGTCCTCAACGCTGTTTGGCTGAGCGACAACGGTAGGCGGGGCTAAGATCTGTCTGATCCAGAGATGGAGGCGACGGCAGAGGAGGAGAGAAGGGGTGGAGTTTGAGTTTGCGCGTGCGCTCTAGCATCCTATCGTGCACGCGAGATAGGCGGGGCTTACCCTCCTGCGGAGCCTGTGGCAGCGACGGGCGCGTGCGCGCTCTCCCCCTGTTTGCCGCTTCCAGTCAGTCAGTCAGTCAGTGCCTGTGGCAGCGGCGGACGAGCGGCGGTGGCGGGACGGGCTGCCGGTGTTGGATGGAGGGTCCCGTCCGTCTCGCCTGTTCTCTCTGGAATGTAGCCGGGAGCGGCGGCGGCTGCCGAGCGGGAGCCAGGGCTCTATGGGCGCGGGCAGCGCGGCTGCTGCTGCTGCCGCCGAGAGGTGAGAGGGAAGGAGTCGCCGCCGCCGCCGAGTCCTTCTTGGGGTGTGTCCTGTTGGCTGGCCTCGGGCATGGATGCTCTCAGTGGTACCCAGCGCAGCGGGCGTGTGGGGGGGCAGGAGACTGTGCGCGCGCTTGCGTGCAACTAAGGACATGGGGGGGGGGCTCTGGGAGGACCAGCACAGACATGCACCCCCCCCCTAAAAAAAGCAAGGTGGAGACGCCTCCCTAGTTGCAAAATTATCTTGACTCTCCGGGGTTTTGCAACAGCTTTGGTGTGCTGCAGAGCCCCCTTCATGGGACACACGCCCCCCCTCCAACTCCAGGCATCTAAGGGGTAACAGCATCTCTTTCTCTCTCCCCCCCCCCGCACCCCCAGTGAAGCTTCTGCTGCAATAGATCCTGGGGTCTTTTTGGAGGGATCCGCAAGGCTGCTTTTTCGTGCATGTGGGAAGTGTAGGTTGCTGCTTGTTGGTATATAAAGAGGGGTGTGTGTATAAAATAAGAGAGAATCTGCAATCATGTGGGGACTGACCTACTGAGTCCTCATAAAGGTCTAAGTTGGTCCCAAAAGGATGGGACACTGTGCGTGCGTTGTGTGTATTTGCTATATATCAGGCTAGCACAGCTTCTCCTCTAGACTTGGAGAGAATTTTTAACCTGAAATAGTCTTTCCTTTTCTCTCTCGCACGCATCTTTGGAGAATTAATTGGGGGTGAAAGCACCTCTCCATCTCAGGGCTGTAAAAGGAAAGGTGCATTTGTGATTCTGTGATATTAAGGCATCCACTCTCTGTTGACACTTGAAGGAAGAAAATGACCCTTTTTCAGTGCAACTAGGGGGCCTCTCTTCTCTCCTCCTTTGCTTACCCCCCCCCCCCCACACACAGCAAAGTGATAAATGCCTCTTACTGGGTGTGAGCACATATGCAAAATAACCCTAGTGTTGTGGATTTTTGCAATAGGTGCTGCCTCCGGTTCTGTGTTTGTTCCACACTTAAACATGTGCTGTAAGCTTACAGTATATGGTTGGTAGAGAGTCTCTCCTCCTTTACTGCTTTTTAACTTCTCTTTGGCCCCAGCATGGTAGGGCTGGGATGTGTTAACTGGTCCACATATATCCTCTTGCACTCGATGGCCTTACCAAGAGTTGGTCCAGTATTAAAGCATCCGTTTGCATATTTTGTGACCCTATGAAATGTTTGACTTGGATTTGTTTTAGTGTCGCGCGCTATCCTTTGCTTCAGGTACCTTGCTTTGCACAGTTCTCCGGTCTTTGTGTCCCAGCCGGGAAGGAGTGAGCAAAAATTATTTCTTAAGAACAGAGATAACTGTGCCAGCAGCACCGCTTCACAATTTTAGCAGATTGTGTTTAATTATGAAGCGAGATCAGGCTTTAGCAGAAGCTGCTGTGTGTGCATTTTGGAAGGAAGAATGAATAGCCTGTGTTGGCTTGCTTGTGTGAGTTGGAAGACATTTCATGCTGGTAGAAATGACAGTGTGTGGATGTTGATATTGCATTTCCATAACAAAGTCCCAGAGAAGAAGATAATTGGATCTTAAGCAGCTGCTATGCCTGTAGTCTTTCTGATGCTGACTTGGTCAGAAACTTGCCTTTGATGGAATTTAAATGGCATTCCCTGGCACTGGGGTGGGAAAGGTGATTGAAAGACTCAGTTGTCAACTTCAAACTGTTTAACTTTCTGGCACAGCTCTTTTTGAACATCAAATTGTAAGCTGCATCTTGTTTTTCTTAGAGTATTTATAGCATCAACATGTTGGGAGGTTCTTCTCATTTGGGCTAAGATGAAACATCACATTCTGTCTGGAAACTTAACATTAACTGTTCAGTGCTGTGCAGCTAGAAAGCCTGCATTGCTCTCTGTTATGCACATGTTACTGTTGCTTAGCATCCAGATGAGCTGGGCAAGAAAAAAAAAGCAATATTGTAAAATAGAGGAGTTATTGTTTCTCTGTATCTAATTTACTTTATTAGTTTGCTTTGTAAATCAGTAATATAATTCACTTTGATTTGTGGGTTTGCCTAAGAAAAGTGCTTTCAGCATCTTAAGTAGCTCAGAATTTAAGAGAGTGATTCCTCGGTCAAAAATGCATTTAAATAATTTCCATTGACTTTTGCAGAATCTCCAAGCAAGGTGCTTACCATTGAATCCTTACGTTATCAAGCTTGTGTTGATTTGCTTGGGCCACAGAGTGGTCAGTTGTAACTCTAATGTTGTGTTTATCTAACTGAGATTTGACAGACTTAAAAACATTAAAAACATTCAGATACAGCAGTGTTTCTCAAACTGTGGGTTGGGACCCACTTGGGTCACCTGATTTCTGGTGGGTCCTGCAGAGCCTCCAATGAAAACACTGGTGATGGAAAGATCAGATAATTAATTGTCTCAAGCCTTGAGGCTATACAAAAATCAGATAGCTGCTAATTGCCCTGTGAAGATCTGAGCTCCTGCAGTTTGCAAGCTTGTGTAAATACAGTATAGAGAGATAAATGTTTGAGCATTTTTTTTTCTGGTGTGGTTTTTTACCAAGTCTGTCAATGACCGGTAGTGGGGACAGGTGAGGGCTGGGTTACAGAACTAAGCCCCTCAAGCCTTGATACTATTCATTAGGGCTGCCTCATTACGAGAAATGGATTGAGGTTTTTTGCAAATAAATATTACTTCTAAGTAAATAAATAAAAATATTATTTCTTTCTAGATCATCTTTAAAATAAAAAGCCTTGTAAAGCTAGGTGGGTCCCGGTAGAGTGGGTCCCTGTGCTAAAACGTTTGGGAACTACTGAGATACAGTATGTTTTTTCTAATAAGAAATGATCCAAAAACTGAAGTTGAAAAGGTTGTATTACTCTGGCTTACAGGTCAAAATTCTTGCCCACTCTTGCAGGTGGTTTGACTTTGAAGTATGTTAAAGTGACTGTGTTTAGACAGCCTTCTTTGTCTGGGGCAGCAAGGCTAGGTTGAATAAGTTGGATGTACTCGAACAAGAACTGTTGCATTGCTTTGGCTGTAAAAGTGTGAACTGTGAATTATTATTGTTGTTGTTGTTGTTGTTATTATTATAACTCTGGTGGTGGTAATTACATCTTGTAATCCAGCTGGATAAAATACATGCAAATACATTAAGGGGTTGGTTTCCCTTAAATCTATGAAATGTTCTCCTACCCAGGACTGGAGATTACTCTGTTCTCATTGTATGCATAACTTTGGACAATACTGTATATCTGAAAACACTCTTTTATATTATTGAGATTAATACCCTTTGCTTTGTAATCCTCATAGCTGGCAATACATGGCATTTGTTGTATCTATGGCATTTAAAACTGTGTAGCATCAAATGTAGTATGTAAGGATGCTGAGCCACATCAATGGCCTGGGCAAAGAGATTTAATGTTAAAATCCCCCCCCCCAAAAAAAAAATTCTACCACTGCTAGCTTGTTTTCACGCTCAGAGGATTGGCTGCTAACCCTTGTATTGCTGCTAAAATAAAATCATGCAGTATGGAGTAATAGGAAACATCCTATGCAGATTGCATAATATTTTGCATAGTTTTTGTTTGTTTATCCTCCCTTCAGCTTTCTCAGGCTTGAAACATACAGTATCGCTGTCCTCCACGATCTGAGTAATAGTATTGAGGTGATATTAATGTGGCTGTTTAAAATCAAACTAATTATATTTGCCTGAAAGAGCCACATTAGTGTGATTCTAGCTCCCTGGTGCTTTTTGGGAGCCCTGGAGACAACCTAGTGAATAGGGCTGAAAATTCATTCTGTATTTGATTAAATGGAACAGACTCGTTGCTTCTTACCCCAGCAGGGGCTATGAGATCTCTTGATCCCCGAAGCGGCTCATAGACCCTGGGAATTCCATTAGCAAGCACCTGAAGAATTTCTGCCCTGCAGTGCCTTTTTTTGGTAGTAAGGGGGTGGGGTGGGGGGAATAGAACAAGAAGTATATCACTCTCGATGATAGGTGGGGGAGGCTGCCCTGGAAGAATCCATATGCTGGCAGATCTAAAATCAAGGCATGACTTAACAGCTTATCTGGTAAGAGAAAAAAGCCCAACCCCAAAGAATTCTAATAGTCACTGATGTTTAAAGGAGAACTGTGCTGTACTTGGGACATTAAAATTAGCTCATCCACCCTTATTACTGAAACGATCTGATTCCTCCTTTCTCAATTTGAAGAAGCAAACTGGTGGACAACCAGCAAGTATCAATACAAGCACTTATACTTGTGGAGTGGGTGAGTTAAAAAAAATAGTGGTTTTTATCTGTCAGTGAAAATAACTTTGTTTGCTTTTGGGGGGAGAAATGTTCAATAACTTTTTGTGGTGTTGCAACTAGTTGTTAAGCACAATTTTTTTCCATGGGAAGCCTTTAAATCACTTACCTTCATTGCACTGATATTTCTAAATGTCTCACTTTTGCTAGATGTTTCATAGTTCATTTTTTATCGCCACGTTTGTATGCCTATAATCTATCCTCCAGCAAAATTGAAGGCATGTAATAAGTGAAGTATTTCCCAGGGTTTAGCCAATTTTCAAGCTCTCTCTCTCTCTCTCTCTCTCTCTCTCTCTGCAATATCTTTCTGTGGTTTTTGAGAGAAGATGCAAATGGTGTTTTGATTTTATATCTAAGAGCATGCTGTAGCTGCGAGTTTCCTGTGGGAGAAGTATATCTGATTGGTAACTTTGAGCGAGATTTTTGTCTTTGGGTATTTCAGAACCCCTTGAGAGACCCTAATTGTGTGTGTGTGTGTGTGTGTGTGTGTGTGTGTTCGTTCTTAAAAATGAAGTTGTGTTTCATTTAAAATTGGAGGGTATTTGAATTGCACTAGATACCAAAGACATGTTTGGAAATCATTAGGAATCTTTGCCGATCTCTTTTTGTACTGAATAGTTTGAGCAAACAAAACATGCTGGGTTAACAACTGTACATGGACTTTCTGTCTACATTTGATCCATTTGTGCTTCATTTGTAAAAACCATGATACTTTGACATTGGAGAAGAGGCAAGTGGTCATACACCCTGCCTGAACATAAACACTGAGGCTTATAGATAATGAACGTATTGTTGGACATCTGCTTTTTAGACTTTAGATTTGCTGGGAATAAGGGTACCTGTGATACACACAGCGAAGCTCCCAGAGTTTTTAGTCTGTAACTAACACTGTCACCATATATTTGTGCACACAAATTAAATGTTGCTGCCAACAGTATTGAATAAGTTGATCTCTGGTAGTACTTGAGTGAGATTCATTGTTTCAAATCCAATTCTAGTAGTTTAAGCTCCACAGATTACTAGTAATGTTTCTAGTTTATCATTTGGAAATGTTAAATTGATGTGAACGGGAAGAAGAATGTAAGATCCCCCCCCCATTGAGTTTGGTTCATTACATAAAATAAACTTCTGAAATAGGATTTGAAATTGACATTGTAATGTTTAATTCAAAGTTTAGCTTCTTGTGGAATTAACAGAGTGAGCAGTAAATAGCTTTTTAAGTATTAACGTAGTAAAAAGAATGAAGCATTACAAAATGTTAAACTGGGATTATAATGAATGGCACTAGAACTAATATTGTGTTTAGTATTACAGTTGAGTTCTACACTAGTTTGAGCCCTATTTGAATTCTGCTTTCTGTAGTTAACCCACATTATCTGCTTTCTCTCAGTTTGGCATATCAATAAATATGATGATGAAACTCTGCACTTCGACTGCAATTGAGTAAGATTTTACTTCTCACCAAATAGTTTATCTGTTCTTTTCACTCTGGGAACCTTGCAGATCATCTTCTGTTCATTTTCTGCAAACATTAATCTTCCTCCTGTGTTTATGTTTAGCAGAGATCATTGTTTGTTTGCATGTCTGGTTTGTAGTGTTACAGATTCTCTTCAGTTCTGCAATGTTCACTGCTACAGGCTCCCTCTGCTGGCCAGCTCCTAAGGACAGGCATTATGAAAGTACCTGTACAGGAAATTTTAAAGCAGTGGCCACTGTTTCATGGTTAGGTAGTATATCAGTTGAATGCACCCCAAATAGCCATTCAGGGAAAAAAGAAAAGAAAACAACATTAGGTTCTATCCGAAAAAAGTGAATTTTCATGACGCACCATTGAAATCACTGGTACCAAGCTAGTCATGACTAGCTGGTCTGATGTCAATGGTGCTTAGTCACAGTATACTTTTTGTTAGATACAACCTATTCACTGGAGATCTCAACAAGTACAAATTTAGGTGGGCTTACATGGTTGCACGCTGTAATGCAGATGAAAGGTCATTTTCAAGATACCCTCAGATCAATGATATTGTGATTGCTTTTTGAATGAATTGAATTCACTGGTACATGTTTTTTTCCCCTATTGTCCTAAATATAACACAGAGAACGCTTTCTAAAGAAATGGTTACAAAGATAGTCAACGTTTTCTGATTCTTCAAGGCTGGAAATACTTTTAAGTAGCTTTTGCAAAGGGTGTGTAGTGGATGTGGCAAATTTCTGTTTTAATGTGTTTTTAATTTCAACTTCATAGGTGTATGGCTTATGTGCTGTTAAACCTAATAAACATGACTTGACTTGACAAGTGCAGTAGTAGTGTCTGCAAGTTTTGTCTTAAGTAGACTTCTCAAACTGTTTGGGTTTGCTCATTTGGAAATAGGATGCACAGGTCATAGACAGCTCGCCAGTGCAGTTTGATCATCCAATAGCACCAGACCAGTGAGAACTGGATGCTTCAATTTGAGTTCAGACCCCTGGAACTGAACCTGTATGTACCGGGTAAGTAGGGAACTTAGTGAAACTCATTTTTGACAATTCAGTATGCTTGAGAATTTCAGCAAGCATATCATAAATAGCTACTGTTGTACTGGGAGTCTTCTTTAGTTGCATTATCTATCTTCTCAAGTTTCAGAAAAAAATGTTCCTGGGAGGCTTCAAAGAGTGGCAGATCTCTTGCCTAGCTGAGAATGGGATTTCCATACATTCTTGCCCCATTTCTTAACTAGGATCTAAAAATCGTATTTTGTTAAAGTTTGTGTGAGTGCTTTCAGAACGATTGACTTTCAGATATATGATAGCATAACATCATATGATAGCAGATATGATAGCATAAAATCATAGGTGTAAGCATAGAATCATAGGTGTATAGATTCCACAGAGTTGGAATCTATTTTTAAACTATAGCCACTAATACAACGTTTTAGACATCTGGATAACCGGCTGTCTGATCCTAGATCTTTAAGTATATTTGTTCCTAATTTTAACATCTAACTTCCAAGGGACAGCATGGAATGCTTGAAGTCTGAGAGTGGGTTAACCACAAGTTTTGACCCTTGTCAATACCCTACTCAACAAATATTTGTTCTGCTCTTGCTGTACTTTTTTTGCTTCAGTGAAAAACTTAGCTGTGTGCGCGCACACATGCTTCTAAGCCAGCAAAGGTTTTATCAAACTTATGTAGAGCAAATGACTTTTTTTTTAAAAAAGGCAAAATGCCAACTGTCTCTTCTGAATTTCCCAATTAAATGTCTTGCTTAGGTCCGGGGGTGGGGATCACTGAGACTGTAAAGCAACAGTGGTGGTTAACAAGCTCATTATTTTATGATGAACCAAATGCTTGAGCAGAGAATAAAAGTCAGTTTCCTGCTTAGCTATTCCAGTAATTTGGAGGAAACCTGTATTAAGGGTGCATAGCATCAGAATTCATTCTTTCAGTGGCACGCTAGTGTAGTGATAGCCTGCCTTTGTAATCAACTTGTGGTAATTTCCCTGTTGAATCTAGGAATTGCATCCCACGTCATACTATTCTGTACCCCATCCCACTTCCTTTGTTAAATGATCCCAAAAGAGTTTAGCGGCCCAAACATTTGCCCTTTCAAGGAACATGATATCATACTTGTTGTTGTTTTATGAAGATGGAACAAAATGCGTAATGGTCGAACTTGTCAAGTGAAAGTGGCAGATGGAGATTGGAATTCTTTTTAATAAATTGACCCTTCAGCAGGAAATACAGGTTTTTTTAATCATTTGGTGACATCAAGCTGCTAGCTCATCTAATGGCAGGATTGAAAAGTGAGACAAATGGCCTAAAGCACATTCTTTCTTATGAACTTCTTGAGGCAGTTTCTTGGCAGTTCTGAAGTTGGAAGGGTAGCCAATTCTCTTACCTTGTATTGAACTTGTGGGAGTGAAGTCTTCCCGTGAGCAGTGCATGCATCAAGTCAGCCAGATAAAGGGAGCACACAAGACAGGGAAAGAGTGGCAAAGATAGGTGGTCAGAGGCAGAAAGGATCCTCGTGAAGGGGAGGCCAACCTTGACAGGTGGTGAGGAGCAGCGCAAGTAGACCACATAGCACAGTGGGAGCTCATGTTCCCAGTTGTCCCAACAGTAGGGATGTGCTTCTGAAATAATGCCTGGCAGCATGGGAAGCAGCAGCTCAGTTGGCATGGTGATTGGGATGCCTACCTGGGCGTCTCTCAGAAGATCAAAAGGAATCGGAGAGCAGGTGCAAGCTTAACTGCCAAGAAGTAGTAGGCAGGGAAGGATGGTTTTCTTTACAGCTTTGCAGGGTGCAAGATAACAAGTGGGGACGAGGAGTAGCATAGGTGTGATTACCAACCACTGTGCCTCTGCTTGGGGCATTAGTTGGAAGCCTAGTTAGCAGTTGCACCCCTTTCCATCGCACATGTGAGGCAGAAAGCACAAGGCAGCACAGTTGGACAACCGGTGAGGTGTGGGTGATAGAAATGGGTGACTGACTTCATGCATCAGAAAGAAGAGCCCGGCTGCTGGATCAGGCCAAAGGCCCATCTAGTCCAGCTTCCTGTATCTCACAGTGACCCCACCAGATGCCTCAGGGAGCACACAAGACAACAAGCTACCCGTATCCTGCCACTCCATTGCATCTGGCATTCAGAGGTAGCCTACTAAGTAGGTTGCATATACCCATCATGGCTTGTAACCTGTGGTGGACTTTTCCTCCATCAGTCTGTCCAACCCCTTTTAAAGGCATCCAGGCCAGGTGCCATCACCATATCCTGTGGCAAGGAGTTCCACAGTTTAATTACACGCTGGGTAAAGAAATATGTTCTTTTGTCTGTTCTAACTCTCCCGCTATTCAGTTCTAGTGGATGTCCCCTGGTTCTGGTGTTGTACGAGAGGGAAAAGCTCTTCCCTTTCTCTACTCTATCAATCCCATGCATAATTGTATGAATCTCATTAACTCAATCAAGTTAGATTCAAAATGTTTGAAGAAAATCTTATTGCTCACAAAAGATAAGTACTCAACTGTTGAAACAGGATTGGCTTACTACCAGTTTGCTTGACGTTACAACTGGCCTATGTGCAAAGTATGTAAAAAATATGGGTCTTTACTGTAAAGTACCCCCAGCCCTCAATCCAATAAAGCCTTTCCAGTGATAACTTTTGTGCTGAATTATTGGAGTGTTGTGCAGCTAATTGTCATAATTTTGTATTGTGATTTGATAAACTTCTGGAAACTCTTGAGAACAGAGTTCGATTTCCCCATGCAATACTGTGTTGCCCTACCTTACCTGGAATTCTGTGTTTGGGTTGCCTTTTCTTGACTATGAGTCATAAACTGAATGCCCAGAAGATTAAAGTATGGTCCAAGAGTAGATTTGTACCTGGTACATATGCCAAGAAAATTCAGAAGGAACAAAGATTTCAGGTGAGAACCTGAGTGGGGTGAACTATAGAATAAATCAGATGAAGTCAAAACGTACGCCTCTCCTGTCTTGTACTGCATTCCGTCAAATTTAATTCACTACTCTCATGTGCACATTGAAGTTTTGTGAAGCTCAAGTCTTCACACACAAGCTCTGGGTTCTCAGTCATGGGAACTGCCTTTTCCCTGTGGCCATGAATTTATTGGCTTCTAATTACCTATGATGTAAGACAGTAGTAGATGATTTGGGTGGCTATAAATTCTGACTGCAGGTGTGGGTTTAATAGATATACGCTCCTGTCGGGATCACAAATTCTGTAGAGCCTTACAAGTTACGACAGAAAGTACAACTTGATAAGCTGGCTTTTGGTCTATATTTTATAGAGTTGCCATAAATAATAACTTGCTTTGGAATAGAGTTCAGATTCATCTGCACAAGTATTTGATGTGTAAAGATTGCTGGAACCCTGTTTACCTGGACATTGTAGTTGTTTGGTGGAAAAGAATAAGCTTTCTCCCTGTTGACCTTATTATGGAGTTGTCCAAAATAGCAGAGCTGATGGCTTTGGGTTAGGGGCATTATGGTGGAATATGATGCCATTTTGTTTGTAATTGATCTTTAGATCTTCCTTAACCATGTCTCTGGATGGAATATCACTCATTCACTGCATTTTTAAAAACTGTATGAATAGTCTCTGTCTATTCTCTTGCAATTGGATTACTAAAAAAATTACGTTTGAGTTGCATCCTGGTTTACACTGCAAACCCTGAATGCCTTTGTATATTTTGAAGGATAAGCAAGCTGCAGTTAGATACCTTACAAGTTGATGGAGTGCATGGGGTGGGGATATTAGGAAGTTACAAGGATTCCTGGCCTTAATATGTCAAACAAACCTGAGAGATTTCTTTTGGTGCTTCTTCTTTCATGTGCCTTGACTCACTAACTTGAGACGTATATACTGTTACATAACTGTCTGAAATTATGCAGACATCTCTGACTTGGAGCATTTTGCTGGTGATCTCTGCTGGTGGTACACTGTGGTTGGAATAACACACTCCTCTGAAATGAAATTTAAAAGTACAGAGAGTCATAGGTTGGATGTCTTTAGCAAGCATTTGAATTGCACTGTTTGGAGGTATAATGCAATAGTTTGGAGGAAATCTAGCAGCCACCCCAACCTCTTGTGAAGTATAAAGAATTTCAGCCTTTGGTATTTCCTGGGAAGAAGATATTTGTGAACCATGTGCTGTATGATGTGTCTTGTATACCTGGAGGCAAAGTTTGTTGGGTGTGTTGTTCTGTCTAGGTCTGGGATAATGAGGCAAGATGGATTATCTAACACATTTGTATTCAGCAAACTTGAGATTTTCCAGATATCGCAGCAAATTCTGAAGCTAAATGTTCATAATTCTGTGCTATCATCAGAAAGCCAGCATAGGTAGTGCAGGTAGTTAAGAACCCAGAGGGCCTTTTTCATAGCTGTATCAAAATTGTGTTTTCTTGAAGGACTTCCTCCGTCTGCTCAAAGGGGGGCAGCCTCTTTGCCTTATATTTCAAAGTAAAGGTATCCCTTGACAATTAAGTCCAGTCGTGTCCAACTCTGGGGTGTGGTGCTCATCTCCATTTCAAAGCCGAAGAGCCAGCGTTGTCCGAAGGCGCCTCCGTGGTCATGTGGCCGGCATGACTCTCCTTGCCGCAGTGCGTAGCATGCAGCTGGAACACAGAGCGCTGTTTACCTTCCCGCAAGCGGTACCTATTTATCTACTCGCATTGACATGCTTTGGAACTGCTAGGTTGGCAGGAGCTGGCCAAGCAACAAGCGCTCACCCCGTCGCGGGAATCGAACTGCCGACCTTTCCATCGACAGCTTATGGTTCAGCGGTTTAACCCACTGCGCCACCCGCTGGCCTTTCAAAGTAGTGCATAGCAATTTTAGTGCAGCTCTCCACAAAACACTTGCTTCAGTCTACATCTTTGATATGTCAAACACATAATCACATATGTTTGGATTTTGGATCTGATTTCAACTCCTAGCTCTTCTAGACGTTCTTTCACTTCCTTCCTTTTTCAGGAATTTGGACTAGTTTCACAGAAGACAGGGACTTGATCCTTTGCAGGAATATAACCTGCAAGGATTTTATGGAAATCAAATCTATTTCTCATCCTATGTCTTGTTCACACGTCTTTGCCCCATTTCAGTTCTCATGGCAGGGTACCGTTCTCCATCTCCAACCTTCAGTGTGAACTGGAGCCTGCCCATGTCGGTGTGAGTAGACTCAAGTCTTTCCCACAAAAAAGGAATTTGTGTGAGCACAACAGGCCTATGTATGAAGGTTCTGTTTGCAGTAAGGGCATGTGAAGCTCACTCCTCCATTTGTAGGACCTGCACATGGGGCCAAAATGTGAATTCATTTTACTATACCATTTATAAAATACTATATCACTGAACTAGGAGAACATCTAGCTCTGTGTTCACCCTGGATAAGGAAGCTAACAGTTATGACCTAGCAATTCACACAGTATTCCAGAACAAAGGATTTAAAGGTTAAAAAGCCATGTGAAAAATATTTATCAAAGCCAAAAAATGTATTAAAAACAATTTAAAAAACACAAATCTTTAGAATGCTCCAAGGTGTTAAAAATAGCAAACATAGAATAAAATCATTTGAGGCCAATGGACCGACGTTTCGCCCTAATTCATAGGACATTTACTAGGTCTAAAACAGCGTGGCTGTGGATGTTAAGGCACTCCGTATCAAACACGGGTATATGAATCCTCCAAAAAGCGCGCGAACTTCAAAGTCAGTCAGCGCCGGAACTGTGTAAGGAAATGGAGTTCATCTGGTGCGTTCTCCGTAAGTGACCTCACACAGTGTTAGTGAGTCTTGAGCAAGGTTTATTTTCCCCTTTAAACCAAATCTCAAAAGCTGTTGTATACGATTCCACCAAATTGGGGCTAAAAATGTTAAAGCAAACGAACGAAACCTGAACAGATTAGTAGCAAAACTACTAAACAGTATTATCTTCCAGTGTGACATGGAGAGAACCTTTGGCACAAGCTGCATATTCATATAATGCAGATTGCTGGATTGGGGAAACCCTGTGCACCGGTTTTGTGGGACTGTCAATTTGTGTTGGGGCCTAGCATACATTGCACAGTTAAGACCACATGTATGCCGAGTTTAAAAAAACAAAGCAGTTTTTTTGGTGTGTTCTCTGTTCAACAATTGAATAATTAAGACAGTTCAAAATCTTACCCTGCCCAGCTCCATGTATAGCTTGCAGATGTGCAGTTTAATTGACCTACCAGTCGAGTTCAAGAATGAAAATTTGCATGCCTAAAGGCAAAATGTAAGAGATTTAGCAAGGAGTCATAATTGAAGTCTGGCTTAGATAAATGGGTGGCGGCTGCTATCCAGTCTTCCAACTGTGTACAACTTTCTGGTTTCTTAGAGCAAAAGGTATTATCTCTAGGCATCCCACTGTAAATTAACTGTAAATTAACTTCTCTTATAATATGAGGGTAGGCAGTGTATCATCTACAGGGTGCATGCAGTTTTTGAGGTATATTATCACAAATTCTTGCAGTGCTGAGTTGCCCAATTTTCTAGGCCTTCATGGTTACCAAGATAGATTTGAGAGAGAAATTAGATGTTCAAAGGTCACAAACAAGGAGATCAGGAAAAATATGCATTTGTCTTTTTCAACAGCCATAATTTTAAAGTCGGCTTTTTTAAAGGTTGCAATTTAGAGATCACAGATATCTTGAATGTTAGTGCTAGGGTGTGGTGGGGTGGGTTTGAATTTTTCTTGTGATAGTGTAAAACAAGTCTACTAGGTTGTTTGATGTCTGTGAGATTATATGAATGATACTCAAATTGTTTCATGTGATTAAAGTATGGTTTAATCCAGTGGTTCCCAAACTGGGAGGCGGGGCTCCCAGGGGAGCCGTGGGAACCAGCCAAGGGAGCCGCGGAGTGCCACGGAATCCTCTCAGAAAACAGCGCAATGCCAGTTGGCAGGCATCAACTTAATGTAATGGGGAGCTGTTGCCAATGGTCAGGGGAGCCGCAGGTCAAAAAGTTTGGGAAATACTGGTTTAACCTCTGGTTCCTTACATACTTCCAGAAGGTGTTTCAGTGTTGAACCAAGGTTTAGGGGGAAAAAAACTAACAGATGTTGTGGTTACTTCCAAAGCCCCATGCCTTGTGTCTTCCCAATAATAGAGAAGCCTGCCAATTACAGATGCCTAGTCCACTCTGTTAACATACAAACAAGGTCAAAACATTGTTGCAGCCCAAACCACTGGTAGTGGGTGCTGCTGCTGCTGCTGTCAGTTCATGTGCACATGTTCCCTGCTAGCTCTTGTGTTTTGCTACAGAAAAGGCAAAGAAAGTGTACTGGTGCAAGGGCATGAGGTGCTGCTATTTTGGAAATGATTTTGCGCACCTCTTGTCTTCATTGGAGGAAGAGGTGGGACAGCATGTCCCTTCTTCATTGGCCCAGCTGCCATTGGACTCCGCCTCTGAACTGTCCCTTGCAGAGAACATTTCACCTCATTGTTGTACAGGTGAGCCCCCATATCCACGGTTTTCGGTTATCCACGGATCGTGGGGACACCCCTCCCCAGGCTTTTACTTTTTTCCCCAGTAACCTTTGTTCCTTTCTTAAACAAGCAGGAGAAGCAGCCTCTGCTTATTGCAGGCAAGTAAAAAGAGACTAAGTCCTAGAGAGGCTCTGCAAGGTTAACAGAACCCTTGCAGAGCCTCTCTAGGACTTAGTCTCGTTCTACTTGCCTGCAATGGAGGCTGCTTCTCTGTTGCTTTTAAGGAAGAAACTAAGCTTGCTGAAAGAAAAATAAGAGCTGGGGGGGGGGGGTGCCCACGCCTGCCCGCAGGGCAGGGGGCCCTCAGGAAACCATGGAGAGGGTGTTCGCTCTTATCCATGGTTTCAAGTATCCACGGAGGGGCCTGGAACATATCTCCAGCCGATATGGGGGGAGTACTGTATAACCATCAGATAAAAGCCAGTAAGTACATAAGTTTCCTTGTTTTCTACAGCCTTGCTATCCTTTCTATATAATGTATTTTGAAATGCAGGCCATTATTCTAACCTGTCTTCAAAGCAGGTGGTGCACAAAGGTGGTGTATAAACGCTGCATTTTGTCTTCGGTTTCTGTCCCAGGGGTGGCAGATGAACGTCAAACATGATGCTGCTCAGAACCCTGTTCACTTTCCTTTCCCAAGCAGAACTGCAAGTTACCCACCTATCTTTTTCCCAGTATGGACAAACATGGCCCAAAACAAATACATTTAGAATAACATCCCAAAAATTTCCATTAGTGGAGCACTTTTTTCAAAAGTTCATCACTTTCAAGCATGAAGGACCATCATGAAATCTTCACGTATTTTGTATTTTCAATTGAATGCTATGTCACTTCTCCAATAACTAATGCCAATGTGAATATGCGAATAACTGATGCGATGTGAATATAGTTGGAAGACAGCATTTGTGAAAAAGGTGACAGGCATGTGGTCTGCATCTTTGTTTACATTCCATCCAGCAATCTTAGAACAAAACTATTTTTAAATTGCTTAACAGCCTTTCTGTTTTTATACACGAAATGACTTAAGGTGAAAGCAAATAAGGAAACCAATACAAGTTCTTCAGTTGAAATATTTCAGAGTGAACTTTGTTTTTTTGGGGGGAGGGGAGTGACTTCTAATTGTATAAGCCATATTGGTTGGCTGTACATTGTATAATTGGTCTAAACACAGACAGTCTAATGTAGACTCTAAATGGTCTAAATGTAGACTCTTGTGTTCATTCTTGGTTTGAGAAGCTATTGTTGAATTACTTTTTCTCTATTCAGTCATGCAGGTGCACTTGAAAGTGCGATGCAAGTATTGGAATTCAGAATTGCATATGAATGCAGTATTGGTTATGAATTCAGTTGTAGGCGTGAACCTTTGAAACCAGCAGTCACTTTCTCTCCTTCTCTAAGTACCAGGGGACATGCACTAAAATTGAGTGGAGGGAGAGTTAGAACAGACTATATATAACTTCTTCACCCAGCATGTAATTAATCTGTGGAACTCCTTGCCACAGGATGTAGTGATGGCACCTGATCTAGATGCCTTTAAAAGGGGATTGGATAGATTCATGGAGGAAAAGTTCATCACAGGTTACAAGCCATAAGCAACCTCCTGATTTTAGAAGTAGGTTTTCTCTGTGTGCCAAGTGCAAGGGAATGGCAACAGGATACAGGTCTCTTGTTGTCTTGTGTGCTCCCTGAGGCATCTGGTGGGGCCACTGTGAGATACAGGAAGCTGGACGAGATGGACCTTTGGCCTGATCCAGCAGGGCTCTTCCTATGTTCTTGTGTTCTTATGTACTTTCAGTGCTAGTTGAAAATCACATGCGAGTCCTCTGTCCACATTTGTGTAGCTGCCTGACTTCTTGTAATCCAGACATACACATACATAGAAACTGTGGTCCTTGCTTTGAATGGAACAGTGGGATTATTATTTTTGTGGGGGGTTGGGTTTTTTTTTTCTGCATTAGGTTGTTGTGACTAAATCAAAATGTTCTTTGAGCTCCGCTCCTTCTCTTAGTGTAATTAGGAACACACTGATTCTTATTGCAGCTGGCAGGCTCTCACTATTCTGCATGTGACCCCACAGTCTCGATGACCTTTCCTGGGGTTAGTCGTGGGCCCTTTTCATTGTGATGGGCTAGAAGTGGCTCATGTGGAGTTGATTATTTCCTTGCTTGTCTGGCCGTTTTGGTGCCATAACTTCAAGTCATTTCCATTTTCCTCCTCTGTTTTTGGCTGACCACAGTGAAAGGAAATGCTTTTGCTGGCGACAGGATCAGTTTGCATGCTTGGCCGACTTGATTGAGCCTGAGAAAGGAGGTGGGGGGTGTAGGGTCGCCCCATAGGTGCTTTATGTTCTTGTTATAGTTTGATAACGGGGATTATTAAACATCTAACAATCTGTTTAAGTTTTTATTTTCCTTTCCTTACAGCCTTCCTTTCAGTTATATGTTTAATTCGCAGCAGCTTTGTGGTTTTTTTTTAAAAATAAACACTGTGTGCAAGAATGCATCAGTCAATCGTACATTACTACTTGGAGGGGTTTTGCAGTTCCCTAAAGAACTAAGAAATCAACCTTGAGGTTAGTAGTTAAAACTGATGGGCAACTGACCCCCCACCTCCTTTCTCAGGCTCAATCAAGTCGGCCAAGCGTCAGGTTTGCTACTAGGCTACATCTGATCACTCTGTGCAGCAAAAAAAGCATAGTAAATTGCATATGCCAGCTGTTATGCTCATTTTGTCAGACCCCAGGAGTACAGCATGAACTCTGTGATCAAAGGCTTTGGTGATCATGAAGGAGCCAACAGCTAAAGGAATGTCTGGCGACTTTCTATTAAAATACTGTAAGCTTAGTTACTTTTGCTTTAAAGGGTGGCTCCATCAAAACCTCTAAAACTATCCAGCTTCACTTGCCAACGTTTAAAACCACAGTGTACTGGTATTTGCAGCGTTGAAGGATGTAATAGGATTTACATTTGTTTTCAGCGGTGCAAAGATGACAGTGGTCAATGCCAGCAGACGTTTTGCATTTTTGTTGTTCAGTCGTTAAGTCGTGTCCGACCCTTCGTGATCCCATGAACCATATCCCGCCAGGCCTTCCTGTCCTCCACTATCTTCCTGAGTTCGCTCATTGTCATGTTCGTTGCATCGGTGATGCTGTCTAACCATCTCATCCTTGGCCTTCCCCTTCTCCTTTTGCCTTCAGTCTTTCCCAGCATCAGAGTCTTCTCCAGAGAGTCCTCTCTTCGCATTAGGTGGCCAAAATATTTGAGCTTCAGCCTCAGTACCTGTCCTTCCAGGGAACAGTCAGGGTTGATTTCATTTAGGATTGACTGATTTGATCTCCTAGCAGTCCAAGGGACTCTTAGGAGTCTTCTCCAGCACCACAGTTCAAAAGCATCTATTCTTCGGCGCTCAGCCTTCCTTATGGTCCAACTCTCGCAACCATACATCGCTACTGTGTTTATGGTATTAAAGATGGTATTCAAATTGGAACTATGAATAGAATAGAATCAGTAACTGACAATATGGAATTCCTCAGTAGGACTAAGCTCTGAAATCCTTAATTTTCGAAGGCATTGACTTACAGTGATAGTGTGGGTGTGGGTGTTCCCTCTCACTCAACTCCAAACCCCCCATGCAATATGGGGGTGGTAGCACTGGCTTACTTTCTTTTAATCCTTATAACAATCTTGTATGCATCGTGCTTTGAACGCTCTGAAATATTATATAAATCAGGAGTTCTCAACCAGTGGTACAGTAGTGCCACAAGTGGTACTTCGGCCCAACTGCTGGTGGTACTTGGATCGTCGGAACCCTGCTCCAACGCAGCGCTTTCGGTGGCATATTTTTGCTCCCAAGAGGTTCCTGCCTTTGGCCCAGCCTCTCGGGAATGCTGAGAAGGGCCCCCCACCCACCCACCCAGAGCCTCCTACCTGCGTTTTCTGGCCTCTGAAAAAAAGAAGTAACTGACGATGATGTCATCGCCAGTCACTTCTGGTGGTACGCAGCAGGAGAGTGGTACTCGGCCGGGAAGGGGTTGTTGTTGTTATGAATATTTATATACCGCTTTTCAACAGGAGTCGTTCATAAAGCGGTTTACACAGTAAAATAAATGGCTCCCTCTCCCCAAAGGGCTCACAAGCTTAAAAAAAAATACCAAAGAGACATCAGCAACAGCCACAGGAAAAGATGCTGTGTTGGGGTGAAGAGGGATAGTTGCTCTCCCCCTGCTAAATATAAGAGGACACTTTGAAAGGTGCCTCTTTGCCCAGATTAGTGTTCCCAGTGGGAGTGAAGCTGCTTTGCTTTAGCTTATCTAAAAGAATTGTGTGCGCATATTTATACCCTGCTTTTCACCCATGAGTGGTTCTCAGTGAGGTTTGTGAACACAAATACCCTACATCTCCTTTGTATGTATGGCAGTCTTTTTGCCCCTATCTCAACCTCACTTTCGAGCCGGGGTAACTAAAAGAATGCTGTGTGGTATTATGGAAGTGAAATTATAATCTTACTAACTTTAGGGGAAGGTTAGATGCTAGTCTTGAAGAATATGCCCCTATATTTTTTTCAGCATCTTGATAATAGTCTCTAAAGTACATCTTAATGCAGAAGTGGTTAAAAACATAACGGGTATAAAATAATGTGATAAGCATGTGCAGTGGCATAGCGTGAAATTGACATGCATTTCTGCTTTGGCCATAGTGTCAACTGTGGAATTTGTGCCAGATCTTCCAAAACGTATTTGTTCCGTCAACTAATATGTAATAAGAGTTTCAATGTCTGTCTCAGTTCTGTTTAGTAACAGACTAAATGCCAGTTTGTTCACTGTGTTGAACATAGAAAGGACTAATCGAAGGAGTGATGTATTGGAAACTGAGATCATGATCTAAAAATGTACTGTATAGGCAGTATAAATGGGGGTGCCTCTTAAAGCTTTGCTCCTGACCTAAGGGGCAGCCACCTGTAAGGTTGAACAAGGACTCCAGTCTGCAGGCTCATTAAACCCTTGACCCAGCTGAGGCTATCAACAAAGGTACCAGTGATTACTTTAAAAGGACACCTGTCACTAGGATCAAACTTGGTGGTCTCTCTTTTCCTTACACTTCACTTCTGCTACAGTGCAATATGTTATGAGCCTGTTTCTCAGAAGAAAAAACAAGGGCTTCAGTTTTCATATGCTGAAACAGAGCCCATATTTTCTGAGTTTCCAGCCTGTCACCTTTCAGAGCAACTTTGTTCTCCTCCAGAGTCATGACAGTCTTGTCTTTAGATCTATTGGTAATCGATCAGTCATCAATGATAATTCCACTCAGTTGAATTGCTACTTCTTTAATTGCTAGTAGTGATGATGACTTGCCCAAGCAGTCTGGAATGGGTGCTTTACAAATACCCCACCCCCTCTAGGCCACAGATGAGTAATACAGGTGTACAAGGGCTGGATGGATGAGTTGAGTTGAGATGGATGAGTTGGATACTTGGAGTTAAAACTCGAGTTCAAGATTCCCGTACGGCACTACTTTGACTTTAATCCACTTGACTCCTTGCTTTGCTCTTTCAGCCATTTTAAATTATAACCACATTTCAAATTTGTCCACATGCTTTCCTCTTTCATCCAACCTTCTAAGACGTTCGTCCACATTCTTATGTTTATATTTTCTTTTAGTTCTGTTTGTTTAGCTTTTGCACACATTCACATGTGTGTTATAGTTATCTTTTTTTGCTGACCAAAATAAATTTGCAAGCTGAATAAGGCTATGCTTTGACTTTCATCCATGTTCTGGGCCCTAAGCAGACAAAAGTGCAATGCATTGCTGTATTTTAAAACCTCTACCCTACTTGGTTTGGTCTTCTAGATAGAGTATTGCAGTGGTTCCCAAACTGGGAGGCGTGGCTCCCAGAGGAGCCGCGGAAACCAGCCAGGGGAGCCTCAGAAACCAGCCAGGGGAGCTGCAGAGTGCCACAGAATCCTCTCGGGAAAACAGTGCAATGCCAATTGGCAGGCATCAACATCATGTAATGGGAAGCTGCGGCCAATGGTCACCAATGGTCAAGGGAGCTGTGGGTTGAAAAAGTTTGGGAAACACTGGTGTATTGTGTCTTAAGTTTCCTATTCTTAATGGTTTTCCATTTCAGCTCCAGTGTATCGCATCAATAAAGGGAGGAAAGAAAACACCGCTTTAAAGTTGCTGCCTACCTGTTTTCTGTTGCAGGCTCCTCAGTGACTCGTACTAGTCTGAAGCTCTCTTCCGTCAGCCTCTCTAACCTGGCACTATGCATCCTGATCCTGGGCCTGTACAAGAATTACTTTTCCTTACGGTTACAGTTTTCTTTTCAACTACCGCTTCAGGTAAGCTCACCTTTATAAACAGTTGCATATCCCTACCGACCTTTTCTAAGGTGATAGATAAATAAACTTAAGTCAACATCTGAAAATCAAACAAAAAAAAACTCTATTGAAAGTGGGCTTTAAAAAAAGTCAGTCTAAGCATTTAGTACTAACCTCAGTGATAGCACCTGTTATGATCGCAGACAGCTCTGTTTTAATATTGTGGCTTCAGTTTGTTTCAAATAACCTCAGTTCTGTTTGTGCAGCTCAGTTCTCTCCGCCTTGCAAGAATGAGGTAGGTACATGCCTTGAGTTAAGATCTAGCTGGTGCTTTGGAAAGTTGAGTTAAGATCTAGCTTGGTGCCTTTTTTGTTGTTGTTGTTGAAAAGTGGTATATAAATACTGTTGATGATGACTGATGATGATAAGAAACAACCTGTGCAGTGCAGTTGGGTGAAAAATGCACAAATATTGAAGAGAATAGTTGGGGTTCTCAACCAGTGGTACTAGTACCACCAGTGGTACTTCAGCCGACTGCTGGTGGTACTCAGACCACCGGAACCCTGCTCCAACGCGGCGCTTCTGGTGGTGTGGTTTTGCTCCAGAGCCTCTTGGAAAGCTGAGAAGGAGCCGCCCAGAGGCTCCTACCTGTGTTTTCTGGCCTCCAAAGACCCAGAAGAACTGATGATGATCGCCAGTCACTTCCGGTGGTACGCAGCAGGAGTGTGGCGCTGGAGGTGTCCGTATAAATAAAGCTGGAAGTCCCGTGCTTCTGGATTTAAGGAAATTGTACAGGCTAGATAGATACTTTAAAATAGTGTAAACTGGTTTTTGTGTTTAAGAAATGCATGGAAAGTATGTTTAGTGTACCTTTTCGTAATAGTCAAAATGAGTGGCTAAAAACAGACGTAATGCATGTATGTCTTTCCTTTCTAGATCTGATTCCTCACTTCGTTTCTGAGCCCCTGTCTACTGTCCAGAAGCCTGGTGCAACTGTGCGCCTTCACTGCTCTGTGGCGCCCTCTACAGCTCATGTATCTTGGCTGTTCAATGGAGAGAAATTGCACAAGAAAGTGGAGCAAGTAGACTTGCAGTCAGGATCCCTGACAATCTTCTCCCTTAGCCCTTCAAATGCTGGCGTCTACCAGTGTGTTGCGAATAACAGCATTGGTGCAATTATCAGTAGGCCTGCAGCAGTATCCATCGCCTGTAAGTCAAAACTGAACACGTCAGTCTTTTTGTGACACATTCATTTCTTCAGTGGGCTCGTTGTGTTTCTCAAATGTTCGCCCTTGATCTTTGGAATAATATTTGGTGTCTTCAAGCAGATGTTGTTGGGGGAGAAGGGTAAGGGATAAGTTCTTTCGTTAACTGTGCTAAAGCTGTCACAGCAAAATCTGTATGCTTTGCCTTTCCTCTGAAAACATCCGCGTAACCTAGAAAAATGTTAGCAATAACCTTTTTGAATAAATGTTGATCCTTTTCTTTAGCATGTACTGGACAGGGAGTTTGTTCTGCCTAAACTTCTGTATAGTTTCTAAGTGCATGACACAAGCTTGATCTAGTAGTGCTAATCTTTTCTGCTTAATTTGAAAAGGGGAGGGGAGCCACAAAAGAGTTGAGTGTGTGTGTCTTTAATGGCACGTGGCTTACTAATTCCATTAGAATTGCCACATTTTGTATTTGAAAACTTATTCCATCTTTCATAGCTAATCTCTGCCCTGCCGATTTTGTGAACAAAAACCCTAACAGAATCATCCCACTTCCATGTTTGTCTGTTGGAAACCATTCCCTATTTTGTACGAACGAAGGAGCTCCTTTGTTTGTGCTGTCCCTGTAAATAAAGCTGGAAGTCCCACACTTCTGGGTTTAAGGAAAGTGGACAAGGTGCATGGTAAGAAGGGGGGTGATCCACGTTTCGTTCACCCCAGTGGGAAGTGGATCGTTGTGGCTCACCTCAGTGGTGGACTGGAGGGAGGTGGTGGTGGCGGCGGCGGCGGCAGCAGACTTGGGGTGAAGTGTACCCTTAACCCCCTGTCCCCTTGGATCCCCCACAATTTGCCACTTATGGAACCTGCTTCACCTTGCCTCGTGGCTGGGCTGGCAGCGCTTGTCATGATGGTATACCCAGACATTACTTATCAGGAGTGAAAGTTGGGGCAGTCAATGGGTGTGTCCTTCCCTTTACTGTGTGTGGAGGGTAAATTTTACACTGAACTGTATGCAGGAACCTCACACTTTCCATAGAGTTGGGTGGAGGAAAGGTGCACATGAACCTGAGGTCCACCCCCACTGTTGTTGCGTTGACTTTCTCTCCTGATAAATATTGTCTGACCAGGCCCTGAGTGTGCCACATTTTGATTAAACTGAAAACAAGGAAAGATACTGTAAATGCTGCTTTTTGCTTTCTAGACTTTTTAAAGGGAAAAACTCTCTTCTAGATCTCGATGACTTTGAGACTTCAGTGAAACACAGAATTGCAGTAGAAGAAGGGAATACAGCTTTCATTAGTTGCAAACTACCAAAAAGTAATCCAGAGGCACAGGTTCGGTTCCTTATACGGGGAAAATGGCTGGAACAATCAACAGGTGAGATATTGTTGGGTAAAGATAGATATCTGGTTTCCTTGGCGTAGCAAACTGCTACAGTAGCTCACTTAGAGTTTTGCCCGTTGCATCATGCTTCTGTTTTGGAATGCATAAGAGAAGCCTAAGCATTGTGGAATGAATTTGCAAACTAGAGAATCAAAGTCCTGGTAGTTCTTTTGTAACCTAATTAAAGGTAACTTCTTTTTACTAGACAACTACCTAATTCTCCCATCGGGAAATCTGCAAATTTTGAGTGCCTCTTTAGACGATAAGGGATCCTATAAGTGTGCGGCCTATAACCCAGTCACTCATGATCTCAAAGCTGAACCTACTGGACATAGGCTCATCGTTGGCAGTGAGTATTAAATATCACAGGAATAAAACTCTTCAGTCAAATCGCAAGACATAGACCAAGGAGTGCCTCGTGTGCAGATTCCATTCATTTGAATGGCACTTGGACAGAGGCATTGCAGGAGCTCTGTTGGAATGCATGGAGGTAGTGGTACAAATAGCATTACCTGATGTATTTTTCCACTTTTGGCTTGTGTCTTTGCTTTGTTCTTCCTAGCGGACCTGTGCTCTTCCTCGGCAACGCCATTCAACTTGTCTTGTATCAAACAGTATTGTGCAAGCACATCTTGGTTTTGGCTTGCTAGCAGTTGTCATTGAGTTTCAGTCTTGGGCCTATGTGCAGGTGCAGAGGTACATGGAAGCAGTGGGCATCTATGTGCAAGTCTCTTGATTTTTCTTTTCAGCTTCAAAAAATGCTATAGATCCATTGTGGGCAATTATTTGCAGTTCATCTTCACCGTAATTTGTCACGGTGGAAGAACCTGGCCATTTCTCTTATGAGAGGAGCTATAGCTCCGTGGCAGAGTTGGTGCTTGGCATTCCGAAGGTCCTAGGTTCAGTGCCTTGCATTTCCAGACAGAGACTCATCTGAAATCCTGGAGTGCCTCTGCTGGTCCATGTTGACAATACTGAGCTAGATGAACCAAGTGTGTGACTTGGTAGAAGGCAGTGGTTCTCAAAGTTCTCTCCACAAGGCGGGGAGAACTCTGATTGTCTGTGGGGCGGTGGCAGCGATCCCAGGAATCGCTGCCACCACTGGGAAAAACACCCCCGAAAATGCCTCTTTTTTTTTCACTTAACGGGGCTTGGGGGGCGCTTCGGGGAGGCCTGCGTGACCCTCCACAGGCCTCCCTGATCTTCAGATTGCAAAACCCCCGGCGATTTCCGGCCGCGTCCGGTCTTCGCAAAAACTGGAAGTGGCCGAAAACCGGCATTTAAGAATTGATGCTTAGATACCTGTTTTTAAAACAACTCATTAGATTTTTCCTGTCCTCAATTTCTAGGACCTGCCTCAGAGGATTTCCACATTATTCACCCCACCAGTTCTCAGACCTTGGCAATACCTCTGCACAGTCCCCTGATGCTGGAATGTGTTGTTAGCGGACTGCCCGTTTCTTACGTCCGCTGGTATAAGGATGGCCAAGATGCACTTGTCAGAGGCAGCTGGAGGAAACTTCACTCTCATCTTACGATCGATTCAATTGATGCATCAGATGCTGGAAACTATTCCTGTGTGGCGGATAACGATTCTGGAGTTGTGAAACATGTAAACTACAGCATAAATGTACTTGGTAAGAGATGACAATAGCAAAATGTGGGATTTGCAAGTTGGTTCAAGTGAGCTGCCTGAAGTCAGTGAAACTGTGCTGTTGTGAAATCACAACAGCGAAACAGAATTTAGCAATGCACATACGAAGGTTCTTTCTTTGTTTTAGAATCTGCCTCAGTTTCAAAAGGATTGCAGGATCAAATCGCATCACTGGGGAAAGTGGTTCACTTTTCCTGTGAAGTACATGGAAACCCGGCTCCTAACCTCACCTGGTTCCATAACGCAGCTCCTGTCCAGCTTTCTCCACGGTACTTGCCTTCAGGAAACAGGTTGAGAATTAGTAGCGTCACCTGGGAAGATGCAGGATTGTACCAGTGTCTCGTGAACAATGGCATTGGAGCTGTGCAGTCGACGGGGAGACTTCATTTCCAAACAGGTACAAACGGATTGAACAACACAACTTTCTAGTTAACGTTCTGCCTTTCCTAGCACCTATCAATCTGTTAACATGGATGCAGCCTGTTTGCCCCATGAGGTGGTTCTGTTAGATCGTTCCTTTAACTTTTAACGGTGTTGCCATTTAAAGCTGAAATCTGGCTTGTAAATTTAGAATTTTAAATACTGAATCAAATTCTAATGTGAGTTCAGAAAGTATATTTTAAAGCTTCTGGGTTGTGTTTCTTTACAGTAGTAAATTTGGAGACTCACCTGTAATCAAGCCGATTGTCATAAGCAAGTTGCTTATCCTAATATTTAGTCTTTTTAGTCATTCTCTTGCTCAGACCTGGATGGATGGAATTGGATGTATTTGTGACCCAAAACAACGTGACTCATCCCTGCATTCTATGTACATGGGACTGAAAGGATGTCCACATGTTGTCCCTGGTAGTTCTGTGGTCCTCTCTCTGTGGTTGTGTGGCTTTTTGGATATGGCAGGATAGTGTTCTATTAAGAGCTTGTGTTCTGTATTTATATTTTAAATAGGAGGAGGTTCCAAGCCAATTATAACTTCCCCGCCAGCAAGTACCAAAGTGCCAGATGGCGACATGGTAATATTGTCCTGCAATGCCTCTGGACAGCCTGTTCCTGTGATCCGTTGGTACAACAGCCAGGGGCTGATTACCAGCCACCCTTCGCAGGTCCTGCATTCGAAACCACGGAAATCCTCCTCCCAAGCGAGAACTGGCAACTCGATTTCAGACAGAGGTTTCTTCATTATGTCACGAGCCGGATCAAGCTCCCTCTACATCCAGCCCGTGACAGCAGAGCATGCTGGGAAATACACCTGTGAAGCGACCAATGAACATGGGGCTGTTCGTTCAGAGGCTTTTCTTACAGTGGGTGAGTGGCCCTACTAAATACTGAGCAAATGTTTTGAGTAAAAACGCTGCCATGGTCACCCTGTTAAAATAGGAATGGGACTGTTTCTATGCCTAGCCCACCTAATCGGGCTGAGTGACGAGCTGCACCCTGTCAAGCCCTTCCCATTTAACCATCATCAGTCTGGGAAGTGTTCTTTTCCCATTAACCTGTCTCGGTCAGGATCCAAATGGAAGGTTTATTTGAACAGTCGTAAATAAATTGGTTTAATTGTAAGTTGCCTTGGTTGCCCTGTCAGGAGAAAAGCAGGATATAAATTCTTTAAATAAATAAATAATAGCGTGCTGTCTAATTCAATATTAGTATGCTTATGCTACTAAAAACGCAATCCTATCCTTCTCCCCACCCCCACTGGTGCAGCCAGCGGTGATGGGCGGAACGGGAGGCTTTGGAAGGGAAAGGGGATTTAAATCCCCTTTGCATCCCCCTTTAAAGGGGATTCGAATCCTCTTTCCCTTCCAAAGCTTCCCGTTCTACTCTCCCCCACTGGCTGCACCAGTGGGGGTGGGGAGAAGGATAGGATTGCGCTGTGACTGCTACTGTCACTAACCATCGCCGTATCTAACCTTCCACTTCCTTCTGCAGTTTCCTACAAAGCTAGTGGAAAAGCTGAAGAAATAGTTCCCATGGAAGTTATCCAGAGTGATGAGGGTGATGGAGATTATGATTCAGAAATGGGCCTCCAAAGTTCATCTCCAACAGAGATCCTTGTCGGTGAAATTGCTACAGAAAAATCATCCAGTGGCATTTCCCCGCCGGAAGCTCCCATCATTCTCAGCGCTCCACAGACACTTAAACCGGACCAGTATAACCTGGTGTGGCGTCCTGGGAAGGACGGCGGCCACCCCATCAACGCCTACTTTGTGAAATATCGCAAGGTAATACTTAATTAAGTTGCCTCCCATTAGATTTACTTTTCTCTCAGGCTGCAATCCTAATCTCCCTTACTAGTAAGTACCAGTGAACTTAGTGGTACTTACTTCTGAGTTAAATGTGTGCAGGATTGCACTGTGACCCTGACACTTTGGTTAGCAAAGAACGTTTAAGTGGTGGTAGTGGTTGTATAACTGACAGCGCAATCCTGTGTAACTTTGCACCGGCGTAACAGCAGCAGATGCACCGGCGTAAGTGCACTTACACTGTTACATCTACTGTTAACACCGGTGCAAAAAGTTACACAGGATTGCGCTGTGAATCTTAGAAGCAAAATCCTTCTGCTATTTTACAATAATATTAGGGGAGAGAGAAACTAGGCTGGAGTCTTGCAGTATGACAACACCACGAGAGTGTTTGTGGTGGTAGTGACTGGCAGTTGCTCCTTCTGAACATGTTTGGTTAGGCTCCGTTCAGTGGAAGATTCGAAACTAAAATGGATATGGTGCAGTAATTGTGGAAATGGTCTTGCTAATATGTTGGCTGAATGTGTAAAACTGTTTTTTTTTAGTGCTGTTGCGTGTTTTGGAGGAAGATTTTGTAGCTAGCTAATAACCAGCTATATAAAGCATACTTGGACGCAAAATTAGAGCCAGAAACATGTGTTGCTTGAATTGCATTTCTCCTAAATTAGAACTATTCATCTGTGTATACCCTGGTTTCATTTTGACCTAAAACCAGAAATACCACCAAGTTTTTTTTTTAAATAGACCAAGTTCTTGAAATCTCATGACAGTCTGTTTATATTATTTTTTATTGACACTTATATCCTGCCCATCACCATTTGAACACTTTACAGCATTCTGCACAACAATAAAGTAGTCGTACAATACACTGGAGGCCAGCGGGTGGCGCAGTGGGTTAAACCGCTGAACCATGAGCTGTCGATCAAAAGGTCAGCAGTTCGAATCCGCGATGGGGTGAGCTCTCATTGCTTGGCCAGCTCCTGCCAACCTAGCAGTTCCAAAGCATGTTAATGCAAGTAGATAGGTACCGCTTGCAGGAAGGTAAACAGCGCTCCGTGTTCCAGTTACGCGCTGCGGCAAGGAGAGTCATGCCGGCCACATGACCACAGAGGCGTCTTCGGACAACGCTGGCTCTTCGGCTTTGAAATGGGGATGAGCACCACACCCTAGAGTCGGACACGACTGGACTTTGTCAGGGGTCACCTTGACCTTTTTTTATAATACACTGGAGGTAATCAGTTTGCATGGAACAGCACAGTTGTCAGTAATAATCACTGCTCAAAAGCCTGGTGAAACAAGTTTTTAGCAGTTAGTTACAATGGGAGCTTCTCCTACATCTGTTGGTAAAACATTCCATACCAAGAACAAAAGACATGTGTGAGGTAGCCATTGTTATGATAGTGAACTATTCAGTGATTCATTATATTTATCCACACTAACACTGTTAATCAGTGTTTTCAAGATAGTCACAGGGAAAGCTTGGAGCAATTTGTTACTGGAAATAGAACAGTCTGGAGTCACTGGTTTACCCCGAAGCCTGTTAAGAGAGAGAGAACTTAGCGATGGCTGACTCTTTAAAATTATTTCATCTCTTTCCAGCGTTCTAGTGCAGGCAAGCAACTCCCATTGTACTTTGCATTAGTAATGGTTGCTGACTTTACTCATCAAATAAGATTTCTCAGACCTCTTATCTCAAAGCTTATCTTCTCTTCTCTTTATCAGTTTGTAGCCTGTTTGGATGATGTGTCATCACCAAACTATCCCCTTGCAACTTGTAGCCTGTTAGTCACATTCTTCTTTACTTCTTTATTCCAGAGCATTTATTGTCAGGAACATGGTAAAAGCCAAGAGCCTCCAGGGAACACTTGGGTAGTCATACGTTGTTTTTAATAGGTGAAATGCCAGTTTTCACTGTTCACTCGGTCTCTGTAAACAGCAGAGAGGCTGTAGGCGCACACAGAATTTTATTGCAGATCAAACGTCAGGTGCAATTTAGGGTGCTGTAGTTCTTCATGGATCTGTGCCAAAGAATTTCTTGAGCACAGGGCCCCCAGTAACACACCTCCTGTTAACCAGTCCGTGATCAAAGTTGTAACGGTCCCTTCAGACTGCCATTTTAATGGAGTCTTTGCGGGGTTTTTTTACACATTTCCTTTAGCAAACATGATGTTTAATAGAACTTGCAGGAATTTCGGTTGCTACTAGCATCCAGAAAATGGGCCTGGCAGCTTTCAGCTTGGTTGCTGAAGAGGGCAGAAAGCAGATTCCTGCTGTTACATGCTGGCCACCACCTCCTTTTAGATCCTTTTTTACACCCAGTTGTCTCCCTTGCCATCCTCCTGCTCCACTTTATCATTCTTGTACTTTGTCCACATACAGAAGTTGATCAAGTATGCTAATCAGGAGATTATCTCATTTAATTGTTTCCTGGAAAAATGACAGTCACAGTTGAGAAGATCAGAACCTTAAATCAAAATAAGAAACCTCTGTTTGCTGAGTCATTCAGGTTTCTGCATCACTTGTCCAAACTACCCCTTAAGCATTTCATATTGGTGGTGAATTATCTGTTCTTTGGCTAAATAAAGTAGTTGCATGCTCTAAAGTTGTTAAGCAAGTTCCAATCACTTGCTTGAACCCAGTGTTGTTGTTGTTGTTGTTGGTGGTGGTTTGTTTGTTTGTTGTTGTTTATTATATATTATAATATATGATTAGGAAAAGTAATCCTTTAGATAGATTAGGAAAAGCTATTGTGTTAGCATTGGTAGACGTAAAGCTAGAATATTCATAATTAGCTACTCGTTTCCCCTTGTTTGATTGCTGCTGGTTTTGATAGGGTTTTCCTTGCTCTTAACCTCCTTATACAGTTGGATGATAATGTCAATGTGACCAATTGGAATACAGTTCGTGTCCCTGGAAGTGAAAATGAACTTTGTCTCTCAGAACTAGAACCCTCCAGTCTTTATGAAGTCTTGATGGTAGCCAGGAGCATGGCTGGTGAAGGCCAGCCAGCCATGCTTACTTTCCGCACCAGCAAAGGTAAGTGCTGTGTTTGATCAGCTTCATGCCACTTGAAATATGTTACATTGATGGTTATACTTTCTCAGTGGCGTCACTAGGGCGCGCGCTGCCCCATAGCGGGACACGCGCGTCACCCAAGTGACGCCTCCCCCCTATACACGCCCTCTTATAAATTTGTGGTGCGGCCGTGAGGCCACGCCGCGATTTGGGGGGGCGCCCGACGAGGCGCCGCTCCGGGCGCCCAACGGGCCGCTGGCCCAGGTGCCCTCTTAATTGTTGCAGCCGGCTCGGGGACGTCTTCCCCGGCCGGCTGTCCTGGGCCTTCTGAGGAAGGCCCGCTGCGCGAACGTTATTTATAACGTTTTTGCGCATGCGCAGACCGTCCCTGAGGGAAAAGGGCAGCCTTTTTCCCTCAGGGACGGTCTGCGCATGCGCAAAAACGTTATAAATAACGTTCGCGCAGCGGGCCTTCCTCAGAAGGCCCAGGACAGCCGGCCGGGGAAGACGACTCCGGAGCCGGCTCCCGGCCTCGGAAGGCCCCACCGAGGCCGGGAGCCGGCTCCGGGGACGTCTTCGGAATCGGAGGCGACGCGCGTAGAGGAGGTCACGCGTGTCGCGTGTGCGTCACCCCAATGTGCGCGTCACCCCATGGCAGTCCGCTATGGTCGCTTCGCCATAGCGACACCACTGTACTTTCTAGTTCCTGTTTGTAGAAACTTCCATATCCCCAATATATAGCCCACATCTGGCCCACCAACACATTTTGACCAGCCTGGTGAATCCAGTGGCATTACTATTATTATAATTATGATGATGATGAAGATGCGCTGCCCTGTTGCCTTTCTCTTGCCCCTGCCCCGTCTGCATCTTCCTCCTCCTATTGGAAGAAGTGACTTCTGAGCCTAGCTGAGAGAGAGAGAGACAGCAAGCAGTCCCACAGCTGAAAATATTGCACGTTTTTCTCCTACTCTGAACGTTCTTAAGCATGTGCAAAATGTATATATTTCTGCAATTGGCCCATTCTGTCCCACCATAAGAGCAAGACTGAGTGATAATGCCCTGGCAGCTGAATGTTTGGGACCCCTGCTCTTATGTAATGCCCAGAGAAGCCAAAGATGGTGGCTGTAGTTCCATAACAACCTTATATCCTGCACTTGCTCCGGACCAGGGCTCGGACTTGGAATCTGTTAACATATCCGCCAAAGCTTGTGTGATGGATGCTGCACAATGACTGTCAGAATGTTCTCCAGAAATACAGTAGTAGGAGACTTCCCATATTGGGGCTCCTCTTTTTAGTAAGCGGAGGCTAAGCTGGTGTACGATCAAAAGTATATTCACTTTTAGTAGGGCTTCTGTAGTGTTCCACTCAAACAAGATTAATGCCAATTTTGCCTACTAGCATAGTACAGAATGCACTTTTGAAACTGAGGAAAATTGGTGTAATGTGCTTTGTGACTTATAAAGGTTTGAAAGTACTGTGAATGGCGATATTGCCTACAACTGTTTTTCTAGCAATGTCTCTGACTCATTGACCACACACTTTTCACACATTTGTTAGAAAGATCCTCTTCCTCAAAGAACACACAGGCTCCATCTCAACCAGTTGGCATTCCTAAGCAGCCTGTCATTCAGGAAGGGGCAACCAACAACTTTGGCGTAGTCCTTCCAGATTCGTCTCGGCACAGTGGAGGTACGTTCTTCTGATTTTCCCACATATTGGATGCTACAGCATAAGATAATTTAGTACAACTGAGTTGGACAACACGACTCCTTTCTAAACCTCTGACTGCTTTTCTGGACCTCGAGCGACTTTATGGTGCAAATGTTTCTTGTGTGACTCATGTAGTTGAATGGTGGTATAGCAATTGCATTTAAAAAACCTGGCCATACCTCAAGCCACACACTGGATTGGGTGGGGCCCCATCATTCACTGATGGAGCATACGCTGTGCATGCAAAAGATCCACGATACAGTCCCAGGCATCTCCAGGTAAAGATCTTAAGGTGCTGTGGTGGGAAAAGTTCTTACCTGAGGCTTTGGAGGGTTGCTGCATATTGGAATAGGGTTAGACAGTACTTATGGCTAGCTGGTCGAATGGTCTGGCACTTTAAAGCCCGACCCACACCGCACGAGTTCCGGCGCGTCCCAGACGCGTGCGGAGCTCGTGCAGCTGTGTGGCCTCCATTTTTAGAGATCACATCAGAACGTGGGAGACCTGCGCTCTCCCGCATTCCGGTGCTATCAGAATTGTATCATGCTCAAGATTTTGAGGGGGCGGGACGCAGAGCTAGGGGGTGGGACGCGGAGCTAGTTTTGTCACCAAATGGGATGAGAGGGGGATGAAAGGCTGCAAGCTTTCAGCCAATCGGAGCGCACTTGTGTTTAGCCAATCACCGCTGTGCTTTCTTAAGAAGGCGGGACAACAGGAGGGACTATTTGCAGGAAGACACTTGTGTAGACTAGGTCAGCGCTTGGAGGCAGGCGTCTAGGCACCTAGGCTCGTGCATCTGTGCGCCGGATCTCGTGCGGTGTGTGTCAGCCTTAAAGGTTTCTATGTTCACAGGTCCTTTGGAGGAAACATAGCCATTTGTATTTGTATCTGTAGCCACATGGCTGTCTTCTGCACATTGCATCATCCTGCTCTAGGATAATAGCAGCTTTCGATCTATCCGGTATTCAGGCATAGGGTTGGAAACAGAGAACCATAACCAGCGTTTGGCTCATGCAACAGGGTTTTCCACCTCCTCCACTGTGCTGCAACCCTCAACGCTTCCTGAAACGTCAGTCCTGCGGGTCAGGGGGCCCTTGAGAATAGTGTGTGAGATGGTGCAGGGGAAATTTCTGCTCACGCAGTGCTCCTCTGGATTCAGCGCTTTTTTATTTCAGAGGTGGCATCTTTTTTTTACAGTTGGCCACCTGCCAAGGATTCATTCACTGTCCTAATATCTCACATGGTTGATTATTTTTCACATTTTTATACCACCCTTCCTCCAAGGAACTCAGGGTGGTGTATATGGTTCCTTCCCTCCTTTTGTCCTCACAACAACCCTGTGAGGTAGGTGAAGCTGAGAGAGAGAGTGAGTGACTGGCCCAAGGTCACCCAGGAAGCTTCATGGCTGAGTGGGGATTTGAACCTGGAATCTTCAGGTTCAAAGTCCAACTCCCAAACTGCCACACCACCATTAATTTTATGTAATGAAGAGAATACTCATGAATAAGCAAAGTTTATTCTTTTTCACTGGTCTTGGGATATCTATTAAAATGTTGGGATTCAGTGAAAGTCTTATAAACAGGATGTTCTTCATTATTATTATTATTATTTTTAAAAAAGAGCATTGATATCATGCATGCTGTATCACCCCAGTCATATTGCTGCATTCGATATCTTTAAGTTTTTATCACATGTCACAGTATCGTAGCAAGTTGATTTAAAAACATGTGCTGAAATTCTATGTTTATGTGAAGCTGTGTAGAAATCGTTCAGAAGTTGTCCGATTCAGCTGTGTGAAAGGATGACAAGCTCAAAACAAGTATTAGGAATTTACTGTCATGTCAGCGTTAAACTATGTACCTACCTCTTCTGAATTTAAATCCTTTTCACCCTCTCTGGCACGCTATCTATTTTAAGTGTATAAACCAGTACAGTAAAGACTGACGATTATGTCTGTCAGAATGGTTATAATCAGATTTACTAACACTACCTCTCTCCATTCTTTCTGTCCCCACTGCTGTCTAACTTCAAGTGAGTTCAGTAAGTATTAATAATAATCTGCGTGGTTTTTGAATGTTAGCTAATTTGTTTTTAAGTGAGGGCTTAAAGGTTCTTGATACTTAGTAACCATAGGAATAAAGCTTTTGTGGGCTTTTAGGCCTGGACTTTTAGTTTGGATTTTTAGGCTCTCCATCCTTCAAATGATTCAGCTCTTATATAATGAGCTGAATTTAGTGCGGTACCAAGTAGAAGTGTCATGGAAGATTAGCCTCCCTATTTCTGTGGTCTTGAATTTAAGCTATGTAATTCTCTTGGTCTCTGATGGTGTGCTAATGCTTCAGAGTTTGTGTGCTGACACAATTCAGAGCTCTTGCTCAGCTGCTCTATTGTATATAGCCTGTCTTGGCAGCTATAGTCTCTTCTTTGTAACAAGCTTTAATTCTTTCCATCTTTGAAACCTGAAACGATCTTCCATGTTGGATTGTGTTTAAGGAAGGTTTTCCTGGATTTAAGGACTGCATCGAATTGGGTATATCTTTTTCTAACTTAACAGCGGGGTAGTATATGATTAAACAAAAGATAGGTGTAAAAATCAATTGCTAGTAACCATTCTGAATCCTGTACAAAGCTTTCTCAATTTCCTGTTTCAGTTCCAGAGGCACCAGATCGACCTACGATATCGACAGCATCGGAAACTTCTGTTTATGTCACGTGGATCCCACGTGCGAATGGTGGATCACCCATCACTTCCTTTAAAGTAGAATATAAGCGCCTGAACAGGAACAATGACTGGCTGGTTGCCGCAGACAATATCTCGCCTTCTAAACTTTCAGTGGAAGTTCGTAGTTTGGATCCAGGTATTGTTTCCTGGGGCAATGTATACATGACATCATTATCCTAAAACATAGGTTTGTGTAGTTAGGAACTTGTGATGTAACCAAGCTAAAGATTTATTAAACCATAAAATGTTGTCACTGGTCTAGTGTTAAATTACCAGTACCTGCACCTTACTTAGGACAAAATCCTTTCTGCCAGATATTTTTTATTTATTTATTTACAATATTTATATCCCGCCTTTCTCCCCGAAGGGACCCAAGGCGGCTCACAACAGAAATACAAAAAATACCATATAAAAAACATCACACTTTAAAACAGTAAAAACAATTAATAACATTGATAAAAACAATAACTAAAAATCAATTAAAAAGATCATGGCGACAGTCACAACACGAGCATAAAAACAGTAGCACCCCCACCTATACCTGTGAGATGTTAAAAAAGGCAAGGGCTCAGAAGGCTTCTTGAAACAAGAAGGTTTTTAGGCCTCGCCGGAAAGTGTCCAAGGAGGGAGCAGTTCGTAGATCAAAGGGGAGGGAATTCCATAAGGTAGGTGCCACTACTGAGAAGGCCCTGTTTCTGGCCGCCGCCCCTCGCACCTCCCTGGGCGACGGCACCCGCAAAAGGGCCTTCTCTGATGACCTAAGGGGACGAGCCGGACTATATAGAAGTAGGCGGTCTCTCAAATATCCTGGCCCCAAGCCGTATAGGGCTTTAAAGGTCAAAACCAGCACTTTGAATTGGGCCCGGAAACGAATCGGCAGCCAGTGCAGCCGATATATGAGTAGCATGTATGGGTGACGTCTGGTGACATCTTACTCGGCTAATCTAGCATGAAGGCTGTGAGTCTTTGGCTTGTATGTGCCCACTCTGTATCCACCCCTGCTCACTCTCTTCAGCCCATGTTTTTCTTGGTAGAAAGTAATGTCTCAGCTGCATGCTGCAGTCTGCTGTACCCGGAGTCTCCCTGAACCTGGGTACAGGTGAATGCAGTATTTGGCCAGGTCTGATGTTACTTCGTATCCCGGTGGGGGTGAGGCAGGTCATTTAGAGCAGTGGTTCTCAACGTGGGCCATATGGCCCTCCAGGGGCCACACCATACTTTCGTTACTTAGAAATAAAGAACCTATTAGACTAAACAGTGCACTTGGTAAAGTACCTTTTTTTCTAACAGCAGCTATGGGGGGGGCACAGAGGTAGATGAGGCGTAGAATAGGGCTATGAGCAAAAAAGGCTGAGAATTCCCGATTTAGAGTCTAATGATGTATGCAAGACACCACCACCCCCTTCATTTTGATCAGTTTTGATTCTGGGAATCTAATGATTAGAATGAGTTTCTGAATATTTTCTGCCGAAGAAGTTCTATCTATAGAAACTTCACTTCTTGGAGGAGTGGGAGGTGGTGGGTTTCCTCCAAAAATGTACCGTATTTTTCGCATTATAAGACGCACTTTTCCCCAAAAAAACATAGGGGGGAAAAGCGTGCGTCCTATGGTGAGAAGCCTGGGCTTGGGGGCGCTTCGGGGAGGCCTGCAGGGGCTTCGGGGAGGCCTGCGTGAGCCTCTGCAGGCCTCCCCGATGTTCAGTTCGGCCGAAAAGAACTGAACATCGGGGAGGCCTGCAGAGGCTCGCGCAGGCCTCCCCGAAGCCCCTGCAGGCCTCCCCGAAGCGCCCCCAAGCCCAGGTAAGTAAAAACCTTTTTTCCCCTCTATTTTATGCTCCATAGGATGCATGCATCCTATGGACCAATGCGTCCTATGGAGCATAAAAATACGGTATATCTGTTTACAGACTGTGTTGGAGACAGGATAGCCCGTTGTAGAATAGGGCTAGAGGTCTCCAATTTAATGTTCTCCCCCAGTGTGTTCTTGTAGTGTTGCATTTTATCCTATCCCCTAATGTTTGTTGGGTTTTGTTTGGTTCTTTTTTTTTTTTTTTTTGGTCCATTTGAAAGGCGCCACATATAAATTCCGTGTGATTGCTATTAACAATTACGGGGAGAGTCCGCGAAGTGCAGCATCTCGGCCTTATCAAGTAGCTGGCTTTACCAACCGATTTTCCAACCGTCCCGTCGCAGGACCTCACATTTCTTACACAGAGGCAGTCAGTGACACACAGATCATGTTGAAATGGACTGTAAGTATCTATCCCTTTTCATTGCCTGGCTGGAACACTGCATGTCCTAGGGAAGAGAGGTGTGCTGAAGCAAGTGTCTGTCCTCTTCTCAGTCCTGCTTCAAGGTGGCAAAGCTGTTGCTTGCAACAAATTGACAGGGATGTGGATCAAGTTCCAAGTTCCGAGTCTTTGGTTGCGAGTTTTGAGCCCCTATCTATTTAATGGGGAAATCGGGTTTAAAGCCGAATAAAATTCAACTTGTCGTAAAAGGCTCCAAGTCTCGAGTCGAGTCTTTCGAGTCTTACAATCCTTGAGTCAAGTCCGAGTCGAGTAATTGATGCGACTTGTCCGACTCGAGTCTGAGTCAATAGACTCAAGCAGGGATGTGGATCAAGTCTGACTCCAAGTCTCGAGTCCAAGTCCCAAGTCTCTGGGTCCAAGTCTTTGCTCCCAAGTCTTTGGTTGCAAGTTGCGAGTCCCTATCTATTTAATGGGGAAAACGGGTTTTATAAAATTCGCCTTTTCATATTTTGAGTCTTTTACAATCGGCAAGTCAAGTCATTGACGCGACTTGTGTCCGACTTGAGTCCGACTCATGAAGTCTACGTCACTGCAAATTGACCTTTTGGTTGATAGAGCTGCATGAAAAGGCACTATATAAATGGTGTTCCTTACAAATGGTCAGCCTTTCCTGTTGCCTCCAGATTGCTGGGCTGTACCTTAGTTAGGATTTCTAAGTCCCATTTAAATGAACAAGTCTTAAGTTAGTTAAGTTACTAACTTGTCTCATTGATTTCAGTGGTGCTTCATCATGGTGACTAACAGGATAAAACCCAGTATTTTTAGTTAGCTATGCCTTGTCTGTAAGGTAGAATAAAGTGCTGGTGGGGATACATAAAATATTTGTATGAAATAAAGTACATTAAAGACTAGAATTTATTTGTGGGCTTACACAGGTGCTAGAAAGTTGGATAGGATTGGGCTGTATATCTCCTTACTGGGGATTTGTTTTTTTCAATTTTCATGATTTTTCAAGCTTAAATTTTAATGGTAGAATCTTCAGTGTGATGAGAATACACCTGTGACATTTCAGTTCTGCTTAGTTTATATTGCTTTTCATTGTCTGTTTTCACAAAGTCTTCCAATATTTATTAAACATGCAAAACGTATTGACCAGTCAGTGAACATGCAAAACGTATTGACCAGTTCTAGAGTTTCGGATGTTTGAACTTTTCTGTTCCAGTATATTACGTCAAGTAACAACAACACACCCATCCAAGGATTTTATATCTATTATCGACCAACAGACAGTGACAATGATAGTGATTACAAGAGAGATGTTGTGGAAGGTAAGATGTGTGGTGCTGATTTTGCAAAGCTTTGTTCCAGTTAGTTTGGAGGGGAAAACAAGTATAGTCTCCAAAAATGCTGTGTGGGGTTGTAAATTGTGAGTTTGCAAGCAGATAGGCAGCTATTCCCTATAGCAGAGGTTCCTAAACTCCCAGGCAGAGCTTTCTATGCTGCAAGTTGCTGTGAGACCCCCCCCCCTCCCGACAGCAGCTATGGCACTCCAGGGATTGCACTGGAACTGGGGGAAAGGGGGCTTTTTTTTACTCACCAGGGGTTTTGCTGGCACTCTGGAGGGTGCAGGGGGCCGGTGTGGTCCCCCCTGCAGGCCTCCCTGCACCCCAGATTAGCTTCCAAAAGTGATTTAAAGCTACTTACAGTTTTCGCCAAAACCAGGATGTAAACCGGAAGTAGCTTTAAATCGCTTTTAGAAGCTAATCTGGGGTGCAGATAGGTCCCCAGAGGGGTTCGCAGCCCCCCTGCACCCTCCAGAGGGCCAGCACAACCCCTGGTGAGTCAAAGCCCCATTTTCCCCGGTTCCAGTGCAATCTCAGGAGTGCAGGGGGTAGCGACCAATTCATGACACCCCAGTTTGGGAACCTCTGTCCTATAGCCATAGGAGCAGAGTCCAATGCTCTGGACAGGGACCTTTCCGGCCACAGTTGACCAGCTCTAAGTAGTCAGATAGCCAGCGGGTGGCGCAGTGGGTTAAACCGCTGAACCATGAGCTGTCGATCGAAAGGTCGGCAGTTCGAATCCGCGACGGGGTGAGCTCTCGTTGCTTGGCCAGCTCCTGCCAACCAACTCGTTAATGCGAGTAGATAAATAGGTACCGCTTGTGGGAAGGTAAACAGCGCTCCGTGTTCCAGCCGCATGCTACGCGCTGCAGCAAGGAGAGTCATGCCGGCCACGTGACCACGGAGGCGTCTTCGGACAACGCTGGCTCTTTGGCTTTGAAATGGGGATGAGCACCACACCCTAGAGTCGGACACGACTGGACTTAATTGTCAGGGGTCACCTTTACCTTTACCTAAGTAGTCAGATAGAAAATGTTGGCCTTCATAAATTTATCCAACTGTCATCAAACCAGTGAAGTTCTTTCCTACCAAAATGTTCCAGGGAGAGGATTTTCCAGAAGTTTACCTTGGTGATAATTTAAATCTTTTAGTACTGAACTTCTTAATGGCTAATAGCCTTTGCTGTGAAAATTAAATCACATGAGAAGCCATATTCAACTTAAGTAATTATTCCCGTGTGATTGGTGGAGTGAATTTGTATACTCTCAGCTCCTCCCGCCCAGCTGAGCTCTATATTAGTATAGTTTGGTATAATATTGTACAGTTGTAAGCTTTCAGCTTATGAGTTCTATACTGGAAAAGTATACAGAACAAAGTACGTGCTTCTGAACTAGGCAGTTGATTACCGTAATCACTGATCTCCACAAAACTCCCTATCCATTACGCTCGAATCTATTGGAGCAACCACGAGTGCTTAAAATAAAACCTGGTATTCCCCGGATTGCGTACAACAACCACGTCCGCTGTGTGTGCTTCACTCCTCAATGACTGTTCTTGTATTAATATCGCCCTTTAATACTATAGGGTCGTTAAATATCTTGTTGCCTTGGATGAAGTTAGCTATGACATCAAAACTGCCAACTTTGAAGGAGTTAGTGGTTTCATTCGTAGCCTTTTATTATGTGTGAGCTGTTCCTTGTACACAGAATCTTTGTTTATAAATGTTTAAGTGAGCACCGCTGCGCTGTGAGATTTGCTTATTCCCGATTTTCAGGTTTATGCATACTGAAATCTTTGTGGAGACCTAAAACCACTAGCAGCTGCTCTGCTATGCCAAAACTTGGAACAGAAATTTACATGGTGGTGGAAAAGCTCTCCAGCAAGCGTTCCTTTACTGCATAAAATAGCCATAACTACAACTTAATTAAAATATTGCATTCAGCCTCAGTTATGTGGAAAAATGTATATAGAAGTATCTTATTCCCCCGTGTTAAATGCCATGCTTCTTTAGATGGCTATGGATGTTGGCTACATTGTGTTTAGTCTTCAGTAAAGGACAGATTTTGACCAAGGTTTTTTTTAGCTCTCAACACTCAACTAGTAAAAAAGCTCTTCTAATTGTTTGTGGCTTAATTGATAGCCTGAGGTTTCACTGTCGCTTCCTGTTCAGACTTGTCTGGTGATTGAGTCAAGCCTCTAGGTTTTCTATATAGAAGTTGCCTTGTATAACTGCGTTATGTAAAAATCTTGATGCTTGCATCTTGCACTTCAGTATATAGTAACTGGTTTTCTGCCTTTTTGGCAAACCCCCCCCCCCCAATGTTCTGTTGTCTCATGATATGAAACCTTGTATTCCGTACTTGGGTCCTGGAGATAGTATCAAAAATTCAATATGCATTCTGATGACAGTTGCTTAAGTGTTCCTTGCTAGTTGCATATGGTATACAGTTGAAATGCTTGTACTGATTCCAGTTTTGGTTATGGTTGGAAGGGGAAATCTAAAACCTGATCTAATTACTTGAAAGGAATGTTTGGGGTGGAATGAGAGAGAAGCTAGAGCTAAAAGCTTTGGAAAATGAGTGCCTTAAGAAAGCCAGATTACTATTTCAACCTGTATTTAAGCTCACCTTTGGAGATATAAGCTGGAAACATGAATGAACTCAGATTTGTTTGATTCATTGATCACCCTGTTGAGGCTCTTCAGCAAGGCAATTAAACATGCAGACTTTTTCATATATTGGTATTAGTCCATTACTTTGGAGGGGGGTACCATCTGGTGGGGGGGGGGCGCAAACTATGATTTTTGACAAGCTTCTGAGTTCCCTGGAGATGGAAAACAGGTGATAGCTTTGAGAAAGCTGAGAGATATGCAAGAAGCCTGTCTCATTTTTTTTTTTGGTCATAGTCCTGAATCTGGCATTAGCAAGAATTCCGCAGTTGTGCTTGGCAGGGGTACCCTATTTCAAACTCCTCTAAAGTCTGTTATTGGTTAAGACAGTATATTCAAATTCAGAACTCAGATATTCAAATGCATGCACTCCTTACAATAAGAAATAGCACTTGGTTATCTCCTCCACTAATGTTTCAATAACTCCAGATTGTAACAGGCCATTTATTTTTGTTTGCCCTCAGATTGCAAGGAGACTTTCTGTAGTATTTCAGTCACTTGAAGGTGTGTGCGTGTGTGCGTTCAACATTGTATCACAGCCGTATTTTTGTTTCATGTCAAGCAAACGCCTATATTTTTCCCCCTTTCTAGGTACAAAACAATGGCACACGATAAACCACCTGCAGCCTGAAACATCGTATGATATAAAAATGCAGTGCTATAACGAAGGAGGTGAAAGTGACTACAGCAACGTGATGATCTGTGAGACCAAAGGTGAGGAAGGGGCTGTTTGTGTCTTCTTGGTCACTAATGCTGCTGGATCACTGCTGCTTTTTTGTTTGTGTTGTTACCTGCCTTGAGCACTTTCAGGAAGAACGGAAAGGTAGGATAGAAATCCCTTAAATCGGGGGTTCTCAACCAGTGGTACTCGGACTGCTGGACCACCAGAACCCCGCTCCGATGCGGTGCTTTTGGCAGCATGTTTTTGCTCCCAAGAGGCTCCTGCCTTTGGCTGAGCCTCTCATAATAACATAAGAAGAGCCCTGCTGGATCAGGCCAAAGGCCCATCTAGTCCAGCTTCCTGTATCACGCAGTAGCCCCACCAGATGCCTCAGGGAGCACAAGACAACAAGATACTTGTATCTTGTCGCCACTCCCTTCCACCTGGCACAAAGAGAACCTACTCCTACAACCAGGAGGTTGCTTATCCCCATCATGTCTTGTAAGCTGTGATGGACGTTTCCTCCATAAATCTGTCCAATCCCCTTTTAAAGGCATCCAGGCCAGGTGCCATCACCACCTCCTGTGGCAAGGAGTTCCACAAACCAATTACATGCTGGGTAAAGAAATATTTTCTTTTGTCTGTTTTAATCCTCCCTCCACTCAATTTGAGTGGATGTCCCCTAGTTCTAGTGTTATGTGAGAGGGAAAAGAACTTTTCTCTATCCACTCTCTCCATCCCATGCATAATTTTATACGTCTCAATCATGTCCCCCCTCAACCGCCTTTTTTCTCTCAGGAATGCTGAGAGGGCAATATGTTCATTTTTTTGTTGCTCAGTGCCACTGTTTAGGAACAATTTGAGCTAAACCTCTGTTGGTTTATTTTGGGGCAGGAGAGGGTAAAGATTGTAAATGAAAATATTCCTCCCTCTCCCACCTCAGTATCCCACAGTTTTATAATTTGAGAGAGCGAAGGCATTGGCTAATGAATGATGAATCTTATTGTGCCTTTCTGAACCTTAGGAGCTGAAAACGTCTTTCTCTAGGGTAGTACAATATATTGCAGTTTTATGTCCTCTTTGCTTTCATATTCTTCGGATAGATGGCGTTGCAGCAATTGGTTGTGTTCCCAAACAGATATAATCTCTTCGCTTTATGACCTGAACTTTTCTATATTCATGTTTTATTCCACATTGGATTTGTCACACTTGCATTTTACAGATCTTAACATAGTAAAATAGCTTGTGTGGTCAGAATAATGCTTCTGTAGGACTCCTCATTGAAAAAATTGTGTTTCTCACAACCTTATTTGGTTGTCCCCCGTCCCCAATTAGTGAAGCGGACACCTGGAGCATCAGAATACCCATTGAAGGATCTTAGCACACCACCTAATTCTCCAGACCGGGGAGTTGGGAGCAATGCTGGTCAACCAAGTGGTCCTGTCCGGAGTAGTGACATGCTATACCTGATCGTGGGCTGTGTCCTTGGAGTGATGGTCCTTATTCTGATAGTCTTCATTGCTATGTGTTTGTGGAAAAACCGTCAGCAAAATGCCATGCAGAGTAAGTTATCCGTAGCATACTTCATGTCCTTTGCTTCAAAATTGCACAAAAGTGTCTTAAACTTCAACATTTACTAGCTGGGTTCAGACATTTAGCTAAACCATGGTTTTGTGTTATAGCTAAATCCAGACCTACCCATAAACTATTTGTTGGTAACCAACAAAGCAGGACCTGAAATTGTGACTTGACGTTGGTTTGCAAACCACGGTTAGTGCTAACTGGGTTTCATGTTATGTCTGAATTTATGAACTACTTATAAACCACAGTAGCTCAAGAGGCTGCTGCACCATGGCCATGAAAGTGAACTTAGGGCCTTGTGAAACTGAGTTCGGAGCAGATGTGAAACATCTGCAGACAAGCAGCAATAAACCATGGTTTGCCATGCTTGGAAATTCAAATCATGGTTTGGGTTTGGGTTTGTAACTATGGCTAGTACAAACCATGGTTTTGCATTGTGTTTGAACCCAGCCACTGGTGTATTTTAGTCATTGTTATGATAACTGCTGAATAACGTGAACTTTTGAAGTAAGCGAGGGGAGGAAAGTTGCAAAATATAGTGCTTGAAGCCTCACCCCATGCTTTGCCCATTTTTTTACATGACTGATGGAAGTGAGCTCGTTTTAAAAAGATACTGATAGATGTTGCTAGAAGGCAACACTATTACTGTCTGCTCTGATACCCATATTTTGGAAGAGAGATTCTGCTTACTAAGTGGTGTTCTGGTATGCCAAGTTTTCACAAAGTAATGTAAATCCTTCTTGGCCACTAGAAGCATTTAGATCCATCAGTCAGAACAATCTGTATCCTGCTTTTTAAGTTAAATATTTGCACTTCTTGGTTCTTTACTAGCCTATATACCCAGAGTGTGCAATGACATGTGAATAATCTTTTCCATTGGCAAGTTACGCAACACTTTTATTGCTGTAAAATAAGTGTCTTTATGCCACACACTTCATTTTCCCCAAATGCAGTATTTGAAAGAAGGTGATACGACATTGGTTAAAGATGAAATCAGTTTTGAAGTCTTATTATTGGTGGTGGTGTCTGGCTTGCAATGTGAAATATATTAGTTTTGTAACGTTTCTTGTAGTTCATAAAGTGTCTAAGGCAGTGCTTCCCAAACTTTTTTGACCTGCAGCTCCCTTGACCATTGGCGACGATTGGCCACGGCTCCCCATTACATGATGTGGATGCCTGCCAATTGGCATTGCACTGTTTTCCGAGAGGATTCCGTGGCATTCCGCGGCTCCCCTGGCTGGTTTCCACGGCTCCCCTGGGAGCCACACCTCCCAGTTTGGGAACCACTGTCCTAAGGTGTTACTGTGCTGGGGTCATTATCAATCAGCCAAGACTCCTCTATCTCCTGCTTACCAAGTTACAAAAATGTGTTGATGTCAGTTGCAATTGGTAAGAGTTTTCTCCCGATTCTCATTTTTTCCAGAATACAATCCTCCTGGTTACCTCTACCAGAGTGCCGATATTAATGGGCAAATGGTTGAATATACTACATTACCCGGCACAAGTCGTATCAATGGCAGTATACATGGGAACTTTATCAGTAATGGAAACCTCAGCAATGGTTGCCTTCATCTTCATCACAAGGTTCCTAATGGAATTAATGGGATCATGAATGGTGTTGTGAATGGAGGAACTGGTGTTTATCCAGGACACACTAACTCCCTGTCCAGAGCACACATGGAATACGAACATAACCCTCACCTTGGAAATGTAAGTGAACTCTATACTTCGTAAGTCTGGCTCTTGTGCTCCTGGACATAGACCAGGGTGGCCAGCCTGTCAACACGAATGCTTCTGGCCCTTTAAATGGTTGCATAGGTGAGGGCATTTCAGCAGGTGCAGCTGCTTTAGCAGCACCATCAGCAATTGCAGCTGCCAAGATTCTGTCTTCTACACAACTCTTAAGAAGGCTAATGGTGGAAAGTTGGCCACCCCGGTATAGACGAATGGCAATATTTTTTCCTCTTAAATGCATTGTATACTTCAAAGGATCATCTTTTTGGAAGTGAAGTTTGCTGGAGTCGCCTGACACAAGCACATTGGTGCTTAAAATGGCAAGTTTCAGGCCCTTATGATTAGAGAGAGAGGCATGTATTTTAAAGACCTCAGCTAAGACATCTTGATGTTTTTTGAAGCTGCATCCTGAGTTTGTGAACATACAGGTTTGTTCATAAATATGTCCTCTAGTGTCTTTGTACAGCCCGTGAGCTCTTGGGAATCATTGCTCTCACTTTTAAACAGCATCTCTGTAATCCTGGTGGTTGTGCAGAGGTTTTAAGTGTGGGCTTGAAGGTTTAGCAGCAAGACAGCAAATGAAAGATGCTGGCAGTGTGTTTCAGCATTAATTATTTCTAGAGGTGCTGCTAAACTCTTCCAGGGTAAACCTACCACAGAATAAGGCTGTTGTATGCATGTGTGAAACTGACCAAATGATGGTCTCATTGAATTTTTTTCCCAAAAGCAAGGCCTATGAGTTTTTTTGGGATATCAAGTAGGAACCACTGACAAATGCAACCTAAATGCAGATTAATCCTGGAACATTGCTCACTGTAGGACAAGCATGTTCGTATAATGTGAGGATGGCAGATGACAGTTGCTCTTATCCTCTTGTACAAGTTACTTTAAAACAACAAAAGCTGCATTTAATTATTTGCACCATGAACTAGGTCTCTGCTGCTGTGTGTATCCACAATCTGTTATCTATAAGCTGATTTAGATACCCTTTTTGTCTTGTTCCTCTTGCTGTTAAATTGGGGTCTGAGAATACTTCCCAGCTTGGTGTTGAGATATTCCAACTTTCCACTCTTCACTTCTTAGGCTTGAAACAAACGTCGTTCCCTTCTCTTTACATGGTAGTAGTAATGGCATTTGCTCTTTGGATTCTCTTCCCACCCATTTACACTGCTTGGCTTTGAGGATCTTGTAATGAGAGTGTGGGGGCCTCGTGGCATGTAGACACACTTGCATTCTTTCGCTTGCATACTGAACCATGCCAGAATCTGTCAAAATCTCTGCAGCATTTGACATCTGACTTTTTAAAGCAATGCCCTTAATTACATTGCAGCGCACCCAAAGCTTGGATTGTTAAATGCCAAGCCTCTCTCCCTCTGGTCTTGCTCTGTCACAGCACAAGTCTATGTGCTTTGTGAAACGTTTGAGACTTGGATTGGTGTCATTAAAGTGAGAGATTGTGATCAAGCCTTTCTATGTGTTGTGGAAAAAAAAGGCCGTTTGTTGAACTGTGTCTCGTTTCCAAGAGAAATAATATCATTATTGTCTGTGGAAACATATGGATTCTATCTGAACTTTTTTCTAACACTGGCGCTACTCAAAATTGTGTTTTCTGGGGGGCAATGAAGGAAGACTGTTCAGAACTTTTTGAGTAAAGTGGGGAAAATGGAGCTGTTAGCTTTGATAATTGAACGTTAGCACTTCATTTTATGGGGAAACACATTGCCACTCACCCAAGAGTTTGCCACTTCAGATAACCTTTCAAGTCTTCTACATTTATCTTGTTTCCTTTTTGCAGCCCTCTTAAACCCTTAAGTACTCAGTTCTCAAAGGCCAACCAAAGCACTGATTTGGAAGTCGCAAATTACAAGCAAAAAGTCTTGTGAAATTAAATCGGAGCAAGAATCTAGTCATGTGTTGGCGGGGGGAGTATTTGAGGAGCCCAAACCTTAAAAACGGCATTTAACCAGTTACTCTGGGCTTGTCCAGGAGCCCCGATTCTCACTTTACATTAGCTCTCTGAGTGCAAATACGTATCTTTCAATCGGGTCTGTAGGATGTACTTGTATGTTTTCAGTGTACTTCCCTCTAATATACTCGGAATATAATGCTAAAATATCCTTTCCTTGTCAATGGTTTTAGAATGTAAAGGGTGTAGAGTGTACCAAATTTTACTCCCTCTTCAGATTTAATCGTGTGTGTGTGTGTGTGTGTGTGTGTGGTGTACTTGGATGCTTGCCATACTAGAGTGCAAAATAAAGTGAGAATCTACCTTAAGCCTCTCATTTCTCCCCTTCATCTTAAAACATTTTAGCCCTCACAAGTAATTAGTCAACATCGCCAGTCGTCTCCAGCCGTGGGCCGAAATGTAAACTTGCTCCGATAGAGTTCCCAGCACAGTAGAGCTAAATAAATAGTGTCGAACTGGAATCTTGTGTGGATCCACTGTGCTTTCTCCGAGTGTCCTCTGGCTCCCTGACAGTACAGTACTACTTTGCCTCCCTCCTGACCTCTGCGTATTCACGCAGACGGGATCTGCACAGAGCAACAATTCAGAAACTTCTTGCGCTCCTTAAAAGTGCTAACTGGCACTTGCCGCTCCCCTCGGAAGTCCTTATGCTTTGCTCGTACCCCAAGGGCAAGCGAATGTTTTCCTTTCCAGTCCTTTTTGCCGCTGCCTGAGCAGCATTGTAGAGGACACTCCTCTCTTGTTCCTTGAGTGTTGTTTCTGTTTCTGCTGCCTTGTTCAGAGGTCTCTTCCCCCTAGATCTGTGCAGAGCAGCTACCTCACCCCCTCTCTCGATGTCTGTCAAAAGCATATACCTTTTGCCGCCAGGGTCGGTGCACCTTTTGGAAGAGCTGGCTTCATTGTTTGCTCAGCCGATCACATGCAGTTACCGCCAGGCAGGTCAGCTGACTTGTCTCCTATACGTGCGACTGCACAGAAATCTCCAAAAAGAAAGTAAGGCTGCTTATTGCAGCTCATGTTCTGTGGCTGTTCTCACCACAGGCTCTCTAAGGGGTCTTGGCAGTCAAAAAAGGAAATGGTCAGGAAGGCACTTGCCTCCCCCCCCCAGATGTTAGCATAATTCAGGGGGGGACTCCTCAAGGGAAGGGCAAGTTCAAGCTACAACCTTCTAGAGCTCTCGACGTTCCCAAAATGTTGCCCTGTAAAAGAGAATTCCAAGAACATTAGTTACCGGTAATTAGCATGACTTTCCCGGCATTCCTTGCTCAAGAAAAGCCAAAACCAGTAAACTGGTTTCTTGTACAGCCGTGTAGCAACTTAACTTGGAACCTGTTTCTAGGAGCACCCATGCTATGGACTTCTCTTCTCCCTAACGTTTGGAAGGGAAGCTTGTGTTACAGAGAGCTTGAGCCTTGGATGTAAAACTGTCCCTCGCAGTCTTGGTGCAAGCAGTTAAAATGCAGATTTTTCTTGCCACCTGTGTACCGCCCCATTTTCAAATGGTTCTCAAACCTGTATCCACCTAGTATTCAGCAGTGAGGTATGTGTTAATCTAGGCATTTTTTATTTGCAAAGGATTCTGTAGCCAAAACCAACAACTCAAAATCCCTCTCACCCCCAAATCACTCTTGGCTGATGAATTACTGCATCTGTAAAAATACAGAAAATTTCAGAACTGAGTCGAGTGAACCAAAAGCTGATCTAATCTGAGTTAATTGCAAGAAAATAGGATAAGATTTATTCTGTCATGTCAGCCAGGCATATACACAACATCCTGCCTTCACAAACAAGACACAACTCTCTTATGAAGAGGAATTTCATGTCTGTCATCGGTGTTGGAGCATTTTCAGTTTTCGTTAAATTAGATCAGGACGTTTTGGGCTAAAAACAGGGCCAAGGAAATTACTACGTACATTTCTAAGCTACAGCTGTTTGCTTTGCTTTAGCCCAAATGCTAAAATTTCAGCTCTGCAAAACAGAAAATGTTGGCAGTGCCGTGTGCTTTGCCTTTCAGATGAACGGCAGCTTTCATTGCAAGCTGGAACAGAATCAGTGGTACCCCATTTGTCCAGTTGTCACAGATGCTTTGCATTTATTCTCATTTTTTATTTTCTCCATCATCCAGGGTGGCGGAGTCTACACAGCCGTCCCTCAAACAGACCCCTCAGAGTGTTCCAATTGCCGGAATTGTCGGAACAATAACAGGTAATAAACAAGAGAGAAGACGACCAAGTGGATATTGGTCTTTGGGATCCTGTTGGGATCCATTGGGATCCAGTTCTCTCAGGGTAGACACTGTAGCTTTGCTGTGTAGTGACTTTCAAACAGAGGTGACTGATCTTCATACTCACATAATAAAGACCTTCCCAAATGAATGGAAACTTGCTACAGTTTTGTAGGGGGGGAAAGTATCATAAGATTTTGCTGCCTTCAGTGTGACTTTCTGAAAAAAGTCTTGAACACTTCTGGTCCAGAGCAAGATACAATAGTTTCTGGTATTGAGACCTTATAGGACATAAATCTTTTGATCTTCCCTCCCCATCATCACCACCAGCCCACTCTTTCTTCATGCCTAATGAAAGGTATGACACCTGATCTCAGCCCAGCTCCTGTGTTGCCTCATTTCCGACTTGCCTTTCCAACTTTCACCCTTCCTGTTTGCAGCTTGTGGCAGCAAACATTGCGCACACCAGCCAGCTTGAAGCTGATGGCTTTCTGTGAGGGGAGGCATGGAATGCCCAGCATGGATACTGGGGTGAATGTGGTCTTATTTTGCACAGTGCTGACCTTCCTAGATCCTTGGATCAAACAAGTGCAGTGTTTGTGGATTGGCATGAGAAGCATTGAACGAGTCCGACGGCTCCGAATAAACCTGGAGTCATGTTTCTCCATTGCAGGTGATACAATGCACTCCTTGTGTTGGTTGTCTATTTTGAGCCTAGTGGCTTGTGCAGCCAGGGGGGAAAACCCTCATGCAAACACTCAGGTTTGTTTGTGGCAGAATATAGCAAATGTCTTCCCTCTCGGTGTAAAACAAGAGGACATTAAATGGCTCTGGCGGGAGCCACACTCGCTTCCTTTCCTACCAGCTTGAAGAACTACGCCTTCTAAATCAGTCGTGTCAGGCTGTATGTAGCTGTTGTCAGTTGTGCATAACCTTTCTATACTGAAGACTGCATATATAATGACAGTCCCAGAATTGCACAACCTAAACTTGTCGTTGCCCATGTTCTGAGTCATTCACATATTTAGATGTTGACTACCGTATTTCTTCGAGTCTAAGGCGCCATCGATTCTAAGGCACACCTTTACTTTCAGTACCACCAGCAGGGGAAAAAAAATCCATCGATTGTAAGACTCGCCTCCCTTCATTGAATCTACCCGCTCAGCACCAACTCTCTCCAGCATGTCTCCTGCAGCTGAGGATGACTGAGTGCACTGCCTTTGCATAGCATTTCTGGCCCCGTCAGAAAGTGCCATTTCCTTCGTTACCTGGGCTTGGGGGAGTTTCAGGGATGCCTGCGCAACCCTCTGCAGGCCTCCTTGATCTTCAGTTTGGCGAAAAACAGCGATTTTTGGCCACTTCTGGTTTTCGCAAAAACTGGAAATGGCTGAAAATCACCATTTTTCGCTGAACTGAAGATCAGGGAGGCCTGCAGAGGGTTGCGCAGGCCTCCCTGAAGTTCCCGCAAGCCCCAGTAAGTAAGAAGATAGCATTTTGGGGTGCTTTTTGGAGACCTTCGATTCTAAGATGCACCCCATTTTTTGAAATGCTTAATTGGGAAAAAACATGCGTCTTAGAATTGAAGAAATACAGTACTTTATGACACCCACTGTATACATGTTGTTTTGTTCCTAGTCCTGTTTGCATTCCAGCCATTTGATGTAGTTACAGACTGGAAGCGATGCACCACCTAAAGTAAACACACACAATCGGACCCCCCACCCACCCCAAAAAAGTACTAAAAACTTGAAGCTTTACTCTGGCTTCCAGAAGCCAGAACTTCCAGGTCTTGCATCACTTTTGAAAAATACTCATGGGGAAGGGAGGTCCCTTGTTGTGGGGCAGCCACAGGACCTGTCTCTGACTGTGCCCTTGCGTGTAGGTAGGACGCTTAAGAGACTCTCAGTGGATGTGAGATGCTTAAGAACAGAAGAGCCCTGGATCAGGCCAAAGGCCCATCTAGTCCAGCTTCCTATATCGCACAGTGGCCCCACCAGATGCCTCAGGGAGCACACAAGACAACAAGAGACCTGTATCCTGTTGCCACTCGCTTGCACCTGGCATACAGAGAGAACCTACTTCTAAAACCGGCAGGTTGCTTATGGCTTGTAACTTGTCCATGAATCTATCCAATTCCATTTTAAAGGCATCCAGACCAGGTGCCATCACCACGTCCTGGGGCAAGGTGTTCCACAGATTAAGTACACGCTGGGTGAAGAAATATTTTCTTTTGTCTATTCTAACTCTCCTCCACTCAATTTTAGTGCATGTCCCCTGGTTCTGGTGTTGTGCGAGAGGGAAAAGAATGGGATATGCTTGTAATGGGGTATGGAAGGATAGTGGTCACCTCATGTAGGGTGGGATCAAGCTCTGCTTGTGTTGATAAGTGTATATTTAAATGCATACTTGCCTCGATTAAGTATACATATCTACTTATCAACACAAGTAGAGCTTGATCCCTCCCTACATGAGGTGACCACTATCCTTCCATACCCCATTAAAAGCATGTCCCGTTTACATGTCAAACTGGAGCAGCAAAGACATCTGGGGAGTCCTTAGCGGCTGCCCCACCGTTGAGGAACTCTGAAAGAGAGTTCTGTCGAAGTCTGAGCTTGGATACTTTCCAGGAGCATATTAAGGCTGGGTTTACACATGCAGCAGACAGAGGCTGTAGAATGGGTTGTACCACTTGAGACTGTGCTGCTTCCACCCAAATACCACAGTTTTGACTGCTTCCATGTAAAAGAAAAAAAAAACTCCCTGCAAATAGACTAGAAAATCAGTCCATCAAGAAAGACGTTCTAGCCCAGACCCTTGCCTGTTCTGATTCTGTATTTGTGGAGATTTTTTATTACCCGTATTTCTTCGAGTCTAAGGCGCCATCGATTCTAAGGCGCACCTTTACTTTCAGTACCACCAGCAGGGGGAAAAAATCCATCGATTGTAAGACTCACCTCCCTTCATTGAATCTATCCGCTCAGCACCAACTCTCCCCAGCATGTCTCCTGCAGCTGAGGATGACTGAGTGCACTGCCTTTGCATAGCATTTCTGGCCCCGCCAGAAAGTGCCATTTCCTTCGTTACCTGGGCTTGAGGGAGCTTCAGGGAGGCCTGCGCGACCCTCTGCAGGCCTCCCTGATCTTCACTTCGGCGAAAACCAGTGATTTTTGGCCATTTCTGGTTTTCGCGAAAACCGGAAATGGCCGGAAATCGCAGGTTTTTACCGATCTGAAGATCAGGGAGGCCTGCAGAGGGTCGTGCAGGTCTCCCTGAAGCTCTCCCAAGGCCCAGTAAGTAAGAAGATAGCATTTTGGGGTGCTTTTTTGGAGACCTTCGATTCTAAGATGCACCCCATTTTTTGAAATGCTTGGGAAAAAACATGTGTCTTAGAATTGAAGAAATACAGTATTATTTAATGGGGATAATGCAAACAGCAGTCCTCCAGCTGGAGTCTAAAGTGATGCAGTCTAATCTTCTGCACGTGTGTAGCCCTTCCCTGTTGCTGCTTTCCAAAGTGTTAAGCAGGTGTGGGGGCAACGTCTGTATTTTATTTAGGTCGGACACCGATACTGATCAGCGTTGTAACTCCGTCAGAGTTGTGATGCCGCCAGCTGAACGCGGTGCTCAAGCCATATAATGGCAAAGAACGTAGAATAAAATAACTCGCTGTTTAGCCAGCACAGAAGACAGAATTGTCTGTTTAGGGCTTCACACAGAGGCTCGCAGAACTTGAGCATGTTGTTTTGATGGCCACTGGCAATAAGCGGTGCGGCTGCCAAGGAATAATTTAAGGCAGAGCTGCATGCTAATTATCTCCTTCCTATGAGATAATTATGGAGAGCAACCCAAACCATAAAGTCCATGAGCACTGAAGCACTCCGAGTGCGAATTGGCTTCACCCGCTAGGTGGAACAAGGCTGCTTACGACATATGTACCTTTCATCTGCAACCGGACAACTTCACAACAAACCCTGCAGCGAGAACTGACTTCGTGTGGCCGTCGGGATATAAATGTTAAATGAGAGGCAGGAGTTTGATGACAAACGGATAATAAAGTATTTCTGCTGTTTCTAAAGGCGGAAACCTCCTCTTGTCACTATGCGTTGTGTTGCCCATTTCTCGTTCACGTGTCTATCCCAAGTGTGATTCTGGTGGTGGTTTTTAGAATCGTGTTCATTTGTAATTACAGATGCATATAGTCAGCAAGAGCTTGTTAGTTGGAAAAAATAAGTTGATAACCTGCCCTACTTGTATCCTTGGGGTCCCTGAGCTGCAAACATTTTTATAGCACTGGCAGTTTCCCAACGCTTTGTGGATTAGTGCTGGGCCTGTCTACAAAGGATTTTAGCTGTAAGCTGCCTTTTTTGTGTGTGTTCAAGGGCTAAGTAGCTTCAGCTATAAGGAATTGACTTCCTTCTCCACTTGATTAGCCTTTCACAATTCAAACGAGAGGGAATGATCAAAGATTCCTTCTGAGAAGAGTCCACCAAGCATGTTCTCACTTCTTAGGTTTACAATAGGTGAAGAATCCAATATTGGACAGAACTACTTCATCAATAGCACGCTAACAGGATTTAAATCACCAATTGGAAAAAAGCTTCTCCCCATAATAGGGTGTTGCGAGATGGCATTTGATGGGATGTTAAAAAGAGCTCCGCATATTGCACAGCAGTGGCGTGAGGCTCCCCAGTCTCCACATTTATGGTGTTTGCATGTGGTTTTCTTTTGGTAGATGTTTCTCTAAAGCCAGTGGCACTTTTGGCAGTAGCAACCTCCCTGTGGTGCCCCTCATAGCACCTTATCAGCAGGACAATTTAGAGATGAAACCGCTGAATCACGTGATGGTCGCGATGTGCCTGGCGTCTGCTCTCCCCAGTTGCGAAGCCGAGACAGAAGAAGACTGCAAGGAGAAAGTGGAACCCCCCTCTCCTCGGGACTCTTGCTGCCAAGAAAATGTGAATCCTCTCAGCACAGACTGTATAGAAGGTATGCCAGAGTTTGGTAAAGGTGGGGGAAAAATGTATTTGGCTCACAGCTGTTCATGGTTTCCTTGCAGCCTCTGTAAAATGTCTTAATTTGACTGCACAGAAACCCAAATTAGACAGATCAAGTGCTTCCACGTTTTGTGGTTCTCCGTAAAAGGTCATGGAGGCTGATGCTCTAATGACTGTCGGGCGCTTTACGAAATGTTTTGGTGGGTTTTTTACATGGATTTCGTCCAATTTGCTCAACCTGGATGATGTTGTGGTGACGGATTTATTTTTAATCATTGTGCTAATTTATTTAAATCTCTGCCAGGACCACCTTTGGCTGTAATCTTGTATTTCAATAACTAAAATGAATCGGGCGCGATACTTGAAGCAGAAGAGCTGCAGGACTGGGGTGGGAGGCGGTTGATGATTCAGCTGACGGCAATCTTGCTTCGGAGCGAGCCAGTTGAGGCTTGCACCCAGCCTCTTGCTGGCTGAAGGAGTTGCAAAAGAAGTCGACAGCTGGGTGCTAATCGCTGCGTGTTTTGATTTGCAGATAACAGCAGCGCACACTTGGAAACCTCCAATCATATGTTGAGCTGGAGCCCCCTCATTCTTCAGCCGCTTTCAAAGGACTGCAGTGAAAAGACAGAAGGGATTTCAAATGGGGTGACGTTGGACAGTTTGGGGGGCCTTCGACAGCTCCAGGTACAGGAGACTTGAAGCAGCAAACTCTTCCCACCCCGTTAAAGCCAGTAACTGCACAGCAAAGTCGCTGAAAGGGACTGACAGCAAGATGTTAATTATAAGAATTACTATTTATTTTTTGTGTGTAGTGTCCTATGAATGTATGTTTAAAAAAAACAAACGCCCTTTGCCTTTCCATTTTATTTATGCCTTGAGAAATTCCTCCCCACCCCTCCCAGGGTGAAATCATTGTGGCTATCTAAAGGCCTGTATTAATTATGGGAAATGTGTTAGGATGTCTTCCATGGCTAGTTACCATTGGGGAGGGGGAAAAGACCTTTGCATTAAAGTGCAAGTGTTCAGCAAACACACCAGTTGGAATGGCTCAGCTCCAGGTTGGTCTTGAAGCTTCTGATAAGCGGATTTTCGGACGTTGCCCACCAGCACAGCTGGAAGCCGAATAAAAGACCTTTTGCTGCAGAAGGTCCATCTACACTATTGCATCACATTTGTGAGATTGCTACCTGATTCTTAAAAGTCCTAGAAGGAAGCTGTTAAGTTTGCAGTGGAGCCATGTTAATTAATCTGGATTCGCCATTGACTGAGTACAGTTCTCAGTCAGTACTAATGAAGGCTTGCTGGCCAGCGGAAGGCCTACAATGGGGCTTGTTTATGTGAATGTACTTGGAGGGAGGACAGTGTTGCTGCTGTGCTAGTCCTAGACAGCAAGAGGCACAAAACTGATGGAGTAACCTTGTTGGAGAAAGTTATTGTTTCCAAAAGCATTTTTGTAAATCTTTCTGCTGCGTGGAAGAGTTGCTCCTGGGTATTCTGCACCAGTGTCCCTTGTTGGCATCCTAAATATTTTGACGGCCTCTCAATATTTGTGTGTGTGTGTGTGTGTGTGTGTGTGTGTGTATATATATATATATATATATATATATATACACACACACACACACACACCGTATTGGTCTGAGTATAAGACTCACTTTTTTCTCCTAATTTAAGTTTTAAAACTAGGGGTGTGTCTTATAATCAGGCTGTTGCAATTTAATGCCAGTGGTTTAATTAATTTTTTTTAATAGCACCAAACTTTAAGGGTGCGTCTTATAATCAGGTGCGTCTTATACTCGGGACAATACGGTATATACACATGCTGCTTCCTCTTTGGATCGGGTTAATTTTTTAATGACGCCGTGCAGGGCTGTTCCAAACAATGGGGAATGTGGTAGGAAGACCTTGAGGTTGCTGCAGTTTAGGAAAGCGATCATAATTGTATTGGATCAGAAACAACTCATCTCTCTCCCCCCCCCCCCAAGATTTGGAGTCTCTTGCTGGGGGGTTGCCATGTACATAAATAGGTACACAGAGAAGGCAATATTTTTAAGAAACGAAGATTAGAGTGGAAAATGGGAAAGATCACAATAAAGGATTATTTGTCCAAACAAATGAGAAGTTTAGGCACCTTTTTATTGAGACCCTAACTTAACACAAAAGAGACCCTAACTTAACACAAAAAAAAAGGGCTTGGGGATAAAATGCAGATTTCACCAGTTGTTGGCAGTTTTATTCAAGGACATTTTTATGTAGAACAGCTGTTGCAAGTGCAGCCAGTGAGTAAATCTAAAGTTTGCATGACCTTTGGTGGAAATTGTTCCAGAAAAAGGTTTCTTGCCACCTTTGCCAAATACACTGGAGAATGACGTAATGAAGTCTACATTTGGAAGCCTCTGAGTTGTTTGTTAGTACGCTTCTTTCATTGGGCCCTGTTCCTCCCAAACATTTTCACGATAATACTGTATTTAATACTTTAGCAGAATTGAGGGGGGAGGGTGAAGCAGGACCACCGAGGGCTACTGGTGATGCAGAATGCTTTAACGTTCCTGCATCACCTCTTTAGAGTACGAAGCCCCCACTTCACCTAGCTGTATCCAGTACTGTTAAAATGCAGTGTCAGACTTACAGCTAAGTTGTGCAGTTGCTGTATATATGTAGCTTTCAGAAGTAGCTAAGGGCGCGTGACGAATGTGTTGTGAGGTTAGTTCACCTTTTCCCCCTCTCAATTTTTAACCCGCGTAAATGAAAGAAATTTGCACTTGTAAAACACCTTCTCCGGGAATCGAAGGCACATACTCTTACATTTGCAGTAGCCCTGCATCAATATGAATTCATTTTCCTAGCTGGAGCCAGAGACGCTCAATTCAAGAGGGAGGCAGAGAAGGGCAATGCTGCCCTATCAGAAATTGCAACCCCACAACGAAATTAAGGTGGGATGCCCACAGGTGCAGTGTATCACATTGAGTAATGCTCTGTGTGTGAGTGTATGTGAGAGAGAGAGATAAAAACAGGCTCTGTATTTTTATAACTGTTGCAGCAAATGTCAAAAGCTGTGTGTATATAGTGTGTGTGATATATATTTTATATAATATATGATGTATATTATATAATTTTATAAATAAGGCTCCCTAATGAGAATTTGCAGTGTTTATCTCGGTTACTACTATGCAAGGATATTCTCCATTACTTGGTTTATAGTTGAACCTTTGAAAAGCCTCTGCTGTCTTGACACTCAATTTGAGGATGGGTTTAGTCTTCAGAGCAATTCTGTTTCAGTAGCTGTAGAAAGGGAGTCATGCTTCTGTGAACTAGTTTCTCCCAGTGGGTGTAATGTCCCAGCTGGTTTGAACATAGAGGTACCTTTTCAGAGAGCAAGGATGACAATGTACTTTAATGAACTCTGGCACGGTTGCATGGAGCCAGTTTGATTCAGTAGACCCCCAGGAAGGCAAACATGAGCCTTTGATAGTCATATTTTCGGAGGCTGGGAAAGAGTCTATAATTTGTCATATCAGCAGAATCTCATCAAGGACTGCTTTATTTATATTGTGTGACACTGTTTTAAGTGTGTTCCTTTTTATTGTATTTTATTTATAAAAGTTATATATTGCCTTTATATTTTAGGGGGATTGTGTGATTTTTTTTTTCCCCCACCCCAATAAAAGGTATGCGATTATGACTCTTGCAAAACATATGCAGGTGCTCGAAGATCTCGGATCCAAATGGCTATTCAGTTCCTGCTCTTGGATTCTGGCTAGTGGCTAGAGTTTCAGGAAACTGTTGGAAAATCTTGTTCTACTTAGCATTCATTGGCCATAGCTGCCTTTTCACATTCAGTAAGCATAGGGTTACCAGATCGTCAACTGGGACGGAGCAATATAGCCCCTTAAGCCAGTGTTTCCCAAACTTTTTTGACCTGCGGCTCCCTTGACAATTGGGGACCATTGGCCGCGGCTCCCCATTACATGATGTTGATGTCTGTCAATTGGTATTGCACTGTTTTTCGAGAAGATTCCGTGGCACTCTGCGGCTCCCCTGGCTGGTATCTGCGGCTCCCCTGGGAGCCACGCCTCCCAGTTTGGGAACCACTGCCTTAAGGGGAGGAACATGGGCGGGGCCGGTACCGGCCCCGCCCACGTTCCTCCCCTTATTATTATTATTATTAACAGTATTTATATACCGCTTTTCAACAAAAAGTTCACAAAGCGGTTTACAGACAAAATCAAATGATTAAATGGCTCCCTGTCCCCAAAGGGCTCACAATCTAAAAAAGATGCAGAACACCACCAGCAAACAGCCACCAGAAAAGAGACTGTGCTGGGGTGAAAGGGGAGCAGTTACTCTCCCCCTGCTAAATATAAGAGGAGCACCAATTGAAAAAGTGCCTCTTACCCAGTTAGCAGGGGTGACTGCTAACTTTAAGGGGCTATCGCTCCGTCCCGGTTGACGATCTGGTAACCCTAAGTAAGCACAATATTCTGGGCCACCTTGAAGGGCCCCAAAGCACTTTCGTGAGAGTATTTGGCGTCTAAACCTTTAGAAAGACAACCTTTCCACTTCTCATATTTGCAGAGGGAACATTGGAACAAGGTAAGCAAGCAGGAACACAACTTTGTTTCATTCTTTCATGGCCTTTGAGTCTTTATTAAGTTCTCTTCAAATGCCCGTCTTTCATTTTTCTCATTTCTGAGACTCGCTTTTGTTGCGTTTCTGTATATTGGTTGTTTCAATCAGGCATGTGTCTGTCCATGAAAAGAATACAGGTTGTGTGAACAGCTTGCCACTAGAGTAGACAAATTTTAACGGCAAGAGCGATTTGATGTGGCCCGTCTTGTTACTTGCTATTACATTTTTCACTAGAGAGCTATTGTCACACAATGAATCGGGACTTCGCTGGTTCAGGTATTACCTAAACCACGAAGGGTGGCCCTCTGCCTCACTCTTCCTAATCTGCTTCTGCAGTACGAGGATAATACTTAGAGGGTTGTTGGTGGGATAATACATGTGGAAGTGCTTTGCATGCTCAAAGTGCTACATAAATGCTTAGTGGTAACAGGGTGTTGGACTACTTACTAATGAAACTATTTATGACGATACAACAGCTGTCCATGTTAAGCTTGGCCCTGACCAATATGTAGCTCCTCCAGTTCTGTGTCTTAAGGCCAGGCTGCCCTTTGTACCCCCTGATAAAAATGCTCTCAGAGGCCCTGTCTGGGACAAAGTTTTGGGGGGCCCTCAAAGGGGGAAGGGGCAAAACTGAGCAGGGGGAGGGCAGCAACGGCCAGAAAAGTCTCTGGAGTCCAGGTCTACCAGGCTTCTCAATGCAGTGCCCAGCTCTACCTGCCTGGTAGACCTGCCCTCCCGGTTGGCCTGGTCTCCGTCTTTCACTCTCCATGAGGTCAGCTGAGATCCCAGGAAATTTCTGGGGCCCCTCCTTTGACCCTGGGCCTGGGTACAATTTACCCCCTTTACCCCACTTTCATGGTCCCTGGTCCCAGAGGGTCTCCCAAACCTCCTGAACACTCAAATTGTATGAATGTACCCTTGAAATCAGTGAGACTTACTTCCACGTACTGTTGAGGAGTAGGGTGGGCAGCACCAATAGCCCCTTGATCTTCAACAAGATCTTTCTTGAATAACTTTCCTGGATGGCGCACGGTCCTAGCTATGGAACTGTATCAAGGTCTCACACATCAAAGCCCCATCTTCCAGTCTCTGAAAAGTCAAAGTATTGCTGTCTAAGCAATACGTTTCTTCTACGTGTACTATTGGTTCTCTTGCAAACAAATGATATAAAGATGCATGTCTTTTGTGTCATATAGAAAATACACTATATTTTCTTTTTTAAGAGTTGTAATATTCCTTTTTTAAAAAAAAATGTACATAAGTTTAAATGATGTAGTTTTGGGCAGGATTTTCCTTGTGTTTAATATTAAAAAGAGGATGCTGCTGCTTTGTCTAATGTCTGGTGTAGTAATTACTGTTGTCTTTGTACTGTAGCTGCCTTGGAGATTTAAATTGGAGTCTCGAGCCTGGTACATAAGGCCTAGTGTTTCCACTTAATACAGAAGCATGAATATGTTTTTTAAAAAAAACCAAACCCACCAGTTACCCCCACTCCAAACAGTGCGACCAGCTCATTGGTACAAAATTGGATGTCATAAAATGGTATGAGTGATGGGTTGAATGAGTTTGGGGGGGGGGATTTTTTGCCCCTAGATAGCCATCCCAGATATGCCCGGCACTCGGCTGGGAGTGGGGGCGTGGCCGGGGGACGGGGACATCCTCCCTCGAGGCTGAGAGCTCTCCGGAACAGCCTGAGTGAACTTGGGCTGTTCCGGAGAGCTCCCAGCTTCGTCGCATATTTGCGCGACGCTGGGAGCTCTCCGGTTCGGCCCGAGTGAACTCAGGCCGTTCCGGAGAGCTCCCAGCATCGCGCAAATAGGCACGCGAGACTAGAGATCAAAACAGCACAGTCTCGGAAGAGCTCCGGCCCGCCGCGATGCAGCCGGCAGGCCGGGGCCGGGACAAAGACAACTCGGGGGGGACGAAGGGGGCGTCGCCGGGACAACCCGGTCATTTCCGGGAAGATGGTAAGCCTACCCCTAGACATAGGGGTGCATGTTCACTGCAACAGTGACTTCAGATGAACTTAGTCCAGTAGCGTAGCCAGTGGGGAGCAATGCTGCATGGCGTTACATGGAGGTGCAAAGTGTCACTCACTGTCAGAGCCAGTCTGGCTGCAAATGCAGCGTTGCCTTGACTGCCAGGCTGGCTCTGATGGCAAGTGGGAGGGGCCACTTTGCACCTCGATGCAGCACTTACTGCACTGCCTCCCCCCCCAGCTACGCTACTGACTTGGTCTAGTGTTTGGTACAGGTTATGCTGAGGGGTAACTACTCTGCCTCGCTCCTGTTTGTCCGCCACCTGTAGCAACTACCAACATACTAGTCCCTGCTGTGGCTGCTATGGTGTGTGCAGGAAAGGAAAGACGCTCTACCATCTACTGAACAGCTGACGAGAGCTTCCCACAGTTGCCTTCTGCGAGCCAGATGTTGCTGACTTCCAGGTGTTCCAGCAGGCAACTATTAGAACAGGGTTGGGGTGTTGATGGTTGAAATGGATTCTGGCGCAGGACTGAGTAGTAAACTGCACTCCTTTCACATGACTCATGCACTTTTCCAGAAGCCAAACTTGAGCTGCGTTCTGCCACATTGGGAGCAACCTTTCAGACATTTCAGCAAGCTGGAAACAGTCTACCTCCATCAGGCCATGCACACGGCGTGAAGTTCCTCATCCAGAAATCAGGGGGCAAAATACTGGGTTGTTTCCTTTAAAACAAAGTTGGCATTAATGGAGCTTTTTTTTTCTGTCGTAGCTATAGTCAGGACTATGTGTTTAGCAATATTGCCAGCGGCTCTAACTAGTTCCAGAATGCAATCTTCTTCTGCAAATCTGCTTTTATATGGAAGAGTAGGATTTTCTACTGAGAGAAGTTTAAGCACAGAGAGTTCGACAATGGCTGGGCCAGGGAAAAGGCCAATTGCTCCCTTCATGGCCCTTTGCAGTTCCGGATTTTCACAACTATGTTCTTCCTCCATTCTCCCAGTGCTTTTTGTTTATACTTTTGTCAATCTGGAGTGGAATCAGTTATGCAAATATCTTTTGGGGAAAGGACGTTGCTACAGAAAGAATATACTGTACATTGAAATGTGAGCGCAAACAAGAATGGGGGGGGGGGAAGCTGATACCCAGTAGCACAGCTGCTAAAAGAGAACTTCTGGATCTTAGCCTGGGCCTTGTTTAATGAAGAGACTGATTGTCCGTGTTGCGTAGGGCTGCTGTTTTGTTGGCCTAAGAAGGCGAGACTGACAGAAGGCAGAGATTCCATAGCAGATAAGGCAGCGTGGATGCTGGTGGTTTCCACAGGGCTGATCTCTCTTGACAATTAAAGGAATGTGTCCTCTGGTAACATAGCTGTTGACGTGCCATTTTTCTTGGGGCACTGGATTAAAACCAGGAGGGATTAATCTGCTGGAGTCGGCACTTTCTTAGCACATGTGCCTCTGTTCCCCTTTCTCTTGTTTTTTGCACAAAGAGCTGAGCAAACAGCTTGATCTTCTATCCTTCCCTTTGTCCCGATTGTCAGCTTACTCCTGTCAGCCATGTGCTTGACTTTTATACCTATGTAAAGCTGGGAAGGATCAACTTAATCTACGAACCACAGGAAGGCTGAGGAGGGTGACTGCCATTTCTAACAGGGCATCTGTGCCTGAAATTCAACTTGGTAAGATGAGGACAAGGGCGGTCAGTCTGGCTGGGATCAACCCCCACCCCAGAAAACACATCCCTAGCACCATACCTGGTCTTATGGATGCTACGTTCTCCCTCCCTTTCTTCCAAAGCCAACTGGAAGGAGGTGCTGAGAGGGGCATGGTCACAACATGCCTTCAGTTTTGGAAGGCGGTGGGAGGGTAAGAATGAGGAATCATTAAGACATAGAGCGCTACAGCAGGGAAGAACAAGAGTGAGAGGAAGACCAAGGGAGACTGGCGACTGCAGGGGCTTGGCCACAGCAGCCCCTCCAAAACTAAACTCTCTGGTGGAATTCACCTTGTCTAGATGGAACTTGTGAGCCACCAAACTGAGCTCAGCATGCTTGCTACCTATTGCCAATCTCTCCACTTGCAAGCAGCAAACATAGCAAATTTAACCTCAGGAGGGCCCCCACCATTCAGGGAGGGTGAACTGCTTTTTGGTATGATGTTCGTACAAAAAGGACATTGGGTCTCATTGTGGTTCCCTTGATAGCTTCTAACTGAACTGCCTCATGCATTGAGAGATCTGCTAGTGTGTCAGGATAAATGTTATAAGTAACCAAGCAGTAGCTTGAGGCTTGCCTCTCTTTTGGCTCTTGTCTGTTCTAAGTGAAAGTTGGGAAGTCAAACTAAAGATGCATGCACGCACGCACGGGCAAACCTGATAAGAATGGAAATCGGCTGCTTTGGCACAATTTGCTTTATTTGTATAGGCTCCCTCCATTTGTTTTCTCCTAGCCTGACAGATAACTGCTGATTTCCATTCTTGTTCGGGCCCCTCACAAAATCCCAGGGGGAGGTTGTGGCTCAGTGATAGAGCACACGCCACTCCTGCAGATGGCCCTAGGTTGATTCCTGGTAGCTCCAGCTGGAACAGAGAGGTTCTTGTCCAAATCCTGGAAAGTTGCTGCATGATGTCAACTTGGACCCAAGTCAACCAAGGCTCTACTCAGTCTTGGTTGGCTTTTACAGGCAAAGCAGTTAAGAGTAATGGGTAGAGACATACCCGTTCCCTGAACATCCCCGAGTTTCCTTAAGGCTCAGACTAAATCCTGCAGGGCGCCTTTCCCTCCATTACTTACACCAGTTCAGCCCTGCGGCATGAAGCTAAACCCTGATCCAAAGCCCAAAGTCGCCGAGCTTTTCAGCACCAAGCCAGAAGGTCAGTTGAGAAGCAGAGCAGGTCCAAGGTAGCAGATATACAGACCACAAAATCCCAAGTAAACCAATTGGCTTGATTTGCATAAGAGCAAGAATATCTCAACATCAAAGCAGACAGTTATACACCTGTGTTCTAGAGCTGGGGTTCTCAACCAGTGGTATGCATACCACTAGTGGTACGTGGACCACAAGCTGGTGGGCTCACGGGCCCCTGGCTGGCAAGATGGGAGCCGCCAGGGAGCCTGCACTGCCCCACACCGGAGCCCTGGAACCAGGACCCCGAGCTCTGTAGAGTTTGAGCGTGGGTTTCCATGGTTGGAAAAGTTCCTCGCACTTGCCCTTGCCTTCCTTTATAGGGCTCCAGTGCGGCGAAAACCCATGTGCCAATGACGTCATCGGCACTTACTTCCGGTGGTACACGGAAGGTAACATTGAGAACCCCTGTTCTAGAGTGAATTTAGTCTTGATGGTAAAGCTGGAGTAACTGGTTTCTCATCTAAGTCAGTTTCACCAAGTGACTCCCACGCTGCCAAGGGGAAAGAGGAATATAGAGTATCCAATTTTCCAAAGACTCTTGGGGCCACCCCCCCCCGTTGCCCCACACGCTGACAGCAGCCTCTGATCTGCTAAGAAAAAACTCATTCCACACTTTCAGTGCACCAGACTGTTTAACAGTGTTAATGACATCCATAATAATAAGCAATGTCTGCCTTTGTTTGTACTCATGAACAAAGAGAGGGGTGTCTGTCAGATGATGCAGCGTATCGCAGGACTCCCATGCCATCTATTTTCTGCTGCCATGGAGCAGCAGAAATGAAGTGTTGGATCCCACCTTTTAAGCAGTCGCTCCTGGACCAAAAACGGCCTTGCCCGAGAAAGTCGGAGATCAAGCTGAACCGAATTCTAAGCCAGTCCCTGGCTTTTACACAGGCTACCAGTTCTTCGCTTCGTGGTACGTACTCACATGTTCTGATTTATGTTGAAGACACGTTGCTTAGAGATGGGCTGCTCATCTCAGAGGGGCAGAAGCAACAGGATCGGTGGGGGTGAGAGCCCCTGTAATACCAATCCTTGAAAAAGGCATCTGGCTCCAGTCTGCCTCCCCATCATCGCATTGTTCTCCTTTCACTGACCAGAATCATGTTCCCTGGAAGGACGATGCAGGGCGTCCAATTTCCTGCTGATCATGGGGTTGCAGTCACTGTGATCGTCACGTTAACTGGATCATCCTCAGCGGCAGGCTCTGGAGCAGCTTCCACACTGGAGGCATCCTCTGGAGCTACCATCACTTCCTGAGCACCAACCTCTGGAAAAGACAAACACAAATGCGAGCTGATGGGAGGAGGAAGGCAGCAAAGTAACTCCCTCTCTTCCTGAGGGCTAACAGGGACAACTGGTTCTATTTTATCCCCGTGTGAGGCAGATCTTAACATGCAAGCTGCAACTTCTGCCTCTCGATAGCCAGGTGCAGCGCTGTTTCTTTTGCAAAGAAAAAATGTTCCATTTCCATGTGATTTTTCTAGGGCGGACTGGGGATGAAAGCAACTAGAGTGGTTTGAAATAAGATTTAAGCTTCTCATGGCCAGCAATGATTCTCGATGGTCTAAGATTCAACGGGTAAAAAGCCATGGCAAAAACAAAGTATGGCAGCCAATAATAAAACAAGAGCACTTGGCAATTCCACGTGGAAAAACTGTATTAAAACAATTACAATAAAAGCAGATGAGTGGTTTGCTTTGAGGTCATACGAAGCGCAATGACTGTCTACTTGCATTTCAAGTAGAGGCGCAGGAGGAGTGAAAGAAATCAGAGCTGCCAATTCTGACTGATTAGAAAGTGGTTGTGTGTATGTAAGGCCAGCGGGTGGCGCAGCAGGTTAAACCGCTGAACCATAAGCTGCCGATCGAAAGGTCGGCAGTTCGATTCCCGTGACGGGGTGAGCTCTCGTTGCTTGGCCAGCTCCTGCCAACCTAGCAGTTCCAAAGCATGTCAATGCGAGTAGATAAATAGGTACCGCTTGTGGGAAGGTAAACAGCGCTCTGTGTTCCCACAGGCGTCGCTGGAGTGGGGCGGGGTGCCCCGGGTGATGCGCGCCACCCTTCGGATGCTCCGAGGCCGGCCCGGGAGCTGGCCTCGGAGCGTCCGACCCTGTCGACGCTCCAGGGCCTTCTGAAAGAAGGCCCATGCAGCGCGTTTATCCGGGTATTTTCGCGCATGCGCAAAGACCGTTTTGAGGACTTTTTGCCCCGTGGCGCACGTCACCCGGGGGCGCCCTGCGACGCCTGTGGGAACACAGAGCGCTGTTCACCTTCCCGCAAGTGGTACCTATTTATCTACTCGCATCTACTCGGAAAATACCCGGATAAACGCACTGCATGGGCCTTCTTTCAGAAGGCCCTGGAGCGCCAATGGGGTCGGACGCTCCGAGGCTGGCTCTCGGGCCGGCCTCGGAGCGTCCGGAGGGCGACGCGGGGGGGAGCCGGGTCGCCCCCCCCGCACCGCGATATATAGCACCACTAGGGTGATGCGTGCCCCCAGCCCCCGGGTGACACGCATCCGTGACGCTACTGCGTGTTCCAGCTGCATGCTACGCGATGAACTTGAACTTTGGTGTGAAATAGATGTTACTCTCAACAAGCCACATTTTGATCTAGAATCTCTGCCTCAAGATACCCGATCTCAAAGGGTTGACAGGCAGAGGTGCTTTAACATCACTTTCTGCTATTATATGCTGCTATAGCAGTGTTTCTCAAACTGGGTTGGGACCCATTTAGTGGGTCGCGACCCGATTTCTGGTGGGTCCTGCAGAGCCTCCAATGAAAACACTGGTGCTGGAAAGTTCAGACAATTAATTGTCTCAAGCCTTAAGGCTATACAAAAATCAGATAGCTGCATAATTGCCCTTCAAAGAGCTGAGCTCCTGCAGTTTGCAAGCTTGTGTAAATACAGAATAGAGATAAATGTTTGAGCATCTTTTTTCTGGTGTTTTTTTTTTTAACCAAGTCTGTCAATGACAGGTAGTGGGGGCAGGTGAAGGCTGGGTTACAGAACTAAGCCCTCAAGCCTTGATGCTATTCATTAGGGCTGCCTCATTACAAGAAATGGATTGAGGTTTTTTTGCAAATAAATATTACTTATAAGTAAATAAATAAAAATATTTCTTTCTAGATCACTTTTTTTTTTAAAGCCTCGTAAAGCTAGATGGGTCCCGGTAGAGTAACCACTGTGCTATAGAAATAGTTGAGTGAACAGTCCCGTCTGCTGGATCTATCCAAGTAAGGCAGTGTTTCCCAAACTTTGACTTGCGGCTCCCTTGACCATTGGCTGCGGCTCCCCACTGCATTATGTGGATGCCTGCCAATTGGCATTGCGCTGTTTTCCCGACAGGATTCCGTGGTACACCGCGGCTCCCCTGGCTGGTTCCAGCGGCTCCCTTGGGAGCCATTCCTCCCAGTTTGGGAACCACTAAAGTAAGGCAATGTTACTGATCCAGAGGTGGTCTGCTAGCTCTATACCTGCTGGTGTTTCTTCAGGTGGAACAGTGGACTCTCCTGGGTGATGCTCACTGGCCTCGCCCTCCACCCCCGCTGCCGTCTCAGCATCTTCTGGATTGCTGATGTGTTCACGTGCTTCTGCACCAGCCCTAGAGAGAGAGAGAGAGGGAGAGATGCAGTGACCCACAACACACTCAATACTCAAGTCTTTTTGTTCTCATGTGGATACATGAGGCTGCATTGATTAAAAAAATAGCAATCCTTTATGTTTCTAGGCCTTGTGCTGGGAGCTGCGGTGGCTTAGTGGTTAAGACTCTGAACTGCAGGTCGGAATTGCAGAACTGCAGACTCTGGAGGTCGGTAGGACAGCAGTTCGAGACCCGAGTGCCACGGAGTGAGCTCCCGTCTCCTGTCCCAGCTCCTGCCAACCTAGCAGTTCGAAAGCAAGAAATTGCAAGTAGATATAGGTACCGCTGTGGTGGGAAGGTAACAGCGTTCCGTTAGTCACGCTGGCCACATGACCACGGAAGCGTCTCCAGACAGCACTGGCTCTTCGGCCAGAAATGGGGATGAGCACCGCACCCTAGAGTCGGACACAACTGGCTTTCGAGCAGGGGATACCTTTACCTAGGCCTCATGCTGGTGCCACCAAAAAATCTTGTTTGGATTTGGGCAAATACAGGGGAAAATATTAGCCAACATCTTCTGTGACATGCCAAAGCAAACCAAATACTGTACCAACCGAATATGGTGAGCAAGCATTAAAGTTAAATATGGAACGTTGAAAACCAACCCCATTACAAGCAGTTAAATATGCACTTAATAGCTGGAGGGTCTCTATTGGGAGCTGCCAGAGCTGGGAACCCACAGGTTTCTGAAGTGCTAACCTATTTAGGGAGCCATGGGGGCTATAGGTTGCAACACCACCAGGGCAGTAAAAGGCTCTTGGGAGCTAGAGAGATTGTGCCCCCAGGCTAGCCATTGGCTCTGCCCAATGCAATCCTATCCAACTTATGCCATCGGCTGAGCTTTGCTCAATCCTATCCATCTTATAATTCTCCAAAAGGAGAATTCAAAAGGGATTTGAATCCCCTTTCCGTTCGGGGGTCTCCCGTTCTTGCTGCACCGCTGGTTACACTGGTGGCATAAGTTGGATAGGATTGAGCAGAGCTCAGCCGGTGGCATACGTTGGATAGGATTGCGCCCTAAAGCTGGTCTCTAGTTCCGGCTAGGACTTGGTTTCAACAATAGTATTGGTTTGTTCTGGTCTGCTTTGAGGACTTTTGGCAGTGGCTGCAGAAGACAACCTGACTCTTCTTCAAGAAACCACAAGTTTTGCGACCATGTTGGTGGAAGCTTAGCACCGCAGTGCATCAAAGTCTAAAAAGCCCTCCTCACCCGACAGTAAAGTAGGAAGTTACTGCACGGCAGGACAATGTTTTAAAAAATCATTTTGGTAAGAACTAATCCAAATTTAAAATGGAGGTTTGGGTAAGTAAGAACCTGACTGCTCTGAGCAGAAGCGTCGCGGGGGTTGGTGCGTGCGGTGGTGGGCCCCAGGGCGTATGACTTGCCTGATGTTGTTCCGTCGCTGTCTCCTCTGCTGTCGCCGAGCGGAAGTTGGGCCCTCCCTGGCACTGAATGGCTCTGAAATGGCCTGGAAAGCGGCGCGGGGGGTGTGGTCGGGGCCGCGTGACGTCACGCCTGGCGTCACATGGGGTGTAGCGTCGGCACATGGGGACGCAATATTGTCTCTGGCTCCGAGGCATTTCCTTTTAGTAAAACTGCCAAAATGGCAATCAAAAGAACGATGGAATAGGGATATTCTTTCCACCCTTAAGGCACTCGGTGTGCACAGGGTTTCCCAGTTTGAGGGCAGGGGCCGACAGCTCTTCAAAGTTCTAGAGCAGGGGTTCTCAACCCCTTCCCGGCCAAGTACCACCTCCAGCATCACTCTCCTGCTGTGTACCACCGGAAGTGACTGGCGATGACATCATTGCCAGTTACTTCTGGGTTTTCAGAGGCCAGAAAACACAGGTAGGATGTTCTGGACGGGTGGGCCCATCTCAGCATTCCCGAGAGGCTCGGCCAAAGGCAGGAGCCTCTCAGGAGCGAAAACGTGTCGCCGAAAGCGCCGCATCAGAGAGCGGGGTTCTGGTGGTCCGAGTACCACCAGCAGTCAGCTGAAGCACCACTGGTGGTACTAGTACCACTGGTTGAGAACTCTTGTTCTAGAAGCATCTGAGGTCAACTTTGTACATGCACAGAGACCATGAAGAAGAATATCTACCGTGTCCAATTCCTGGCTTACAGCCCAACTCTGCCAATGTGATGTTTTGCAAAGGACAATTTTAGGAAGCCATTTTTCCTTCAGCTCAAGTTGTTGGTTTTAGGATTCAACTGCTGCGCCAATGCATATAGGCCATGAGGGTACAGCAGAGTGGGAACAAACAAGGTCAGGTTAAGAAGAAAGTCTTTGAATGTTACTTACATTCTGAAGAGAATGTCGTGTAGCCCTGTGGGATGAGAGGACAAACGATACCAGTTTACAAGCCATTTTGCAAGATCAGTCACATTAAACCTCAGCCCCCAAAACTAACGAGGAAGGTTCAAAAAATAACTTCAGCAATGGGGTTTATCTCAGAGGCAGTGCACCAAGTAATCTTGTACCGAAGTAATCTTGTACCGAGAACAGGCTTCTCCCCCCCCCCCTCTCATACTCACACTCAATGTGTCCACCATGGTAGGGCAACGGCCAACAAAATATATAACGTAGTAGGATTTAAACTTCAAAACGGGATTAAATGTAAAAATCAAATGTTTGTTTAAAAAGCAAGTTAAAAACAAGTTTGCAAACATCTTTGCAGCCAGTTTGCTAATCTTTGCTAAGCTAATCACCTGAGGATATTCATGGTTATGAATGAAACGTTGTGCTGTTTTTTTAGCTTGTTTTTAACATTGGTGTTTGGTTTTAAACTTGCTTTTGAAACAAATATTTGATTTTTACATGGCTTTTAATCCCGTTTTGAAGTTTCAATCCTACTACATTATTGCTGGCCATGAAAGCTTCAGATCCTACTTAAAAATATATAACATCTGTATAGACCTTTCTCAGTAAGCATACATTAATGCAGTCCTTATTTATTTATTTTTCACATTTTTATACCACCCTTCCTCCAAGGAGCTCAGAGTGGTGTACATATTTCCTCCCCTCCTTTTTGTCCTCACAACAACCCTGTGAGGTAGGTGGGGCTGTGAGATAGTGACTGGCCCAAAGGTCACCCAGGAAGCTTCATGGCTGAGCGGGGATTTGAACCTGGATCTTCCAGGTCTAAGTCCGACTCCCAAACCACTACACCATCCTGGCTCCTGTCCTTACAACTGCCCTGTAAGGCAAGTCAGTATTCCCATACTATAGAACTTGAACTTGTGGATGCAAAAAACTGTTGGTCGCCCTTGAAGTTGGACTTGAACGTCTCAAGGGGTGAGGTGCCCGCACCTCTCAAAGGGTGGGCTGTCTGCCCCTCCTCTCAACCTGGCAGTCCCCAGTCCCGCTCAAGGGGCAAAGTATCCACCCCTCCGCTTCATACTTCAGCGCTTTCCAAACTGCACAGTTGGGCCTCCCTTTGCATCCGGTTGGCTCCAAATTGGAGACCTCCAGACACAAGTGGGAGCCGCTTCTGGCTCGTGACTCACCTTCGGAAGCCGCTACCATGTCGCGCCAGGCCCAGAACGGCCTCCGCGGGTCTCAGAACACCTCCGGTTTCCGGGTCACTTCCCATTTCACAAACAACTTCCGGTCAGAGGCGTTCTGAGGCCTGCAGAGGTAGCTTTTCTAAAAACAGTAGCTAAGGGGGCTGGAACATAAAGGTGCGAAGGTTTCCCCCCCCCCCCCAAGACCTCCTGTAATTCAAGCACTGAATGCCCCTAAACTAGAAAGACCGTCTTGGGATCCCTTGAGCTAGAAGCAGAGAAAGACACACAACGCACCAAAATCACCAGCCAGCTACTCACGGGGATTGTTCTCCCGGTTCCGAATGATATATTGAAACACCAGAAGGGATGTGACTGTCGCTACTATCATCCCTGCCACCAAAGCCCCGATCACTGCAGGGTAAGCATTGAAAGGAGGATCAGCTGAAAGAGAAAGGAAGCAGTTGAAGGCCATAGATAAACCTTGAGTACACAGCAATCTCAGTTCTATAACTTAAGGAGCTGCTGCTTTGCATTAAGTGCAGATGATGCATTTTTGCATGTACAAGTTTTTACATGTACAAGGGCAGGCAGTCTCGCTCAGTTGGTAGAGCAGGCATCTCATATAACTGAAGATCTGAGGATGGCCGTTCGAGACCCCGGAAGTGAGCTGTCGAGAGTTATCAACACGCAGCTGACGAAGCTGCAGAGCCTGTGTGTGTGTGTGTGTGTGTGTGTGTGTGTGTGTGTGTGTGTGTGTGTGTGTGTGTGAGAGAGAGAGAGAGAGAGAATGCTGCAGGTGGCACACTGAGTGGGAGTCAGTGCCATCAGTTGAAGCGTGGGAGGCGAATGCCAGAGAGAGGCCGGACTGTGAAGGAAACCACCTGGAATGAAGCGTTCTATGCAAGATGGGAACATTTGTATTGTAAAAACCCCTTTGGGGAGTTAGAAAGCCTGCTTATGTAAACCGCCTTGAATTAAAGTTGGAGGAGAAATCTGATGACCCAAGAAAAGGTGGTATATAAATACTGGCATTATTATTATTATTATTATACAATCTCACCAGCATGGGCAAAATTTACACACACACACACACACACACACACACACACACACACACACACTTTGAATTGCACCTGCCTTCCCCCCCTCCCCTGCCATGGGACCAATAGTTTTGGGGAGACTATTTTGTTCATCAAAATAGCATGTAGGGATGGATTAACCCCCCCCCCTCCCCACAGCTCTGCTACTCTTGCTTCTATTTGCCCTCTTTCCTCTATGGTTGTGCCCAAGTTCCAGGGCACATGACAGCACCACCTTAAGTGCCCCTAAGCAGGTCTCAGTCTTGCCAGTCAGTGCCTGGATGGGGCTCGGGGGCTATTCAGAATAAATGTAAAGGTTGTTTCAAGAAGTCAGGAGATCCCCTTGCAGATCTCCTGCTGCGTCATGTGACATGTTCGGACCTTGGCAGAACAGCCACTTTGGAGGAGTCTCTCTTTGCCAAAGGAAACCCGGCAGGATGCTTTGCACAAACTCTCTTTGCGCTCCTCCTGGGGAATCCCACCGATTCCACGCCGCATCTGTTTCCAATCTACTCAGTTTTTCCAAGAAAATAGTTTGCTTGTTTTTCTTGAGCGTTTCGTTTTGGTTTTGCACCTTACTAAAGCCGTCCTGGAGCGGCACCCAAGCGTGTTGCAACAGCTGTTGTCCTTATGGAGAGAACAGACCATCAGGTCAACCTGATGAGTATTTGGCTGGAGGCAGAGCGACAGAGTTCCATTTGTGGCAATGCTACTGGGCCAACAAGATACCTGAAAGCTCCTTTTCCAATCAGTGGCCTGGAAAAACAACTGGATGTACATCATGCTACACAGGTATCTTGTTGAACAATACAAGCTACAGATTCATACAGTATTCTGCTTCTTGAGTTCCTAGGCTCACCCCACATCGACACCAATCACAAAAGGAATCACAATTGTTTCCCCTAGGCAGTGTCCTGTGCTCTCTCTTCTCTCCAATGCCACTGGGCCCCATTGCAAATACATTCCCTTGGTTGGTGGTTTGGTCCTTTTGAGAACATCTGTCTCTCATTTGACAGAGGTTGCTGAACCTAAGCTCTTGTGGGAAGCTCTCCAAAAACACAAAGGGTTCCATCTTAAGTTTAGTCAGTCATGACTAAAGAAGCTGGTCATGACTCCTTTTGAAATCATTGGGATTTAGTCATGACTAAGTTTCTTCATCATATCGTCTAAGGAACAAAGGGGTGCGTGTGGTGTGTGTGTTCGCACGCACAAGCGAGCTTCAGGGTGTCCCGTCTTCCACTCCTCTCATGTATTTACCTGGAAGAACTCTTGTAGCAATGACCCACATCAATTGCCAAGGATGCCGATACTTGTAGATCAGGTCTCAAACTGAAACCCAAACCAAGTCTTGCTAAGTCCTTGGCAATCTTTAAGCTGTATTTTCTCCCCACAACATCAAATATTACAGAGTTCACTTGGGGGGGGGGGGGAGAAGAGTAGGATTGTGCCTACCGGTCCTTCTCTTCCACATGTTCAACAACTGGAAGAAGTCCATTATACATGTAGAAACAGGCAACCTTCCTAACTACACTTTGCACAGGCTCTATCCAGACCTTCTGCAAACAGCATGGAAGTTGGAGGCCAGTCCAGTGCATAGCCTCTTGTCATATAAACAGAGCTAGATCACACTGTAGTCTGTCTAGCATTCTAAGAATGACACTAACAAAGTCCTGAGATTTCTTCTCCCGGGCTGTTCTCTCCCTGGCTCAAAGAAGCCTTGTTTTTTGTGTGGTTTGTTTTTTGTTTTGCATTTTGGAGACCTTGTTGCCTGTGAAAGCTCAGATTCATCAAGCTCCATCAAATGGCAGGCCAAGGAGCCAAGCCAGCAAGCAAAAATGTCTTTGCAACAGGCCCACTGGCATCTGCTCGAGGGCGGAGTACACTTCCCAGAAAGAGAGGAAGAAAAAATAATAATCCGCGGCGGGAAGGATTAACCAAACCATGCAATTAAGGCGAGAGATGATGGGGCACAGCCATGACAATCCATCAAAGCCCAGCAGATCTAACTTGCCCCCTCCAAACGGATCCCCGCCCCGAGAGCGGCATGCAGGAGCCCGCACTGCTGAGCTTCACAGATCTAAATTCAGCCCCATGCATTGTGGCAAAGCAGGATCAACAGCAGCAAGAGGAGTCACTCCTAAATGCAAAGGGAGAACTGGAGAAGCAGGAGCAAAATGGAAGCCAAGGACGCTTGGGGAGAAGCAATGGAGGAAGCAGATTCTTTCTGGTCATTCCAAGAACATTCCAACTCAACAATACTTTTTGCCCGCCTACCCACCTTCTCCATTATCTCCCAACCCGGCTGTCCTCCACCCTCTTGAGTAGTCCCACCAAAACCACTCCGCAGATGCAACTTTCCTAACAATATTTAACATTTTTATAGTGCAATCTTGATGTATAATCCTTACAACACTGTAAAGTAAGCAGATGCTATCCCCATATTCCAGATGGGGAAGACCAAGGCCGAGAGGGAGTGGCTTGCCTAAATGAGCATAAACTTGCAGAGGCAAGTTTTAATCCAAGAATGGATTTAGACCAGTTCAAAGCTTTCCTGTAAGGCTGCATAAAGGTTTACCATCTGAGGAGAGAGTGTAGGTTTTTCCAGAGGAGGGGGATGCTAAACCCCGCTCAGCTCTGTGCACAGCCAAACACTGAAAAGTGTGTGTGTGGGGGGGGGGGGGAAATAGCTACTTTAAGATGGACACAAGCCAAACAGCCTTGTGCAAATCTGTTCTACTTGAAAGAAGAAACCAGGTTTCCACTCGCCCTGAGCCCAATCCTTGGAAGGAAGCTGTACATGGGTCAGATATGTGGTGAGAAAGATTAGATAACTAATTGCCTCAAGCCCCAAAGTCATTCAAAAAAATTAGACAGCTGCTAATTGCTAGGCTTACCATATTTTCCCAACGCCAAACCGGCACCCCCCCCCCCCACAGCCCCCCCAGTCAAATAATTAATTAAATCTTTAATGAAATATTTTTCACACTAAAGGGGGCGCGAAGCGCGGCCGATTTAATTATTAAATAAATTAGCTTTTTTACTTACCTTTGCTGCTCCCCACGCTGCTGCTGCTGCCGCTGCCGCCGCCCGCGTCCACAGCAGCACCGGCAAGCAGGAACGGGCAGCGGCAGGCTGGCCCGGTCTCCCTGGCACCACACAGAGCCGCTGGGAGACTGGGCGAAACACAGCCTGCTGTCGTTCGCCCGCTCCCTCACTGGCTCTGTGCCGGTGAGAGTGGGCGGACGACACCCGCTCGCCGCCGCCATCTTGCCCTCACGAGATTTGGGTGCCGACCTCTTGGATCACGCGAGATTGTGATCCAAGATGCATGCTGCTGGCGCCCGGGTAAGTTTAAAAAAAAAAGATGGCGGCGGCAGCAGCCATTCGTTCCGGAAAACCGGGCCGGGACAGAACCGGGAATCGTGGCCGATTCCCGGGACTTTCCCGGCCAAATGGTAAGCCTACTAATTGCCCTGCAAACAGCTGAGCTCCTGCAGTTTGCAAGCTTGTGTAAATATAGGGAGATAAATGTTTGAGTGTCTTTTTCCAGTATGTTCCCCCCCCCAAGTCCATCAATGACAGGTAGTGGGGGCAGTTGAAGGCTGGGTCAAATAACTAAGCCCCTCAAGCCTTGAGGCTATTCATTAGGGCTGCCTCATTATGAGAAATGGATCGAGGTTTGTTTTTTTTGCAAACAAATAAAAATATTACTTGTAAATAAAGAAATAGTGTTTCTTGCTAGGTCACCTTTATCTCTTTTTAAAGTCTTGTAAAGCTAGGTAGGTCCCATTATAGCGTTATAAAAAGTGTGTCCTGGTGCTTAAACGTTTGAGGACCACTGCTACAGACAACAGTTCACCGCGACTGTCCATCTATTAGGGCCTGCAGGTAAAGGCAACCACACTAGCTAACCACGTCACCTGGCGTCTTCACTTCGGAGGGGTATCCAATGGTGCGGTAGTTGACAGCCAGGATGCGGAAGGCATAGACCACTGCAGGATCCAGCCCGCCCAGCTTCTGGTCCCGGACGTCAGGGTCAATATCACTGGCCACAGTCTCCCAGGCGTTGATTGGCTGCCTTTTGGGGGCCTTTTTTGCGTCCCTCCTCTGGACCACAAATCCGGTTAGGTTCCCCGAGCCATGGGTCTCCCACTCCAGTTCCACCTCAGTCCGATGGCGAGTGTACATCAGCTTGCTGATTGTCACATTGGGTGGGGCGGGATACTCTGCAGGAGGCAAAGGGTTAAAGGCCCATTAACTTCTGATCAAGGTCCCATATATGTAGGAAATGTTCATAATGCCCCCCAAAGCCAAACCCCACTAGAGCTATGCAACAAAAAAACCCAACTTTTCTTTTTGCATTAGCATGTTCCTTCTCCTAGAACTTTTTTCTTGTCTGAAACGTTTTTCAACATCTTTCAACATCTTTCAGTCAAGTCTATTTCATGCCGAACTCTCAAAACAATTGAGGCGGGGTAAAAAAAATTCCTAACATAAAGGTATATGAGTGCAATCCAATAGAAGTCTAATCAGCTCTACTTTTTTCTCTCTCTCTCTCTCTTTTTTTTTTTTGCATTGCCTGTGTTTCCTGGGACACTTCATCCAATGCCTCCTCTTCCAGAGGGGCATGATCCAGTGTTATCTTCTCCCCTTCTTACATCCATCAGTCCCCTCCCTTATCTAGCCATACACCTGGATGTGGGACAGATTGGCACATGCCCCTGGGCAAAGTTCTCAGTATGCTTCCTGCTGGAAGCAACAATTCTCAGCTCAGGGTCTTTGAAAAAAGCTTCAAAGGCAGCACATGAGGGGTTCTGCTGAAGACATCATTAGATAAGCCCCTCCTGCACTCTCAACTACACTCCTGTATGCATGCCTATTCCTCTCCATCACCCCTTCGAGGCGGTTAGAGAGAATTAGAGAATGTCTAGTTAGAGAAGGTCTGCACTCCACACTAGAAAGGGTGATCCACTTACTTTTAACCTGCAGGTTGATGATGGCCGAGGAATTGCCCACGGCATTTACAGCCGCACAGCGGTAAATCCCGCTATCCCTCATCCACTCTGTATCCCGCAGGGTCAAGTTAAACCAAGCATTCTCCTGCTGCAGTCTGTATTTCCGAGCATTTGGTCGAATGACCTGGTTCTTGTTGTTGTACCAGATGACTTCCGACCCCAGGTAAGCGCCTTGAAGGAGACAGGACAGCTGGACCTCATTGCCTTCAAAGAGCGACACTTTGGACCGCTCAACAAGGAGTTTAGGAGGCTCTGCAAGAACGAAACAAAAGCCAAGAGTTAGGATCAAGGACAACTTAAAAAAAGAAGTCCCACAGCACAATCCTGTACACATTGACTCAGAGTAAGTCTCACTGCATTCAATGGGACCTACTCTCTAGTGCAGGGGTGTCAAACTCATTTCATACAGCAGGCTGTATAGCATTCATGGCGCCTGCTGAGGGCCGGAAGTGACAACATTAAGCAGGAAGTGATGTCATTAAGCAGGGGATAGCCAGAAATAAGCATGTAGAAACTCATTAGCTGCAATAACAGAAGAGAAAATGTGCAAAGCTCGATCATATTTCCAAGATATGGGAGAGCCCAATTATCATGTGAGCCGCACTTTCTGCAAAGTGATACCTCGGCAGAAGCGGCGCTGCTGAAAGGGCAGCCCGTGCGTTAACTGGGCTCTCCCAGCACCTCGACACTCTCCCCCCCCCTTGATCTGCCCCTTCCCCCATAGTGTTCCTTGCTCTCCGAGGTCTCCTTCCATCTCTCCTTCCTAGAGTGGCGCTGCTAACAGGCAATGGGATTGCCCAATGATCACACGGGCCAGATAAAGAGCTTCTGTGGGCCATGTTTGACACCCCTGCTCTAAGGTTGCCAGATTTTCTTCCTTTACAGAGTAACTGTTCCGTTAATAGCTGCATGACCAGTACAACCACAAGTTTTTCCCCTGCTTCACCTCTCCATATTCTGCCTGTTGTGCAGGCATTAAACGCACAGAAACTCTGCCAAGAAAAAAGTGGAAATCCTAAGAGGTACACTCATCCCATCAGCCCCCTCCCTTATCTAGCCATAGATCTACACCTGGATGCAGGACAGATTGGCACATGCCCCTAGGCAAATTTCTCAGTATGCTTCCTGCTGAACCCAACTTGAGTACCCCAAATACTGCCAACTGAACTCTGCCACTTGCTCACAGGTCACACTACATCATGGGCCTCCCAGCTTCAGGCTGCATCCATAGCAGTGTCTGTGCATGATAATGCGAGAATAAAGCATATTCTTTGTGCAACAGAGCATTGGATCCTGCGAGTGCAACAGAGCTGACACAGTGCAGATTTTGGCAAGTCTACCTTTATTTTTGGAAGTCAATTCCGCAGGACTCAACGTGCAATTTTCAACCCAAATTATACCCCTGCTAACTGGGCAAGAGGCACTTTTTCAATTGGTGCTCATCTTCTATTTAGCAGGGGGGAGAGCAACTACACCCCCCCCCTTTTCACACCAGCACAGTGTCTTTTCTGGTGGCTGTTTGCTTGTGGTGTTCTGCATCTTTTTTAGATTGTGAGCCCTTTAATCTTTTGATTTCATCTGTAAATCGCTTTGTGAACTTTGCGTGTTGAAAAGCGGTATATAAATACTGTTAATAGTAATAATTTTTAAAAAGGCAGAATTAGGCAGCCTTCCTTGATGGCAAATATTATTCCATGGTTGATAACATCTGTTCAACGGTAAATTCTGATGTGTAGGAGCTCATGACACCCCCCGAAAGCCATGCCCCATTAACACTATAACACACACACTCACCCCGTCCCATCCCGACGGAGAAGTACTTAACCCACTTACCCAACCGGACATGGCACTCTGCTGCTCTTGCCCGAAGAGGGTGGGCCGCCACACAGGTGAACTCTTTGCCCCCGAGGGTCGTGTTGGATTTCATGACAAGGATGTTCTGCGATTGTTTCAGCCCTCCCACCAGCATGTTATCCCTCCGGTCTCTCCACCAGAGTGTTGCCCGAGGATGTCCCCCTGCCCAATCGCAGGTCAACATAAGGAATTTGTTCCGCTTCGACGCCACGGCAGAACAGGTCGGGCTCCCTCCAGGAACCCCTGCGGCACAAAGAGTACCTATATTAGAGACTGTTTCTAGTCACAACACCACGTCAAGCTCTATAATTGCCCCAGAGGAAAGGCAACTCAGTATTCCTCCCCCCAACATACACACATTTCTAAGTAGAGTTGCCACCTTTTTACATATAAAGGCTCCAAGTCTTGAACAGCTCCTTAACAGGAAGACATCATCGGGAGAAGCTCTTCCCAGCAGAACTCGGGGATGGAGAAGCTTCCCTAGTTGATTTCGGCCTGTTAAGCTGCTGTTAAAGCGTCAGAACCTCTAGCAAAGGTGGGGGGAGAAAAGTGGCAACCCTATTATTACTGGGGATGGATGGCCAACTTTTGCACCAGCCTTTGCTGCTGTGCCTTAAGCCAACAGTTTGCACTGTAATAATGAGCAAGTCAATGTGTTTCTCTCTAAGCTCTGGAAAACTTTACCTGCTGATTTCAAGTGGCTGAAATTAAGTGGGCTATTACAAAGGTACAAGAATAGGCCAGCTTGTTTTCTTCTAGTAAGTTGGCAACCCTGTCCCAGAGACAGATTGATGGAGTCTCATGTCGATAATTTCGGAGGCTCAGGATCACGCACGTTCCCCTTGGGATTTCAGAGGGCTGCTTTGAAACTTGATTTTTTTTTTTAATGCGCAACCAACTCCTGTAGTTACCACTCTCTAAGGGAGGCCAGTTTCACTTTTTAAGAGTTGTTTTTGACAGTCTCAGAACTTTCATTCAGTTTGTCATTCAATGAGGTCAGTTTCATTTCCTGCCATCCCAGGTTTCAAGTTTGTTTTAATTTTGTCTCTATACCTGTGTCTGTTTGTGAAAGACACACACACACACACACACACACACACACACACACACACACACACACACGATGAAACGGACTAAAGCCCATGAAAACCTATTCTGAAATAAATTGGTTAGCGTTTTCCGGTGCCACAAGACTTCTCGTCTTGCTGCTATCCGACACCCACACGATGGACAGATTGCAGTCAGACAATTGGGTTGATGAGGGAGGAGAAGATAACTGGGAGACCAACCAGTGGAAAGAAAAACTGGCAACGTGACAGATTCTCGAGAGCATGGCACAAAATAGGAGAGAACATTTCACTCACGAGAAAGTTGAAACGAAAGACTTTCAGAAAAGCAAACGCTGGATACTTACATACGGTCGACCTGCAGACGGCGTCTTCCTTCAGCACTGGGTGAGAGGCCAGGCAAGCGTACGAGCTCCCGTTGCGAATGTCCGTCCCCCGGTGAATTTGGGTGGAATTGGAGTAGGTCACTGCACTGTTTCCTCCCTGTCTGGATTTCACCCACCGCAGCCGTGCCGGGGGAAAACCCCCCTGCCACGAACAGTGCAGCGCAATGTCTCGGAAGTTGGCAGCTGGCAGCGGTCTGCAGCTGAGCTTCCCCTGGGGCAGATCTGTGCATGGGGGCAAATGTTGTATCAACAGCAAAGAGACATTACCAACCCCAAGAACCTCACACTGGTCTGTGGCCAACCCTAGAGAACTGGAGGTCGTCCCCCCCCCCCATGTCCTTTTGCATTGTAACCAAGCACCTGTTCCAAGACTCTCTAGGTCTAGGCATGTACGTCTTTGGACACCACTGTTCTGGGGCTGCCCATTGTACACAGCGGTTGTTGTGGGCAACCGGTCTATAAATATTCTATGTACAGCAATAAATAAGTGTGTGAGTTCAGGTGCTCTTCCTAAGCAGCTGTCAGGAAAAGCAGAACACACATGATCCAGTTCATACATAGAGCTGCTGGCTTAAAAAAAATCCTGCAGGGCTTTTGTGACCTTTGATGGTTTGCACAAGGGCAGAGCATTCAACAGGTCCAGCTTTCCCCATCTCTAAATCTAAATGTTGGGGAAAGCTTCACCTGCAGAATTTCTGCTTATCATACGCTAGTCAGAAGCACAGGAACCCTTGCCATGGGAAATTAAAAAAACCAAAAAGCGATAATCCTCTGTTTTGCACACATTCCCTGGCTGGGAAAAGGAGGTAGAAGATTCACCCACAGCTCTCTTTCCCAACCCTTGCAATGCAAAAAGCTACAAATGATGCAGATCCCTTTACACAGCGGTGGGGAACCTCCGGCCCCAGGGCCGGAGCAGGCCCCCGAGGCCATCCGGTTTGGCCCCCGGAAAGATTTCCGGGAGGCCGCCCAACCGGCCCCTGGAGGCTTCGCCGGGTCCTTGTGTCACCTCTGGAGGCCGGAAGAGGGCCTTTGCATGTCCTCCCCGGCCACCGCCTCGATCCCTTCTCACCAGGCCATTTGCCATTTCACACATGCATACCACGCCGATGAGGGCAAGCTCTTGCCCTCATCGGCATGGTATGCCAGAGGTGACGTGCGGACCCGGCGGCGGCTTCGGACGGTGAGCGCGGAGCCTCCGGAGGCCGATGGGGGGCGGGGGCAAAAATTAAATAAATAAAAATGCCGCCCGGCTTTACGGCCGGCCCTCAAGCAAATTTCTAATATTTAAAACGGCCCTCGCCAGGGAAAAGGTTCCCCGCCCCTGCCTTTACATCTGAGGTTCAGTTGAAGTGCTGAGAGTCCATTGCACAAGTTTGCATGTTTCCTGGGCTTCCGATTTGCTCATATCGCCACCCTCACAGAAAACTGTAGCCCGATTTGTCTTCTAGTTTCTTTTTGCCTGTCCCAGGACTTTGAACACAAAAACACTACTACCAAGCTGCCCCTGCCGATATAGTGTCTGAGACTCGGGGTAATACATATCTCCCAGGATTGCATGCTGCAGTTTTTCACAGACTGTTCTATTTAAGAAGGGGCAGGCAATGGGATCTCCAGTTTGAATGTTTTCCCTGTGAAAACAATGCCCTGCATATAAGCTCAACGTTCTCTTGGACATGCTTGTCTCCTATACATGAGGTTTGTTTCCTTTCCTTTCCTTGGGGAGCATTCAAAAATTAGGCACCCCCACCTCTAGTTCGAGGTGGTATAGTCCAGGTCAACACAATGCAACCCTACTACTGCATGTGTAGATTGAACATAGCAAGTGACCTTATACCAAGTCAGACCATTGCTCTGCTTAGTTCAGCATTATCGACTGTATTCTACACCGACTTCCTGCAGCCGCTCCAGAATCTCTTGCTAGCCTCATCTAGATACCAATGATTGAACCAAGGACCTTCTGCATACAAAATAGGTGTTCGACCACTGTTACAACCCCTCTTGCAGAAAGGAGAGGCTCTATCATTTGTCCCATTAGCATAGGACAAGACTTGAGACTTCCTAGATTGGTCAAAGCCTTGTTTGTATTCCAGACATCAAACATTACAACGAACACACGTTTTCAGCCCACCTGGACAAGCCTACAGCACCATTTACTGCCACAAGATCCACAGAGAGCAAAGCACACCAACAACAACACCGTTTCCAGTTATTTTGCCCCCCCCAATAAGCTATTGAGATCATCACTCCTCGCAGTTCCTCCTCTTATAAACACTGCAATATGTCAATCTCTGCTCTCCCTCTTTCACTTGCCTTTTACAAGAGCCAAATTAGAATAATCTGACCAGAAAGAACAGAACAGTATCCTTGGCCTGGATGCAGAGAAGCCCAAGAAATACTGTGCTAAAAGAGCAGGCAAACCCACCCTTCCCTTCTAAGTGCTGAACAGCAGCTTCCTCGGTCTTGTTGTGCCGAATGGACTTGAGTTTTTGATCATCATTCAAGGCCATCTAAGATGGAAGACTCTCCGGAGGAGATACCCGCCACTGTGATTGGCCTCTAGTGTTCTGCACCAGATTTCTTTGACAACTTTCAGGCTCCTTTGGAGCTTTTTCAAATGGGACACTCCATGGAAGGGTGGGAGGCAATGCAAGACAGAAGACAGAAGGACAGGCAGTGCCAACAGTACATGCCAGATCTTCATGCTCAACAAGATGGAGAAGGACGACCTACTTACAGTAGACAGTCAGAATGATGGTGGTCTGAGTCCGGGTGTTCAGGTGAGTGTTCTGAGCCAGGCAAGTATACGTGCCTGTCTGGGTCCGCGAGATCCTAGCGATCACATATTTCTGGCCAGCATAGACTTGAGAGCTGTTGTAGAACCAAATGTAATGACTGGGTGGGTTGGAAGGAGCTAGGCAGGTCATGATCACTTCTTCCTGTTCATTGGCCGAGAAGCCATGCTGATTAATCGCAAATGGTTCCACGCTGATCACCGGCTCGTCGGGCCCAACTAGGGGGGAGATCATGAGGCATTTAGTGGTGCCCCAGCTACAGAAAGGGTCAGGTACAATACTTGGAGGACTATTAAAAACCAAATGGAAACTTTCATGGCCTGCTACAATACATAAAGGAGTCAAAATGATGGGTTTAAAAGCCATGTCGAGGCAAAAAATGGATGTCCTTTATGTTTAAAAATATTAAAAACATGTTTAAATACACATTAAACACACATCACTAAAATTCCAAACACAATCAAGACATGAAAACACAAAACGTTTCATCCACAAAAGCCGTGGACCTCTTCAGGTATCACCACACTGTCTGGCAAGATGATTTTTTTCCTAACCAATTTTTTTTCCTAACTTGGAGGACTCTTTAGAAAATCAGGTGTTTGGTTAATACAGCAAGCGAGTTCTGCAACAAAATGTTACATCTCTCTGACCCCGATTGCCCACCTCCAGGATATTATACCCTGGTAAAGGCTTAAGAAGGACCCCAGTTTTTCTGAAGTTATTTTTTTTTTCCCTAACCAATACCTTCATAGAATACTAGAGTTGGAAGGGATATTGGAGGTCAACTAGTCCAACCCCTTGCCCAGTGCAGGCAACTACAACATCCCTGACAGATGGCCATCCAGCCTCTGCTTGAAGACCTCCAATGATGGAGAGAAAAACCCCAGTGAGGGAATGCCCACAGCTGCACAAAGTAAGCTGTTCCAGTGCCAGACAGCTCTCGCAGTGAGGAAATTCTTCCTTCAATGTTCTGTGACTTCTGGGGGGGCCACTGAGCATGCTAAGGCTTTTTAAAAAAAAAAAGTCAGAGAGGTTTTTCAACTCTCTCTTTTAATCTACAAACTTGCTTACTTCTGCATACCTAGGGAGTCTCCCAAATGCATAAAAGCCATCGCCTTGTTTTTGGATAGCCGTTTCGCATCTAGTCTGATAAGCTCAGGTGACTTGAGTGCCTATCAGCACCTTCTCGGATCGAGGCCTCGTAGAGTAGATGCAACAAGTCTTTGTACAAAGAGAAAGATGGAGCATTTGGCCACGCAGTATAGCTACTTACAGATAATATCAAGGTACATCCTGTCGCTGGTTTGGCTATTGACCTCGTTTTGGGCGGTGCAGGTGTACCAACCCATCTGAGTCCGGTTCGTTGCTGTCAGGTTCAACAGGCCACCTGTGGCTTCCGGGACAGTCACCATGCCGTCCCGGTTAGTATGACGCTGCCAGGAATATTCAACCGGATGCGTCCCCTCTTTCACTGTACATGTCATCACCACTGGCATACCTTCCACTGGTGTTGAATCGTTCATCTGGAGCAAGGGCTTTGAAACAGGAACTGCAAGAGACCAAACAGAGAAGGTTAGGTGGGACCATCAAGGTCCTGTAGTCCAGCCCCTTGCTCAGGGCAGGCAACTGCTACAGCATTCAACAGGTGACCATCCAGCCTCTTCTTGAGAACGTCCAATGAGGAACAGGATTGGGAAAAGTTGTATAGGAGATCTTGGACAGATCCACTCCCAGTCAGAGCTGAACAAGATTGGCCTAGAGCAGGGGTGTCAAACATAAGGCCCTTTTTCCGGATAAATTATCCGTGATAATTGGGCTCTCCTAGTACCACCCTCAGCAGCTGAACTGTGACACCTTGGCAGAAGTGGTGCTGCTGAAATGGCAGCCCGCATGATCATTGGGCTCTCCCATATCTTGAAAATACTATCAAGATTTGATATTTTCTCTTCCGTCATTTGCAGTTGAGTTCCGAAGTGAACGAAAAAAAAATGCTTATTTCTGGTCATCACCTGCTTAATGACATCAGTTCCTGCTGAAGTACATCACTTCCCTCAGCAGGCGCCATGACTTCTATTTCTGAATTAGTTTGACGTTCCTGGGCTAGAGGATCCGATTCAGTATAAAGGAGCATCCTGCGGCTTTGGGGTCAGGTTCCAGGAGGAATGAGTGTCTCTGCAGATGGCTCCTTTGTGTCGGGTCTGCTGCAAGCATCAACATGATGCAATGACATCAACCCACACCAGTGCCTCTATCCAGAACTTATTGCTCTCAAAGTGTGGATTCAGATGGTCTTCTTAATCTCCCTCTAGACCAGAGGCTGAACGGGAACCGATTCCACAAGCCAAAACAAATGGAAACACAAGCAGGCAGATGTTGTACAAAGTGGCAAATGGGCATTTGTATGCATGCACGAAAGAGTTATCGGTAAGGTTATCAGTCTGGATGCATCCCAAAATCCAAGGAGGAACTTGATAACTGCACAAGGCTGCCAACCCTTGAAAAATGAGGCCAAAATCTGGTACTGGGACAGAGCTCAGTGGTAATGAAGAGAATATCAGCAGGTGGCCCAAAACTAGTCTGAAATTAACCTTTGCCATCTGTTCACCTGAGGGGGAAAAAAAAGGTTAATGATGCAGGGATAGATACTGTACTTCTATTAAATATAGGCTCATGTAGCTCAGTATGGTCTGCACTGGTTGGCTGTGGCTTTCAGACAGGAATTGAACCCAGGGCCTCCTGTACGCAAAGCCACAGAGCTATATCCCCTCCCAGGATGAGATACAAAAAAAAAATCTGATATGAAACCCTCTGACAACACAATACACCCTATGCAGGAATGTTAGCTTTGGGGGGGTGGGGTGGGGGAGAAGAGATCCAATTACTTTAACCCTTTATCCCTGGACCCCAGACTGCTTTGACATTCCCAAGTTGCTTCCAGACACATCCCTGACAGCACAGGTCAAGAGGAGCAAGGCTGCAGATCACACAGCACTCCCTCGGCAAGGCTGCAGATTACACAGCACTCCCTCGGCACATCTGTGTATTGTTTTCCATAGTGCCTGCTGGCCTTGGTACACTTGTTGCACTAGTCCACAGCGTCGATTCCAGGATGGGGAGCCTTGGGCAAAGAACCCCCCCCCCAATGTGCCCCTTTAATGTGCGAAAGATAGGCTGTGCAGACTTACACCATCTAACCTTGGGTGCTCCATACAGTAATATACAGAATAAACTGGACTATTTAGTTCTGCTCTGAGAAGTTTTGGCAGACAGTGGAATGAATTGTCTACAGAATCTACCCTGCTCAAAAACCAGAAGGGGAATCCTATGCAGGTTTACTCAGTTCTGAGTAAACTCTCAGTAATCCCAGATCCTCTACCCCTCTCAGAGCCTCTAGTCCAGGAGCATCAAACTCATTCAGAACCGAGTAAACATGAGAACTCTGTTTCACTTACTAGAGAGTAAGTGCCATTGAAGAGAGTGGGGTTTAGTTCTCCCACTCTCTTCAATGGAGCTTACTCCCTAGTAAGTGTGTTTAGGATTGCAGTCTCAGGAAGGGAAGACGTTGGCCCCTTTTCCCCACCCTCTGCCGTTCTACTCTGGGTGCCCCCACCAGCTGTTTTTCCGCACAAGGCTCCACAACACACAAGGGCACATCTGTTCTGAAGCCCAGGAGGTGGAGAGTTCAGACAGGAAAAAAGGATGGACATCTTCAGACAGCGCATGCGTAATCCACTTCACTGCCACACAATGTGGCAACAGCCACTAGTTTAGGTAGCTTTGAAAGGGGGATGGGTTCTGAAGAGAAGATTAAGGAAAATGTACAATGGACAAGTCTATCATCACTAGCAGCTAGTCTGGATGCCTAGACGCGTCACTTCCGGGTCCAGTGGCAATACACCTCTGAAATGCCACCTGCAGGGGAGCGAGGACAGGAGAGGCAAATGCGTCTCTCTCCTGCTTGCAGGCAGCTGGTAGACCATTGTGGGGAACAGGATGCTGGATCCAGCCTTATCCAGCAGGGTTTTTCTTGGGGGAGAAACTGGTGTGGAGCAATGGCAGGCAAGCCAAGGTTTCAATGCCCCCTCCCCACTGTTCTCCCCTTAACTTCCCCAAGAACGGCTCTCTCTAAAGACTGTCAAGGCTGTGCGTATTAATTCAGCCTTCATTCAAGGGACGCTCCTTGGACAGTGCTGGCAAGGCTCCCTCATTTGGAGAGGGGGCTCCCTCCGCATCTCAGACCGGCTTACCCAAAACAAGAAGCTCCATGTAGAAATAAGCCACTTGGATTTCCCCGTCCTCTTCGTACATCGCCTGGCACATGAAGCGCCCTTCCGCTGCCGTCCGCAGGTTCTTGATCTCCAGGCTGCTGTTCTTCATGCTCACGTCTCCGAGAACGACGGAGGCCTTCTCCACCTTGGACTCCAGGCCATTGCTGATGGCGACAGCCTTGGGAATGAGCGAGCCCAGCTTGGTGAAACTCCAGAAGACCACCATGGGCAAGATCACGTCTCCGCACGTCAACAGCACGGAGCGATCCCGGACGCCTTTGACCACATGCTCCTCATACTTTGTGTCTTCTAGAGGGAGCAGCTGACCTAAAAGAGAGAGAGAGGCTTTAAGTTCTCCAGGGTTCTCTTTGAAGATAAGACATCAGAAGAGCCCTGCTGGATGGCCAAGGGCCCATCTAGTCCAGCTTCCTATATCTCACAGTGGCCCCACCAGATGCCTCAGGGAGCACACAGCCAACCAGATGCCTCGGGGAGCACACAGCCAACAATCCTGTTTCCTGCTGCCACTCCCATTCACCTGGCACAGAGAAAACCTACCTCTAAAGCCAGGAGGTTGCTTATGGCTTGTAACCTGTGATGGTCTTTTCCTCCATGAATCTATCCAAATCCCTTTTAATCTAGGCCAGGTGCCATCACCACATCCTGTGGCAAAGAGTTCCACAGATGAACTTCACAGATGGGTGAAGAAATATTTTCTTTTGTCCGTTCTAACTCTCCCTCCACTCAATTTTAGTGCATGTCCCCTGGTTTGAGACCGATACCAGTGGATTTAGGAAGGGCAGAATTCACTAGTCATTCATTCAAGTTATATCCTTCTCTTTCCCAGAGGCTCTGAATGGCTGATACAAATATCTAAAATTTTTACATTTAAAATGAACAACATCTCTCCGATTTCTTCCTAGAAGGGCAACGATCTCCCAGCATCTCTTTGGCTTCTAGCTAGGGGTGCATTTTTCTCCTTCCCCTTCCATCTGCCGCCATAAAACTTTATTTGTACCAGGGCTCTCCGAGGCATTTAGGTACCCTTAGTATGTGCTTTCAATGCCCCTGGAACATATAAGCTGAACACAGGTAACAGTGTTCCTGAGCACATGTAGAGTGCGTTTCGTTCATGATGGAGTAGCTATCACCACTACAAATACTACTATGACACTAGCAGTGCAATCCTATCCAACTTACACCATCAGTGTAACCAGCGGGGGAGGGCAGGGCGGGAGGCTTTGGAGGGGAGGGGAGATTTAAATCCCCTTTGAAGGGGATTTGAATCCCCTTTCCATTCTGGGGCCTCTCATACTCGCTGCACTGCTGGTTACACCACTGGTGTAAGTTGGATAGGATTGCACTGTAAAACTAATAAATGACCATCAACGTAAATGGCAGACCATTCTTAAGACAGGCTGCTGTTTAATAGTCTAAGATGGTTGACCTCCCATCAAATTAGAGTCAGTGTTTAGAAGATGGTCTCCTGATAGCCGAGGATCTCTTGTGTTTTTTAAATGAGACACCCACCAGGAGTTGGAGAAGACGACATTCCTCTAGCTGTGGGTGGGGGGGGGGGACCCAGAGATGCAACAGAAACAGCAACTTTGATTTGGGAGACTGAGAAAGGACAAAGCGAGCTGGCCAGAGAGCTTACTCACCATAAGCCACTGTCGGAAGGAGATAGAAGATTTTCAGGAGGCTCCTAAACTGTAGGGTCCTTCCCAATCCATAATCCATTTCTCCATGTCAGTGCAGGAGAAAGGCGCCAGAAGCCAAGCGCTGCTCACTCCTTCCCGCCTGGAACATCTCTCTGGTCTCCATACAAAACGTGCCCAGTTCTGATGATGCTTCTTTTCCACTTCCTGCTTATTCTACAGATCTTGCTCACCTCTGTGACAGGGAAGCAGGGCTCACGGTCTCCTCTTTCCCATCCCTGCAGCCCTCACGAGTCTCAGGTTACTCCGAATTGCCCCTAATTAAGTGTCAATTATTCATCTCTCTTCTCCTCCTTGAATCTCATTTCCTCAATGTATAATGCAGGAGTTTCTTTGCAGCCAGAGTGGAAAGATGAGTCCACGTTCTTTGGTTTTAGCATCTTGGATGGGGGGGGGGTTGCAGTGTCATCTCTGGAAGACAAAGATCAAGAATATTCCATCCCCCAGAAGAAAATCTAGATCACAAATTTGAAATCTAGGGAGACTCTTAGAACAGCATTTCCCTAACAGCCAACTTGTGGATGCTTTTTAAAAATTTAAAATTGGATTCAAATTGGAGACTGTCCCAGAAAATTCCCTTTTCCTATCCCTTTAAGAGGGCCTAGGCTGATTTTTCTTCACTCACAGGTCTAGCGGTCCAAGTCAAAGTCCAAAACAGGTTTCTCAAGCCAGTCCAAGGTCAAAGCCACAGCAGGGTTCCCAAGCCAGTCCAGGGGTGGGTGGGTCGGTCAGCCAGCCAAGTCCAGGTTAGTCCACAAGCAGTCCATCAGCCACCTCTCCTTCCTCCAAGCTTTGCTCCCCTCTGCAACCCACACACCACCTGGTGCTGATTCCCTCATTTTTATCCTCAGAGCCCTCATTATCCTCCCCAGCTACAGCTGTATCCTGTGGCAAGCACAGGCCCTGGGTTTAACTCTATGTTTTCTGGGCCTGTCGAGGAACCGCTGCTGACGCCATATCCTATCTCCTCAGGAGAAGTTTTCCGCATTTTCCAATACGGAGACACGCTCAAGTCTGTAGTCAGGATGCATGCATGCAGCTCTTGGAGCACTGAGATTCTTTTTTTTTAAAGGAGATACTTCATTTGTGACATATCTGCAGAAAAAATTGGAAACATTTCAGAACAGGTATGTTTCTGGTTAAAAAATAAATAAATTCAGGGCCATTAGTACCCCTTCCCCTCCTCCCAAAAGTGGTAGTGTTCCACCCATTTGAACACACAAAAAATCAGGGTGGTTACTGGGTAAATGAGGGGCTGGGACGTCCAGGTGTTAGATAGCACCAGGGAAAGAAAGACGACCGGGTCTTTAGCAACCTGATCCTCACTGCTTCTCCAGAGGTCTCCTAGTGGGGTCGTGGACCCCGACTTACCAAGAGACTGTGGGAAGCAGTGGCCACGCTGGATCACTATTTCCTAGTGCCGTTTTGCAAGGTTTGTTGCCAGGGTATCAGCCAGTAAGCCAATCAGGAGCTCAATGGGGAGTCTTTCCAGGAGGGGCCATGGGGCAGCTGTGGTTGAGCCCCCTCCTTCATCCAGCAACTATATTCATGGCTGTTGAGGACTGTCACCTGTCGTCTTGCTCAGTTCAGGCCACCCTGGAAGAAGACGTCCCTGGTGCACGCACACCCTTTCCAAAACTTAAGGGGAGACCACCACTAGGGGAGGCCTTGCAGGGCTGTACCCACAAAGCCCTCCAAAAAAATCTGGAGCTGTCACTGATTATCGGATTTTTCAAATGCCGTACAGAGGAGAACTATACTTCCTTGTGCTGCCACAAACTATACTTCCTTGTACTGGTGTCAGAAGGCATTCATTTTAGAACATTTAATTCCAACATTCTTGAGCAATCATTGTCACAAAGCTGAGGATGCCAATCCCAGAGAGGGGAGAGGGAACCATCAGCGTGAATCCGGAACAGGCACTTCCTTTTTATGAATAGCTAACCCTCGAGGGACTTATTAAGATTCAATAGCCGAAATAAGATCCCGAGTTCCTCTTTGGCATTCGGAGACACCTAGGACATCTCACACTCCCCCTCAGAGCGTGGCTAGGTATCAGTGAATTATTTATTACTGGGATGGTCAGTGGTTTTAATTTTCATCCAGGCTTCGACAGGGTGGGAGGGGCTCAACTCCCCCATTGATCACCACACTAGGTCAAAACATGTGTGCAAAACACTGTCTAGGGTGGCCAGGCTCCTCTTTCGCAACAGAACGGACCCTGGTAGGTTATAACAGCGGCACTTGCCTTGTGGTTTAAAGCACTGTTGGAAGCAGGAGACATTTGTCATAGAGGTGGGCAGAGGCTTCGGGGGGGGGGGATCCTGCAGAGGCCCAGAGAGCGCCAGTGCAAAGTGCTCCGACGTCACTCAACCAAGACCCGTTTTGCTCAGGCCATGAACAGAGACCCATGAATGAATGCATCACTAGACATTGTACATAGCAAGTCAGAGTTTCAGAACCACGGATAGCTCCAAGGGAACAGGTCCAACAAGGGTCAGAGGTATGGGGAGACCTTACATACCTCCACACATGATCACCCTGCCTGGACTCCACCTCCCTGCCTGAAAAGCAAAGGCCTCAAAGGGACAGCCTGCTATCCCTTTAATTCTCCGGTATCAAGACCTGCCGAGGTCATTGCCAGCATTGGTATGCAGTCACCAGGGAGCCGGAGGTGACTGGCTTGGGGGGACAGCTCTTTGAGGAGTTCAGGGGGCTCAGGATTTAAGGATGTCACCTCTGGGGGCTCCTGTTCCAAGGATCCTTCAGGCTTTAGCCTAGCGTTGGACCATGGGACTATAAGGCAGTTCTCAGAGAAGAGGTTGTAACAATGAGCCTGTCCAGGAAAATTAAAGTGGACAGACTCAAACTTGGACAACAGGGCCGGCCCATCCATGAGGCCAACTGAGACAGTTGCTTCAGGCAGCAAATGGGCAGCGGATGCCTGCCTGTATTCACTACTCCCTGGCTTGAAAAGGAAGAGGGAAAGGAAGTGCAGAGGAGAGTGGCGAGCTAGAACATCTCTAGACTGCCATTCTCCTCTCCTCCTCCTGCCCTGTTCTGTCCTCCTCTCCCTTTTCCAATCCAGGGAGTGACAGAGTCTGGGATGTCTCCAGATTAAGGGGGGGGGAGAGGCACATGTCTCCAGATAAGAGGGGGGGAGGTCTTGTGCCAGTTCTGATCTGGAAGATAATTATTGATTACCTAGTGATGCTTTGCTAACACACCGTTGCTAACACACAGCTCCCAAGGGAGCAAGCAAACCACCTGGGATAACATGTGACCAAAATGACATCTCTAGGTTTCAGCAGCCTGGTCTGTTTAGAGAGTTTAATTCGTGCAGGCCCCTGGCTACTCACAAGACAGAGGCACGAGTGTTGCGATGGAAATTTCCATCCAGCAGTTGAGGCAGGAGAGTGTTTATCTTGGAGCAATACTGCAAGTCACAGTCACTCAGAACTAATTTAAACTTCCCTGGCTGGAGTTTGGGGTGACTTAACCCATTTGGACGGACCTTCCATTCAATAAACACACCAGTCCGCCCACGTCTATCTGCTTCCCAGAAGGACTTTCATCCACCGGCCCTGTCCTTCATTCCTGTATATATTTTCCCCTGTACGCTGCTTCCAGAGAGAGATTTAACTCACCTCAAGTCTTGTTCCTTCACACTGAAGACTGACAAGTTATTCTCAGAGGCATCATGAAAGAAGTCACCTCCCAGTTCACTAGAATCTCTCTCTCTCTCTTTCTCTCCAAGGAATTCACAGGCATTTGTTATATGGAAGAGAGAATTGCGACCACACAGTGCAAAATGTTACATTTCCCAGTAATACATGCCAAACAGACAGTTTTACTTCTAGAGGGGGAAGTTAAAACATCTAGACCAGGGGTTCTCAACCCGTTCCCGGCCGAGTACCACCTCTGGCGCCACTCTCCTGCTGTATACCACCGGAAGTGACTAGCAATGAAATCATCGCCAGTTACTTCCGGGTTTTAGAGGAAAAAAGCAAGAAAGATAACTTTTTCATTAAAGGCAATAATAATAATAATAATAATAATAATAATAATAATAATAATAATAATAATTTATAATTTATTAATGTTAAGTGATTTTTAGAACTCAAAACAGAAAATTTGTTCCCAACAATGTTGTTCACTTACATTTTCAATTTTTTTTCTGAACAAAAAATAAAATTCACCTTCTTACTAACTCATTCCACAGTCACTAAAACAAGTGGTTTTATAACTAAGACAATCTACATATTCTGTTTGTTTAATCGTAGGCTTACATGTATGCAATTTTATATTAAAAACCTGCTTAGATCCGTTTGGTCCATTAACTCACATGCACTTTTTCAGTGCACATTTTGACGGCTTCCCGTTCTACCATATAAATAAAATGTATTAGATTTTATATTTCTCTCTCTAAGATTCTACAGACTTTGGCTGCGAACCTGGGGCCCCGCAAAAATGTTTCCAATTGGGCCACGCAGCTCCTAAGGCCTGCTCTGCTCGCTCAAGCCCACACTGTGTCTCTTCCGAGTAGGGCCTCCGAGAGGAATTTTATCAGGGAGTGCAAAGTTTCTTTTGGGCCCCTCCTCAAAGGGGGAGGGGGCAAAACAGGGCAGGGGGAGGGCAGCAACAGCTGGAAAAAGTCTCCAGAGGCCAGTTCTACCGGGCTTCCCAATACAGCACCCAGGTCTACCTGCATGGTAGACTTAGCCTCACAGTTGGCCTGGCCAACTCTTTCACTCTCCATGACCAGCTGAGATCCCAGGAAATTTCTGGTGCCCCTCCTTTGGCTCGTGGGCCCCTTTTTTGACCCTAGACCCGGGTACCCCTTTACCCCCCCCCCCCCCGTCTCATGAGTCCTGCTTCCAAGGGCTTTCTGCTTCTCACATTCTCCTCTCAAGTGCAGAAAATAGGTTGGTTTGCAAACTCTGTTACTTGTGACCTTTTTTCCTAACAAACAAAAATGGAGAGGCAGGGAATGTGTACAGTATAATAAATATAAACAATAGAATCAAACGAACAAGAGTTCTGATCAAGGGGTGGGGAGAGAGGATAACATAGAAAGAAGTCAAAGTGTTCCCTTCTAGCAATGTGTGCATGAGGGTTGCTCACCAGCAGCAGCAAACAGATTCCAGCGACTCCACAAGGTCTCACTCTCCAGCAAGGCTGCACATCACCTCCCAAGGGACAGATACTATTACTATGCCTGGTACAGACCACACACAGCGAGAGCAGAAAAACACATGCCGAATTATCAGCTCTGCTCTGGTTACCAGCCCAAGCCTGGGCCCTTCCTTTCCCTGGTTAGTGGTGCTGTTGCTGTCTCTGCCTGCGTTTCCCCAGTGGGAAGGACTGGAAGCCTGCTCTTCTGGGGTTCCCCCTTTCACCCGTTTTGTTTTCTTCCCTTTATGGCGAGGAAACCAAACAGTCCACTCTGAAGGCTGACTCAGCACCCAGCCCCACTGCACTGCTCCAGCCCAAGCTGGGGATATCATTAAACTTCCACCTTGGTGGCTCGAAGTTCTGCATGAGAATTTTGCCCAGTAGAAAGCATCGGAAACCCGAACACAGAACACATAAGACGACAGAGCACCACAACCCGCTTCGCTGCCCTGGTTGCATTTTGCCAGCTTACCTTTTCTCCCAAGGAGACCAGAAAAGCAAGAAAAGAGACCATCAATGGTGTAATCTTTGCTTTGTAGGAACAGATGGTGGCGATGAGGGCTTACTTTCGAGAAAGAGCTCGCCTCAAGCCAGGCACTTTTGCTTTGTTGAAGCAACTTGTTTTGTAGAAGGACTGGAGCCTTGTCTAGCCCTGGCTGCTTGCTTTGTAGCAACCACTGGTAACAAGTGCATTGGGGGAGGGGGTGTCTGCTTTGTAGGTGGAGCTGAGAATGAGTAGGAGAGTGATGATAGTAGAAGGAGCTTGACTTACCATACAATCCAGTGCATGTCTACTCAGAAGTAAGTCCCATTGTGTCCAATGGGGCTTCCTCCCAGGAAAGTGTGCATAGAATCGCAGCCTTAAGCTGGGAATGTTTGCATTGCAACAGTGTTGCGTATCATATGCAACACTGTTGCAATGCTATATACCCTGCCTGCATATGCTATACCCTGCCTGCGCTGCAAATAAGATGCTGTTTTCTCCAGCAGCATATAAAGTTGAGTTGCAGGTAACCCAATCCAAGTTACTGGCTGCTGCTAGAAATGTACTTGGTAAACCCTTCACTTAGGTTGCAATCCTATGAATGTTTACTTGGGAGTAAGCCCTATTGAACACCATGGGACTTACTTCTGAGTAGGCACATGCCTAGGCTTGGGCTGGTAGTATTGGATTCAAATCGGAGTTGAGCATCATACAGGTCAACCTCTTTATGTGTTTGCACTTTATGACTGTTTAGAGTAGACATTTCAGCTCGTGCTAAATGCAGCAGCCTCCCTTCCGACCGGTGCTGGGCTGGTCAGTCATCCAAATAAATAAATATGGGAATGTTTTTGTACTATTCTCAGGAATGGTTCAGCAGCCCATGCTGAGATTGTGGCTTGACGTGTCTATGTTCGGCTCACTTTTCAAAATCCCCGTCTGAAACCCTAGGGAGATACTGCCTGTCAGTGTTGACTATACTGAACTAGATGGGCCAATGCTCCAACTCCGTAGGCAGCAGCTTTGTATGTTCAGTTCATGGCTTTTTGGCCCTTGTTGTTCAGTCGTTAAGTCGTGTCCGACCCTTCGTGATCCCATCAACCATATCCCGCCACGCCTTCCTGTCCTCCACTATTTTCCTGAGTTCGCTCATTTTCATGTTCGTTGCATCGGTGATGCTGTCTAACCATCTCATCCTTTGCCTTCCCCTTCTCCTTTTGCCTTCAGTCTTTCCCAGCATCAGAGTCTTCTCCAGAGAGTCCTCTCTTCGCATTAGGTGGCCAAAATATTTGAGCTTCAGCCTCAGTACCTGTCCTTCCAGGGAACAGTCAGGGTTGATTTCATTTAGGATTGACTGATTTGATCTCCTAGCAGTCCAAGGGACTCTCAGGAGTCTTCTCCAGCACCACAGTTCAAAAGCATCTATTCTTCGGCGCTCAGCCTTCCTTATGGTCCAACTCTCGCAACCATACATTGCTACTGGGAACACCATCGCCCTGACTATACGAACTTTTGTTGGCATGGTGATATCTCTGCTTTTTATTATGCTATCTAAGTTTGCCATAGCTTTCCTTCCAAGGAGTAAGTGTCTTTTAATTTCATGGCTGCTGTCTCCGTCTGCAGTGATCTTGGAACCCAAAAAAGTAAAATCTGTTACTGCTTCCATTTCTGCCCCTTCTATTTGCCAGGAATTGATGGGACCAGATGCCATGATCTTAGTTTTATTAATGTTGAGTTTTCAAGCCAACTTTTGCACTCTCCTCATACCTGTTACAAAATCTCCATTAAAACCGTGCCTTTATAGTTTTTTGCGGAATATGCCCAGGAGGCAAACACCCATCTCCAAACTGACAGCAAAAGTAATTCAGATAATCATTCTGCAAAACCTCTATATGGTGGGCATCAACAGCCTTCCACTTCACCCTTCCATTATTAAGAGGCTTGGATGAAAGCAGCTCAACAATGTGCTTTTGTTTAAAAGCAGCTATTTTTAGTGGAAATCCCAAATTAAGTATAAACGTCAACCTGAGAAAAATATTTCAACTGAGCTTGCTTTCTTTTTTTCCCTCTTGCTCCTTTTCTTTCATAGAAGGAACATTTTGTTCCAAAACACAAAGCTAAGGAGACAGCCAAGGACGCTCCAAAGGGGTGTGTGAAAGAGAGGGAGGGGGTGAAGAGTAGAATACTGGATCAATTCATACCAAAAAGTTAAGGTTGTCTGATTGGATGCATCCAAAACCCTGAGATTTCTGAGGCGGGGCCTGGTGATGTCACAAGCCTGCCAGCCTTTGAAAAAAATGACGAAAATATCTGGCATTGGGGTACAGCCCAGTGATAAAGGGGCAAAGCCAGCCATAAACGGGAAGAGCCCAGTAGTGGTCCAAAAGTGACCAGAGATTAACCTTTCTTGCTCGTCTGCCTGAGAAAATAAAAAGGAAAGAAGCTGGGGAAATGGTGTCATTTTGAGCAAACAGGCACCAAAGTGGGGAGCTTTCTAGTTCATCTGTACAGATTTGAAAACTGATTCTGCGCAGTGTTACTGACCAGCGAGAGAGGGGAGAGAATTTGGACTGGGATTTGCCGAGGACCCTCAGCTCTGCTGAGCTGCAAAAGCTAGTGAATGGCAAATCACATCCCTATTTTGTCCCGATTTTCTTACCATTTACGAAATGCTTTCTGAATATTCTGCATCAGTGGCTTAGAGTCGTTGTCACCCATCAGGGCTCAACTCTCTGCGCAGCATCTGCAGAAGTGAAATCTCAAAGCCGGAAGGCAAATGCATCTCACCGCAAGTGTGCATCCACACAAATGCATGTGTGCCTGAACAGCAGTGCAGAGCCTGACATTTCACACACACTGCAGCGGCCGAGGTGGTACCCAGTGGGACAATCGTGGTTTGCAAAAGTATATCTGTCAGTGATGGGGACTCGAGTCAAATGACTCGACTCGCAAGTGTGACTTAGCCAGTTTTTCCCTGACTTGTACTCGTACTTGTACTCGTGACCCACTGACTCGCACTTGCACTCGCACTTGTGACCCATGGGACTCGTACTTGACTTGCACTCGTGGGGGTAACGACTTGCCATTTCCAAGTCATTTTCCTTTAATGGCCGGCATCAACACAGGCAGGCAGGCAGGCAGGCGCAGTGGAAACCTCGGAGGAGGAGGGCAGCAGGGAGGAAGGGTTTTCAAGGGGGTGGGAAAGCAAGCCTGGCTCTGAGTCCCCCCCTTTTGTTGCTGTCTGTTTGCAATTGGCCACAACTCCAAGCGCGAGGGGTGGGGAGGAGTGAGGGAAGGCGAAGCTGCCGCAACAGTCCCTCCTCATTGACCAAAACTCCAAGCCCAAAGGATGCTCGGCTCAGCAAGGGGAGGGTGCAGGGGGGGAATAATAAATGGTTTGAATGTAGACAGGCTTGTTTTTCCCAAACCAGATGGGTGGTGACAAGACTGAGAGGTGAGGGAAAGGGCATAGGGGGAGCCAAGTGGGTGCTTTAAAAGTCTCAGAGGTCATTTTTCCCCATTTAGAAGTCTCAGAGGTCATTTTTCCCCATTTTCAGGGGAAAAAGCCATTTTCCCCAAAGTGACTCGTGACTTGTGACTCGTGGTTTCTGGCCTTACTCGTACTCGACTCGCACTTGTGCAAAAATGACTCGCACTTGCCCAAAAAGTTTGACACTGACTCGCACTCGGACTCGCACTCTTGCAAAAGTGACTCGTACTCTCAGTCGCACTCGTGACCTAGTTACTTAGATACATCCCTGATATCTGTAGCCAAAAGAACAAACACCTTCTTGCCTGTTAAAACAAGAGACAATTGGGGCTGTGCCAAGACATTCGGCGGCTGAAACAACATGCTGAATGTTTCCCACCTTCCCTAGCAGTGTGCCGGACGCCACTGTTCCTCCACCTCTCATTCCCTAGATTAGAAAAGGAAGAGGGGAAACAGAGTGAAAGTGAAAGTGTGGGAGAGAAGAGTGACGGGCTAGAGCGCTGGAGACACTCTAGCCTACTCTCCTTGTCTCCCCACCCTCTTCCACTCCATTCTCCTCTTCCTTTTTTGCATCCAGAGAATGGGGGGAGGAGGAGCTATGGAGGTGGGCAGGCTGATGGTGGAGTCGTGGAGAGCAATTCTTATAAATCTGCTGCCTGAGGCAATGGCCTCAGTTGACCTCATGGATGGCCCGGCTTTGTGGATGATAAAAGGCTGGGTATAACTCTTTAAAACAAATCTGAAGAGAGAAACAGATGGCAAAGGAGCCCTCTGCTTGCAACAGTTTGTTTGCTGGACTGAGACTGCTGCTAGGTCCAGTTTGTTTGGCCAATCTTGACTCTACCCAGCTCTTCCTGACTTTTCAGCCTGCCTGCCTTGATCAGTGCAATCCAATACTGCTGTCTCGTTCCAGAAAGAGAGAGAGGAACAGAACTCCGCTTGCTACAGGCCTGGGGTGTTTGTGTATCGGTCACTTTGCTCCGTCTGGCTTTGATGTGGCTCCATCAGACAGCTGGACAAAAGTGCGAAGCCCAGTCTGAACACCGCCTTGTGAAAACAACATGTGGCTCTAGTTTAGACTTGAACCTCTGGTGTTTAATGGGAATGCCATTAGGGGGATTGGACTAGTCCGGAGCTAATCATACACAGAAGGGCCTCATGGCGTTGCTCTGCAATCCAAGATGGCTTGGTGTTCCTCGGCAGAGTGGGGATGGGGAGTGGATGGGAAGCACGCAGTCTTTGACCTTCCGTACTACGATCAGCTTTTAAGGAAAGCTATGTGTTTTTCCACAATAGACTCCTTTAAAAAAAAGTCAGCTGGCTTTTCACTGTACAATTATCACTGCCATCACAAATTGCTTTGGTTAGCACTCGAGCATCGCAGAGTGCATGGCTTATAAGGAAATGGCCGTAGAAGGATTTCTGTGTGGATTTCACAGCTCTGCCTAGTGTTTGTGGCTTCCCAAGGGATAATTTTGAGGGCTCCTTTCTGCCTTAAAGTCCTGTATTGCTGAACAGGGGTAAATCTACAAGACAAGGAGAGTGCAAATAGATCATTTATTTTCCTTTACTTTTTTTGCTTTCATTCATTTTGCTTTTCATTTCATTTTTCATTTTTCATTTCATTCTCACTTTTATTCCTGTTTTGTTTTTTCATTCATTTTCATTACTTTTTTTTAAAAAAATGAGGAAAAATTAAAACTCCTTCTTACATGTAATTATGAGCTTCTGGCTGAAGCTCGAGTGCACAGCTGTCTCCATGCAGGGGCCATTTTTAACCTATATTTACAGGTCTTGGGTTTCTGAATAGCACAAAACGGTCTTTGGGCCCTGCCCAATTGTTTCCGGGAACTGCACATGTCTGGTTGCACATGTAAAAAAAGTTCGGATGCAGCTGAGAGCAAAGGCAGTACACATACCCTTCTGGCAAGACCCAGTGGTGTAGTCATAATTCTCTTCTTTAAATCAGGGCTCTAACAAATGCCAGCTAACTAAGCTTCTTATGTTGTTGTTGCCTGTTGCCAGTATGCATTCAAAACCAGGCTTTTTACTGTGGAGTTTGATATTTCATCCCCTTGTCTCTGTTTAGCCAGGGGCCATTCAATATAAATGAGTGTTTGTAATGTAACTACAGCACTACTGTCCGTGAGATAGGAATGCGGTAAATTTAGAGGTGAGCTCATCTGTTCGCTACTGTGACTGGGGAGGGATGGACAAATACAGGCAAGGATCACAAGGCAGACTCAGCTCAAAAGCCCATTGCTTGACCTGCCAGCGGAGAGGGGTGGGAGAAAAAGTGCTGATCAAGGAACCACAAGGAATAAGCAACAGCCAGATTCAGAAATCTGGTGCCCACTGACAGCTCTCCCCTGGGGGAAGCTCTGGGTATCTCAATAGTGTGGTCAATTACTGTACTCCCCCATATCCGCTGGGGATATGTTCCAGGCCCCTCCGTGGATACTTGAAACCGTGGATAAGAGCGAATCCCCCCTGTATGGTTTCCTGAGGGGCCCCCACCCTGCCTCCCCTGCGGGCAGGCATGCTCACCCCTCCAGCTTTTATTTTTCTTTCAGCAAGCTTAGTTTCTTCCTTAAAACAAACAAAGAAGCAGCCTCCATTGCAGGCAAGTAGAACGAGACTAAGTCCTAGAGAGGCTCTGCAAGGTTTCTCTTAACCTTGCAGAGCCTCTCTAGGACTTAGTCTCATTCTACGTGCCTGCAATAAGCAACCAGAGGCTGCTTCTCCTGTTTGTTTAAGGAAGTAACAAAGCTTACTGGGGAAAAAGTAAAAGCCTGGGGGGCTCCCCACAATCCATGGATAACTGAAACCGTGGATAGCGAATCCGTGGATATGGGGGCCCACCTGTACACACTAATATTCATCAGTTCTATCTAGAGCGATTGCTCTGTATCAAGGCCTCGCTACCTCTTGTCTAAGATTACATCGGTGATGCTCATCAGTAACATAAGAACCTTCCAACCGTTCCGAAGAAGGACCTGGGACTTTAAGGGGAGGGGCCTTATCTCAGCGGAAGATCACCTGTTTTGCATGCAAACTGTTCCAGCTTCAATTTCTGCTGGTTGCAAGCGAGGACAGGAAAGGCTCCGCTCTGCATGAGACCTGGGTTGTTGTTGTTGTTCAGTCGTTAAGTCGTGTCCGACCCTTCGTGATCCCATGAACCATATCCCGCCAGGCCTTCCTGTCCTCCACTATCTTCCTGAGTTCGCTCATTTTCATGTTTGTTGCATCGGTGATGCTGTCTAACCATCTCATCCTTTGCCTTCCCCTTCTCCTTTTGCCTTCAATTTTTCCCAGCATCAGAGTCTTCTCCAGAGAGTTCTCTCTTCGCATTAGGTGGCCAAAATATTTGAGCTTCAGCCTCAGTACCTGTCCTTCCAGGGAACAGTCAGGGTTGATTTCATTCAGGATTGACTGATTTGATCTCCTAGCAGTCCAAGGGACTCTCAGGAGTCTTCTCCAGCACCACAGTTCGAAAGCATCTATTCTTTGGCGCTCAGCCTTCCTTATGGTCCAACTCTCGCAACCATACATTGCTTCTGGGAACACCATCGCCCTGACTATACGAACTTTTGTTGGCATGGTGATATCTCTGCTTTTTATTATGCTGTCTAAATTTGTCATAGCTTTCCTTCCAAGGAGTAAGCGTCTTTTAATTTAATTTTTTTTAAAGAACAGTGCTTACGTTTTTTTGATTTACGGCCTGGATTCTGTTATACGTTCTGGATTTCCTATGCCAAATGTCCCCTTGGATTTTATTCTCCTGTGCTTATTTATTTAATTAATACATTTATACCCTGCCGCTTCCCACAATTGTTCGATGTTCTGTTTTTGCAACAGTCGTTGGCTCCAGCAAATAAAGTATTGACTAACTGACTGATAAATAAATGCCCAAGTTTAAAACATCCTTTTTAATAGGTCAAAAAAGAAACAAGGATAAACAGGGGTCTCATTCCTTGCTTGAAGTTATAGCTCAACAACTGTTGCACCATATTTAGAGTAGTGGTCTTCAGCGGCTTGGTCATACCTTGTAGAACCACACCATCATCAGCTCCTCCATTTTCTTGATATTGTTGTCGTTGTTGTTGTTAACAGTCATACTAGACATGCTTCCAATCGCATGACATGTTCCGATGAGGGCTAGTTTTACTGATAAATGATGCATGGGGGCTGCAAAAAAAACATGGCGGGCGTAGGGGGGCTTGAATACTTTGCCTCCATCTTGGTTTTGATCCTGATTGCAGCTCCCCAAAAGACAATTGATGGGGTTTTTCCACTAAAAATAACAGGTGGGGGGGTTGCGATCATAATCAAAAGCACAGCAGATGCAAAGCATTAACCCCCCCCCACTCCCACTCTGGTTTCACCACATTTTGGACCCCTGTCCCATTTATCAATTAAACAAACCCCTCATTGAGCTGTACTATATGATTTAGGAGCATGTCTAGTTTGACTCTTAGGATATTGAAAAGAAGGAGAAGGAAGGAGGAAGGAGGGAGGGAGAGGCGGAAAAAAAACAGATAGGAGAAAGGAGTGATAGGATTGGGATGTTGGCGAAATAAATAAACTAAAATTGTTTTATGAGGGTCCATGTTACAGGTTGGGGTTAAAGAGCCGAAAAGTTTGAAAACTACAGATTTAAAGGATTATTTAGGAGTCCCTAGACCTTCTTTCCCACAAGGTCTCTTGAATTGTACCAGAAAAGTTGCCTCAGTGCGATGAGCAGATCAATTCCCCATTCAACTCTGGCTTGCCAGAGATGTTATAAACAGCTGATTTCCAGCAGGAAGCTGACTTAGCACACACTGGGAACTGGGAATTCTGCTTTTCCAGTTTGCTCCTAAGTGAATTTCCTGCTGATGAAACAAGCTAGATTGATGGGCTAGCTACAAACACAGATCACACGGAGGACAATCAGCTTAGTATATTTCGCTCACCAATTGCTCCAGTCATTGCTCCGTAGCCTAACAGCTTCCAGAGTTTGATGGAGAGAAAGTGGTGCCCTTGCTTCATCTTAAGGGCACAAGAGGTTTGTGGCATGAAAGAAATCAAGGCAGCTCCCCCTATGTAGAGTCGCCAGGTTAAAAAAAGGTAAAGGTGACCCCTGACAATTAAGTGCAGTCGTGTCCGACTCTAGGGTGTGGTGCTCATCCCCATTTCAAAGCCGAAGAGCCAGCATTGTCCGAAGACGCCTCCGTGGTCATGTGGCCGGCATGACTCTCCTTGCTGCAGCGTGTAGCATGCGGCTGGAACACGGAGCGCTGTTTACCTTCCCGCAAGCGGTACCTATTTATCTACTCGCATTAACCTGAGATTCCCGAGGGGAGGGGCCTGATGATGTCACAAGACCGCCAACTCTTGTAGGGGGGGGAGCAAGAAGCTGGAGAAACAGTGTCATTTTGGGCAAACTGGCCACCCTACTCCCATGTGATGCAACAACATGTTCAGGAGATGGTTTGAAATATTCACATCTAATATCACAGCCCTGTTTTAGTTCATAATAACATCTCATTCTCACAGCTCAATCCAGTGGTGTACCTAGGCCGTTTTTCACCCAGGGCCCATGACTATTTGACACACACAGCCATATGAGAAAAAATTGCAGTAGTGAAATTATTATTATTATTATTATTATTATTATTATTATTATTATTATTATTATTATTATTATAGTACAATCTACTACCATGATGGCGAACCTATGACACGCGTGTCACAGGTGATATGCGAGGTCATTTTGGGTGACATGCCAGCGTTTTCCCCAGGGCCCCGACACACCTTATATTTTCGCAAAAGTATTACAGGCTTATCTTAAACATTTAGGGCAGGGATTTTGGCAGACCTCTTTCAAATTATTATCTAATAAAACTCAGCAACCAAAAAGTCACTAAATGTTGTTAAATAAAATGCTATGTGTTCTATAGTTGTTTTCAGTTCAGTTCAATTCAAAATTGCTATTAAAAGTAGCAATAGTCAAAGTACTACTAAAAATTCGGAAGGGGGGGAGCGACACACCAGCAGAGTCAAGTTAGGCATTTTCAAAAATTTTGACACACCAAGCCCAAATGGTCCGCCATCACTGATCTACCACCATGATGCAATCATTCCATGTCATCTCTATCACTCTTCTACAACCCCACCCTACCCTACACACACACACACACACACACACACACACACACAGAGAGAGAGAGAGAGAGAGAGAGAGAGAGAGAGAGAGAGAGAGAGAGAAACGAATGGCACAGTCCAGAGGCGTAACAAGGGTGGAGCAAAGGCAAGTAGTTCTGCAAGATTCCGTTACACTGGAGTCAGCGGCCCCTCCCCCTTGCTGTTGGAGCCATTCTGGCAGCAAAGGCAACACGCAGGACACTCCCCTGTTGCTGCTGGAATGGCTCCAACAGCAAGGGGGAGGGGCCGCTGACTCCAGTTTAACAGAGTCTTGCAGAACTACTTGCCTTCGCTCCACCCTTGTTTCGCCTTTGGCACAGTCCTATGCATGTGTACATACATGCACAGCATTGCAGGGATCCCTCTGGAAAAGCAAGGGAGTGGCCAGGAGGCAGACAGGGCTGCAACCTTATACACACTTAAGGTAAAGGTGACCACTGAAAATTACATGGGAGTAAATCCCACTGAACTCAATGGGGCTTCCGAGTAGGGATGGATAGAGTTGTGTTGCAAGGCGGTGGCTGCATGCCGGCGGCAAAGGGCTAATGATGTTGTGCTTCTTCCTTTTCCTTCTCTTCCTGCTCTCCCCTCCATCACCCATCACAATGGGGGCGTTTTCCCCGTGCAGCCACCAGCTGGGGGTTCTCCAAAATACGAAACAAAACCTGAGAAGACTAAGAGAATCAATTGAGAGACGAAACGGGACCTGAGCGCCCCGAGAAAGAGAAAGACGCACACTACTCTGGGCGGAGAGACAAACCGGGGATCGCAGAGCGGCTCCAGCTGGGGGAGAGGCGGAGCAGCGGTCTGATTTGGGTGGGGGCGCCGGTCCTGTATGCACTTTCTTGGAAGGGATCCTCATCATAGGGCAGTGTAGCGGAAATTTTAAGCAGATGATAATTAATAATGGAGGACCAGGAAGACTGGTGAACAAGGAAAAAGTATGGGTTTATTGTTACGCAGCGCAGTGGACAGCACCCCAGGAAGGGGCACTGACCCTTTGCTCCATGTGAGCACAGTTTTTATACATTTCCAAGCAGAACATCACATGGTTGCTGAGAATGTGCATAGTCAAGGAGGCATACAGGTTTCTACAAGAACTTCGGATTTACATTTTACAGAAGACAATAGGAACAATAGTGGGCTGAGCTAGTCAGAGGACTCCTTGATGGTCCTTGATGGTCTGATCATTGAATCCAGGGAGACTTAATCGAGTTAGCTCTGGGAGTCTCCCAGCTGCCAGGGCAGGGAGCCTTAATTGAGTTAGGCAAATGGAGCCCCCACCCCACCCTCTGGAGGCAGCTGAATGTGTGTGGGTGAATTTCCAGAGAGGGGGAAGTTGCAAAACCAGAGATTCCCTCTGGTGAACATAAGGCAGATATGAATAAAAACCAAATTATCTGCATCAGCAGAATGGGATTCCTCGTGAGTACGTGCGCGTAGCCTTGCGCTTGGGAAGCCGCAGTGCCGTGCACACTTTCCCGGAAGAGATCCTCATTGGCTGGAAGTTCCACATTGGCTGACTTAAATACTCACACACACACACACACACACACACACACACACACACACACACACACACACGACGAAAGGGCATGTGTCTTTATTGACCCCTCGCCGCCCACACAGGGTGACCAGATACAATGGAGGACAAAGTGCCTATACCTTTAACTATTGTACAGAAGAGGGAATTTTGGCAGGTGCAGCTTTTTGCACCCTTCTACTCCGTGTTCCAGCCGCATGCTACGCGCTGCGGCAAGGAGAGTCATGCCGGCCACATGACCACGGAGGCGTCTTCGGACAACGCTGGCTCTTCGGCTTTGAAGTGGAGATGAGCACCACACCCTAGAGTCGGACACGACTGGACTTAATTGTCAGGGGTCACCTTTACCTTTACCTATGATGAGCTGCACCTGCCAAAATTCCCTCTTCTGTACAATAGTTAAAGGTATAGGCACTTTGTCCTCCATTGTATCTGGTCACCCTGCCCTCGTGGCCCACACCACCGCCCCCCCCCTAGTATGTCACTGGCCCACTCCAAACCTCCCCCCATGCAGCCATGGCAAAAAGGGTTATGCTGCATCCGGGGGGGGGGTGAGTTGCAGAGGTCTCCTCTGGATAAGGGAACGTTTGCCTGAGGCAGTCGCTTCAGTTGGCCTCACGGATAGGCCAGCTTTGAATATTACAAACCACTCCTTACAATTCTGGAAGCCATGACTTTTGGTAACCAACAACTAATTTCTTGCAGATCGCCAAACGGTTCAATATTTCCGTTGTTTAATTTTCATGGCTCTCCTGAATCTGTTCCTCGGCTGCTATTTCTTTCACGCAATAGCAGCAGCGATGTACCATGCTTTGATTGGGATGAGACCTCTGGGTCAGTTATTCTGGACTGATTGATAAAAGAAAATCAGAGCAAGGAAAAGGGTCAGAAGATTTCATTCCTTCAATTATGATAAAACACATCAGTGACAGAGATCTCCAGCCGGCAACTTGACTCCGTGGAAGGAAAGCTCACATGACATGGTACATTTCTGCAATATCAGTTTCACAGCTTATCTCAAAAGGGCCTGTAGCCATCAGATCCAACCATGGAACTGCAAAGTCTGTTTGTGTCATTTCTCATATTACCTTCGCATTCTCTCCGAGGAGAAAAGATGAATCACTAAGGAGATGAAAAGTGTGCCAAACCCCTCCCCTCTTGGATGGTTGTCTAATCCAGTGGTCCTCAAACGTTTTAGCACTGGGACCCACTTTTTAAAATGACACTCTGTCGGGACCCACCTAGCTTTATGAGACTTTAAAAAAAGATGATCTAGAAAGAAATATTATAATTTATTATTTATAAGACATATTTTATTTATTTATCTATTTGTAAAGAACTCAATCCATTTCTCGTAATGAGGCAACCCTAATGAATAGCCCCAAGGCTTGAGGGGCTTAGTTATGTGACCCAGCCTTCATCTGCCCCCACTACCTGTCATTGACAGACTTGGGGAAAAAAAAACACCAGAAAAAAGATGCTCAAACATGTATCTCCCTGTATTTACACAAACTTGCAAACTGCAGGAGTTCGGCTGTTTGCAGGGCAAATCAGCTCTCTGGTTGGTGTGAAGATTCTCATGGCTTGTTGTATTTTGTAAAGGAAACGAAGTTATGGGTCTTGCAGCCATGTACTTTATTGAAAGAATAAAGTTTAATACTTGTACTGTTTGTCTGACGAAATTCCTTAACGCCGATTCCCCTCTCAACGAGCTGGAGGACACACGTCCAAGGATTATCCTAAACAGACAAGAAACTCTAGTCTCCGCTGACGTTTCACCCTGCACTTAGGGCCTCTTCAGAGCAAAGAACCTGGCACTAGCCAGTAGATGTGACACTACTACTCCCCCCCACAAAACGGGAGCTAGGAGGAGGTCCTGGGGCAGAGATTTCCACATCCTGGGTGCTGCCATTTGAATCCGTTGTCAAGCACTCTTCAGGCGCTCATTTCCATGGGAAAAAGAACATGTGAAATCGTCCTGGGAACATGCCTGCTTAACCCCTGCCCTGCCAATGGCACATGCGCATTAGCCCCAGACCTCCCTGTGATCATGCATGTTCTAGGTGGTAATTCTTTGCCCATGTTCACCATTTGTGACGCAGAGAGGAACAACTAGACAGGGCTATAGTATCATCATCAGGCCAATACATTTGAATCGATAGTCCGTAGTTCAAGGGTATGCAAACAAGTTGGGGGGGGGGAAGAGATGTTGCTGAAGGGATGAGGGAATGGATTATATTTAATCACAAACAAGGTCAGGGGAGAACAGCGGTGTTATGAGAGAATGACTTTTGCATATGCTGCTCTGACAGGGACAAGGGCAATTTGTCCACAATGGGGATCAGGTTACTGGAGAGACAGCACATGACAAATTAGGATTGGTGCAGATAACACAGGAAACATTGAATCGAAGGGGTCAGAGGCTCTTAAAACTGACATAGTAACTAAGGACAGAAACATATATTTACATCCACGCAAGAAGACGGGAGTGGGAGCAGAGAAGGCTTTTGGAGACGTTTCCAAGGTCTGGCTTGTTATGGAACGATCCCCAAGGATGGAGGAGTAGCTAACTCAATTCCATTACTCTATATAATGATGTCTGGGGACGCGAGCGGAAATTACAAACCGGGCTGGCTTGACAGGAGCGGTGGAAACACTGCAAGAGCTATTTTTAAGGCACTGAGCGAGGAAACATTTGGGAATGCGCTGCAGGACCTCAGGAAGGGGAGCTGGATGTTTAAGGGGGAATCGGTTGAATAGCAACAGTTTATTACTGCCGCAAGCCGTCTTAGCAGGCTGCGTGGGGCCAGGTTTGTGCTCAGCCAAGGATTCGGGCAGCATTTGGGGAACGAGGAAATTGGGCAGGGCAAGTGGTGAGAAGCTGATGGCAGCTTGTGTCTCAGGGCAAAGCAGTAACCCTCTCCCCCACTAGGGGCGCTAGAACTCAGGCTTTGGGCCTATGACTCAGGTTTTTTAAGGCCACCTCAGTGTAAATTTTGGGTGCCCATTTCTTTTTGGCCTGTTTTTTTCGGCCTGCTCTTTACCGCGATGCTCCGATCCTTTCCTGCGGGGCTTTGCCCCCAGCACCAGATTGTTTTTAATCCCATTTTTCAAGGGCTGGCACTCTTGCGACACCGCCAGGCCCCACCTCAGAAAACTCAGGTTTTCAGATGCATCTGGCCAGACAACCCTGTGTTCACAAGCTCTTCGGAGTCTTCCTTCGAAGCCTCGATTTCAGTTTCATCCTAGGCTGACAGGCATCACACAAGACATAGATCTGACTCACTGGACCATGAGAAAGCAGTCCCATTATTCCCATTATTCTTCACTATTATTCTTCTTTACTAGGTTTAATAATCAAACCAGCTGGGGCCATCGGGGGAAGAAGTTCAGAACCCATGAACTGCCATGCTTGGGAAAGGAAAGCTTCTTGGAAAGTGTTGCTGCCTCCAGAACCTACCAGCCCCTGAGTGAGATGGACCACCAACTGCCCTGGTTTACACCTCAGTCTTAGCTGCCATGGTACCCCAGATCTCTCTTTATTTGTGACCCATGGATATTCCAAGAGTTCATCCTCCACAGGGAAAGCAGGGCCCCATGTTTTCTCTGCCAGGCAGCATCTGTGGTGTTGTTGGGAAAGACTGGGATTTAGGGATGAGTGAAGAAAAACGAGAATATCCTTTCGATTTGATCGGCGCTGCGGAGCCGACCGCCAAGGCCTTCTCCATTCAAAATGTCCCTCTCCGAAGAGGACACAAACCAGAGGCTGATTGGAATTAAAAACAGATTCCTTGGGCTGGAATCAGATGGTCTGCTTTGTGTTTGGAAATCGTAAGACCTGCTGGATCAGGCTAAACGCCCAACTAGTCCAGCATCCTCTTTCTCACAGCCGCCCACCAGCTGCCTCCGGAAAGCCCATGAGCAGGAGAAAGAGGCATCCCTCTCTTCGGCTATTACTCCCTGCAACCGGCCTTCAGAGGCACATTGCTACTGAACCTGGAGGCAACTCCTAGCCATCATGACAGACTTTGATAGACCAGTAGCCATTGATAGACCCGTCCTCCGTGAATTCGTCCAGTCTCCTTCTAAAGTCATCCAAGCCAGTGGCCATCACCAGATCTTGCGGCAATGAATCCACATGGTTACTCAAAGCTCCCCTAAAACCGAACATGTCAGCCTTGACTTTTTCCCTGCCCTTTCCTTGGTTAATAATAGTCTGAAAAGCCCTCTGGAGTCAATAGCTATTTTTTGAGTCAACAACTGTTGGAGATTTCCGTATCAGATGCCTCACCTTGGATATTATTCCAATTCAAGTGTCGTTCTAACCTGCAAAGGGTTTCATCAATCAATCAATCAATCAATCAATCAATCAATCAAATTTTAAATGGTCCCTCCTTTGGGTGTGCCACAACCACTGACATTTTGAACCTGAAAATGTCAGTATAACTTCCTCCTCCAGGCATCTCTCCCATTTGCAAATGGGAACTTTCCCCACTGCAGGAGCCTCGGGGGGGGGGAGCTTCCCTATGCCCATGGGAGGGGAGAGAGGAAGCGATGATGGAGCAACTATCTCGGCCAAGAGAGTTATCGCCACGTGACAGGCATGGAGAGATAAGCAATGGACTCTTCTGCAAAACCTGGGGGGACAGGGGCCCTCGGGGGACGGCTCTGTTTGTGGGTAGGGGACATTGGTGAACATCGGCCTTCCAGAGCCCAGCGACACGTGAATGGAACCCCCCTCCCTTCCGGTGGCTCAGCTGCCATTTCAACTTCTCAATCTTTAGTTTATTGGCAAGAGGAGAATAACTGGCTTATTTATCCGGCTCTTCTTGTGACTGTTGTCTCAGGGCCCCTTTCCAATTTCCAGTTCTACATTTGCAGCTTGAAAAGGAAAGAAAAAGCACGAATCCCACCTCTTGGAGGCTAACTTGGACCTTCCCTCCTGCGATGCTCAACTTTCCTTTGCCAGAGCAAGAGAGTAATGAGTGCATTAACTATCCTGTTGGGACAAACATCACTGAAGTTATGGGTTTGTTTTTTTTCCAAGGCGCAGCCAGGATAAACGCTTGAGTCAGGAAAGAGGGGCTGCTGCAACAGCTCCATCTCCAACCCAGCTCAACCTTTCCAACCCAGCAGGTGACTCCATCGGCTCGTCCCCTAGAGAGCTCTTGTTGTGGTACTTGTTGCTACGTACAGATGGCACCAGGGCTAACAGGACATGAAGTCACTAGTGTGACGTGCCAGGACTCAGACAGCTGAGAAAAGGACGTTGGGTTGATTGAGTCAAACACTCATTGCCAGGCCCTGACAACTGGGTGGAGGAGGAAGCTTCTGGGAACACAGCTGGAGGTGCGGAGAACGTCAGGGCAGTGGCGAGATGCCTAGGAGGCGAGGCAGGTCCATGGGACTTTCGGCTCCGTCACAGAACCCATGACAAAGTAGCAGCAAAACAATCCACGGGGCCACCGTGGAGGCTCTAGCTTAGAACTGGGACAAAGTCTTGATTGGCGTTTTGGAATTTAAATACAGGTGTCCCCTGCTTAACGACGGGGATACGTTCTGGAAAACCCGTCATATCGTGAAATCGTCATTAAGCGAGTCCCTCAATGTAACACAGTGGAGTTACAACAGGAAATGAATGGCAAACACAGTGTACATTATGAGTGTAACACAAAGCACAACAAGATTTCTACCTGTTGATGGAAGTAGAAACACACACACAAACACAGAGAGTTAAAGACAACGTATTTTTTTGCATTTAAAATACAGTACTGTAGCTTTAATTCTTTGTTTACACTTTGGGAACCTCCGTCATATATGCGGATCGTCATTAAATGATCCGTCATTAAGGCGGGGACGGGGACACCTGTACAGGAAAATTACTTGAACGGAAAAAAAAACCTTGCAGATCCAGAAGTACAGCCTTGTGCAGTGGTTACCAGTCTTCTGCATTCTTGCATATGTCCTCCACTCCTATTTTCTCAGCTCAAACACATTTTGTTTTGGGAAGATGTGAAGATGCCCTTTAAAGTACTGCCAGTGTGCATGAGATTCCTTCAGGATTCAGCACTTTTCCAGGTCTTGGGTTAAATCTTTCAGTGGGAGTCAAGGAAAAGCATGCAAAGACAGAAAAAACCCAACAACAACAACAAGTTGTCTTGGGGCATCTTCAAATACATTTATTGTTCAATTGTTGCACAAGCATTCGTGTGCTGCAGACCATCAGATGTATGAAATCCTCAGGAGGCAGACTTGTATGTACATGGATATAGTGAAGAAAACGACTGAAAACAGCAGAGTCAAATATCAGACAAAATCTGAATAGTCACGTCTCATAAGAACGTCAGAAGAGCCCTGCTGGATCAGGCCAAGGGCCCATCTATTCCAGCTTCCTGTATCTCACAGTGACCCACCAGATGCCTCAGAGAGCACACAAGGGAACAAGAAACCTGTATCCTGACCCCACTCCCTTGCACTTGGCATTCAGAGATAGCTTACTATTAAAACCAGGATGTTGCATATACCCATCATGGCTTGTAACCTGTGATGGACTTTTCCTCCATAAATCTGTCTAATCCTCTTTGAAAGGCATCTAGGTCAGGTGCCATCACCATGCCCTGTGGCAAGGAGTTCCACAGATTAATTACATGCTGGGTAAAGAAATATTTTCTTTTGTCTGTTCTAATTCTCCCACCACTCAGTTTTAGTGGATGTGTGCCCTAGTTCTGGTGTTGTGCGAGAGGGAAAAGAACTTCTCTCTATCCACTCTCTCCATCCCACGCATCATAATTTTTATTATGCTCATGACAAGCGGAAAGTATATAAAATAAAATGCTAGCATGTTGCTTTCCCTCCACCCCATCCTTTGCTCATAAATGACTTCAGTGCTGGTGTCAGGGCGTTTGGAGGCCTGGGCAAAGCCCTACAATGTCCCTCCATGGCACTGCCCACCTGTCCCCTAAGAATGCATTGGGTGCTACTACTGAAGATTCAGGGGTTGGCCTAGCCACACGGTCCATTTGATGGCCATGGTGGTTTCAATGACAACAACAACAACTGCAAAACGACAGAGTGTCTCTGTTTCCCCCTCTGAAAATGTTGCAGGATCTGTCCCTTCTTCTGCAGCCATCACCCCCCAGCCACCCCCACCCAGAGGCTCCATAGTTGATAGCTAGGATGGAGGACATGAAAGTCTTTGCTCAGGCATTACAGCAGCCTCTAGTGGCAACAGTCACAATTGCAGCCAACCCAGCAGCATCTGAATTCCTAAACATCATATGAACGTACAAAGCTACCCAGAGTTGGCCCAAGAACTCCAGGAGCCGGAGGAGATGTGCCAAAAGCTGCTCCCCCTGGCCTGGCGATGTGCCGGGCTCTGCTCCTCCATCTCCCTGGTTTGGAAAAAGAAGAGGGGGGTGGATCAAAAGAAGCGTGGAGGTAAGCCAGAGCACCTGCGATCTACAGCATCTCACAATTCCTCTTCCGCCCGTCTCCTTCTTCCTTTTCTAATCCAAGGAGTGAGAAGAGGAGGAGGAGCAGTGGAGGTGAGTGAGCAGAAAGAAGCAAGTGGTCACTGCCAAATTTGTGCCGCCTGAGGCAGTTGTCTCAGTTAACCTTATGGATGGGCCGGCCTTGAAGCTGAATCCTTGGTCCGCCTAAGCCCAAGTATTGTCTACGCTGACTGGTACCTGCTCTCCAATGTTTCAGATGGGATCTTTCTCAGCCCTACCTGGAGACAGCCAAGGTTTGGCTCCTCTGCATGTAATGTCGGTGTTGAACGATGCCCCTCCCCAGCTTGGTCACATATCGTGCTGGCCTATTGTCCACCATGTTTCACATGAACAAAAATAATGGAAAAAAAGGGTTACAGCTTGAAGCCAAAAGGACTATAGTACTCCCCCCATATCCGCTGGGAATATGTTCCAGGCCCCTCCGTGGATACTTGAAACCGTGGATAGGAGCGAACACCCCCTCCATGGTTTCCTGGGGGGCCCCCACCCTGCCTCCCCTGCAGGCAGGCGTGCGCGCCCCAGCTCTTATTTTTCTTTCAGCAAGCTCCGTTTCTTCCTTAAAACAGAGAAGCAGCCTCCATTGCAGGCAAGTAGAACGAGATTAAGTCCTAGAGAGGCTCTGCAAGGTTTCTGTTAACCTTGCAGAGCCTCTCTAGGACTTAGTCTCGTTCTACTTGCCTGCAATAAGCAGCCAGAGGCTGCTTCTCCTGTTTGTTTAAGGAAGAAATGAAGTTTACTGGGGGAAAAGTAACAGCCTGGGGGGGGGGGTGTCCCCGCGATCCATGGATAACTGAAACCGTGGACAGCGAATCCGTGGATATGGGGGCCCACCTGTACTTGCGGTGGATCACAAAGCTTGGCTGTGTCCAATGGGACTCTTGGCCTTTCCCCCTTTGACAGGCAGTGCCTGGTTCAGCCCCTTCTCCGTTTCAAAAGGGATTTCCCAAGAGTGGGGTAAGGTAAAGGTAAAGGTATCCCCTGACAATTAAGTCCAGTCGTGTCCGACTCTAGGGTGTGGTGCTCATCTCCATTTCAAAGCCGAAGAGCCAGCGTTGTCCGAAGACGCCTCCGTGGTCATGTGGCCGGCGTGACTCTCCTTGCCGCAGCACGTAGCATGCAGCTGGAACACGGAGCGCTGTTTACCTTCCCGCAAGCGGTACCTATTTATCTACTCGCATTGACATGCTTTGGAACTGCTAGGTTGGCAGGAGCTGGCCAAGCAACGAGCGCTCACCCCGTCGCGGGAATTGAACTGCCGACCTTTTGATCGACAGCTTATGGTTCAGTGGTTTTACCCGCTGCACCACCCATAGGGGTAGGGGGCTGCTATTCAAAGAAAACACAAGCCCAAAGCTCCCTCCCCTCTTAGAGCCTGCAGAGAAGCAGCCGGCTGCCTGGTTTCTTTGGATCCCAGCCACTGGGCGCGCCACAGTCAACCCACTGACTTCAGAGTAGCCGCGATGGAGGTTCATGTGCCTGTTTAGAGGGCAAGACATTTGAGGCACTTAGGAGGACTGAAAGCAAAAGCCCAGGGGCGTTCCCGCTGCCAGGAGGGCAAAGGCAAGGATAGCAAATGGCAAACACACTTTTATGGCCCAGATGTCTTCATAAAATTAATGCGCCCTAAAACAAGAGGACTCTAATTATAACCCCCTGGGGCCTTTTCCACCGAAAGCAGCAGCACCTTCGCCAATGTCGTCATTTCCCCCTTAAACGCCAAATACAGCGCTGAGCTTCAGTTTGCAGCATGTGGCGTTCGGGGGTCTCTCAGTGCCTCGGCTCTCCACGATGCTTTGTCCACACACAAATGTGCACACGCACGCACACAACCTGAAGGGATGAAACTAGACCCACGTAACCCTCCCCCTTCCATCACCATCAGTGTAATTATAACGGCATTAAAAAAATAGAGGAAAATTGCTATAAACCGAGTTTGTTTCCATTCGGCAATAAGAAACGGATAAGAGATATTTTGGAACATGGGCGCTGTCTGCACCGCCTCAGACCAAAGGTCCATCTAATTCAGGATCCCCAACCAGACGCCTCCAGGAAACCCACAAGTGGGGCACAAAGGCAATAGCCCTGCGGCATTCAGATAGACTGATTCTGAACATGGAGGTTCTATTTGGAATTATCAGTGAGTGAATAAGAAGATCCCTCCTGGATCAGGCCAGCATCCTGCTTCCCAACTTGGCCAGATGCCCACAAGCAAGGCACGGAGGTAATGGATCTCCCCTCCCCCCCCCCGATGGTTGCTTGTCAGCCACTAGACTTTGGTGGTGCGCGTGAAGGACAACTACTAACCCTTTTGGTTAGTAGTTAGCTTGTGCTGAGTTTGTTAAGTGGTGGTGTCCATTTCACTCGTCTGGGTTGTGTGCTGGTTTGCATTTTGCATCTTCTGCTTGCTTGCTTTGTTCTGCTCACCTGAACAGAATTCTGAACAGAATTTCATTCCAAAAAGGGAAATCTATAGCTGCATATAGAGGCAGGGGCGTAGGCTGATCTGGTGCGGTGGTGCGGCGGGCCCCAGGGTGTAGGGACGGAGAGGCTCGGGGGGTGGGGCGCGGGCCTCCTTAAATTTGAATGTTTGTTCCCGGTTTTTTTATTTTTTCCGGGTTTTTTTGCAATTTAAAGTGTAAAAAAGGCATGTTCAAAACGTATGTTTGCTTTGCAGCCACTCCGGAAACTCCGGCGCCCAGGCACACAGCCTCTCTCTGCCCCCGGGCGCCGGAGTTTCTGCATGTGCAAACCCACGGAGTTTGCAGGGACATACTGAGCATGCGCAAACACCGGAAGGTTTGCGCATGCGCTAGGAAGAAGATCGTTGCTGCAGCTGCCAGCCTGCTGGAACGTCCTGGAGCGCCCCATAGGTCAGATAAGTGGCTGCAAAGCAAACATACGTTTTGAACATGCCTCTATAATAGAGGGGAATTTGTGGAAGAGGATCGAAAAACACTGCTCCTGCTGCCATGCTGGCAGGAGCTGCCTAGGCATTCATCGAGTACTTTGTGTTCTTGAAGAAGCTGCTTTTGTAGTGAGCTGCAGGAACTGCCAACATCATCACAGAACTAAAGGGCGTTCAGGCTTCAGACTGGCCCCGTCCACTAAGGCTGGCCCTTGGATCCCTCTGGAAGGGCTATGAAGGGATTCCTACTTGGGCTAGGACTTTGCTGAGCAATAAGGACTTCTTGGCTCTGGCGTGTCCATGTACATGACTCTTGGCTCACTGCTCAAAATCTGGACTTCTGGCTTCCCATCTTCTGCTTCATTTCTAACTGCTGGCTTGGCTCTTCAGTCCTGACTGCTGGCTTGGCTCCTCAGCCTAACTTAAGCATTGACTCTGCGTTCCTGGTTTGGCACCTTAGTCCTGATTCCTGGCTTCTTGGTCCTGTCTTCCTGGCTTTCGGTTTGACTCCTTGGCCCCGGCTTGGCTCCTCAGCCCCGACGACCAGCTTGACTCCTCAGTCCTGACTTCCAACTTTGTTCCCGATTCTTGGCTTGCTTCTCAATCCTGCCTTCCAATTCATGGCCCTCCTGTAGCAACTGCACATGGCACAGCCCTGTTGACACAAGCCCTGCCTGCCTGCATTCACCCCAGTCTGCATTTTTTTTAACTACTTCGGGGAAGAGCAGGAGCTGAAGGCATCACCGACACATGCAGGGTACGAGAAACAGATGTACAGTGAATGCACATCATTGGCCGACCTTTAACACCGCAGTCTAAGACAAATGTTCGCAGTCTAAGGTTGGCTTTGCTTCCCCTTTTGGCCTGTGCAATGAGCTCCTTTCAAACTCTTCTCTGGAATTTGTAACTTTCCAGCTCGAAAATGCAAAGAGTGAGATCTCAAGGAGGGAAGATTGGATGATTTCCCAATACGCTGAGCCTCGGGTTTCCTTGGCAAACCAAAGGGGAAAGAGAGAGAATTCCCTCCCCCACCCCCTCCAAGTGCCTTGTTTGAGCCTGTACTCCCAGACTTGGCACCCTGAAATGATCCGTTGTCGCTGTAGCAACAAATGACTAAATAATGACAATTAGCTGAAAGAGCAAAGGGACCTGAGCCAAGACAAACAACACAAAATTACCTGCAATTCCTCATCTTCGGCATCCGCACATCAGTCCCCCCTCCAAACAGCCAATCTTTTAATTAAAATTAATTGCTTATTACCAAAAAAAAAAAAAAAATACACGAGGAATACTGAGCGTGAGACTACCTGTCAGGAATCCTTCCAGCTGAAGCCAGAGCCAAGCTAAATAGCACCCTTTGTGCTTTGCGACGGGGCCCAATTGGCCTCACACCTTGTCACGCCCCAGGTGGAGACACGCATGGGGAGCTGCCACTGCCTCTCCCGGAGGCGTCTTGGGGCAGGTGAGATGTAATGAGGGAGTCGGGCTTCCCGCTGAGCTGAGCTATATAGCCTGACTTGCGGAATCTCTAGGCGACTTTCCAGGCTGAGGTCATGGCACTTCTCTAGTCCAAACATGAGTGCCGCCTGTGTCAGGAAGATAAATGTGCTGCTTCTTCTTAATGAGGACTTGTGCATTGCAGTGCTCACTAGCCCCTATGGAGGGATGCCGATTCCATTTGGAATCCTGTGTTGTGCAGGATGGAATCCTGTGCGATGCACCCTCTGTAGGACAGACTGGATGCTTCCAAGAGATATTGGTGGTGTTTTTTTTTTTTTGCTTTTGCCAGAGTCTTGGGAGCCACCAGTGCAAGATTGCCAAGCACAGTCCGACATGAAATGGCAGCTTGGGAAGACAGAGCTAGTCTCTGTGCAATGCCAAGGCCTGCAGTATCCTAAAGCCCCCAGCCACAGATACAGAGCTTGCCGAGTCAGGAACAACAATTCAGAATTGACTATTCTTGGAGGAAAAAGAACATTTCTCAGGTAGCCCTATTGATGTAAACAAAGAGCCCCCGATTATCCAGGGCCCTTTAAGAAGAGCCCTGCTGGATCAGGCCAAAGACCCATCTAGTCCAGCTTCCTGTATCTCACAGTGGCCCCACCAGATGCCTCAGGGAGTACCCAAGACAACAAGAGACCCGTATCCTGTCACCACTCCCTTGCTTCCGGCATTCAGAGGTAGCCTACTTCTAAAACCAGGAGGTTGTTTATACCCATCGTGGATTGTAACCTGTGATTGATGGACTTTTCCGCCATAAATCTGTCCAATCCCCTTTTAAAGGCATCCAGGCCAGGTGCCATCACCACATCCTGTGGGAAGGAGTTCCACAGATTAATTACACCACAGATTAACTACACATCTTTCCGTTACATCTAACTTGGTAGAACTTTGGATTTGCTCTTTGGTCAGAGAATCATGGGGAAGGGCCATTGTTGGGTGGTAGCATACCTGCTTTCCATGCAGAAGGCCCTGGGTTCAATCTCTGGCTGGATTTCCAGGTAGAACAGGGAAAGATCCTGTCTGAAATCCTGGGGATCTGCTGCCAGTCACTGTGGACAATACGGAGCAATACTGAGATGGGCCAATAGTCTGATCTGATGTAAGGCTTCTTCTCCCTAAACGTATCTAAGGTTGCCGGTCATGCTTGCAACTTCAAGATGCCTAGCAACTTGGTCAGATTTGGAGAGGAGAAATATCTGCGATCTTCCACAAGACTCAGAGACCCAACTTGAGTGCCATAATACCATGTTCCAGTTAAGCCTCATGAATCCAGTCCAAAACACAATGTTTATATCTCTGTAGCTGGATGAATACCAAAACACAGAGAAGCCTTGTCGGAACACAGCTGATTTTTTCAAGAACGGGAAATAGAGTTCATATTTCTATCAACAAAGATGATACAGATTTTTTGGATTATTTAAAGCACAGTGTCTCATTAAAAAAAATTGAAATCAGATCTGGGCAGATCGATATCCGTGGAATTAATTAAGTCGAAAAGGCAAGCCATCTGTTTGCCCGGTCGAGGTGTAACTGGTTCCCTGGAGGCGCCTCTGTCACAGTACGGAGACTGCTCTTTATTTTGTCTGCAACGGGAACTCGTGTGAGATGCTGCAGATAAGACGCCAGCCCTGAAAGGACAGTGCCAAGGCAGTTTCATAATTATGAAAATGCCTTCTTTCTTCACCCTGCTCGATTTAATAACACCTTGAAATTTGAAGCTGAAATCATCTTTAAGAGCTGAGCACAGCTGCCACTTACTTCTCTTCACTGGGACAGAAAGTTTTGTTCTCAATCTGCTTATTATGTTGGAACTGGAAAGGGATGGTATCGCCCCAAACTGTTCAGACTTTGCTCGCAAGAGGGACATGTTGTGACACAGTGTGAAGATTCTTGGATGGTGAACCTGGGACCAGATTCTGTGGTTTGATACTGAGGGGATCGTTGTTTTGCTTTGTTGGTTTTTAAACGAGGCTCCCTTAAAAATGCAGGCACAGGCTGAAGACACACGACACGTGCATTCAAAAGTGCTGCTTAATCACGACTTTGTCTCAGTTCAGGTCATGACCCCTGCTCTGAGCAGCAACCTCGAGGCTTGACCCCAAGGAGGTGGAACCGGCTTGAGTTCCATTTCCAGGCCTCAGCGCCAAGCCAGAGCTGGAAAAATCCCTAGAACAGGAGCTGTTCTTCCACTCCCTGGATTCGAAAATCACACTTCCTGCTTCCAAACTTCCTCTCCTCCACACTTCCCTTTCTGCTCCATTCCCCTCTTCCTGTCAAGTTCGGGGGGGGGGGGAGAGAGAGAACAGCATTTGGCAAGCTTCACCAGGTACCAGGATGAGAACTCTAAATCAAACTCTTGCAGAGAAGATTTCAACCATAAATTCATGGATAAATAAATAAGAGTGGCTTGGAGCATGTGCAAAACCCGAAATTTCTTACCTGGTAATTCCTATTCTGGAGAGAGGAAGTGGGGCATTCTGAGACCCTTTGGGAAGCCAATTTCCTTCGTCAGGAGGCAGGGCCAATCAGAATTGCGTCTCCTTGTGGGAGGGCTTCCGTCATCCTCAGAACTGGAAAGCTGGAAAATCCTCTGAAACAGAACTGATCCACTCCGCAGCATCTTGGCTGCAAAAAGGGAACTGAACCAAACAGAACGCTACAGAGTAGAGAACAATTAGAACGTGATCAACAACCCAAAAGGTTACCATAATAAGGGATTGATAGGGAACTACCTGCCACTTGAAAAAAAATCGGGACACCCCCTGCACCAGTGGCTATGTACGTCATTCTGCCTAGTATTGCCCTGCAGTGCATGACACTGTGGCTGGTGAAGAGGCTCAGATTGAATGAATTTGCTTAGCTTTAAAGCACAGCAAAAAAAAGATGTGGCCGATTCCTGTAGAGAGGAAGGGCCAGTCTGGGGATGATGGAAGCCCTCCCACGAGGGGGAGACTCAACTCTGATTGGCTCTGCCTCCTGACGAGGGAGAGTGGCTTCTCGAAGGGCCTCAGAATGCCCCACTTCCTCAATCCAGAGAATACCTCTCCCCCATTGTGGGCTCACTAGAGCAGCGCTTTCCCTCCTCATTTCATTTGTTTGGAAGTCCTGGACCTCTTTTCCAAGTATTATCTTTCTGCGAGTACTGCTTTTGCAAATCTCTACCGGAGATGGCAGCTGTGCACAGAAGTGGGTGGCTTGCCCCCCTCCCAGTTGGGGTGTTGCTCTGCACCCCTTCTCCAAATTGTGCCTCTTCCAGACAGCCAAGCAATGGCCGAGACATGCTTTGCTCACTGGTGCATTTCTGTCCCCACCCATCTCCTCTTGCAGTGGGCTCAAGCCAAGCAAGGTACGGCCACCAGGGCAGTGGGGATTCATTTATTTTTCACATTTTTATACCACCCTTCCTTCAAGGAGCTTAGGGCGGGGTACATGGTTCCTTCCCTCCTTTTGTCCTCACAACAACCCTGAGGTAGGCGAGGCTGAGAGATAGTGACTGGCCCAAGGTCACCCGGGAAGCTTCGTGGCTGAGCGGAGATTTGACCCTGGATCTTCCAGGTCCAATTCTGACTCCCGAACCCACTACACCATCCTGGCCTGTCATACTGGGAAGTCCCACTAACGGTACCAGTGTCACTGGTTGAAAAGCATAAACCTAGAAGAGGGAACAGACCATAAGGTCAGAAGTCACTGCTTTCAGAGATTTGAGTCCTGGGATCTCTTCTCTCATACAGTACTCGACTTTGGCTTATAGATGTTAGCCTTGGCTCAAGTTGGATACGAGCGAGGTTGATGTAAGCTCGATCAACTTAATGCAAGCTTCGACAAAGCTACTGTCATATCATAGCTGTGGTGATACATATATATAATATATACGCACACATACGGTGGCTCCCCCCCACCCCAGGAAACTCTTCCCAAGTTCACTCTGTGCATGATTAATGTTCAGAAGTTGATCGCAAGCACTCAATCTGTGGCTAATAAATATGTCAAGCAAATCTTGTTCAAGTTATGCATGTTTTTGGGTCGGCTCCAGTTGCGTTTATGCTGAGCCAAGGACATAGAGTGCCCTAAAGAGGTGGCCCAAACTATTTTTCAAAGAATTTTTTAAGAAAGAAGAAAACATTTTTTAACAGCAATCAAGAGGTGGGAAGAGAGCGGTTCGCACAGAGAAGTGGGGGGAAGAGCTTATCTTTTTCTCTGCCTGCCATTTTTTCTGCTCCAAATCCCCTCCTCAGCTTCAAAACATGTGTTGAAGTTACCAGTGGTTGAAAGTTGTGTGTGGGAAAGGTGCATGAGTAGAAGGGTCCCTTTTGCACAACTGTGTAACGTGTAGGCACCCCTTCAAGGTCACAAGAACACATTTCGGTCCCTAACCATGGGCAGTTACAGAGTTGAAACAAAGTCAATCCCTTGCTCAGCTCCAAAGCTGAGTGACTTTGGGCAACTCAGACTACAATCTATACACAGCTACCTGGGAGTAAGTCCCATTGAATGCAATTAGATTTACTTCTGAGTAGCCATGCTTAGGACTGCGCTGTCTGCATCTCTCAGTCTAACCTATCTTGCTCCCCAGGCAAAAGTCTTTCCCAGATGTTAAGTGGAGATGGTCTCCTGCATGCAAAATCTGTGCTCTACCACAGCTATGTTAAGAAATAATTCTCTGTCTGAAATGTTGCAATACAATACTGAAAGATGCACCAAAAATTTCAGGAAAAGTGTATAGAAATGGGGCGGGGGAGATTTGTTTTGGGAGCGCATATAATTTTCATTAGAGTGTCCAAGACAAATGACTGCATCAATGAGGACACAGAGATGCCTTGGCTGTCCCAGGCAAGCTCTGAGGCACACAGACCCTGCCCTACAGCTGGTTCTAATGTTCTGCATTAACGTTATTGATTTATTTAAATAAAACAACAGTTCATTCTTGAGTTGCTGCGAGCACCGCTGGTGAGCTACACGTGACCTGGGCCAACTGCGGGACAGAAAGCATTGGCAGTGTAAAGAGGAGGCCTGCTCAAAGCTGAGCAGAGAAGATCGCAACCGTGGAAAGAGGAGGGGCAAGAAAAAGAGGGAGGGGTATGGGTGTGGACCTCCAGGCCTTCCCCTGGAAAGATTTGGGGAGCAATTCTAGCTTAGTGGTAGAGCACTTGCGGATAGTTTCAGAAGGGCCGCAGATAGACTGCGAATGGCGCAAAGTTGCACTTGTTCCCCGCAGATAAGTGAATCCGCGGGAATGGAGTGCACGGATAACGAGGACCGACTGTATAAGGCAACTTCCTCCTTTCCTATTGATGACAACTGAAGGGTTAAAGCAACCTCACTGCTGCCAACGTTCACCTCCCCCATGCTGCTTTGCGTGGTGGCATCGAACACAGGGCTGGGGATCTCCACTGTGTGCCTCCCTTCTGGAGGGGCTGAGAACACAGAGACGACTGGCCAACGAGCAACCAACAGGGTCCCTGTCGGCTGAAGGCTGACGCCAAATGCAAAATCCCACCAGGTGCCGCTTCTGCTATCTCTGCACACTGTGATGGGGGGAAAAAAAAGCACACAAAGCAAAATTCTTCCTTCCATGCAACTTTGGCAACTACGTCTTCCTAAAAATATAAAACAGGGTTTGGCTTTTATTTTTCTTCCCCTGGGTTTCTGCCTGGGCCACCAACAGAGGAGGCAGCTGCTGTATAAACGGTTCAGTGTCACAGTGCCAATGATGCAACTTCACGAGGAGGGTCCCATTTGCGCAAGGACCTTCAACTGCTCTTTCTTACGTAAAGGCAGAAGAAGAGCAGTTGCAAGTCTTGCGTTCTGGCTATACTGCAACACCCACACGTAAGCAGCCCGATCCTCGGGCAGGCATCAGTTTGCAAGTGCTGTTACTTTTGGGCTGCAATGTTTCAGTGCTTAGTAGAACCAGTTAAAAACCTTTTAGTCTCTCTCTCTCTCTCTCTCACACACACACACACACATACACACACACGTACGTATACATATATATAGGTAAAGGTGACCCCTGACAGTTAAGTCCAGTCGTGTCCGACTCTAGGGTGTGGTGCTCATCCCCATTTCAAAGCCGAAGAGCCAGCGTTGTCCGAAGACGCCTCCGTGGTCATGTGGCCAGCGTGACTCTCCTTGCCGCAGCGCGTAGCATGCGGCTGGAACACGGAGCACTGTTTACCTTCCCGCAAGTGGTACCTATTTATCTACTTGCATTGACATGCTTTGGAACTGCTAGGTTGGCAGGAGCTGGCCAAGCAACGAGAGCTCACCCCGCCGCGGATTCGAACTGCCGACCTTTCAATCGACAGCTCATGGTTCAGCGGTTTAAACCCACTGCGCCACCCGCTGGCCTGTTTATATATATAAACAGCACACACACACACACACACACACACACACTTATTTATTTTCATTCCACTTGCAGCACAAAAACAGTAGATTGCTTCGTAGAACAGGAGTTTGTTTCTCCAGAAACTCCTGTTCTACTATCTTTGAAAGACCTGGTAGCTGGAGTGGAAATAGGATCTTGTATCTTTGCCCCGGCCACAAGTTTCCTTAAAGCAGCCACTGACATCTAGAGGCTGGTGCTTAAAATTACTATGTTTAATCCTATCCCTTTGGTTGAGCCGATCCCTTTGGTTGAGCCGTGACTCATCAGCTCACGCAAGCTGCTTCCTAGCACAGAAAGGGGGTGCTCCAGAAGGCCTGAGTAGACCATGCGCCTGGATCTAGGGATGCCTGCAATTACAGCTATTAGTTGAATACTACTGCACCCTGTGATGGAAAGATGTTAAGGATGCTACAAAGAAAATGACACATTGCCGGAAATATACTGGTACATCAAATTACACATGACCGGAAATGTAGATAACATTGGCCTGAGATTTCTTCTTTTATTTTTTTAAATAGCAGTGTGTGTGTGTGTGAGAGAGAGAGAAATGAGGAAACAGCAGTACAGGCAAAGTTCTAGAGCCCCCTTACCACCACCCCCAGTTCCTCTCTGTTTTGCACGCCCCTCCCAAAGTGCCATGTTTTGTTTTGTTTTTAAATTGTAAACGAACCTAGCACAGCTTGTGTTTTCCTGACAACGTGTCGTTTGACCGCATTTTATCCACAATCTTTCCAGGAGAGGGGGAGTGAGTCGCACAACATCAACAGCCATCCATTTATGCGCCTGAAGCTTCCATTGTCACTCTCCCCCCGCCCCCTTTTTGGGAACATCAGTACAGGAACTCAATAGCTATAGCATTGTCATTCTACCATTCTTGAGACACACCTGCCCGGATGCAACAGAAACAGGAGGGTCAGTCTACTGAGCATAGGTAGTAACCTATCCGCACTGCAGTGTGGAAGGAATATTGCAATTCAGTATGACTGCTAATGGAAAAGCATCAACTGGCTGGGGCTACGAGAAGGAGATCCAGAAGCGCCCTTCAAATCACTCTTTTTTCCACTTCCCCCCAAAATAACGTATATTGCTACAGTCATTACCCACGACGGTGTCAACATGCTTTTAGTTAGAAATCAAGATAGGTTACTCTACAGACAGTGCCACAGGTTTCAGGGATGGGATATGCTGTAATAGTTGACAGAAGCAAAAGAGAACCAAGGGCGATCAGAAGAAGATGTGGGTTTGTTTTGTGGTGTGTCTTTTTTAATTATGCCCAAACCAAAACCAACTGTTCGCAGAATAATCTTTAACTACAGAATTCTTGTCATACAAATTAGAAAACCTGGAAAATTCAGTCTTCGATTTTCTCCAGCTCTTCCATATCTTCCGGATCAAGGCGCTTAATGGTCGTCTCTGAAAGGAGGAGAGGAAATCAGTTTCCAGGTGGTTTTTGGAGAAGGGCGGAGGAGAGGCAGATGCAGAGGTCAGGATTTCTAAGCCACCGGTTCGCAGCAGGACTGTTTGGGCCTTGGCTTCCTCTCCCTGACATACTACCCTTCCGCAATCAGAGAGAGTTTCTTTTACATGGGCATCATCCTACCTGCTGCAAGGTATACCGCAATGCCATTTCTCTACGTTTGGTGCTTCCTTGTATCCTTGGGACTATCATTTTACAGAAGAGGCAGAGGCTGAAAACCAGCATGCCTCTTCCAGGGAGTCAAACTCTGCCCATCCAAGGCCTAAAGACTAACATTTTGCCTTCATGGCTTAAGTTTAGATGATGTGAGCTGGTGTGGTGTAGTCGCAAACTCTGCAATCCTACACATACTCACCCAGAAGTAAGTCCCATTGAACTCAATGGAACTTACTTGCGAGTAGGCACACATAGGGCTATGCTGGAAGAACTACATATCAGAACTTGCTTGGTTTGAAGCTCGCCTCTGCCCTGAACTCGCACTTAGTGGCCTTAGGCAAGCTCCCTGCTCTCAGCCTCAGTCTTCCCCATCTGCAATATGGAGATAATCAGTGCTGGTGTCAGGTTGCTGGGGGCTCTGGGACAAAGTTCCAAGTGAGCCCCTATGGAGAACTTTTGCTCCCTGATGGTGCCACTGCCACCTGTGTTCAGACTTTGTGGGTCCATGGTCAATGCTCAATTTGGCCAACTCAACACCACTCCTGGGGTTTAATTATACTTGCTTACCTTACAGCACTGTCGTAAGGACTAGGTCACGATAACCTACGCAAAGCATGCTCAAAAAATGCTATGCAGGTGCTAAGTATTGTTACTCGATTAGCTCAGTGCTTCCCAAACTTTTTAAAATGACACATTTTAAAATGACACTATCGTGACCCACGTAGCAGTGGTGTTCCTGCAGTAGGGGCTCGACAGTAAGTCGCGCCCCGTCCTAGTACCGCGTTCACGAACCGGAGCGAGGAGGCTCCGCCCCTCGCCGTCGGAGCCATTCCGCACAGCGAAGCCGAACGGGCAGGGTCTCTTGCCCATTCAGCTTCGCTGCGTGGAATAGCTCCGACGGCGAGGGGGCGGGGCCTCCTCGCTCCGGTTCGTGAACGCGGTACTAGGACGGGGCGCGACTTACTGTCGAGCCCCTACCGCAGGAACGCCACTGCCACGTAGCTTTACTTCTGGCCGCCCATCCGGCCCGAAAAGCCCCCCCCCCGCCTCCACGTCCTCCCATTTCGCCAGCCCCCCACTCCCACCCTCTCCCATAGCTTGCCCGGGGTAAAATTGGCCATGTGTGACCTGCTGGGGTAGTGCCCCAGCCTACCTTGCCGGCGTCTGGTTCACTACAAGCAGTTCCAAAGCATGTTAATGCCAGTAGATAAATAGGTACCGCTTGCGGAAAGGTAAACAGCGCTCCGTGTTCCAGCTGCATGCTACGCGCTGCGGCAAGGAGAGTCATGCCGGCCACATGACCACGGAGGCGTCTTCGGACAATGCTGGCTCTTCGGCTTTGAAATGGGGATGAGCACCACACCCTAGAGTCGGACATGACTGGACTCAATTGTCAGGGGTCACCTTTACCTTAGACTAGATTACTGTTAGGGATTCTGTACTCACGGAAGTGCTCTTGAATCGAAAACAGAAGCGGTAAGTTACGCCTTTCAACCATGTTGAACGCCAGGCCCCTCTTCCCAAAGCGGCCTGTTCGACCGATGCGGTGAAGATATGTCTCAAAGTCAGCCAGCTGCAGGACATTTGTGGGCAGGCTGAAGTTGACCACGATCGTCACCTGCTGCACGTCAATGCCTGCAAAACGGCACATGCACACACACCAGAAAGGTGGTTACTTGCCGCACAAATACCAGCGCTACAAGAGCAAGATGGCTGGCCACTCATTTGGCTTCGATGCGTCGGAACTGGTACCTCGAGCGCAGACGTTAGTCGTGACGAGCACTTTATCTTTTCCATCGCGGAATTGCTGGATCACGGTTGCCCGCTCCTGAACCGTAAGCTCCCCGCTCAAGAGGGAGACTTGGTGCCCGTCACGGGTCAGTGCCCAAAAAAGCCACCTGGCATTCAGACGGGTCTAACGGAGGAATGGCAGAAACAATACAGGGAAGGTTATGGCGACCGCTCCACCGAGAGGAGCCCTGCTTGTATCTCGGTAGGTAAAACGTTCAGCATGTTTGCCTGTTCCTCTTACACTGGATTCTCAATAGTGACTGTGCTTGTTAACACCACAGGCACAGACTCAAACCAGATTGACAGCGCAATCCTATCCAACTTACACCACCGGTGTAACCAGCGGGGGAGGGTAGGGCAGGAGGCTTGGGAGGGGAGATTTAAATCCCCTTTGAATGGGATTTGAATCCCCTTTCCGTTCTGGGGCCTCCCATTCTCGCTGCACCACGGGTTACACCGCTGGTGTGCGTTGGATAGGATTGTGCTGTAAATGCAATTCTCTCTTTGGGCAAAGACAGAGGCTCTGTTGCCAGTGTATGAGATCCTGGCCTCTCACTCAAGTCTTCTGAGCATCAGGCTGCAGGAGGCCCTGGGGGCAAAGCCTACATGGGGGTCCCCCCCACCAAGGTACCCCTCCCACACGCATTGGGCACTGTCACCAGTATGGAGGATTCAGGTGCTGGCTGGCTGAGCTCTCCAATGAGCATGCGTCCTTGGCCAGGGCCCGAACTGAGGCCCCTTGATACCATCCCTTCCAGAGAACTTAATAGAGAGGTTGCGGCGATGGTGGCAGCGGCAACCACCAAGAATAGATGGCTAGTCAGTGAAGTTGCTTGTTGTGGACCTCTGTCAATAGGACTGTCCTTAGAACACGCCTGTACGGGCGAACACCCAAAACTCAGCCCTGATTTAGCACATCACCCTGCTACAAGTGAGACATTGGCGGCGCAAGCATGAGACTAAACCCAGAGGAGGCCTTTGCTGCCCAGGCAGTTCAAGGTCTTTGCTGTGGGTTGGCGGTCGGAAGCCAGCAAAGGTCATCTCCCCTGTCTCGGCAGGGATGGTCGTGAGCATTAAGGAAGGGGGTCTAAGGAAAAGTATCCTCAAGAGAGGAGGACCCCATGCGAGTCTGCCCCGGCCCTCCCCAACTACCTTCGCGCCATGCAACAAATTCCACCCCACCTGCCATGAACATGATCCCAGCCCCAAATCTTCACGCACACCCCCACTTTGGAGACTCTCTTGGCCCCTTCTAAGTTTGCCACACGAGGGCGTTACCTGGCAGAAGATGATGGCCTGGCCGACCGTGATGCTGCCGTAGATGTTGCACAGGGCTTTGTACTTTGCTTCCTTATTCTCACACTCAAAATAGTATTGCCTGATATTGTTGAGGGTCAGCTCTTCCCGCTGGAGCTTGATAATGTTGGGGTCAGGGACGATGCGCTGAGCAAAGAGCAGCACAGGGTCCTCAAAGGTCGCAGAAAAAAGGAGCATCTGGCAACTGAAGGGTAAAGTTCTGGGAAAAAAAGAGAGAGAGAGAGAGAGAGAGAGAGAGAGAGAAGGGGGCTTGCTGCGCATGTGCATTGAATCCCCAAATCAACCTGAGCTTTGACGACGTTAGCCGCCGGGGCCCTACTCTCGAGCCTGCTAATAGTGAAGGCTGGTTTTGGCGGGTACCAGCGACAAGGCCTCTTCAGTGGTGGCCACCAGTTTATGAAAGATTACACAAGAGGCAGGAACAGGGCAAGAGGGGAAGTGCGAGGAGCGTGGTGGGCCACAGCAGAGACACTCTAGCCCACCTCTCTCCTTTTGCTCTGTTCCCCAATTCCTTTTTGAATGGGAGGGGGAGGAGCAGCAGGTGGTTGGCACACCGCCAGATAAGGGGAGCATCGTTTTGCATGCCACCTCAGGCAACGGGTGATCTTGGACTGGCCTTGCACAGACCAACCTATGTGTTGGGAGGCACAGACCAACCTATGGGCAGGAGGTGTGGCCTGGAGGTTGAGCTGGTGCCCTGCCTGAAGAAGCTAAGCAGGGTCGACCTCGGTTCCCGCTTGGATGGGAGACGGCAGCTGCTGACAGACCTCGTGAAGACATTGAGAAGGCACTGTGAGAGGGTGGAATGCGGAGGAGTCAGCTAGAGAGACAACATCTAAAACAACTGTCCGAGGGTGAACTGCGGTGAACTGTGAAGCTTGGAAGTGCAGAGCACAAGCCAGAAGGAGGGCTGCACTCGGAAGGGAAACATCTGGAGTATGGAAGGTCCTATATATAAATAGAACAATATTGTAAAGACCCTTATCAGGTCTAGGATAGCCTGCCTATGTAAACCACCTTGAATAAATCTGATGAGAAATCTGATGATGAGAAAGGTGGTATATAAATACAGAAATAAAATAAAATAAATGTGTGTAAGGAAAATGTGTGAAGCAGCCTTTAGGTTACATTGGAAGCCACCTGCACAGACAGACCATTCCCAAGATTTCCACTATTTCGCCTGGTGCCATGAACTCAAGCACTCCCATCATGTTGCCACTCTGCACCCCTCCCTCCACCAATATGCCAAGTCTGGTCCTAGGGGAAGACAATACAAACTGACCACCTAGAAATGACTCACCCTGGACCCTCCAGAACCTCCTCTTTGTCCCATGATTGAATCAGCCAGCACTTCAACGGCTGGGACATGAAACCAACCAGCCTCCTCCCCTTTAATTTGCTACGGAAGGTTTCATGGCCCGCAGTAACTCTCCAGTGTCTTAGTTGTACGGGTAAAGACGCCATGTTGTCCAAAAACAAGAAAAACCTTTGATGTTCAAATGAACTTCAAAAACCACGTACGGGTCTCCTTTGTAGGCAGCCGTGCGTGGGCTGAAAACATTAAAAACCCAAAGGTAAAGCAGCCCCAACGTTTCGTTCCGCTCAAGCCCGGAACCTAGTCATGGGAATCAATCAGATCAAGATGGTGTCACCATCTTGATCACCAGGTTGTCCTGCTAGGTTGGCAGGAGCTGGCCAAGCAATGAGAGCTCACCCCGTCGCGGCTTCGAACTGCCAACCTTTCGATCGACAGCTCATGGTTCAGCGGTTTAACCCATTGCGCCACCCGCTGGCCAAGATAAACATTTAGTAAATAGTAAATAGATAAAGCTACATACGTGTGTCCTCAAGTCATTCTGGAAAGTACGGACGCTGGTATAGTTGGTCTAAAGATCCTAGCTCATATCGATTGCCATATTTAAAAGCGATTCCCCATAACAATAAAAGGCAATTTGGATAACAAATAACCCTGCGCCTAAGTAAGAAATCGGTTGCAAAGCAAGACCCATCGGGGCAAGTCGGGGTTTTAAAGAAACCTTCTTCCTATCTCCTTGAGTGCACTGAGCTCAGCCAGAAAAGGAGTCTACAGTTTTCAGCAAGAACAGTCACGTCTCCAAAAGTCGCCCAAGGAGGAGACACGTTTACCTCTGAATCCGGACACACTGGTCTGAGAAATTCTGCTTGTCGATCATCACATCGGCTTCGTCCAGCACAAACACCCGCAAGTTATCCGTATCCAGAAGCTTCAGCTTGAAGCACCAATCCAGCACGGTCCCTGGAGTGCCAATGACGATCTGATCTTTTATGACAGTCCCTCTTGGAACTGGGAGACGGAGGGGAAGAGATTAATTTCAGTTATGTTGGCAAAGCCGTACTCGACACACTAAGCAAAATCTGGACGGTATTCAATAGCAAAATGTATCCCCCCCCTCCACTACCAAGACTCGATCCAACACTGGTAGACACAAAGATTGGGGGGGGGGTGAACAGCACATGCTGCTTTCCTAATTACAGCCACTTTCCTTAATCCAATACTAATCTATGGCGTGGTGGAACTGAATAGGCTGGATGCCAAGCCGTTTCCAGTCTAGGCCAGGGGTTCCCAACCCCTTCCCGGCCGAGTACCACCTTCGGTGCCACTTTCCTGCTGCGCACCCCCGGAAGTGACTGGCGAGGACATCATCGCCAGTTACATCCAGGTTTTCAGAGGCCAGAAAACGCAGGTAGGAGGCTCTGGCCGGGTGGGAGGGCCCTTGTCAGCACTCCTGAGAGGCTCAGCCAAAGGCAGGAGCCTCTCAGAAGCGAAAACACACTGCTGAAAGCACCGCGGCGGAGCGGGGCCTGGCAGTCCGAGTATCACCAGCAGTCGGCCAAAGTACCAGTGGTGGTACTAGTACCACTGGTTGAGAACCCCTGGTCTACTCTAGGCGATTTCATTCTTAAAGGTTAAGAAAAATGTTCTTGAATGCCGAGAGGGAGATGCAGCCCTGCACTGCTTTTCAACCTGCTTCCAATTTGAGCACACATGCATGGGCAGGGAGAGTGTGCCACTTGTCACAGATACTGACCAGTAGGCAGCTGCAACATTCCCACCAAAATACACCTTCATTGTTATTACGACAATGGATTTGGGTTTGGGGCAAGTTGCAGGGTGCGGTGTCTGCTTAATGGGGTTTTGCTACTGTTTGATCCGACACAAGCGTTTCACTGTTGGGCAGCAAGACTCCTACAGCCCGCAATGAATCAGACCCTCACCTCTGTTTCCTCTCACAGCATACACAACCCCGACGTTGACACAAAAGTGTCCCATCTGCTGCACGACTTGTCCAGTTTGCACAGCCAGTTCATAGGTGGGAGCCAAGCAGAGGCACTTCAGGAGGCAAAAGCAAGAAAAGGAAACTCAGGTGAGGCCAAAAAAAAAAATATCACAGATAGCCGCGGGGGTCCATGAGAAGCCCAACTAGCCACAGTCTGTTAATACCTTTGTCAGGACCAAAATGACACAAAGTTGTGAGCGAAAAGCTTTGAGCTCTTCATCTGAAGAGTCTTAATATGGAAGTGCACGAGAAGTCACACGTGCGTAACTGGAGCAAGTTTCTTTACGCATCCACGTTAACGGTTTAAGCTTCACAATGGCCAGGTATTGGCTGGCGCACATTGATATAAACCGGGTCTGCTCTAGCACGAAGCAGGGCAATGCAAGTTGCTTTGGGTAGCAAATCTGGAACCTCCCTCCCACCCCAGCTTGCTCCCCCTGCTGCAACCAGCAACGTCACCATAGCACCACTCTAGCTAGTCTAACTCTATGGGTGGCAACACTCTAGCCCAACTCTACGAGTGGAAATCCCTCCTCCTCTCTCCTGTAGTGAAGAGAAGAGGTGGCGCAACCCAATATCCCGTGAAAGGGGTGGGGATGAGCCTGAGTCTGTAATGGGGGGGGGGGACACACGGCATTTGATGCCCTGCTTTCAGCACCAAAGCGTCCTGGGCTGGCCCGAGTTATTATAGAAATTACAGTCCATGTGTTTTGTTATATGCACAATTAACTTGATCTATTGAATTAAGTATTAAATACAGTAAGGTTAGGTTGTGCATCAATTTCATGGCAGTTTCCCTTTATCAAGCAGCGTTTGGTTGTTCTAACCTAGTCTCAGAAGGAAAACTGATGCGCTTAATACTACAGAAACAACAACAATACAGACCCTAAGGCAAGAGTTCTAAATAACCTAGGAGCAATCCTTACTTGGTTTAACTAAAAAAACACACACACACCCGGAGTCCAGATTGGCACTGCAGATATCTGAGTAACATGGGAGTCTTATTTTGGAAACGTTACCTGTGGAGATTGGACAGCTGGGTCTACCCTGCTCAGCATTGCCAAAACGAAAGCAGCTGTTTTGCCTGTTCCCGACTGGCTTTGAGCTATAAGGTTTTGGGGTCTGAAATACAGAAGCAATTAACACAACAGATGATCATCGTTAGAGGAGAAAAGGATGCGAGAATTAAGAAGAGTTCTGATTTGGAGGGGGAGTGGAATAACGAAGAGAGAGAATCACCAACAGAAGCAGCATCAGAGACACACTAAACACTGAGGCTGCAATCCTATACACACCCTTACCTGGGAGTAAGTCCCATCGAACTGAGTAGACATGTATAGGCTTGTGCTGTAAGCATAATCAAGACAAGTGGAGAAAACCAAATTGGAAGGATATTTAAATGAAAGAGTTTGGGATGAGAGAAAGATAACAGCACAAAACAACTCAGGGGAAGACCGAAAACAGATGTGACATGCTTTGCTTCCTTGTCTCTTTTTGTATCCCCCCTCCCCCCCCTTTAATCCAATGCAGGGCTCTCAGTTAATTTGACATTTCAACAAAGACTATTGAAATGGACATAGAGACGCTCGGAAACGCTATCATCTTGGTGGAGGCAAAGCAGTGAAGGGGTGATTGTTCGGTCAAATAGCAGAGGACACAGAAAGAGAGCAGGTCATCCATGAGGATACCAAAAAGCAGAGGCACACACGTAACAAGAGAACCAGACGGGTATATTCACTCCAGCAGACTCTGCACGTAGATATATCATTAACGTCTCGGCCGTTTTGACCCTCAGAGCAGAAAGATCAAGGCAGGTACTGTATTTCAAAGGCAGCTAAACAAGGCTGAAAAGGCCGAAAGGACGGTTTCTGAAATGTTTTCAAAAAGGTCAGGGAATTCAGAATGCAAGGAGCAAGAGGACTGTCAATCAAATTGGGGGGAAAAAACACATCCCTTTCTTGGACATCCCTGTGCGCACAGACGCACATGCACCGACAGAGTGGAAAGACAGAGCTCAGCAGGTTAAGCTACCTCTCTTACGCAGAAGTGAAAGGGATTCCCACGTGTTCAAAAAACCGGATAGAAGCCGGCTGAACTATACAGGCGCTGTCAGCACAGTGGCCTGCAAAACCCATTTCTTGAAGCGCAACTCACGGGTCAGCGAGCATCATTGGAAGTGCAGTCTCCTGTATCTTGGACGGTCTGTTGAAGCCCATGGCGTAAACGCCTTGCAGCAGCTCTTTCTTTCTGTGAAAAGACGGCGGTTTCAGGCAAGCTGCTCAGGAGCCTCGGGAGGAATTTTGGGGAAGCCTGGCAGCGCCGCCCTCGAAAGCCAAAGGCTCCCCAATCCCCACGTGCTGGGGAAGCTTTCGAAGGCCTTGCAGAACTCCGAGAACAAGCATCATCACTACCAATACCACAAGAAACATTTAAGCAGAAAAGGAAACACAAGGGACACGTCTTAACAAATTTAGTTTCACCCAAAATTATATCCGATGGAAGCGAACTGCTACACTTTGGTCAGGCCTCAATATATATTACACACACACACACACACACACACACACACACACACACACACACACACACACACACACACTTTAAAAAATGACAAATAAGTCATGAAATTAGAAAAAGAAAATCCCTTCTATTAATCTGCTGCATTTTACCCCCTTTAAAGGGAATAAATGGGTGACAGAAAACAGCTTGTCTGTGTAGCTTGACAGGAAGATCTGTCTTGCACAAGCAACCCAATTGCTATATTAGCGATGGGGGGGGAGCATACTCTCCAAATCAGCTGTTTTCATTGTGCTTAAACTGTGTTTCATCCCCCATGAGGTACATTTAGCTGAACAGCCCCCAATTCCTTTGGATCTCTTTTTCTGGTTCATTGCAACATCGTAGGTTTATCGGGCTCCATGACACAAGTTTACTAGCCTGTTAGCTTACGTCTGCAGAGGTGACGCAAACATGGGAACTACCGTATTTTTCCACTCCCTAGGACTCATCAGACCATAGGACGCATGCATCCCATGGAGCAAAAAATAGGGGGGAAAAGGGTTTTAGTTAAAAAAGGAAAAAAAGGAAAAAATACTTACCAGGGCTTCAGGGAGACCTGCGCGACCCTCTGCAGGCCTCCCCGAATTTCATTTCGGCACTAAATAGCTATTTTCTGCCATTTCCGGAAACCCGAAATGGCCGAAAATGGCCATTTTTTGCCGAAATGAAGATCGGGGAGGCCTGCAGAGGGTCGCGCAGGTCTCCCTGAAGCCCTGGTAAGTATTTTTTCCTTTGGGGGGGGGGATTCACTCCATAAGACGCAGGCTTTTTCCCCCTATTTTTTGGGGGGGGAGTGCGTCTTATGGAGCGAAAAATACGATAAGCTGTTGCAAGTGGAGAATAGGGGGTAGAGGAGAGGGGTGCTTTTCTTGCCTGCCGATTCTCATCCATAAACGCCCTTGCCCAGATATTTAACTAGCTGCCTCCAGATTCTTGCCAATGTCTATGAGTATCTATCAGAGATATAAGGAATGGAGACAAGACATCCTAGATTTTATGTAGGTAACCTACGAGTAGAGCTGTTGCCCAACTAAAGAAAACTGAAGGTCAAATTAGATGCTGTCCAGAACTAGATGTAAACAGTAAGTGGGGAGGTGGAGGGGGAGGAAGGGGGTGAAACTATGGCAGGGAGTAGAAGGGCCTTAGGATTTTGCTCCCACTGTATTTCCGATCCTGCTCCTACCACCACCCTCTCTGCATTACAGGTGTGCGTCGCTTAACGACGGGGATATGTTCTCCGATCCCTGTCGTTAAGCGAATCCGTTGTTGTGTGAACCCAGCTCTCCAGAGGCCTCTTCTGGGTCACACCGGGTCAGGAATCCACTCCAATGGCCTCCACGGGGCTCAGAATGGCCCACGGAAGCGCCAGAAAAGAACTTACCAGAAGTCGCTTTCTAACACTTCTGCGGGCCATTCTGAGGCCTGCGGAGGCGATTGGATTACGGGCCTGGCGCGACCCAGAAGAGGCCTCCAGAGGGCTGGATTTCTGGGTCGTCGCTATGCCGTAAGTCGCTAAGCGACGCAAACCTGTGTTTCATTTTTTTTTTGGGGGGGGGGAATCTCCCTTGGTCATCAATGGAGCTGGAAGGAGAAAGAAGACAAGTAGCACCACAAGAAGCAAGCAGAGCGAGGTCACTACCAGCCAACAGGAATAAAAGGAGCCGAGTGGGGTAGCCAATGAGGGTATACCGAGAATGAACTTTTGAGGAACGCAGGGAGATAAATTGAGCTCTGGGAGTGACGCAACGAAAAACAGGCAGTAGGACGGATGCGGATTGGAAGTTAAATCAGCCATGCTTCATTCCCCACTTGGAGCCCCGTCAGTGCCTATAGCCATTTATGAACCACATGAATGTCCTTCGACTAAAGTTACTCACAAATGCAGCTCTTCAAATGTCCGTACAGAAAACAGGGGTGACTTAGGATCCCGCTGCAAAATCTCCACATGATAATGGGATTCGATGAGAGATCTTCTTATCAGCTTGTTTAAGAGGGACGTTTCTGCTAAAGGTACTGCGTTGTAGGAAGAAACACACAAAAATCAGGATGTTCACTACTTAACACGCAGCCGACTCTTTGAAAAAGAACAGCTGTGAAATCCACACAAGCCTGACTGGAGAGAAAGTCGACACAGGCTTAACTTCTCCATCAAGAACTAAGCCCAAGTATTGCTCGTAATTTTCGAGGGTCCTACCTTTGTCGTCGTCGTCATCGTCCTCTTCCCACTTGTTCGTGTCTAGGTTTTTCTTGCTCCCGTTGCTATTCTCTTTTTTTAAAAAAAGGTTCAGAACATTTAATCACAAATCAGCCAATCTTGCAAAGACAGTGAAAACTAGCGTCCCACAGATAACATAGTGAATAATTCCATGTTGCAACGAAGACATCACACTGATTCAAAGTTAGCCTAATATCCCTAGCTAGCCAGCCCAAGAGAAATATCAAACTCTGAAACTGGTTTTAATTTTTTTTGCAGATTTCAGTGTTTAACCAAAACTGGTTTTATGTGTTTTTATTCCAGAAAGCGGCGTTATGAGTTTTTATTCCAAAATTTTCCCATTTTTATCAATTGTCACCACTTTAAAAGTGTACAGTCGGACCTTTTTATCCACTGTTTTTTTAATCCACGGATTTGACTCAACACGGATGGCAAAACTGTGGAAGAGGGAGTCCAACCTACATTACCTCTTTTTTCAGCGTTGTCAGGGGCCTGCCAGCCACTTCCAGCCTCGTGTGCTTGTCCAAACCGCTGAAAAATGCAGCTGGGAGTCTCTGGCGCCATTTACAGGTTGCTTCCAGTAGTGGCTTTTGTTTTTTAAGTCAGTTTAAACAAACTCAGAACATTCCCTCAGGAGGAGGGAAGCGGCGAAGATGCTGGAAAAAAAGGTAATGTGGCACCGCTCCCGACCCCCCCCCTCAGATTTCATATAACACTTATTTTTATATCCACTGTGGTTCCAGGAACAGAACCCCAGCGGATAAAAAGTTTGTATCGAGTTTGTACTGTGTAGGTGGTAAAGGTTGTACAGTGTCAGCAGATGAAGAATGGTGCAAAATTACATGGTTTTATTTTATTATTTTTTCGCAGATTTGTGTTTGTTTTTAGCAGAAAGCGGTGTTGTGTGTTGTGTTTATTTTGTTATCACCATTTTCTCCTGCCCTTAACTATGAGGTAAAAGCAAAAGGGGTTCTCCAAAGACCGCATATTTATATTTCAGCCTCAGTGCATCAATGTTGTGGAGGAGAAGAGGGGAAGGAGGCAGTCAGTTAACAGAAGGAAGTATAATTGCAAGCAACTCAGGCAGACGACCATGCCAAAGTAAGGCTGATACAAACACAGCGATGCAATAGTAAACAACCACCCTATGTTTTGCTATAGGGTGAAGATTCACTGCCACAAGGCAAAGTCAGATCCAAGACTGCAGTGACTCAGGGAAAGTATTCAGACACCCAGAATGCTCACTGCTACGTTAGGGAACAAGAAAAAAGCAATTTTCCAGCTCTTCCCTAATAATCCCTAGCACAAAATTCACCCCTCCCTCCCCCACAGCTGAAACCCAGAGTCAACATTTGCATTGAGTTATCTACCAAGATCTCTTCCTTGCTTAGTAATAGCCAGTTAGGATATTTTGTCTCAATATTATATACAGGTGGACCCCCATATCCACTGATCTGCTATCCACGGATCTTGGGGAAACACCCCCCCCCCCCCGGCTTTAACTTTTTCCCCAGTAAGCTTCGTTTCTTCCTTAAACAAACAGGAGAAGCAGCTTCTGGCTTATTATTGCAGGCAAGTAGAACGAGACTAAGTCCTAAAGAGGCTCTGCAAGTTTAACAGAAACCTTGCAGAGCCTCTCTAGGACTTAGTCTCGTTCTACTTGTCTGCAATGGAGGCTGCTTCTCTGTTTGTTTTAAGGAAGAAACAAAGCTTGCTGAAAGAAAAATAAGAGCTAGGGGGGTGTGCATGCCTGCCCGCAGGGGAGGCAGGGCAGGCAGGGCAGGGGCCCCTCAGGAATCCATGGAGGGGGTGTTCGCTCCTATCCACGGTTTCAAGTATCCACGGAGGGGCCTGGAACAAATCCCCAGTGGATAGGGGGGGGGGAGTACTGTACATTACTCCACAACTCCTTCATCACCCTCGTTTGCCCGTTCAATTTGAGGGCAACCCACCTTGGCTAAGGCTGCAATCCTATACACACACTTACCTGCGAGTCAGTCCCAGGGCAGGGGATTTATTTCTGTGTACACATGCATAGGATTGGGCTGTCAACCCTTTCGGAGCTCTTTGCACTCTCCTCGGGTTGTCAGCCTCTTGAATAATTGCCTTTAATGCTTCTTTATAAGCCCTCACACTCTGGGCAAACTGCTGGAACATCTGCAAATATTTCTGCGTCCAACGACTAGAGCTGAAGGCACTGGGACAAAATGGCACCATACCCCAGCCTGGCTCCTGAAGGCGGCGTCCTGAGGGTTCAAAGGTCATGCTGGCAGACCCATGCAGACCCCAGGATATACTGCACAAGATGAAGACGCAAGTGCTGTGCTCCCTGCATGCCTAACAGTGCAATCCACGGCAAATCTGCCCAGAAGTAAGCCTGCTGAGTTCAATGGGACTTTCACCCAGCTAAGTGTAGATAGGATTGCAGACTTACATTTATTAGCATCTACAGTTCACCAATCCAAAGACTCGGGTTAGTAACAAGGTTCGAAAACAAGGGCAAGGCACAAACCAAATACAAGGATCGCCTTACCTATAGAGGCAAGCTGCCGAGAAGCCTTGAGGTTCCTCCAGGGAATGGGCACCTGCGGAGGCTGGAAAAGGGAGAGGAATTATCATACGATGACCAAGACGAAGACAACCCTTTTGAGAGACCATGACTCAGTGTAGCTGACACAGCAGACACACAGGCAAGAGGTCCCGTGCAGTACAGATGGCTGGCAGGGAGACGAGATGCTAATGAAGACAAGGAAATGAAAATGGAAGAGACATAAACTGCAACAGGTCAGGAGCAGTGTTGCAATAATGGTGGAAGGCTAGCAGGGCAATAGGAACCGGAGGAGTGGGGAAAGGCGGTTGTCAGGAAGAAAGATCCGGACCCATGCTATCTGTGCCTTTTAAAATGGTGGTTCTCTTATGTTGAGTAGCAAGAGAGCAATTGCTCCTTTGCATCACAGTAGTGGCCCCCCAGAGTGGTTGTGGAGCCAGGATGGTGTAGTGGTTCTGGTGTCAGACTTAGACCTGGAAGATCCAAGTTCAAATCCCCGCTAAGTCATGAAGCTTCCTGGGTGATCTTGGGCCAGTCACTATCTCTCAGCCTCACCTACCTCACAGGGTTGTTGTGAGGACAGAAGGAAGGAACCATGTACACCACCCTGAGCTCCTTTGGAGGAAGGGCGGTATAAAAATGTGAAAAATAATTGTTTACTGCCATCTCCATTGTGATGTTTGTTAAGATTGTGAGCCCTTTCTGGAGAGGGAACCATCTTCTCACTTCTTTTGCTATGCAAACCATTTTCTGAATTTTTCAGCCCAAAAGTGGTAGGTGTGCTTGGCTGCCATTTATACACAAACAATAAATTTGGGACTTCCACATTTTTATACATATACATGCTGTATATGTGTGCACATGTGCACACACACAGGTTGTATAACTGCAATTCTATGGGGCAAGCTTCACTGAGAAAACCCAGAATAGCACCAGGAGGGTATACGATCAAAACAGGAGAAATTGGTATACCATAGTACTACTAGACATCTTAGTTCAAAATAATTGCAGCTCCTTTATAAATGCTCATCCATACATACTGCTTATTTTACTCTATTCTACAGAAACAGCACTTCAGTGTGGGGGATACAGCTAGAAGGAAAAATAAGCCATTTCTGTTGGCTCTAGAGGTTGCTACACCCCCCACTACAGTGTCCTGGAAATCTTAACTAACGTAGAAAATAAACTTGCCTTTAAAATAAATGAACCATAAAAACCTGGGACACCCAGTGTCAATTCCCCACACAACAATGAAGTTCTATAGTTGACTTGGTCAGTCACTCTCCCTCAGCCTACCTCACAGGGTTGTTGTGAGAATAAAAAGGCAGGGCAGAGAATATATACCCGCCTGAGCTCATCGGAGGGAAGGCGGCATATGAACACAATAATAAACATAACTTCAAAACTCTCCCCACAATACTAGCAAGATCACCAAGAAAATTTCTGCCCAATAAAACCCCAATGCTACAAGCCAAATGGGCCCAGCTGGGCAACTGACATGCTCCTACAGACATATACACGAGCCTGATCGTGTGAGCAAGCGAATACAGAATGCTACAGGAGGGCATCCACCATCTTTCAAAACAAAACAAAACAAAATACGACATGGCCTTATACCACATCGGGAAATATCAGTATTTCGAGGTCAGTATAGTCAACAGTGATTGCTCGTGCGGCCATGCAAGGGTTTTAAGAAATTAGCAAGGTACTTAAGTAAGTGAGGCGGGGGAAATAGATCCAAATAAAGGGTCACGTCGAAGGAGAGAAGAGGGAAACAAGGAAGGAAAGGCCAGAAAGGCCAGTGGGGAGTCGCCAGTCTCAATTCAAGGCGCTAGTCCCTCGTCTCCTCCCTGCCTTACTCTCCGAGGCTCGCAAACGGCATCCTTCGAAGGGCTCTCGCCGCCTGGCGACCCCGCCAAAGGCTTCTGCCTCGGCCACATCTCCCCCTGTCGCTACTGAACCAGCTCCGACGCCTCCAGAGCACGAGGCGAGGAGGAGCCACCGCTGCAAACGGCGGTTGTTTAGAAAGGTCAGAATGAGGCTGGGCTTTGGGGCCTGCAGGGTTGCTATGGAAACGGTCCGGGCTGCAAGGCTTTGTGCTGCGCGTTCTAGAATGCTGGTCCTTCACCTGGCGACGATGGGGAGGGGCGGGTCCCGGTTCCCCCATCGCCTGCTGGGCTGCAAGCCTCAACGGACCCTTGCATGGGAGGAAAAGAAATCAATCAAGCCAGCCCTACGCGCTTTTCCTCCAGCTAGAAGCTTAACTTAGCAACTACTACAAGTTTGTGGGCTGCAGCGTTAATGCCCGCTTCTTTCTCTTAAAAAGATTGGCCACGTTCATGGAGGAGGACCCATCTTATCTAGCGGTGGTGGTCACAGAACCTCCATATTAGGGGCAGTATATCTGAGTATGTGTGGTCAATACTGAGGCTAAACTATATGGATCGCCCGTTTGTTTCATGCCCTGCTTATATGACCTCCCAGATACAGCTAGTTGTCTGCTGTTGAAAATAGGATGCTGGACAGCCTGGACTAGAGAAGTCTGATCCTACAAGGCTGCAGGTCTATTATTACAGTCCTCCTGCATATAGTTGAACTTGCCCCAGGATTGGAAACGTTAACTTGCTCTTTCTATGACTACATTTCCCAGAAGCCTCTTCTGTGCGATGTGAGGTCAGAGTTTTTAGGTCATTTCCTGCAGGGAAATGAGACTGGTGGCTGCAATCGGAGGCCTGTTCCCTTCTGCTGCAAGAGGTAGGCGCACGGTGATCGTGCCACGAGTTTGGGAGTTAATGTAACTCTCTGGCGGTCCTCACATAGGCAGTCAACGAGATTGGCCAGATTCTTTCTTCTCCCTTAGGAAAACAGACGTCTTCAGGTGGTAGTACGTGAAACTGTCTTCCTTGATGCTCCTTCCGTCTATCCCACTTTTGCAGAACAGAAACACCCGCAAAAATCGTGTCTTTTTCGGAAAGCCCCATCTGGATCCAGTCTACTTCTAAAGTAAGGCTGTAATTTTATGTACGCTTACACGGGGAGTAAGTCCCACTGTGGAACTTGCTGCTGTGTAAAGATATATTCCCCTGCATGCACGTTAGGAAGTCAACCCCATTGAACTTGTTGGAGTTTAATTTGGCATAAAAAGTATATAGAGTTGGGCTTATTGTCGCTAATGGTGCTTAAAAAATGGCATCAGTCTCTAGTGTTTGTCAGTTGCTCAGGCACTCCTTACATTGGCAGGTCTGTTCTGCAATACAGCAGGTTTGCTGCCCCTTGCATTTTCTGCTGTTTAGTATCAGCCTTTTGATGATAAACTAAGGATAATCAAGAACAAATAAAGAAATATGAAAGGATATGGACTTGCCAGTGAGGAAGCTATAAAGCCTACAAGTTTTATGCAAGAAGTGGAGAGTAATCAGCTGTCTCCTTAAACCAGCCAGGAACTTCATTATGATGGACAAAAAAAGTATCTCAATAGAGTAACAGTGCAATCCTCAACATAACTAGTAAGTGTATTTAGGATTGCAGCTCTAAAGACTTACTGTGGTCCTTCATATAATCCTTGTGAAGTAGGCTCTAGTTTGTGAAAGTTTCTTTCTCAAGACTAGTCTGGGGCTGCTGCAACTGATTAATGTAGCTATCTCTCTGGAATTTGTCTGGACTCTGAATGGAAATGAGCAACAGGAGCTTTAGAATCAAGGCACTTAATGAATCAAAATCATAGGCTATGTGGGTCGGTAAGAAGAAAAATCCACATCCAATGGCAGGTGACGCTCCAGTTAGCACTGACCAAATTTTTTTTTTAAAGTCAAGTTTTGAATTATACAGAATTCCTTATCAGGCAGATGGTAAGCAAATACTGTAGATACAAGGGCAGGGAAAAGGGGGGGGATGTTGGAAGGTCACCAATAGTCTGTCGCTCATCAAATAAAAAAATGTAGTTGAGGGATTTCTTACAGACTGGAATCAGCCTCTGAAAGCAGTAATTCATGCTTAGCTAATAACAGCTATATATTGTTTTACAGCAGTTGTCTGGGTTCCTAATCTACAGAAAGGGGAAAAAAACCTAGAAATTGTAAATGGAGTAACTGGAAAGGATTGTTATTTCACAAACTTTTAATTTATTCCACACACTCAGAAGTTAAACATTTTTTAAAAAGTGACATCACAATAAAGTTCATTGCTTTAAGAAGTAGTAGCAGGTTTAAAAGATCTTTTAATCAAAATAAAGAATATTTTCCTTGAAATGTACTTCAGTGGACTTTGGTTTGAATGTCTTCCACCTAGTTTCTTATCAGACAGTTATGGATACCATGTGCTTATACCCAGGGCTAAATAGCCTGGGAAAGTAAAGGCCTTTTCTGCCTCAACAAGCATTCCTCTGGAACACTGAACGCTAAAAACAAGCTTTGCGTTTTAAAGGAAACTACATAGCTTAGCTGCCTGTTCAAAGCAGCTAGATTTGGGCGATGCTAAGCAACACAGCCATGTGGATGGAACTATAAAGACTAGATTTCTAGGAGTGGGAATTCTTAGGTATGACACCCTTTGCTAGGTCACAGCGTATTCCCCAGCGTAGGGCAGACCGCTTCTTCTCTGTAGGCACCAAGTAATTGTTGGGACTAAACACAGGCCGAGCCCTAGCTGGGAACTCTGTCTTGTAGAGCATTTGTTCCCGGATACTCCAGCGTACACCTTTCCGGAGATCTTCTCCTGGCAGCCGCAGCGATTCCCAGTCATGCTTATGCTCCAAGTAACGGGCGACCCGGTCTGTCTTCATTCGGTTTTGGCTCAGCTGATCGAGCCTGGGCAAGATGAAAGATTTGGGGTGGCCAGTCATGAGCATGTCCTGCCTGGAGGATGCAGTGCTACGGCTCTCCTCGCTCATTTTCCAGGAATAAGGAATCTCAGACTCAGGGGAACTAGTTAGCTCACATTCTTCTTCAGACTCCTCTGTCTCTGGTCCAATATTCAGCTTGAGCATTCTGTGACTGAGGTCCCTGTACTCGGGGTCACTCGGGCTGACAGAGTCTGGTTCGCTAACGACAGACTCATCGGTCACCTGAACTTCTCCGTCAGGTCTTCGCCTCAGAACCTTCCTTTTCATCATAGGTTTCCTAGCAACATGCAGATCTTCAGGGATCTCAAGTTGCAAGACAGGTTCTGCGTGAATATTCCTGATAGTTGCAGGAAGCCCAGGCTTGGGCACAGAGGCTACAGAGGCTCTTATGTAGGGGTCCAGCTGAGGAGGGATGCAAGTCTGTCTTGGGCCGTCTGTTCCCTGTTCTGCACAAAGGCGGATGAAGGCCATAGCAGCTTCTTTGATCTGGTCTTCCCGGCTCATTGAGGTCCATCGATACCGATCTAGTCCCATCAGTGCTTCCATTACTTCTTATTTGGTACAACTACTGATTCTGTGTGTGAGAGAGAGGTTTATTATTGCACAGTGTCTAAGCCAGGCATGCATTATACCTACGCAAAGGAAGCTTTACTGAGTAGTATTACCATATTTTTGACAGGAATGCACTTTTGTTTAAGCTGGAATCCAAAACAAAACGCTGTGTGCAGCTACGTTATGTACCGTGAAGGGGAACATTACAACATGGTCAGCCTTTCCACAGGAGTAACTACCAGCAGATTTTAGGCTGTGATCTGGGGATCCCAGAAACTCTGTTATCATATAGAGGTTCCTAATAGATTAGTTAGTAAGTGTATGAAAACAGGCACTAACTGCTCAGTCCTGAAGAGATATCATTAAGCCTAAACATGCTATGTAGAAAATAAATGCAGGAAGTTGGGTAGCAGATCCCAAATCTGAATAGTTCTGCAATTACTGGGAAGATTTGTGCCCTTCCTATGCAGATAAACTGCTACTAAGTGCTTGTGTTGCTCCTTCTGTAGGGATTCTCACTATGGCTGAAGATGGTGCAGAAACAGAGAAGCTATTGAAGAGGGTCCAGGAATTGGAAGAGACTGTGCGGAGATTGCAAGAACGGCTTCTAGAGAACAAGGAGGCCACAGACACAGGAGGCTGCCTTCCGACAACCGGAAAGACCAAGAAGCGGCAGCAGCGGCCATTTGACTTTAGTGCCTATGGCCGGAGACATGTAGCACTGAGGATAGCCTACCTGGGCTGGGGATATCAGGGCTTTGCCAGCCAGGAGAACACCAGCAATACTATTGAAGAGGAGCTGTTCAAGGCCCTAAGCAAAACCCGACTGGTGGATAGTCGACAGACATCCAACTATCACCGCTGTGGGCGTACGGACAAGGGAGTGAGTGCCTTTGGGCAGGTGAGCGCTACATGTGTTGGACCGCTCAAGACGTTTAGATACCAAAGACCCTGGCTATAGTGTGGAACCTAAGCCTTGTAATTAAACAGACCGATACTTGATTCTTTGGACAGCTGACAAAGTCAGAATTCAATAGCATGAGATAGCCTTGTGTGAGCAGTTCCAAGAAATACTAAAAAATCCATCTGTACAATAAGAACTCAAATATCTGTTTACTGAAAAGTTAGTGCCCTGCTTTGCTTATCATCCAACAATTGAGATAGCTTTACATTTGTGGATCAGCGTATTTAAATTATATAAAGAAAATGTTTGCTTTCTGTTGCAAACAGATTGCTTAGGAAAACTAGTACAGGATAAACAGTTACTTTGAATCTAGAAGTTATTTAACAAGGGACAATGGATGTTTTCGGTCAATAGTTGATGTATCTAAGGAACTGGACTATAATTCAGAACTGGCATCTTCATTAAGATAGAGTTAACCTGCAATTCTCCAGGTTTACCACCAAATTAGTTAAAGTAGTTTACCACCAGTTAGCACATAGGTTTACCACCAAATTAAAGCTCAAATAGTAACCAAGATAAACTGTTACAAGGTTTACCACCAAATTAAAGCTCAAATAGTAACCAAGATAAACTGTTACAAGGAGTTCTATCTAAACAGTTCTTAATGGTTCAGTTTAAAAATAACCTTGTCTGTCTGTCTTTAGAATTTAACAATTCTCCAAAATGTTTCAGGTGATCTCCTTGGATCTCCGCTCAAACTGTTCAGAGAAGGCAGTAAATGAAACTGGGAGTACCGAAAAAGACAAAGCCAGTAATGCGTCAGAGGAGATCCGCTACACCCACATCTTAAATCGGGTGCTCCCTCCTGATATAAGAGTACTAGCCTGGGCCCCAGTGGATCCCAGCTTCAGTGCTAGATTCAGCTGTCTGAAAAGGACGTATTGCTATTTTTTCCCTCGTGCCGATTTGGATGTCGTTCTCATGAATGCTGCGGCTCAGAAGTTTGTGGGGACCCATGACTTCCGTAATCTATGCAAGATGGATGTCGCTAATGGCGTGACCAACTTTGAAAGGACAATTCTTACTGCAAAGGTACAGCTTGTGGATAAACAAGAGGAAACAGAGCAACAAGACCCTTTCCAAATGTATCAGTTTGAAGTGACGGGCCAGGCATTCCTCTATCACCAGGTCCGCTGCATGATGGCTATCCTTTTCCTGATTGGACAAAGGATGGAGAAGTCAGAAATAATTGATGAGTTGCTGGATATAGGGAACAACCCTAGAAAACCACAATACAGGTAAGACTTGACAAAGACTAATAGCTGTGTTAGTTGCCTGAAGAAGCAATCTAGGAAGCTGCCTTACTATACCAAATCAGACTATTGGTCCATCTAGCCCAGCCTGGTCTATACTCACAGGCAGTAGCTACTGTAAACCTTAGTCACAGGCCCTTCCCAGTCCTGCCACCTGAAAACCTTTTTAACTGGGATGCAGGGGATTGAAATAGGGACCGTCTATATTCAAAGAATATGCTCCACCTTTGAACTATGGGCCCTCGCCATATTCAAGTGGTACTGGAAGGATGAGTAGACTTATTGTGGCATCAGATCTTATGCAACAGCCTTGCCTATCCAAACTCCTACCTTAATACATCTATTTGTCTTTGGGATGCTCCTGGTCTGTTCTTTTTCCACTAAATGTTAGTTATCTGTATACTGCTTTAATTCATGACCGGCTGATCTGAGGAACAGATGTCACAACTGGCAGACACAGTCTCTCCATGATCTCTAGTACTCTGAGCTGCAGGCAAAACCACATCAAGGCCCTGTTGAGAAAGGGCGGGGAAGGAAACTGTAGCTGCTCAGTAGGGTGCTTTTGAATTGCATCTTCTTCTACTTAGGCTCATGGCACATGTGCCAAAAAGGTTGGGGAGCGTTGCCTTAATTGTATGTGATCATTGCTTCATCTCACATTAGATTACTGTTACAATTAGGTTAGTAGCTTTCTACAGGCACCTTTTGCTTGATCATCCCAGTGATCAAAACTGAACTTTCCATCACTTGAGTTCTTGAGGCTTATCAGACAAGGATATTAGAAATGGTATTTGACCTTGGATCTGTTTAACTGAACTGTGTTAACAGAACCAAAAGCCCACCACATTAGGTCCTCGTGTTAGCACTCCCTTGATGCATGAAAACAAGCTAGAGGTGAAAAATGCAGACTCAACAGTTGATTAATTGCTATATCACTAAGGCTGCAATCCAATGCACGCTCAATGGACATGCATGGGAGTGCACTGTAAATATACTTTTCAGTTCATTGTGCTCTGAGAATTGTTTATAAACCATTGATTTTTTTATTCTGCTATAGCTGCATAGAGTGAGAGAATGAGAATGGTGACCCCCAATAGGGATGCCTTCTCTATCCGCATCAAGACATCCAGCATATTCAGTGGGGTCCATTTGAGTGTCATGCAGACATACTACTGCATATACTGTACATCTCTTGCGTATGCCATTTCCAGTCTAGCAAGGGATTGGCTTATGGTTGCCTGCATGCATGTCCTTCCTCAACGTCCACACAAAGCTATTTGAAATGTTCACTTCTTGTTTTCTCTTTTTGGTAGTATGGCAGTGGAATTTCCTCTGGTTTTGTACGATTGCGAGTTTGAAAACATCCAGTGGATCTTTGATCGTGAAGTCCAGGAGTTTAATGTCACTCACCTACAGCAGCTTTGGGCCAACCATGCAGTTAAAACTCACATGCTGTACAGCATGTTAAAAGGGCTAGATTTTGCCAAGATACCTACAGAGACAGGTAGGAGAAGTGGGAGTCTGTCAACTTCTAATTTTTAGTATTTCTGGGTCAGACTGACTTTAGTCCAAAATTTGCATCTTTAAAATTGCACTGAGGACAGAGCAATTTGAGCATATTAGACATTTGTTAGCATATTAGACATTCTTCTGGCTAGATGGCTGCTCTGTTATGTTTTACAGGATCAAGCAAGACTGATACTGTTCTCTGGAGGGAGATGAAGCCGCCAATCCACAACCAAATAAGTGCTTTAATTGAGGGCGTGAAAGCCCGCCACTACAAACCCTTAATGGATCGCCCGAAATGTGAAGATCTGGAGTCTCGCATCAGTCATTTTGTGAAGAGAGGACGCATTGAGCTTCCACACTTGAAAAAAATAAAGCCCTCTAAAGCAGATGAACAGCCAGAAATTAAGCTTGGCCACAGTGATTCTGCAGAAGCAGCTGGTGCAGTCCCAGAACAAGCTGCAAAGAGGGTGTGTTTGAGTGCAGATTGAGTCCTCCGGATCCTATTTGGCTACATCCATACTCTATCTTACGGTAATTAAGTGCTTATCCAAGGGGTTAAAGTAATAATTTGATGTATAAGTTTTCCACATTTTTTTAAAGAATAAATGTTTTGTTGCAATATACAGTATTGTAAAGCAAATACCTTTGAACTGTTCTAAAAATCTGCCAGTGTTTTTTTCTCTGCATTTACTTCCAAAGACTGCATATGCTCAACATATTTCAGCTAAAACATTCAGTTATAAGTAGCCTTACCATAGTCCCGGTATTCACCGGGACAGTCACGGTGGGGAGCCCAGATCCCAGGCACCTGGCCAGCCCCCTCTTCGTCTCGGCCGGCTGGGACTGCCCCCCTGCAGCGCTAATGCGCTGCCGCTGCCACTTCTTCGTCCGGACCAATCCTGGACTCTTTGAGCGCTTCCGTGAGGCTAGGAGCACTCCGGAAACGTCGGACTTCAATCGGACGTTTCCGGAGTGCTCCTAGCCTTGCGCAGAGTCCAGGATTGGTCCGGACGAAGAAGTGGCAGCGGCAGCGTATTAGCGCTGCAGGGGCGCAGTCCCAGCAGGCCGGGACCAAGAGGAGACGCGAGATGGAGAAGACAGAGACTAGGATGGAGAGGCAAGACAAGAGGAACAAAGGCAAGGAACATTAAGGGGAGGACATGGAGTGCAGGGCATTAGCAGGGAGCAGGTGCTTTTGCCCTACGTGACATAATTAATTAGATCCTCAATGCATTCAAGATTTGGGACTCACTGCCTGCCTGCGTGCCTAGATTCACTTCAAGGAAGGGCAGGGGAGCAGTAATTGCAAAGAAGGGAGCATTGCAAAAATGTCAGATCTCTGCCTGGTTGCTTTTCTTAGTTTTTACCCCTGTTTTGGTAACAGGTGCAGTGGATAACTCTGCACATGCTCAGAGGCATGGGGGGAAAAGGTAAAATAATTATTTAAATTGATTTTATTATTTATTTAATGTTGAGAATTAATTAGTTAATGTTGAGCTGTCTGGACACGCTCCCGTGGACAATTCTGGTGGACACGCCCACTTCCAGCAGACACGCCCACTTCTGGCGGAAGTGACATCACGGTTCATTGACCCGCCTCCCATGATGTCACTTCCGTCCCCCTCGGAGTGCCAGAAAATCTGGTAAGGCTAGTTATAAGCAAATACAACGGCCTGATTCACTAGAAGGCAGCTCCTTATGGAGCTGAAGAATTTTTGTTGCAATATATTGTAAAGCAAATATATTAAAGCAAATGCCTTTGAACAGTTTCAAAAGTTTGCTAGTGTTTGTTCTCTCTGCATTTGCTTCTGAGGACTGCATATGCTCAATGTTCTTAACACTTAGTCTCTTGGGTAAATATGGATAGGATTTCAGCCTATCTCATATTTACCCATTGACTATGAGACTGTCACGACCTGCACCCTTTCAAACTGGAGAGGGGTGCCCTGCTGGGTTAGTGGTTTGAGAGTGTAAAGGGTGCCAGTTGTGGTAGTCTCATTATAGTATTTGCATAGTATATTTCCACCCTCCTTTGTGACACTTACTTCTGAGTAGACATGCATAGGATTGGGCTGTTAATTATGAGCAACTTGTTACAGCTACCAAAGCAAATACAAGGGAGGACCTGACTTGCTAGAAAGGCAGCTTTATAGCTTAAGGAGTAGCCCTAGCTAATACAGCACCTGCTTTGCAAGTAGGAAGGCAGGGCTGCGTCAGGCTCCTGGAGAGGAGCTGCTACCAGTCAGTGTGGGTCAAGGGGCTGACTCAGGCAAATGCAGTTGCAGCTGGAACATATGGCGTTCTTGCCCTCGCAACAAGCACCCTGTGAGGTAGGCTACGAAGTCGTGCCCGAGCAAAGATTTGAACCCAGCGCTCTTAAGTCGTCTCAATCAACCACCACCACCCCAGCCCTGAGAGAAAGCATGATAGGAAGAGGGGGCGCTTTTGTCTCCAGCCCAGCGTTCGGTCAGGAGGCGGCTGCGCGCGCTCGTTCTGACGGAGAGAAGCGCCTGTGCCGCCCGCTCGTACCTGCACGACGTCCGCTCGGTTTCTTCCTGTACTCGCGCAACGGCCTCCTCCTAACGGCCGTTATTTAAACCGAAAAAAAAGGGCACGAGCCACCGCCGGCCCCACCCCTACGCTGCCCCAACTCGAGCCGCTCCCATTGGCTTAAGGCGCTGGCGTCTCGTATTCTCATTGGCTCGCCAGTCTTCCTTTTCCCTCCCCCCGCCCTCCGATTTTACAACAACACAAACGTCCACTTTTATTGGGCACGGCGGAGCGCGGCGAGTCCCGCGCCGCAATATCATTGGATAAGAAGCGAGAGGGGCTTTCCCCACCCCCTGACGGCAGCCTCTCTCGCTCGCTCGCTAGGGTTCTCGGGAAGAATGGCAGCGTCTCTTTGGATGACCCCCGCCTCCTTCCTCTTCTGATTTGACGATTGGCTAAGCCTCCAGCAAATGAAAAGCGCTGAGGCCGCTGGCCGCACCCTTTTGGCTACTGAGCTTGTGAAGGGCCCCAAAGTAAGATGGCCGCGCAGAGAGGCGTCGCTCGGTCTATTTTAGAGTTGGCCGCGAGATCCGCAGGACGGCCTTTTTCGCTTAGCCCGGGCGCGACAGGTGCTGCTGCTCTAACCGCCGAACAACTAGCGGAGAAAATACGGGCTCAGAAGAGGCAACAGCGAAAGACACCGCTGGAAGAAGTGAGTCGGTTGAGGGCAGCAGGCCTGGTGGTGGCCTTTTATATCCCGGCATGCATCGCAAGGAGCTGGGTAGAACTACATACCCCAGCATGCACTGTGCCTTCGACTCCCTTTAAAGCTCGTGGCAGCGCCTAGAGTTGTATTTATTTCAACATGTTTTTCTCTCTTATCGGTTATTTCTATTTACTTTATGTGGGTTTATTTCCCCGTCCCAAAGTGCCTTACAATGTTTCAAAAACAATTGAAAGGTCTGATATTTACCGTAGGTGGACGCGTTCATGGAGAGTCTAGCAGAAGGTGGATTCAGGGGCCGGCTGGTGTAACATATATTAAAGGTGCCACCCATATTAATGCCATGTTAAAGATGTGTAGAGCCTTTACTCATTGAGCACGTTCTGTATTTAATATAATTGTCTACTGTTTCTTGACGTAAGTGTTGTCAAGATGGCGTGCATACAGTTGAGTGTGTTGATGTAGTAGTAGTGTTGACAGTAGTAGTCAAAAGCAAAGTTCCTAGTTGCTTATAAGCAAAAGTGCTGTGTATAAATCGTGCATTGGCCACTGTTCTTATCAGTAGTTTTTTGTTTTTAGAACAGTAAATGTTCCTGTTATTAGACTGCCATTTACATGCGGGCACAGAAGCTGCATGTTAAAGGAATTGACTATCCTTTCCTTCCTGGCTGTTTACAGATCCCAAAAGACCCGGTACTGAGACGTGTGCGTGAACTTGCCCAGCTCACCCAGCAGTTGCAGCGAGTTCACCCTAATGTGTTGGCTAAGGCACTCAAACAGGGAATCCTCTACCAAAATAAAGAGATTGTGGTGATTAACAAACCTTACAGCCTCCCTGTTCACGGTGAGAGGAATATGGTGTTGGCTCTCTTTCCTTATAATGTTAATGACAGATCTTTAGAGTGAGTTGGTATTCTGAAGGGTTTTGGTAACTATGCCAATGTTCTCTTTATAGTTAGGGCCTCTGAAAGCTCTGAGTAAGCTAGTACACAAAAATGTTCCTTGTCAGTTTCTGATGCTCTTTAGTGTATGTTACAGGCAGTGTATGATCTTACAGGCAGTGTATGATCTAACTGGATTCTACTGACACTACTTTAAGCACTTGGGGTCCATGTTTAAATATTTCTATGGCTTCTAGACTAAGCTTGGCTCTATAATTATTCTCATTACATAGCTTGACAGTGTTGTCAAATCTAATATCATGGTTACCACCAGGGGACAGCATAACTAGGTCATGTCCCGGTAAATGCAGGGTTTCCGGTCTTTTTGCACGCCAAAAATCTTCTTTTAAAAGTAGCAGCACTGCGATGGGAATTCATTTCCATCTTCCTGCCTACTGAGGCTGTGTTTCTTGCATTTGAAAAAGTTCATGGACAATGAACGAAACGTCATGCGATAGAAGTTTTTTGGAATGTTTTTATTGTATTTTAATTGTGAATTTCAAAGGCATTTTATTCACATGTGTGTTTTAATTGACTTTTGAAGCCATCCAGATTATACAATTTTTACATTTTATAAAGCTATTTTATAACCTGAATCCCGGAGATGCTTCGATCTATGTACATATCTTTCCAAAGTTTTCAGGCCTTGGAGTGCAGCTGCTCTGAGGAAGGAAATCCTAGGAAAAGTATGTTCAAGGCTGTTACTGTTTCCCACTCGTGTCCCAGGTGGTCCCGGGGTTAAAACATCAATCTCGGACGTGCTGCCGATCCTGGCAAAGATGTTGGACGGCATGAATGCAGAGCCCCTGCATCTGTGTCACCGGCTCGACAAGGAGACCACAGGCGTGATGGTGCTGGCACGGGACCAGGACACTGCACACCAGATCCAGGAGCTCTTCAGATTGCGACAGGTGGAGAAGAGATACTGGTATGGGACACTTGAGTGGTGGTCAACTGGTTCTGTTTTGCAGCTTCAGAAAAATCCTGGGCTTCCCCTTAGCCAAGACTCACTGTAGGGCTGCGTCTCTGGGGCAGTGCCAGTTAAGGGGGGGGGACACCCCAGGATCACACACCCTTCTTGCAAGGAGAGCTGTTTGCCATCGCATAAGGGCTGAAATGTTCGTCTCCGTGACCTTTTGCAGGGCCATCTGCATTGGAATGCCAGAGCCAACAGAGGGGCTGGTGGACATTCCCATTGTGGAGAAGGAAGTGGAGAGCCAACAGCCGCACTACAAAGTGAGTCTGCTTCTTGTCAGCAGTGCCTGGATCGTTCGAGCCAGATCTTCTCACAGGAGCGTTTTCTGATATTTTTCTTTGCTCCCCAGCACCAGGGCACATATTTATTATTTCTGCATTATAGTTGTTAAATCTGAACGTGAGTTTTGGGTATACTGTAGTTGGGTGACAAGAGCACCTGCTCTAGATGGGCCAGTGATCTCGCTTAGGGTAAGGCAGCTTCCTATGTATTGCAGCAGCTTCCCAGTTCTATAATAATAATAATATACAGTATTTATATACCGCCTTTCTTGGTCATTGGATTTCTCCTCCGACTTTAATCCAAGGCGGTGTACATGGGCAGGCTATCCTAATCCCCTTGGGATTTTTTGCAATATATAAATGTCCAATCTTTCATGAACGGCTACATTCCAGGTGGTATCCTCTTGCAGCCTGGCTTTTTTCTGCTGGCTGGCGCCTCCCACACTCGACCAACGCAGCTATAAATCAGCCCTCGAAAGAAAATGTCTTGAGTGCTTTTCAGTCAGTATTGCACCAGGCTTCTCCTACTATAGTTATGCGAACTCCGGACTGTCGTTGCTATTTGTATCAGATGGGGGAATCGTACAGTTGGGAGGGAGCCTTGTAGTTCCTCCTCAGTGCAGGAAATCCAGAGTTGGGACATCCCCAACAGATGGCCAGTAAGGGAGAGCCCACCACCTTCCTAGGTAATGGGTTCCATTGTCAAAGTGCTCTGTTCGTTCAGAAATTCTCCAAATGTTCAGCTGAAACGTACCCGCTTATAATGTAAGGCCATTGGATTTAGTCCTGACCTAGGGCTGTATTTAACTTGGTTTTGTTTTGCTAACTGGGCAGAGATGCATATTTTTTTAAGTGACGTGCCTCTGACATTTGGCAGGGGGTGAGCAGCTCTCCCCCGAGGCTGTTTGCTGGTGTTTCTTCTGCATCTTTTTGATGATGATGATGATGATCAGTATTTATATACTGCTTTTCAACAAAAGTTCACAAAGTAGTTTACAGACAAAATCAAATGAGTAAATGGCTCCCTGTCCCCAAAGGGCTCACAATCTAAAAAAGATGCAGAAGAACACCAGCAACATCCATCAGAAAAGACACTCTGCTGGGGTGAAAGGGGGGGCAGTTACTCTCCCCCTGCTAAATATAAGAGGAGCACCAATTGAAAAAGTGCCTCTTGCCCAGTTAGCAGGGGTTACGATTATGAGCCTTTGGGGGCAGAGAATCGTTTATTTTGCAACATAAACCATTTTTTTGTGAACTCCTTTGTTGAAAAGCAGTGTGCAGATAGCTTTGAAGGTGTTGTGTGTTTATTGCAAGGTCAGGTCCTTCTGTTAACAAGCCTCAGTCACATCATGCAGTGCAATGACAATGTAGGGTAGCTTGGACAGGGCTCTATCCAGGTTGGCATGATCTAACTCTCCCTCTTTCCCTGCCTTGTTTGCTGTCTAACTTCCTTTGTCATCCTCCTATCTAACTGTTGGTTAGTGACGGGAGGCGGGTGCTGTGTGGCGTGAATCACTACCACGATGTAACTAATATCTCTCTTTGGTTTAGATGACCCTCGCTCCAAATTATCGCATGTCTCAAGAGGATGGGAAGATGATCAAAGTGCGCCGACGCAGTGATGCCCATATGGCAGTGACCCGGTACAAAGTTCTGAGTAGCACAAACTCTTGTTGCCTCCTTGAACTCCAGCCAGTCACAGGTAAGGGCTTGTGCGGATCCCTCTTTGCAGGAAACACAAGTGATTGGTGCTTCTACGAAGGCAGCAGTTAATCTCTCAACTGTAACAATGTGTGTGCTAAGAAGAACTAGAGCAGATAGCAGAATGCCCACACTTTTTGATAATGCCCCTCCCAGTTAGGGGCAAAACGTTGGGACAAAAAAGTTTGTTTTAATAAACCGTGGCTTATAAACCCGAACAGCGATTGTATTCATTTTATGGATTGGTGCTTCTGTTTATCAGTCCTCTCTGGGTCTTTGTGCTTTGTTCCACTAGGTGTGGGTTTCCCTTCCACAGTTAAGATGGGCACTTAGGGGTGTCATTTAATAAGACAATGCGGCAATCTTATTAACTTGGGTTTTTTCCTATGATGCTGTCATGTAAGCTAGCTGGATAAACCAGTCAAAGCTCGCCCTTTCCCTATAGGCAGACTATATATGGACCTCTCTGAGCAGCTAATTTCCAAAAATGAGGAAGCAGGGCTGTTTGTCTGTCGGTAAGATGTCATTTTCTGTCCCCTTACCTCTCTACACAGGAGTGAAGCACCAGCTCAGAGTCCACTTAGCCTATGGCTTAGGCTGCCCAATCCTTGGGGACCACAAATACTCGCACTGGAGCAAGCTGGCACCACAGGTAGGAGAGACGCATTTAAAAGGAGTCTTTGGGCATGAGGTGTAAGAGTCTCGACGGGACTCAATAGTTGCTTTGCATGTCTGGCTTACAGTGCCTAGGAATGCATGTTCGTTTGGAGGTGGCAAGTCCTACTCGCTTCAGAGGCCCTTACAAGGAAGGGACTGCAGCTGTAGCTGAGTTCTAGAGTGCTGTCTGGAGCATTAATTTCTTGCTGTTCTGCACTGGGTGGGGAGTGGGGGGCAATGTCTCCTGCAGCTCCTGGTTCTCAGTCACGGGGAGAGGGGGTCCCAAGACTCCTCTCCAGGCCTCAGGGGTTCGCACTGCCACCCTGCTGCCCAACCTCTGGGCCTCGAATTTAATTGAAGAGGTTCTTCCTGTTGCTGCTCAGTCGTTGCCATGTCCTTGTTGCCTTTTCTGCAGAAGCTTCCCCAGAGCGCCCTGAAGAGGCTGGGTTTGGAACAGGCCAAAGCCCGCCACCTCCCACTCCACCTCCATGCCTGCCAGCTCACGCTGTCTGAAGGAAATGGCAGCGAGGAGAAGAAAACCCACTTAGTCTGCAAGCCGCCTCTCTTCTTTGTACGCTCCTTGCAGCGACTGAAGTTGGAGTTTCCAGAGTTGGAAAAAAAGTGAGCAGAGGCCTGGATTGCTTGTGTCGGAGAAACTGAGGTGGTCAGGTGTGGAGTGGAGAGACATGTTTCTCCCAGAAGCCTGCAGTTGCCCAGAGACCTGTTTCTCCCAGAAGCCTGCAGTTGCCCAGAGACTTGTGTCCTGTGCTGAGATCTGTTTACTTGACCAAGGGAGTGGAGATGGGGATTCTAAGAGTTGGATTTACATTTTCCATCAGAGCTGGATTGTGCAAAGATGCAGCAGGCTGTGCAGTAATGCACCTGTCGAAACAGCAACTGTGTGTGGATTGGGAGGCGAGAGGTCCAATCCGACACACACAGCTATTCTTCTTGAATGAATTGTACTATGCACCAAGTAGGCGTGATCTCACTGTATGCAGAGAGAGAAGGTGAGGGATGCCTGCAGATGGTGTCGTGTAATGACCGAGAGCTGTGAATCGTGAAGTCTCCAGCTTGCATTTCACCTCGCCCATCTGGCTGCTGATAACCACCCACCTCCACAGGGTTGTTGTAAAGGTCACAAGATGATCTATGTGAATTGTTTTAAATGTTCTAAAGCAGTTGTGTACAGTAAGTATTAAAAAGAGATGCAAGCGCAGTCCCGGAGTTGGGTAACTGTCTTGAATTCACTGTTAAAGCTGAGGGCTTCTCTGTCAAACAGCTTGCAGAGTCAATGGAGCAATCTTATTAACTTCGCTGGGTTTTCTACTTGTGACACTCTCATGTATGATGCAGGACTATGTGGGCTTTGCTCCTATGTTTGATTTTTTTTTCTGCTCCCAATGGCAATATTAAAGCGAGAACCCAGCTGTCTCTCTTCCCCCCCCCTCATCATTACTGCTTCACACATTACAGAAATTAGGCAGTGCAATTTGTATGATGAATTATGTATACACACAGTATTTCATATAATGACATACTACAACTATATGTACATTTTTAATTATCTGTATAAGCTCTGGTCTCGTTGTGCCCAACTAAGGTTCCGAATCTGCTATGATTTCTGGTGATAGAATTTCAGAATACTGAAGACCCTAGTGCTCTTGCCTATTTCCACTGGAAAAAATACTTTTTTGTTTTTAAGACATGCTGCCATTCATGCATCAAACAGAAAGTCACTCTAGTACAGGCTGCAGTCAGAATTGTATAGCCACAGTTGTCTCTGTGAAACCAATCAATGCTCTTTTATAGATTATGCTCCTCTGTAGGTACAGGGTGCCTGGCCAGCACCCTTCAGTTTTCTGTGAGATGTGCTTTATTTAAAGCACTTACCGGTAAATAAAAGTTTCTAAATATCAGTACTTGTGCCCTGTTCCGATGAGCCTTTGACAGTATTGCTACCCATCTTGTAATACAATATCAGACCCAAAATGTATCCTAAAAATCAAGGGCCTTAATCCATGACATGATGGTGTGCATAGTCTTTCCACGGGTTGGAGATTGGCTGCGGGAGGGGGCAAGATGAGAGGACACCTCTGGAGAAGAAGGATTTGGCAGGGCGTTGTGCTGTCCAGATCAACTTGCAAATCAATATTTGTTACAATCTCCAGAGCTAAAGGGAAACATGATTTGGGGGGTCCCTAGTTTGATCTTGTTGTGTAGTGCAGGAAGTGTCTGAGGAAAAGATAAGTATTCCCTCGGCTAGTTTCACAGGGGCTGATCTGCTAAAGCTATTGCCACAAAGCCAACAAAAAGGCTTGGAGCACCTTAAAGGCAAAGCGGTTTATTTCAGCACAAGTCTTGGTTTATTTATCAAAATGTGAGGTTGCCTTACTATCCTATTTTTTGAAATGCCATCCATACACCTTGCAATCCATGTAAAACAGTAACCTCCATTAAAACTGGTGAATTGAAATATCAGTAGCAATAAAAAAAAACAATAAGCTAATGCACAGGAGAAACGTAAAACCAAAATGCAACTTAAGGAAAGTTAACAAAAGTGGAACAAGAACGGTTTCACTACCTGTTTAAAGAAAGGGCCACGTAGGAGCCCACCAGGCCTCACAGAAGGGAGTTTTGCAAATAGAGCTGCCCCTGGAAAGACCCTCCTCTGTTTGTGGATATCCCTAGGAGGCCCTGGTTGCTCCTATGCTCAAATTGATTGCAGTCTCTGAAGTTGAACCCACAGAGCAATTTATTTAAGCAATTGATGGAGAGGACCAGAGTCTACAAATGCTCATGCTGAAATATGTTGCTTGGCCTGTAAGATGCTACAAGCCAGAGTACGACCATGATCATTGCCAGAAGCCATCCATGCAAACAATTCCATCTCTGCTAGCCAGCGTCTCTGCTGGCTGGTCAGGAGGAGTGGTGTGGGCTGTCGCATTCACCATTTTGCAAATGCAGACGTTTTGTGTTTGATCCTCTTAATTGGAGCCAGCTGGGTGATCCTTGGTGGAGGGGGGTTGGTTGAATGCAAAGTGACTTGCTGGCAAAGCAAAAGGCTGGAAGGGGGGCTTTGCCGTAGCTTGAGTCTGCGCTAAACTGCTGCCAGAGCAAGGTTTTGGACTCTGATTGTGAAAGTGTTCTTCCTTTTGGGTCTCTGAAATAATTCCACCATCTCCTGGAGTTTCCCTAAAGAGTTTCCCTAATGCTAGCGCTGTGGCATTCTCGATATCCCTGCAGCCGGTCTTGCTGTCAAGTATGGAACAGGCTTTGCCAATCCGACCACATACATCAGCGGGTACCACGTGGCTAAAAATACTCTCTGTATGCTGGTGTGAAACCAGAGCGGGGTTATCGTGCCCCAGCCCACCCTCAGCTTTGAAAAGGAGCTAGGCCCACCCTTGTGTGTTTCTGGATGTAGAAACAAACCCACTGCTTGAAATACATCTGTTTATGAAAGAGAGATGTAAAACCACAAGAACCCAGCCTTGCCTCGCTGTGCCTGTGGCAGGCAGACCGAGGAACGTGGTGTTCCCAGCAATCGCAGTGGTCTTCTGCATGTTCTATTTCTGGAACCGCTGGTTGTCATTGCCTAGTGGGGAAAGGCTGGCCTTGTCATTACCATTTGGTTATGCAAACAGCCAAGGCTGTCATTTTACAACTGTCCAGGTCTTCATTCTCTGCAAATAAAGCGTTCCGTTTTGAGAGGCATCTGTCTCAAGCCGGCTCCGGCTTAGATGCTGTTTGAGAGTTGACTGCACTCTGCAGTTGCATCTTCTCTGCTCTCGGTCTGGACTTAAGGAATCATGTCGATTGCACACACCGCTGGCGAGTATATGCTCTCGGATGCTCTGCTTCCAGATCCAAAGGGCTATAGGGCAAAAGGGCTTCGCTTGGAGTTATCGTGTGACCGCATGGTGAAGTTCATTACAGTGGGGCTGCCCCTCGTCCTGGTGTCTCTGGCATTTGCACGAGAATTTTCCACGGGTACGTTCACTTTTTGTTTACTATTTATTCCTCTTTATCATGGACACGTTTCCGAAATCATAAGACGGCCACAGCAACGAAGACGCTTGTGCAGCCAGTTGCTAAATATTTTAATTCTGGTGACCGCAGCTATCACAAAATATCTCTATTGAGTAGGTTTTCTCTGTGCCAGGTGCAAGGGAGTGGCAACAGGATACAGGTCTCTTCTTGTCTCGTGTGCTCCCTGAGGGATCTGGTGGGGTCACTGTGAGATACAGGAAGCTGGACTAGATGGGCCTTTGGCCTGATCCAGCAAGGCTTTTCTGATGTTCGTATGAGAAACCATCAAATCTTGGAATATTGGAAAGAATAGACAAATTCTGGATATACAGACTTTAAAGATACCTACTGTAAGGCCCCATGGTCTCAATTTTGAGGACGGCACTTGCAGCGTAGTCCTCTGCTTGTCTACTGAGAAGTAAGCCCCACTGAATTCAATGAGACTATGCGTTTTAATCATAACTCTGCTACTGATGAAGATGGAAGCCAGCTTGTTTAACATTAAAATTTTAAATGATGTTCCACTGTTAGGAGGCAAAATGCACAGATATTCTAATTGGAGCTGTGAATATCTCCTGTGTTCAGGCTTGGGGTCTATAGAAATGTGGCCAGGGAACATGCCACTCTGTATGTGGTTATGCCTACATCTGACTTAATTGGGCTGAAGTTACCAAGCTGCCACAGGAATGGAGAGAGAATGCCTGTGTGAGGCTCGGTGGATCCATAGGGAATAATGAAAACCTTTTTCTCCTGGCCTGCCTTGACTCAAGGTACCTTTTGGGGGTTTCTTAAGGATTTTAGCTGGCATATGCAGCCCAAACAGATTCTTGGCAGCACTGGTGTTTGTCTATCCCAATAGTATCCATGGCATTTTACAAACAGTGAGGGTGCCTGGGGGGGGGGGAGTGCAGAACATCTGGAGGAGAGGGGAGCAAAGGTTCCAGGAGTCGGCAGGTGGTGCCTTCCTCCTCCACCCTTCGAAACCTGGTTGAATTATAGTGAATTTGTGGGGATCGTGCCCCCATTATCCCATAACGATTTGTGATACGTCCACAGTTATTGGAATCTTGTCTCCAAACTTTGGTTGAGAGGTCAGAAGCGGACTACTTGGGTTTGTCTGACAGCTTTGGGGCTGGGAGTGGGGACAATACCCTGTTCACTGGACAGGAAGACCTTCCGCTTTGGTTAAGCTGCAGACCTACATTGGACCTGCTCTGCTTAGTGCTTGGTGGGGACGGCGCTTGAGGCTAACGGCTCTGTTCCCTTCTTGCCTTTCGTTCCAGGCTCCCAAATCAGCTGCTTCTCTCCTGCCAACTTCACCGGGAAGCAGGCAGCCCACGTTGATGCCGTGTGCTGGGATTCCTTGCTTCACTATGACTCCAGCACTGCTGGAGATTCGGGATCCAAGTCCCTCTGGGTGTTCAAGGTATCTGGATTGAGGAAATGCCTTTGAGTTTCGAAGGAAGGATTTTGGGAGGAAGTTAGCAGATATATTTAGACAATGGCTAGTGTCAAAGAAAAACCAGCCCCCCAAACATAGTGGTTTGCCCTAAACATTGTGTTGCAAACAGCCACTTAGGGGGAAAACTGCCTCTTGGGGAGGGGGGATTTTCAGTGGGAAAACAGGACAGGAGGAAGTTTTAACCCCATCTTCACCAGGCATCACTCCACTTCTGCCCATGGTTAATTTTTCCAGATTAAAAAAAAACTGCTTTTGCATCTGTCTTCTCATGTCGCATGCAGTTTGACTCAAAACATCCAAGAATTCTTAGCATCGGAAACGTAACTTTGTGCTGAAAATTCTTGATTCCCCCTCCTATTTATCACTTGCCCTTTCTTCTCCCTAAAGAGGCTCCTCTATTGAGTCAGCATCCTGAAGAAGCTGCTGAGTCATCCGTTTCTCTTCATTGTTGACCTTCACCTTCTTTCTCCCACTGACCAGCCAAGAGCTGGACTCTGAGCCAGCTCATTGGACTGTGAAAGCCCACTTGACTCCCTAGGGTGGAAAAGTCAAAGAGCTCAGGTGCCCCCCAAGTAACTGATCCAACAGGTAAATGCCCAGGGTTTTATAAAAGGTGAAGCAAGCATCCCGGTCACTATTGTCTTCTACACTGACTGCCCGTGGTTCTCCAGGGATTCAGTTAGTGATCCGACTCTCTAGGAGACTTGTATGTACAATGTTCTATGAGCCTTCAGTATTCCCATAACTGTATATCCTTAAGCGAGCTGGATTTCCCCCGTTTCTGACAGATCTACACCCTGTTCCTATTTAGGTCAAATGCTGGAAGTTGCCTCTGTAAGCCCCTACTGTAATTTTGTTTCTTAAAGGTCTTTCCATATTCCTTGCTGATTATTGCGGTTGCCATGTACCTACCCTATCTGCTCTGGCGATACGCTGCCGCCCCATCGCTGAACTGCGACCTGTTCTTCATCATCGACGAGCTGGATAAATCCTACAACCGTTCGATCCGCCTGGTGCAGCATATGGTGAAACTCCAGCAAAGTGGGACTGACCCTGAGGAATTGTGGGAAGAGTACGACAAGTAAGTCAAAAAGGGCGCTGAAGCGGCTCGGCCCCGCAGTTGAGGGCCTTCCGCTTTCTCTGGTCATGCAACCTGTGTTTGGACTGATCATCACACTCCTGCAGTCCATTTTGTTCAATACCATGGTATGTAAGGCCAGCGGGTGGCGCAGTGGGTTAAACCGCTGAACCATGAGCTGTCGATCAAAATGTCGGCAACCTAGCAGTTCCAAAGCATGTTAATGCCAGTAGATAAATAGGTACCGCTTGCGGGAAGGTAAACAGCGCTCTGTGTTCCAGCTGCATGCTACGCGCTGCAGCAAGGAGAGTCACGCCGGCCACATGACCACGGAGGCGTCTTCGGACAACGCTGGCTCTTCGGCTTTGAAATGGGGATGAGCACCACACCCTAGAGTTGGACACGACTGGAATTAATTGTCAGGGGTCACCTTTACCTTTACCTATGTTCAGGATTGGCATCGTGGGTGGGACCTGGTTGGGCACATGTTGGGGGCCTGCATTTGTATCCAGCCTATTGAAAGTTGCAGGTATAATGCTTCACCATCTATGTTTCTTCCCTGCCAAGGGCTCGCAAGGAACGCTATTTTGAGTTCCCTCTCTTGGAGAGGTATCTCTCGAGCAAACAGCGGTCCTACTACCTCGTCAGCCTCTACGTGTTGCGAAACCTCCTCCTCCTCTTTCTCATCGCTGCCACTTGTCTCTACTTGGGATACTGCCACGTCGGTGTCTTTTTCCAAGACGAGTTCAGCTGTTTGCTCAAGACCGGGCTCCTACAAAACGAGCCCCACATCCCAGACGCCGTTCCTTGCAAGCTGGTTTTCTTCTCCGTCTTCCAGTTGACCAGCGTCTGCATCGGCTGTGTGTATGTTCTCCTGGGGCCAGTCATCGTCTACCACTTGCTCCAGCTGTGTCAGTGGGATAAGCGACTCCTTTCCATCTACGAGATGCTGCCGGCGTTCGACCTCCTCAGCAGGAAGATGCTGACCTGCCCCTTGAACGACCTGAACATTATCTTGCTGTTCTTGCGAGCCAACATCTCCGAAGTCAAGTCCTTCAGCAAGCTGAGCGTGCTGTGCACCTTGAGGGACGTCACCGGGGACAAGGAAAACATTGACACGGTGGTGGATTTCATGACCCTCCTTGCTGGCCTGGAGATGTCCAAACCCAAGCAGCTCTTTGGCACTGATGGAAGCCCACCTCACACCAACAGTGAGTGCATTGGTAAGTGGTCCTGAAAGAAGCAACACATTTCTCTTTGCCTGGATGAATCCAACACGGCTTTGCTGCTCATATTCATCCTCTTTTATCCAGACCTCCTTCCCTTACCTTTTTGTGTCCCCTTCTATTTAAATTTTGATTGTAAGCTCCTTGGGGAGAAAGGGGCGTGCTCTTTTTTTTTCCAGCACTTCTGTCTGTAGCTATGTTCATTGATGATGATTATGCAAAAGTAACAACTTTTATTTTTTTACTTTTTCACATTTTTATGCCGCCCTTCCTCCAAGGAGCTCAGGGTGGCGTATATGGTTCCTGCCCTCCTTTTTGTCCTCACAACAACCCTGTGAGGTAGGTTAGGCTGAGAGATTGTGACTGGCCCAAGGTCGCCCAGGAAGCTTCATGTGTGCTTTGGGATCTCTGCACAGGCAGAGGCAATCCTTCAGGTATCTGGGTCCTAAAGCATTTCAGCTTTCAAGGCTAAAACCAGCTCATTCAGAATTCAGCTTTTCCGTGTGCCCAATGTGGGCAACTCTTGGCACAGAGCTTTGAGTCCTTTTTTAAAAAAACATTCATGTAGCTGCAGCTCCAATGGAACTCTTCTTTTGGTCCTAGCCGTCTTCTACTGTTCTACCCTAATTACATGAGTTTACTAGTGGCTTGGTCATGTAAACAGCTTTACAACTGACTGCTGTTTTCTGAAGCTGTGTATAAGGGAGGCCTCTGTGTGAGTGAGGCCTTCCTGCATTTGTAGAAAGCTCTGGAAATGTACTGTGTGCTTGGCAAGAGCCAAGGAGGAGAAAGCCATATGATTATTGCTGCTTCAGTAACTCCAGGGGGAAAGAAGAGTTTGCTTTTCTAGATTAGTCCCGGGGTGATGTGGAGCAGAGCAGAAGCAGAATCCCTGGAAGCAACACAACCCATGACAGCAGATCCTCCAAAGAGGAAGAGAAATATGAAAGGAAGCTTATACCAGCACCGGGGGGGGGGGGGGGGTGTTGACTTGCTGAACAAAGGGTGCATGTTCAACTATGTTCCTCAATTTTTTGGCGCTCAAACTCACACACATACATACATCTTGTCATCTTGGGTCACACAAGCTTGCATGAAACATCTGTTCCACTTCAGTACAAGTACAGTACAGGGTAAGAGCTCCTCTTTCTGAACAAGAGCCTGCAGGGAAACCCAAAGAACAATTTCTCAACAGCAGTAGCATTTCGGGGGAGATAGCTGTGTTGTTTGGTGAACAGTGCAGTGTGACAAAACGCCATTCAAAAGCTCAGGTCTTGAAATATTTATTTGCAGCCATGTGGCAGGATTCTGTGGGCACCACAGTGACTGCAGAGAAGTGCATACAGGTGGGCCCCCATATCCGCTGGGGATATGTTCCAGGCCCCTCCGTGGATACTTGAAACCGTGGATAACAGCGAACACCCCCTCCATGGTTTCCTGAGGGCCCCCCCCCCACCTTGCCTCCCCTGCAGGCAGGCATGCTTGCCCCCCCAGCTCTTATTTTTCTTTCAGCAAGCTTTGTTTCTTCCTTAAAACAAACAGAGAAGCAGCCTCCATTGCAGGCAAGTAGAACGAGACTAAGTCCTAGAGAGGCTCTGCAAGGTTTCTGTTAACCTTGCAGAGCCTCTCTAGTACTTAGTTTCGTTTTACTTGCCTGTAATAAGCAGCCTGAGGCTACTTCTCCTGTTTCTTTAAGGAAGAAACGAAACTTACTGGGAAAAAAGTAAAAGCCTGGGGGGGGGGGGGGTCCCCACGATCCATGGATAACTGAAACCGTGGATAGCGAATCAGTGGATATGGGGGCCCACCTGTATTAAGACGTTTGCTGGAGCTTGTTTTGACTGAAAGCAGTCAGTCACTTCTCCCTAATAGAGAGGGAAGATGATTAAGGATCTTTGCTTTTGAGAAGCTCTCACTCTGGTCCACATGATGTAACTTGCTTGCTTGCATGATAAAAGCAGACACAGCAGCCTCCCTTCCCATTACTTACCAGCTGTCTCTTATTTTTGGTACCAGGCCTTAGTAAAACAGTATCTCTGTTTGGCAATCCATCCACCAATCCCTGCCTATCCAGATTCCTCGCTTCAGAAGTTCCTAGACTCGCAGACAGGCTATTTCAGAATAAATGAACAATGGGCAGAGAAGGATCTTCAGCATTAGTGTGGGAACAAAAAGTCTTAAGCCATACTCCTCTGGGGTAAAAAGGGGGTGTTTCAAGCAAACCAGGGTGTCATTCTCCTAGATGAAATAGGGGAGGTAGTGATGTTGAGTTGATGTCATGTCATGACTAAGGGAGGCAGAGGTGTGAATCAGGAGACGTTCCTGGTCCAAATCTTGCCTCTGCCATGAACCAAGGAGGTTGCCTTAGGCAAGCCACAGATCCTCAGCCCCCAGCTGCAGCAAGGGTAATATTACATTAGAAGGGTGTTGTGAGGATCACATCCGATCCAAATATACATTTTTGCACTGCTGTGCAAATGTTCTACTCAAACTGCTATAAAATGCTTTATTTTTTTACAGGCAACGGTGTCATCCATCAAGTCCATAGTGGGAGATGCCATGCTAGTGCACACCACAATACATAAGACAGCCATGGTTTTGCCTCTATTGTGCAGCAGAACGAATCTTGCTCTTTGCCACAGCAAGGCCCACGGGCAGTGTTTCCCAAACTTTTTCGACCTGCGGCTCCTCATTTCATTATGTTGATGCCTGCCAATTGGCATTGCATTCCATGTTTGGAATGCCATACCTCCCAGTTTGGGAACCACTGCCCGTGGGTCTTCCTACTCTTCCCCAGGCAAATCAAAAAACCCTTCTGGCTATGTGACTTGCAGCTGCACCTCCTGTGCCAACAATTGGTTGACCATTGTAACACCTGCCTTTTTTCTTTCCCCACCTAGAAATGAAATCTGCCTCGCTCGTGAGAGAAAATTCCAATGGCGTGACGTCTTTGAGCTGTGCTTGACCTGATGGTGCAACAACGTAATAGCACAGGAGTGCAAAAAAGTCCACCGACTTCCCAATCCTAATCGAGCGGTGACAGCAAATCACTCTATGCCCACATGATTCCAGGATTTATCACATGCACACTGGTGTGTCAGGGTGTCTGCGTCCCATGCAGAGGGCTTGATTGGTTGATGGTCTTAAGGCTATAACCCTATGCAGACTTACCTGTAAGTAAGCCAATTGAACACCATGAGACTTGCTTCTGAGTAAACACATGTAGGATTGCACTGTAAATACTCAGTTTACACAATAAATAATTTACACAATAAATAAAATATACATGGCCTATTGTGGTGATGTGTTTAGTGCTTGACCTAAAAAGGGCAGAGATTTTTTTGACCCTTGTTAGAAAAGCACAGAAAAAAACCAAAACTTAACTTGATGTTTGCTTATTTATTTGTGAATTTCTATCCCACTCATCATGGCTGTTAACTTGCCTTGTGCACTGAAGACTTCAAACAAAGCAACATAAGAGCAGATAAAAACAGTGGAGAGAAATAAGCGAACTGTGAATTATTGATAACCGGGTAAGCCAAATGTTTGCATAAATACAGCATTCACTTGCTAGCAGAAGATGTAACTGGGGAAGGGCAAGGATAGTGAACTCTGCCTGAGCAATTCTGGCAACATATGGAAACAAGAGTTGCTTTTCCTAATACTAATCAATCTTCAATGTGGCTTTATCAGAGGCATCACTAGGGTTTGTGTCACCCCGATTAACTTTATTTATTTTAATACATAACAGTACAGGTCACCCACCAAATCAGTAACCAACAAAAACCAGTGGCCAACTTGATGACACTCACACAACGGAGTTCTAGTATTAGCTCTGATACATAGAAATGAGAGCTGACTCATACTAACACCTTATTGGTTCCATGCTGTGTCATCATAACACCTCATTGGCTCTCAGCCCAATCACTTATTGGTCAGTTTTGAGTGAAGGAAATCCACTTTAAGGCATTTGTGTTTTTCCAGTTACTTGGTCATAACCTTTGATAGAATACAGATAATTAAACACAATTTGTTTCATTACATTCTGCATTAAATTACCATTCCAATGATATAACAGGGGTGGCCAAACTGCGGCTCCTGAAACCCGACCCACACCGCACGATTTCCGGCACGTCCCAGACGTGCGTGGAGCTGTGCTGAGGTGTCTGGTTACCATTGCGGAAGCGAGCGGAGCAGCTGTAATCTCCCGATTTCTGACGTGTACATAAAGTTGTTTGCCCATCTTTTGAGGGGGCTGGTTCGTGGAGCTACTTGCAGCCAACTAATCTGATGAGAGGGCGGGATGAAAGGGGCTGTCACTCAATCAGAACTCACACGAGTCTCCGATTTCTCTTGGATCCATTTCTCCTTCTCACAAAAGTTAGCAAGATGAATTCTATTCCCGGCACAAATTGTTTTGTTAGTTTTCTCTCCTTCCTGCCCCTCTCTCTTATCTCGTGTATCGGACCGCACTTGTGCTTAACCAATCACCGCTGTGCTTTCTAAGAAGGCGGGACAACAGGAGGGACTAATTGCGGGAAGACACTCCTACAGACGGGTTCAGCCCGGGGAGGCGAGCGGCCAGGCACCTACGCTCGCTCGCCTCCACGCCTGAGCTTGTGCGGTGTGGGTCGGGCTTGAGCCATATGTGGCTCTTTGACGTATAATGTGCGGCTCTTAGAAATATGTTGGCTGAGCTCCTTTTTGCATCACAATTAATGTAAATAAGACATTTTCAAGCTTTATAATTATTTACCAGGTATAAACATAGTCCACTGGATTAAAACATAAGTTTAATGTTCATGGTGAGCACCGTATTTTTCGCTCTATAGGACGCATGCATTCTATGGAGCAAAAAATAAGGGGGAAAAGGAAAAAATACTTACCGGGGCTTCGGGGAGGCCTGCGCGACCCTCTGCAGGCCTCCATGATCTTCATTTCGGCGCTAAATGGCTATTTTTGGCCATTTCCGGTTTTCGTGAAGATCGGGGAGGCCGGCAGAGGGTCGCGCAGGCCTCCCCAAAGCCCTGCTATTTTTTCCTTGTGGGTGTTTTTATTCGCTCCATAAGACGCACGCTTTTCCCCCCTATTTTGTTTTGGGGGGGAGTGCGTCTTATGGAGTGAAAAATACAGTAAATATATTTAAGAATTGAAATGCTTCTTAAATATTGTGGCTCTCAAACCTCTGAAGTTTATTGTACGTGGCTCTTGCATTAAGCAAGTTTGGCCACCCCCGATATATAATTATGGTTGTATTTGTAAATACACATTTTCCAAAAAGTTTTCACAATTTTAGCTACTAGTGGTGTCACCCCCACTGAGGGTGACACCTGGTGCGGTCTGCACGCCTCTAGTGATGCCACGGGGCTTTATTGCAAGGGATGTTTTTGGGTAAGCCACTTTGACCTCCTGGGGCTAATGAAGGAGGATAATTGTTTACAGTTTATAGTCAAAATGAAGCAACATAAAAAGCACAAGCTAGCCTTACTGGCACATCTTTAAGGGTATGGTGGTGTGCTTCCAAATTCATTGTACCTTCACACCTTATTCAGCAAATCTGGCCTCCTGTGTGTTTGCTCAGGTCTGATAAGCTTAGCAGCAAGAGCAAGCTGTTTCTCTTTTCCGCTCTGGTGAGCATGATGGGCACAACAGCCGTTCTGAGTGCAGAAGGCTGGCACGTTCCTCCTCTAAAGCAGATGTACGATCTGTTCCACTTGAGTGGTAGAATCAGGCCTGCTAGCATCCACCACTGCAAAAATGTCCAGGGCTTTTGGGAGTGACAACTGCTAAGTTCCCCCAACAAGTCCTTTTTCAAAAAAGCAAACCCCTCACCAACATAAATTGGATTGTAACACAAAGAGACTATCTTTACCGGGATCAGGTCATAAAACAAAACAAGAGCTAAAAAATATGTAATTAAACTTTAAAATGACCGTAAGATTAATTAATTGACAATTGAAAGCCACTTTTCAATAAGAGGCATGTATATTATTCTACAGGGCATAAGCTTCCACAGTCCTATCCCTTGTCAAAGCGTGGAACAAAAGCAACACCTGAAAAAGACAAAAAACCTAACAAGTCAACTTAGTTCTGAATGTCACCATTAGTGGGGTCTAAGTCACAGCTTGCTTTGAGTTAGGCCTATTCCTTGAAGAGTTGTACAGAAAGAAAGAGGGGAAAAAATCAGCAGGATGTTGCAGACGTCCATAGGAGGTGGGGAGAAGCCAGATGGCCAAATCAAGGCATGAGAAGATGGACCCACCAGACTGGTGTCCCAGGGCACATGATGCAGCTGCCTTTGCTGAAGGACCAGATGTGGGCAGTGTCTGGCGGATGCTTGGCCACTTGGAAACCACATGCATGCTGCCCTGGCTGCCACAATGGAAGATATAAAGGTAGTCCAAACAAACTTCTTTGCACTAAGCAAAGCAACGTTGAGAGTGAATGTGTGTGCGCCGGAAGAGAGGGAGCTGTATGTGACTTGCCTGATTTTAGGTGTGTCTCCTGGTGCCCGACGGGGGCACAGGTTGGCAGAGATTTCAGTGCAAGAACTGCTCACCAGCAGCCACTTCTCTGGTGAGGAAGAAACTACTACCCCCCTTTTAAGATTTTTTTTCCCTCCACCATCATCAGGCTGAGAAAGTTTACTATTTCAGAAAATAAAAGAATCTGTAGGTATAATCCTGCACAGAACATCTGGCGATGTTCCGTTTTTGTCCTTGTGGGCCACGAGACCAAAATATAGGCTGTCCTGTCCCATCTTTCTTATTCCACCCCATTCAGGACTCGGTCCAACCAGGGTTATTTTGGGAAAATGTGATGAACGGAGGGGCGGGCAACATTTGCACGTTGTAGATGGGGCACTGCTTGTATTCACAAGGCCATTCAGTCCATGCATAGCGCAGGCCTCTCACAGGATCCAAGCAAGCTGGGTTGTGGAGAGTCACTGTGAAAGAGGATGAGGATGTGATGGATGCTGGCTTCCATGTGCATCCCTCATGTACCTTTGAGCAGCACACCTAGAGAGAGAGAGAGAGAGAGAGAGATTCAAATTTCCTTTGCTCTCTGGAGTCCTAAAACAAACATATGAAGCTGCTGTTTACAGAGTCCGACATTTGGTCTATCTAGCTCAGTATTGTTGAACACTGACTGGCAGCAGCTTCCTAATGTTTCAAACAAGGCATCTTCTCCTGTCCTACCTAGAGACTTTGAGTCTTGCTTCTGCCCTGAACTGACTATGTAGCCTTGGTCAAGCCATTCCCACCCACCCCTGCCATGACTCACCTGCTTTCCAGCCGAGGGCACCCGTGACCCACCTCATCCTCCCACGGTGGGCCACCGGTGGGCCTCAGAAAGCAACTGGAAGTGACTTCCGCAAACTCAGAAGTCGCTTTCTGGTTACGTCTGGAGGCCATCCCAGGCCCGGCAGCAGGACGAGGCGAGTCGTGGCTTCCAGTTGCTTCCATTTGGAGCCAAGCAATTGCCAGGGCCGGGCAGGCAGGCCCAACTAGTGACCCGCCGTTTGAGAAGTGCTGCCTGACAGGTTGCATGAAGGACACGATGCTACATGTAAAGCACTGAGAATTTTCTGAAAGCCCTACTGGGAATTGGATTGGACCAGTAGTGCTGGGGGGGGGGGGGGGGAAGCAGGTCTTTGGCCCTTGTTACCCCAAAAGGACATTGGACCCTGCTTGAATACAACACTGACGCCAAGGAAGACCGTGCTGAAGTTTTAGGGGATTTTGGCAAAAGGTCTTACAGCTGAATGGAACTTGCACCACTTCTGTACAGCTGCTTGGGAAACAGATCTCCATTCAGTCTGCATTCCTCATGGGGAAGAAATGCCACGCAGACCAGAAATGCCACTTGCTGGAAGCTCCTGACGAGTCATATGGAGAACAGAAGTGGCTGAGTAACAACCAGGACAACTTTGGGCCCTCGCCTCATGATGCAGCAGGGTATTAATTTTTTTTTTTTTTTAAAGTCCCTCCCTCCCAGCTCTCACCTCAAACGTCTTGTTGTCCAAGTGGCGTAGCCTGATCTCCTCTCCAAAGGTGACGACAAGCTTTTTGCCCGCAACTACATGCACGCTCCGAGGGTACGGGCCTTGGAAGGTCAGGTTTTTCTCACCATACGCCACCACCCGGGCCCCAAGGTGCAATCTAAAGGCCACGCTCTGTTTATCTCGAGGATGAATACTGCGAAGCAAGGAGACATGTAGCAATCAGTTCTCATTTAAAAGTGGGAAGGGGGAATCTTTTTTTAGCCCTTATGATTCCAGAATTTATTTATTTTTTAAATTGAGCATTGAGAGCCAGGATAGAGTAGTGGTTTGGGAGTTGAGACCTAAGACGCCTACCTCACAGGGTTGTTGCGAGAACCAAAAGGAGGGGTGTAACCATGCACACCACCCTGAGCTCCTTGGAGATAGGGTGGTATTAAAAAAAGTGAGAAACAAACAAACATAGGAAGCGGCTTCAAACTGAATCAGATCGTTGGCCCAAGAAGTCCGCATCGTGTCTTCTGAGGGACAGCATTTCAGGTTGGAATCTTTGCCAGTTCTGCCCAGAGACTGAACCTGGAACCATCCTGCATACGCACGTTCTACCGCCGAGCTAGGACCCCCCTCCCTAGCTGTACCTAATTCCATCGGAGTATCTGAGCTGTGCCTTTATGCAGGCACAAAACAGACCCCCAAGAGGGTCTCCTCCTGGTCAGACAGAGAAAACTTCAGCACCCTGCTCTTCTCCATGGGCCCTTTCCTCTTGCTGCCAGGACACACCAATGCTATGGTTACCCATCTTCTTTCTCCCAACACCCATCTTTATGCGATTGCCACGGCTTGGCCCCGCTTCCCCTCTCTCCAGGCTCTCTGCCCTTCAATTCTTTCTAAAACATTAGCCTTGGGAGGAGAACATGGTACATTTATGCAGTAACAAAGCACATTTTCCTCAATTAGTACAATTTACTGGAGGCCATAACCAACGTTTGACTGGTAAAATCCAATACCGCTCGCCTCCACCACCCCGTAGCTCCTAATTCAGAGTGTGGGAGAATCTTTGACCCCTCTCGCTCCCCAGTCCCTGAAGCATGCTCCCCCCCATCAATGCAATTCATCTTTCTCTCCCCGCCTTCTCTTTCATGCCCGTCTTGTGCATACACCACCCGTCTTGCATGCATCCCCTATCTGTCTCTCCTACCAGCCATCTCTCTCTCTCCCTCCAGTCATCTGTTTCTCCTCTGCCACTGTTCACTTCTCTCGCTGTGGCTCTCCCTAGGCTGACACATACGCTGTCCTTAGTGAGGCTTCACCACCACAAACGCAACCCAATACAATACATGGAGAAGTTGAATTGCCCTGGTGTAGAACGGAGAATGCAACTGAATACATAAGTTCTCGCCTTCTGTTTGTTTGCAGAAGGTTGGTCCAGATCTCAGGCTCTGGCCAACAAGAGACCGGCTTTTAAAGAATGCATAGGCCTGGACTAGACTTCTTCCTTCTTCCCAAGGACAGAAACTGGAGGGGAGGACAAGCTAAAGCATGGGGCCTTCAATACCTGCCATAGGGAGATTTATCATCACCAAGATCCAAAGCCACAGCCATGAAAGTATTGGGCATTTTCTTATTAGGGACATAGCCAAAGTCTGCGGTTTGATGCCACCGGATGCGCGGAAAGCTGTCATCGATTTCCTCCCGCCGATAGGTGGATAACTACAATGCAGGAAGAGTTGGTAGACAACAGCATTTAGTATCCCTGGGCAAATTTCAATGCCCATCCCAGTGCTGAGTAACTAGTTCAGCTGCTCACACCGTCACCGACCTGGACAAAGCCAAAGGGGAAGAAGCGCTCAGTTTGCCCATCAGACCCTTTGTGGAAGGTCTTCCGCCAATCTTCAATGAGTGCCGGGAATGTGCAGTTGTAGAGGTCCGTGTCCATTAAGGTGTTCGCTTCACCTGCAACAACAGGAGGGAGGGGAGAGCCCTGTGCAGTGGCAGGAGGCAGGACCGTGGCTGCTCAACCCCCTTGCAAGTGTTACGTACCTTGGTACCAAATGGCACCTCGAAGGGTCATGTTGAGAAGAGGGTGGATCATCGCATTCCAGAGCACTGATTTGTCTTTGGGTCCGAAATTAAGTTTGGAGGCAGGAGTTTTGCTACAAAGAGAGACAAAGGGGATATACTGGGCTGCACGGAGCCAATGCCTGCACTGATGAAATATGCCTACACCTACACTGATCCTCGGACGTTTCAAGCTCAGGCATCACGAAGCAGAAGTACGCTAAATCAGGAGTGAATTCATAGTGCAGACAAATGCAAAGCCGAGAGATCCAGAAGACTCAGTCCAAGATTATCTGCCAGGCTAGACGAGGATCAACTGAAGAGTAACAAGACCAGACAGAAGTGGCTCAAGGGCGAGACTGTTACAGCTCACACCGAGCGGTGAGCGGCAAAGAGGCTCGGCTTGTTTTTGCTCCGAATCGGCTACCTCCTCTTGACCTTGCAGCCTGTCATAAATGGAGCCAATAAGCAAGCAGGAAGTTAATCGGGAAGCCCGCCTCCTCTCCCTTACCGTTAACCTTTATCCTTCTTTGCAGTCTCTAACTAAAACAGGAAATATGGGTTGTGTGTTCCACGCTTTCTGTTTTATTTAAACGGACCGTGAAAAAGGAGAAAGATGGGGGAGGGGGTCGGAGGCAGGCCCACAGCCTCCTGCATGGGGAGCAGGGGGTATGCAGTGGAGGCAGTAGATCATATCCACTGTTCCTGGTACCAGAGACAGCTTTGGCTCGCTCACCCCCTTCCCACCGCACTTTTCTGGATCCAAATCCAAAAATGGGCTCACAGAATTCCAATCTATTTCTAAACTACATTGCCACATGGAGGGGAGATGTCAGGGGAACAACAGTTTGTTTCCGAGAGCAATTCACAGGATGGTGTAGTGGTTTGGGAGTCGGACTTAGACCTGGAAGATCCAGGTTCAAATCCTCGCTCAGCCACGAAGCTTCCTGGGTGACCTTGGGCCAGTCACTATCTCTCAGCCCCACCTACTTCACAGGGTTGTTGGGAGGACAAAAAGGAGGGGAGGAAATATGTACACCGCTCTGAGCTCCTTGGAGGAAGGGTGGTATAAAAATGTGAAAAATAAAAAAATTCAAGATGCTGGCTGTTAGCCCTCCTTACCTGTCAGTCTTCTCTGAAAGTCCACAGTCCCGCAGCACCCTCTTGGAGGACCAGGCCTCAATTGGTGTCCCTCCCCAGGAGGACTCTACCAGTCCTATGGGGTACTTGAGTGTCTCAAACAAATAGCGGCCAAACAACCAGCACACGGCAGAGAAGTAACTGAAGTCACCACGACCCAGGTTTGCTGTTTAATGTAAAAAAAATTTAAAAAACGTGTAGGACATTTAGAGGATTGGGAAGGAATGCAAATGTTAATCATGCAATGCAGAGAATTTTCTTCTGCCACATCACCAGCTGTTACAGCTGGGACAAATCAGATATTTGGCATGGAGTCCTGCAGAATTACTCTGTGCCCCTATTGCGGCAATCGTAACTGGCCATTGCTGGAAAGTTAATACTGGGCTACGTGGATTGCCACATGTCTGAGCCTGAACAACAGCATCACTGATGTGATACACTTAAGGCTCAGGGAACATGTGCAGTGCAATCCTATGTATGTTGATGCAGAAATAAGTACCACTAAGTTTAACAGGACTTGCCCACTATTAAGGAAATTGAGGTCTGCAGCCTAAGAACATTTCAGACATACATACCCATTTTATTTGCCGATTATTTGCACTAAATGCAAAAAACACAGGTGGCAGGCAAAAGTTAAGAGGAGGTGGGAGTGTCTCTTCTAACATGGTGCCCCCCATCAACTGGGCAGGAACACTTTTTAAAGTGGTACTCCTCATATTTAGCAGGGGAAGAGCAACTGTCCCTATTCACTCCAGCATAGTGTCTTTTCGAGTGGCTCTTTGCTAATGTTTCTTCTGCATCTGTTCCAGATTGTGAGCACTTTTGAGATAAGTGGTTCCCTATTTAATCTGCTTAGTAAGCCGCCTTCTGAACTCTTGTTCAATAATAATAATAATAATAATAAATATTATTATTAGCAGAGTCTAAATATTTTTATGATAAACTTTATATGTGTTGGACCAGGGTACTATTTATACAGTCAGTTATGCTGAGAACACAAGTGATGCCATGAAAAAGATTTTTGGATATAATAATATGTTCTCAGCATAACTGACTGTATAAATAGTACCCTGGTCCAACACATATAAAGTTTATCATTAAAATATTTAGACTCTGCTCTCCTTCAGATTGTAAATAGTAAAAACAAACCAGCAAAAAAGCAATGACATGATGAGCAGAAGAGGGGGAAGGGCATATATTTATTCAATAGGAAGCAATGTATATATGATCTGCTGCTTCTCTCCCCCCCCCCCCCCCCATGTCCCAGCAACATGCAGACGTTCCAAACAAATTCACCAGTTTGCTATTTTTGTTTGCATGGAGCAACCAGAAGGAAGATGAACTAAAAATTCACAACCACAAGCTGAAAACCTCAAATGCTCCAGTCATGAAAGCAAGCCTTGTGGCTCCCAGATTCTAATCCATATCTCCAGCCAGCCTACTGGAGTTCAGAAGATCAACGGTTAAAAGCTCTCCCCACCAGCTTTACCCAAAAATAGAAGATGTCTATTTTGGACATACATATGTTAAAGCTCTCTGTTTGCTAGAAGTTTGGCTTGAAAGAGACTCTTACCAGCTGTTGGAACAGACCACTGCAAATCGATACTGGCCAGGTCCTGTAGTTCCTCTGCGGATTGAACAAGGGAGGCTCCAAACACACGCACAAGTGGAAATTTGGAGGCATCCGCAAGCTCCGAACTGGCATTGAATATCTGGGGAACAGGGCAGAGTCCACTGAAAGCACAGCAATACAGCTTGAGACAATGCGTTGTGTCCCAAAGTCAGCGAGTCATCATGAACAAGACTGCAATCCTAAGAAGCTTTATTCAGAACCTCTAGGTTCAATGGGACTTACTCTTTAGTAAGTGTGCATAGGATTGCAGCTTAAGGCCCACTGAATTCCACGAGACAAGGCCTCAACACTATACACATTTACCTGCAAGGAAATCCAATTGAAGGCAATGAGATTTCCTTCCAAGTAGACATGCTTGGACATGCCAAGGAGTGCCTTGTTAGTCGTAAGTAGTAGCATCTTTACAGCGCAATCCTAGCATGTTTATTCAAAATAAGTCCCATTGTCTTCAGTGGAGCTTATTCCCAGGAAAACATGCATAGGGTTGCAGCCTTAGTCATAATCAATCTTAGGATACAAGCCAATGAAAGCACTTTATAAGACACTTTATCTACTGGGTCACTGAGTTACGGATGGCTGCGTCAGAGCTTCTGTGCTGGCACAGTCAGTCCATTGTGGCGCTATAAGATATAAGAACAAGATATATGTTCCGACTTCTGGACAAGCCTCCAGAACGGAACCAGTATGCATCTTGGGGACATGGGATATACAGGTGGGCCCCCATATCTGCTGGGGATATGTTCCAGGCCCCTCCGTGGATACTTGAAACCATGGATAAGAGCGAACACCCCCTCCATGGTTTCCTGACAGCATGTTTGCCCCCCCCCAGCTCTTATTTTTCTTTCAGCAAGCTTTGTTTCTTCCTTAAAACAAACAGAGAAGCAGCCTCCATTGCTGGCAAGTAGAACGAGACTAAGTCCTAGAGAGGCTCTGCAAGGTTTCTGTTAACCTCGCAAAGCCTCTCTAGTACTTAGTCTCCTTCTACTTGCCTGTAATAAGCAGCCAGAGGCTGCTTCTCCTGTTTCTTTAAGGAAGAAACGAAGCTTACTGGGAAAAAAAGTAAAAGCCTGGGGGGGGGGGTCCCCACGATCCATGGATAACAACTGTAAATAGCGAATTAGTGGATATGGGGGCCCACTTGTATTGTTAAATGTTTACCCACAAAACAAAATATAAATAACTTTGCCTCAATTCATTTGTCGTATCTCACAAGGGAATACAATTCACTTAAAATCTGAAGACATTTTGACCATAAAGGCCACCCACTGACAAGCAATTTCAGTGTATGGGGATTGCAAAATATACAGGCACACAGGCATCTTCTTGAGGCGCCAAAACTAGGAAGGGTCTGTGTAGCTCAAAGGGCTGCCTGTGCCTACTTGTAGGATCCTACATATCATTATTATTAACAGTATTTATACACCACTTTTCAACAAAAAGTTCAAAGCGGTTTACAGACAAAATCAAAAGATTAAATGGCTCCCTGTCCCAAAAGGGCTCACAATCTAAAAAAGATGCAGAAGAACACCAGCAAACAGCCACCAGAAAAGTCACTGTGCTGGGGTGAAAGGGGGGGCAGATACTCTCCCCCTGCTAAATATAAGAGGAGCACCCATTGAAAAAGTGCCTCTTGCCCAGTTAGCTACCCATATATGCTTAGGTTATTGGGGGGGGGGGCTGCTTTACATCAGGTTTGCAGGGGGTGGTTTTAGACTCGGTTGTGCTCCATAACATGGCCTACCTTTTTGGTTATTAAATTCAGGTCAAAAAAGCTACACTGCACCAACTGATCTAGGACATCGGAAATGTTTCTAGTTCAACTGTTTCCAGAAAACCGAGTAGACTGGTTTCAGCAATTTTAAAACTCCTCCATGTGTTCATTGTGCTATCCAGAAATGTAGCTCACCTGCAAGACTGTCATTTCCATGTTACTCTGTCCACTGCAAAGCCAGACATCTCCAAAGTAGATGTCATTCAGCGTCACCTTCATCATCTCTCCTTTGAAGTTCTGCTGTACCTCTATACGATAAGGGCCACCTTGGAACATAGGATTCAGGACTACTTTCCAGATCCTAAAACTTCCTGAAAATGTTGCAAAAAATAGAAAGAATGTCGGGGCAAAGGAGGAAGATGGGAAGCCAAATACTGTAATCCTCGGGTTAGTCAAAAGATAGGCCAGTTCCTACAGTGTAGTATTTCCTCCCCCCTCTGTGCATTCTCTCCCCACTGCCAAGCAAGAATGAAAGTTCCATGGAGCCCTTATTTGTGGTGGTTTATATTGCAAAGCACTATGCAGATCAATGGGGTGGCATAAATAAAAACAATTAGGGCCCAATCCTATCTAACTTCCCAGTGCTGATGTGGCCGTGCCAACGAGACATGCACTGCATCCTGTAGTGGGGGGGGGGGCAGACACAGACACCTCCTCAAGGTAAAGTAACGTTTGTTCCCTTACCTCAGGGACTGCACTGGTGCCTGAAAGGTGGATAGGATTGGACCCTTAGTCTTTTGCCCAAAGCTTAACATGGTCTCAGACATTATTAGTTTGTTGCCATGTTCCCTTTTTGTGGGCTCCTCTCACCCCAGCTGACCACCTGAGGGGGTTGGGTAGCGCCATTTAGGAAATATATGTGGAACCTACAGAGATGTACAACACAACTGAAGGTAGGGAAAAGGCCCAAAGGTGAGTAGCTGTGCCGTTCTGAGGGTTCGAAGAGGTCGGGTAAGGAGGATACGTTTAAATAATTCATTTTATTTCATCACCTTCAACCTCCGTCATTTTTGTGCCAAGAAGATTGTTCTCCTCGAACAGGTGCATGATTATAGTGGCATCGGGTTCTCCATAACCCCATAAGACCGCACCAGCCGGTTCCTTCTGCAGCACCATGTGATCGGCATAATAGGAGGCAAAGCGAAGCTCAGCGCCTGGAGAAGACAAATGTCATGACATTTCCACTAACCATTGCAGCCTCTCCGGAACGTTCCTGTGGCGCATTAGCTGTGGGGTAGCCAATCAGCTGTCAGGCTTCTCGGCTGCAAAAATAGCTGCCAATTTGTAATGGGTTGCCTAGGAAGCATGCTACTGCGAAGAGGAACAACTTGGATGTTTTGCTTTTGCGCTTGCTTATATTTTGTTTTTTAAATCTCTCTAGAAAATCCTTCAGACCATTATGTTTACTTAAGGAAAAAAAAGTTCTTCGAGGATAGCTGAAAAAAGTCAGACAATCACAATCAGATATACAGATACAAACTGCATGCATTTTAACATATCGTATATAGAGAATGAAAGCCTAAAATGTGATGAATGTTTGCCAACAATCTCATGGGAACCCCAAACATAGAAGGCTGCCTTACGGTGGGTCAAACCCTCTTCACTTCAAGTGAAATGCAATTCTGCTCCTCTGCCTTAACAGTATGACATACCGGTAATATTTAGCCGGTGAAGCTTCTCCAGCCATGGTGATAAGGGATGACCAAGGTTTTGTACGTCATCACATTAAAATAAGGCAAACGTACTTGAGAACATGTCCTTCAATATGGATCTTTAAAAGAGGTGTATGCAGAAGTTGCTTCCTAATTTCTTAGTCATCATCACAGAGACAAAGACCACATGACCAATCTGAATAAAGAACTAAGTTTTCATGCCATCGCACCTCAAAATAAGCTTTGGTGTACCACAACACAACACATACAACCTCATCTCTGCGAGATGCAGAAGGATTCGGTCGAGTTCAAAGTGCTGTTTTTGCGCAAAATGTGCTGGAACATGATTTTCCCAGACAACACATACATATGAAAACAGAGGACTTTACACTCACAAAATAACCTTTGGACCCTCCCATTATCATATGCCACAACGAGGAGAGTCTCCTCTACAAAACAATCAAGGCAACTTGCTGGCTGATATTTTACTACTTTTACATGATTTTAAATGTTTTTGTATATTTTAAGGCTTTTTTTAAAAAAAAAGGTATATACTTTGGGTATAACTTTAGAAAAGCAACCACATTTTAAACCAGCAACTGAAAGTTACGACAATAGCAACCATATGCCTGCAGCCACCCCATGCGTCTAAAAACCATGTTTTTTGTTTCTGCTATCTAACCATGACAAGGAATTCTTCCTGATTCCTACATGCTGACACAAAACTCATGAGCACTGAAAAGAATGGGCATGAAATTAAAATGAAACAATCAATTTACTACAATATCAAACACAAGGCGAGTACAAGTCTGCTAAAAAGATGCAATTATAGTCACATACACTTACTCAGGAAAAGTCACAAGGTAGCGTGGGACTGAGATGGGAAGTAAGAGCACAAGCCTATGCAAGTCTACTCAGAAGTACCATTGTGTTCAATTGGGCCTACTCCCAGGAAAGTGTGCATAGGATTGCAGCCTTAGAGAAGTGTATTAAACAAAACATGAGACATAACCTCCCCTACTTTCGTTCAATCCTTTTTTTGTGAAGCCATAACCCTAACCTGGTCCCTGCCACTATCCTGTAATTAGGCCTAAGCAAGTGAACATGATAAATAAACATACAGTATTCTAAACCTAGAGCCAGCGGGTGGCGCAGTGGGTTAAACCACTGAACCATGAGCTGTCGATCGAAAGGTAAGCAGTTCGATTCCGCGCGACGGCTCCTGCCAACCTAGCAGTTCGAAAGCAAGAAATTGCAAGTAGATTAATAGGTACCACGTCAGCGGGATGGTAACAGCGTTCCATGCGCCTCGGTGTTGAGTCATGCCGGCCACATGACCATGGAAACGTCTTCGGACAGCGCTGGCTCTTCGGCTTTGAAACGGAGAGGAGCACCGCTCCCTAGAGTCGGACACGACTGGACTTAATTGTCAAGGGATACTTTTACCTATTCTAAACCTACAGTACTCTTTCCCTGCACTCATTTCCCTTCCCCTGCTGTGTCATTTCCCTTGTGTTGATTTTAGACTGAGCCTTTGAGACAGAGGAGCCTGTTGTTTTTCCTGGTGCCTGGTGATAGTTGTCTAAACAACAATAAAGTCAGCGTTTCATAGAATGTCCAGCCTGCTGCTACACAATTGCATATAGGTGACAGTTGGGGAGAATTGTGCCAGGGACAGAAAAAGAGGAGAGAAGCTTCCCCCAAACCAATTCTATCCAGGCTTTCCTGGGAGCAAGCTCCATTGAGCAAGACAAGATCTGCAAGCTCCAGGGAGCAAGACAAGACTGGGCAGAATAAGAGTAAGGGGAAGAAAAACAAGCAAAACTTGCAGGAGAGACAAAGATAAAAACAACGTTTATCAGACTTTATGAAGCTTGCCAAAGTTTGCAAAATGACACTTAAGAGCAGCTGCAAATAGACTAGAATGAATGGAGTAATTCCTCCTTAAAAGCCAGCTAGTAGCTATGCAAGAAAACAATGCTCGATCCGATCCCCCTCTTTGCTGTGCGTTGCGTTCTTTAGGGGCACAATTGGGCACAAACACAAGCACTTCCCTTCGGAGGGTGTAACGGGTGGCTACATAAACATAGTCCTAGGCAAGCCTCCGGCTTTCCAGCTCGCACCGGCTGTCTGGCTCATTAATGTTACTCTTGGCGAGGGATTCTTGCACGCACACACACGCACAGCACCACCCTTACTCACCAGCCGTCAATCTCCAAGCCACGGCGATTACCAATAGCAGCTGCAGCAGGCAACTGAAGCAAGTCGCCATCGTACCCCTATGACAGCACAGAGGCTCCAGCTGCGGAAGTCAAAGCACGTGGTTCTGAGCAAGGAGAACCTCGGCAGCCCGAATCCTTAAAGAGACAAGCCTCCTTGTGACCTCACACTGGGCTAACCCAAGCCAGGAGCAAAGGTGTGGTTAAAGAAACTGATCAGGCTTCATTATAAGAACTTAGGATAGGCAAGGCAAAGTTTGTTTGAAAAGAAGCGTCCACCACCCAGCAAACTAATAATAATACTAATAATACAGAAAGCAGTCTTACTTTAATATAATATAAGCAGTGTATAAGTAATATAAGCAGTATTACGAAAATAGCTGTGAATATTCAACAGGCCAAATCCAGCCACCAACATCTGGAGAAGATGATGATGAATTGATTATGTCATGATGATGATGATGATGATGATTTGTGGTTTTCAGCCACAGTATTGGACTGTGAGTCTTCTCATTCTTTAGAAAACCTCATGCACTTAATACATGCATAATGCTGTGCCAATTATATTTCAAGCCCATCACAAGCCTAGGTTGGGATCAAAACCTGCCTGTCTTCAAAATGGAACAGCACAACCATGTGCATGTCTACTCAGAAGTACGTCCCATTGTGTTCAGTGGGGTTTACTCTCAGGGAAGTGTATAGGATTGCAGGAGGACTGCAATACTAAGCATACTTATCTGGGAGTAAGCCCCACTGGGCACAAAGGTCCATGTCTACTTCTGAGTAAACATGCATGGGCTTGCACTGTAAGGGAGCCTCCTCTCCCCCTTTATGATAACCAACTGCCTGAAAAACCGCTTCCCAAACCCAAGTAGATGCAGAACAAAGAACTGTCATCGGAAGGGAAAATCCCCCTATAGGCTATAAGCATGTTTAAGATCATCACTGTCATGGTCTGTAATATTCACTATACATAACGAAGAGTTCAACTTCTGTGTAACCTCCAAACCTGGGTACTTAAGAGAAGTCGCTCCTGCCCTTTTGTCCTATCTACATCTCTCATGAATGACCCTTTTTGCTACATTTTATAGATGTGCACTGTACTGTCTACTGTGCAACCCAATCCAGAAATAAGCTCCATTGAGTGTAATAATGGGACCTACTCCCAGGTAAGTGTGTGTATAGGATTGCAGCCTTGCAGACGCTGCCCAAGCACTCCCATTATCCTTTCCCACGGTCATTTGGTAAAAACCAACGGAGCAGAAGACCACAGTTTTTATCGATTTTTTTTCCATATATGTTTCACTGCACGCCTCTCCAGTTCTGTCCACTTTCCCTATTGCTTGACTTTGGCCATCCAGTTTAATGCCCGGATGTTGTTAAGAGGCCTGGTCTGTGACGTCACCGCCGCTTTTTATTGCGTTGTTCCCCCTCTGAGCCCTCCCTGGGTCAGCCGTTCACTCCCAGTCCCCCACCCCCGAGTTCCATGTCAATGGGCCCCCCTGACTAGACGTGCTTAGGAGCAGAGGCTCCCCCACTTTGACTTAAAGGCTGGGTTCTTTTGCCACCGCCTCCTTCGCTGGCGCCTTCAGAAAAGAAACACACGTCATACACGGGACAAACAGGTGAGCCTAAAAAGAGGGACCGCTCAGGTAAGCTACAGCGGGCGAGTTCGGACCTAGCTGAGGAGGCATATCATTGGAGGGTTCTGTCTTGAAGGGCACAGCCCTTCAACCAATCGGGGGCGGCGCGAGGTGCTGCTTGGGCGGGCCTTGACAGCGAAGAAGAGCTCGGGCCGTACTCAAAACGAACATTTTTGTCCCTTCCCCTCTGCCTTCTTCGCTCCATGGTTGCTACGGCGACGAGCAACAGCGGCCTGTCTCCGCCTTTGAGCGGCAAAAGAGAGAGGTGGGAGGAAGGTACGTCCCCCCCTTTTTCTTCTCCGCTCAGTCGCATGATAGCCGGGAAGGGGTTAGAAGAGGCGGCTGACGAGCGTGGGCAGCAGTAGGGTGGCGCCCCCTCAAAGTTGTTGTCAGTGGCGTATGGGGGGGCGGGGTAAAATGTCAGTATTTAAGCAGCCAATGAGGATCCCTCTTGGGAAAGTGCGCAAGGCTACTCGCGAGGAATCCCATTCTGCCCTATGCTGAGCCCTTCCGAGCAAGTGCGCACAGGACTGGCGCCCCCACCTTATAAATCTGACCGCTCCGCCTCTTCCCCCGCTGGAGTCCTCCGGTTCATCTCTTCCTCACCCTCCCTCTGTGTGTGTGTGTGTGTGTGTGTGTGTGTGTGTGTGTGTGTGTGTGTGTGTGTGTAAGTAAAATCATGGCCGGACGAAACATAAACAGTTAAAAAAAATACCCGGGTTTAAGGACCATGGTCGTACCTTAAAAATATCCATCTTCCAACGTTTCGTCCAGTATGCTCAGGGAGAGACCGCTTCTGACTCTGATTCAGCTCTGAGAACCTCTGCTCTATGCGAGGTCACTCTGAGAGGGGGGGGGTGTTAGGGGGTACAATCGTACCCATGCCCAGGGCCACAAATGGGTCAAAAAGGGGGGCCTGGAGCAAAAAAGGGGGCCCCAGGAGCCACATTCACTTGAAGGGAAGGGGCCCAAAAGAAACCTTGTACCCCCTGATAAAATTCCTCTTAGTAGCCCTGTGTATGTGAAGTATGTGTATGCTGATGCTGCCGAAAGTGCTGCATCGAAGAGGGGTTCTTCTGGTGGTCTGGCGGTCCAGGTACCACCAGCAGTTGGCCGATGTACCACTGGTGGTACTAGCAGAAATGTCGGGCGCCCTTCCGGCGCCTGGCGCGTGGGGGTGGGGCCTGTGTTGCGTCATGTCGACGCGCCCCCCGTTTTCCGCTCATTTCGGAGTGTAACGGGCTCCAGGGAGGGAGGGTTGACACAACGCGGCACTTCGCGTCGGTGACTGCCCCGCCCGAGCGCCTGGAGCTTCTCCACGTGCTCCTCCGCTGAGCGCCTGGTTCGAGTGAACCACGCGCTCCACCGTTGTTTCGTCTCTGGAGTACCACTGGCTGCAGCCCTAGTGAAAGGCAGGCAGCACCAGCTAATTTCTGCATTCCAAATGGCTAAGGCAGTAAAACAGGTCACCCTGGTTTTCTTCTGGCCAGTTATTCACCCTAGTGTTATATGCATGTTGAATTCAAATACAGTCATTCATACGCTTCATTTAGGAAACAGTGCAGGAGAGGAGTGAAGGTACCGTTTTATAACTTCAGCTACAAGACCTACTATGTTCGTGTATACTTGTGAACCACAAGAATGTTAAAAAAAACATCACTAGAACAAGAACAGGATTTTTTCAGCTCTAAGAAGTATTCACTGCTCTTTAAATTGCAGGTATAGTACAAGCCTTTTGAGAGACGATGTCTATTCCATTCTCCAACACCACTCAACGCATTCCTCCAGGGTTTGCAAATCTGCTTGAAGGGCTTGCCAGGGAAGTCTTGAGGAACCAGCCCGAGGATATACCAGCCTTTGCAGCCAAGTATTTTGAAACTCTCCTCATTGAAAGAGAAAGTGAGCATATGTGGAATTAATTTCCAAACATTTAATTTTGTGCACTCACATCATTCTTCTGTTTGACCTAGAAAATACCTGTGCTTCCCAGTCCTATGTTTACTTTGAAGTAAGTTCCACTAGGCATGCATACATCTGTGACTTGAACTTTCAGGCCTCTGCTCTTCCCAGTTTGTCAAAGAATTTTTTAAAAAAACCTTGGTTGTGAAATCTGTTTTGTTCACAGTAGTGAACTGCTTTAGCATTGGGTTCTCTAGCTACCCCATGTTCTACGTTTTAGGACCGGGACCCACTTTTTGAAATGACACTCTATGGCAGAGGTTCCCAAAGTGTGTCATGGAAAGCAGCCAGGGGCGTCCCGCTAGTCTTTTAATTAACACATATTTTTGCTTGCAAGAGAGAGCGAGAGCAAAAACAAAGATTGGGAAAAACTGCCTCTTCACATCGGGTCACTCAAAGTTCACTTCAAAACACTTCAGGTTTGCAGGCAATTTTTCCATGTCTTGTTTTTAAGCTCCTTGGAGTGATACAAATGTGACATTAGTGATACAAATGTGTGATACAAATGTGACTAATAATATATGGCTCTATCTGTATACAGTATCAGTGTATCTTATCAAGATGAGATTGAGGGGAGGGCACAGTTCAGTGGTAGAGAACATTCTTTGCACACAGGTGGTCAACAGGTCGTGAAGGGCCCTTGTCTGAGTCCTTGAAGAATTGCATCCAGTTGGATAGCATCAAGGCTGATCTACACCACATGAATTCCGGCGCATCCTGGGCACGTGCGGAGCGGTGTGCCTTCCATTTTAACAGATCGCAACGGAACGTGGAAGAGCACCGCTGTCCTGAGTTCCGGCGCATTTGGACTTGGAGCATGCTGATGTCTGATGTGTGGGCGGGATGTGGGCGGGATGTAGAGTGAACGTGTTTCACCAATGGGAGGAGAGGGGGGCTTTCAGCCAATCAGAGCACACTTGTTTGGAGCACACCCAATCACAGGGGCCAGCAAGCGACCAATTAGGAGAGACATGCAGGGAAACTATGCAGGGAAAAAATCTGGTGGAGCCAGGGCAACGTCTCGGTGCGGGGCATCCTGTCCCCTACGCTCGCGCACCACGAACGGATTCGGTGTAGTTACGGCTTCAGGCTGGATAGCCCAATGTTCTGAGTCAGTAAAAGGCACTACCTTATACTGACTCAGACCATCGCTCCATTTAGCTCAGGTGCCCTCCCTGGACATGTCATGACAGCTTGAACCTGGGACCTTCTCTGTGCAAAACAGGTGCTCTACCACTGAGCTATGCCCCCCCCCCCCCAATTGATACAAATGTTTGCTTAGGAAAGTGAGACATGTTCTTGAGAAAAACAGCCTCTTTCAGAAAGGAATGACAGTTGCTAGCTTTCCTCCTCCTGGTTTTTTTCTTCAGGATTTGAGCTAGTTCTGCTATTTGTACTGTTGCTGCTGCTACATGTTCTTTGTCCTGTGATTGTTGTTCTGGATCTACAGCCTCACTTCCATTATACAGTATTTATTCAAACAGAGACTGCTTCCTTGGGTCCAGAAAATAGGACAGATTGGAAAGAGAATACATTGGATATCTGAGAGCAGAATTGATGCATTCCTTTCCCCCTTCTTGCCCATTTGTTGTACAAGCACAGATTGGGATATAATTTTCCAGGGCACAAGCTGTTACCTGAATTTATGGGGAATAGTTTTTAAATATGGCAGCCGGTAAAAAGCAAGGATCTTTAGACCAACTATACCAGAGTCCAGCTTCCCAGAATTCCGTTTAAATAACCTTGAGGACACACGTGCTTGTTTTCAATATTTACTACGGTAGATAGTTCAGTCATACATACACCAAAAACCAATCGTACACAATATACAGGGCCAGGAAACCTAGAAAGAGACAGAGACATTCGCATTAGCAGGTTGCCTTTGAAGCGTTGGGGGTGATATTTACTTGTCCTGGAGAGGAGTTGTCCTCGATTGCAGTACTGGGTGTAGTAAGAGAGAGGGGTGGGGGGTGGGGGAGAGACACAAAATGTCTCTAAGGCTCTGAACAGACTAGGTTCAGAAACCAACAGAGTGGCTAACTGAGAAGTAAGGCAAAGAGAGAGGGGGTTGTGCAAGAGGGGGGGGGGACAAAAGGGAAGGAGGAGAACAAGATAGAGCAAAGAGCTCACAAGAGTATGAGTCCAAAACACAAGAGAGAGTGACTGGCAGGGGGACTACTGCTTTTTATAGGGCAAAACATATCCTGGGGCACTAAGCACATGGGGAAAAAGGCTTGGATGGCACTTTGGGTGGACCTTTAGTACACCTCTGGGTAAAACAATAGGAGAGGGGGGGAGTCGTTAAGACGCTGGCTGATTCAATCATGGGACAAAGCAGAGGTTCTGGAGAGTGGGTGGCCTGTTTGTATTGTCTTCTCCCAGGACAGTACTTAGCATATCGGTGGAGGGAGGGGCGGGTGCAGTGACTACGTGCTGTGAGAGCTTGGATACATGGCCGTGGGTGAAATGGTGGCTGCGAGTCAGGTTCTTCCCTCCTGGCTTAGCTCCTGGCTTGGGAAAACTTTTTACAGCATGGCTCTACACAGGCTTGGCACAGGGACGCGGTGTGGCCATCACGTTCCTCCTTGATACAGTTCGTTTTGGCACATGCTCCATTCTAGCTCACAATCCCTTTCAAAAAGTCTGGCAACAAACATATTTTAAAAGTCTCCTGCCAACAAAGCTACAAGGCCTCCTCTCACCCACAGATATATACTTCCTGTGCAGGAATGGGGAAGGCATTTGACTCTTAGCTAAAACAGAAAACAGGGTCTTCTTATCTTGTTGTTGTTGTTGTTGTTCAGTCGTTAAGTCGTGTCCGACCCTTCGTGATCCCATGAACCATATCCCGCCAGGCCTTCCTGTCCTCCACTATCTTCCTGAGTTCGCTCATTTTCATGTTCGTTGCATCGGTGATGCTGTCTAACCATCTCATCCTTTGCCTTCCCCTTCTCCTTTGGCCTTCAGTCTTTCCCAGCATCAGAGTCTTCTCCAGAGAGTCCTCTCTTCGCATTAGGTGGCCAAAATATTTGAGCTTCAGCCTCAGTACCTGTCCTTCCAGGGAACAGTCAGGGTTGATTTCATTTAGGATTGACTGATTTGATCTCCTAGCAGTCCAAGGGGCTCTCAGGAGTCTTCTCCAGCACCACAGATTCTTATCTACCTCCTGTTATATAGGAACTGTTTAAGAAACCATATTGCTGGTCAGTTACCTAAAGATTACACCTGAGGCAAGAAAAAAGCCCTGCTGGCTTTTTTTCTTCATTTTAAAACCAGCCCTGGCTTGCTGTTGATTTCATGTTGTGGTGGTCTTTGCTTCATGACTTGGAATGCTTTGTTCTTTAGGATGATCATTGTGAGATGCATTTGAAAAAACAGAAGGCCAGAGGAAGCAATCTCACTGATTAACTACGGGGCTATAAACATAATTACAAGGTGACTCACAGGCAAGCTCTGAGCTATTTGGCCCCTTGTCTTCTGTTTTTCTGATGTCTAGTAAATGATGCTTCTAGAGAAGGATTGTTTTGTTGTTTGAGAAAAGCTACTACTGAGTAGGGAATGTGCTGAGTGCAAGAGAAAGTGTCTCTTAATGTCACACACAACCTCCCCCCCATCTTTTTCTCAACTATCTCAGAGATGTAGTAGAAATCTGTTATCTTTTGCTTAGAATAATATTTCTTTCCCCCCCTCCCTGCTTTAGCAGACACTAATTTCATTGGTCCTATAAATGGAGATGTTGCTAGGCAGATTGACATTGAGAGAGATTACTTGTACAGAGCACTTAGCATTAGCAGTTATATAACTGAGTTCTGTGAATTCGGCACCAAAATATTCTTTAGTCTGCAAATCCAAATTGTGAAGCCAGACTATATTATGCAACTTTATATATTTGTCTGGTTGCATAAACAGGGCAGAGAAAAACTTTAGCGGTTTTTTTTTTTTAGGAGTCAGACTTGTGTTTTTTTTAAAGGCACCACCAGTTGATGTGTGTAGGGCTGGTAGATTTCCAGCTTGTGAATAAATACTACCAGGCCTGAAACCAGTGCTGGAAACAGGCTTAAGCTATGTATGAATCAAAAGTTGACACTCTTGTTTGGACTTGGGACATCCACCATCTTGCCTCTCCTTCCTTATCAGAGCTTTTCCCTTTCTACAACAAAACACTTTTATTTCTTCTGTTCATTTCTTGGAAGGATACATGGGGAAAGTCTTAAGAGTTCCTTCTTCCTTTTTCTCCACCCAATTTCAAAGTTATTGGAGTGTGTATAGATATGTGGGTGTAAGCGAGCATTTTTAATGTTTGTTTTTAAAGAATGAAATTGAACCCACAATCCCTAAAGGAGGCAGTGTATAATTTAGTCCACACCAAGGAATCTAATGTTATCTAAAACCGGCATTTCAGTGCTGCCATTCTGACAAAGCACAGCTTGATGGGAACTAGCCTGTTCTATTCCTATGAGAATTCAATGTGCATTCTTTAACATTTTGTTTCAGAAACTGGATATGATCCAACTCAGTGGGGAGCTAAGCTAGAAGATCGATACTACAACAACCATGCTTTCAATGTAAGTCTGGTTATATTAATTATAGATATACTCTCTTTTAGCATACACATCATAGGAGAGCCATCATCAGGATCTCCTGCTTTCCTTTAAAAGTCTAAATATCTAAGGGCGGCTGAATTTGAAAAGGGACCTTGATGCTTTAATTAAGGAGAGTGGGGCTTTAATCCCACCCCTGGGGAGCCTCTTACAAGTGCAGGGGAAAGAGTTAAATCCCCAGCACTATAGTTTAGACCAGTGGTTCCCAAACTGGGAGGCGCGGCTCCCAGGGGAGCCATGAAAACCAGCCAGAGGAGCCACAGAGTGTCACGGAATCCTCTCGAAAAACAGTGCAATGCCAATTGGCAAGCATCAACCTAATGTAATGGGGAGCCGCGGCCAATGGTCAAGGGAGCCCCAGGTCGAAAAAGTTTGGGAAACACTGGTCTAGACCCACAGTGCAATCCTTACTAAGTATCCGGTGGGCGGCCCACAGGATCCTATCCCCGTTCCAGGCCGATCATGATCGACCCGGAGGTCTACTCAGGGTAAGGGGATGTTTGTCCACCTTCCCCCGGTGTAATGCGGGGAGGCCCCAATGGGCCTCCTCAGATTTCTGCCACCTATTTAGCTGGCGTGAGGAGGCCGTGTAATGGCTGCGCCGGCCTGGGAACGGGATGGGGATATGGCGGCTGCCATCGCCACCCCCCTGAGCCGGCTCGGCCAACCCACGGCCTCCCTTGTGCACGGACTGCACCCGTGCCCACCAGCGCTTCCCTTACCTGTATCCGGCGGCCGCAGGGACAATCCAGCGGCGGAGTAAGGGCTGCCGGCCTCTGCGCCGGCCGCCCTTACTCTAAAGTCGTTGCAAACGTGCTTTACGACACGTTTGCGACACTTTAGAATGGCGGAGCCCTCGCTCCACCATTTTAAAGTTACATGGGATTGCGCTCCCAATCTGGTATTGCTCAAGTGGAAAGGAGTTTAATCCTCAGCACTATAGTCTAGAGACCCAATCTGGTATTGCTCTTTTTGCAGCATCGCTCTGATGGAAATCTGGCATGAAACTTATTTTGTGAACAAGTTCAACATAGGTTTAGTAGTTCTGCCACCATGTACTCAGCTAGGACAGATCTGTGTGTAAGACTGACTCGGACATCATGCCAAACCGTGGTTTGCGTTTGACATCTAAACTGAGTCATTATCTTTACTGGAGAATCGCAGCTGTCCATACGTCACTGGCATACATGAAACTGTATAACAGATTGCCATAAAACTCTGAAGGCAGTAGAGAGGGGATAAGCCAATTAGGTGTTTTCAATCTGTGGGTGTCCTCTTTGTGACAGGGGCAGTAGGACATCAACCAGCTTCTAGAAGTCAAACATAGCCTGTTTATTCCATTAGAAGAAATGTATCAGATGATATAAAAACTATTAGGCAGCCCTCGTAAGACTGGGGAGGAAAAATAATCTGGGACCTGAACTTGATATGATAGAGCTATTGTTGGTGAACACACCTCCTTTCTTTCTGCTGTCATCTCTAGTGAAGGAGGGTGGACTTAAAACATTCCTAGATGTAAGAAGGCCACTTAAGGTACTTCAGATGGAGAGCTTGGTGAGTCTTCTCTCTTTTAGCAGCACTAGTTTTGGTCTTCCAGGGTTTTGCATAAAGTATCACTGTGTGTCGCCAGGCTCTGGTGTTCCTCTTGTAGGCAACCTGATGCATCAGAAAGGGTCTCTAATTTTTTTCAGGAACTTGCACCACCAGGAGGTGATGGTAAAGCAGAAGAAAAGGAAGGAACTGCTTCAAAATCGGTACGTAATCTTCCAGGGATTTAGTATGTAACGTCCCTACAACAGTCATAACATGAGGGGGACAGAGAGGCTTTTGAATCTTTACTAAGCACTGTTGAAATCAATGGGACTTAAGTGAATGGTGACTAACTCACAGCCGAGTCCTAACTAACTTTCCAGCACTGATGCAGCCATGCCAAAGGGGCACAAACTGCATCTGGTGGTGGGCAGTCACAGAGGCCTCCTCGAGGTGAGGGGATGTTGGTTCCCTTACCTCAGGGCTGCATCAGTGCTGGAAAGTTGGTTAGGATTGGGCTGCCAGTACCCAGCATAATTTGTAATGTTTGAATGGCGATGCAGGTGTCTTTCTCCACTGCACGTACACTGATTAGGAAGCTATAGCCTATCTTGGCATTATTCTTCTCTTCCAAGAGGGAGGTTTTTCTCTTGCAATGCAAAGAGGAACAGTTGGCATTATCTCAGTGTTCAATGCTGACATTCTTAGCAGGCAAAACTTCCTTTTGAAAAATGATGGAAAGCTGCCCAAACAACAATTCACAAGATCTGGTTCTAAAAATAGCTCCACTGATGTCTTGTTGCAAATACATGTTTTAAAAGTGACAAAACAAGATGCATCGTATTTCCCCACCCACCTGCGGAATGATAAGCCAGTTTGCCTTTTTGGATAATGGAGATGATTGCGAGTCACCTTTTATCCTAACTTAGGTATTTTTTGTCAGGTCAAATCTTCAAAACCATTCACTGCCAAAATGTGAAACTGTACACATCAAATTGTTTTTCTTTTAAATTCCAAAGGAGGAGGATACAGGACAGAAATTAATGCTGGAGGGAAGTGGTGCATCATTAACAGAAGAGCAAGCAGCAACCAGAATTCAAGCTACCTTTAGAGGATACAAAACAAGAAAATATACAAAATGTTCCAAAGAAGAGATACAGGAAGCTGATGCAGTAAAGGAAGCTGATGCAGTACAGGAAGGTGATGTAAACAAGCCAGAGGAAAAGGAGACAGTTGAGCCTGAGAAAAAAGAAAAGGAATAATCCACCACCACAGTCCTGCCAGCCGTCAAGTTTTACAATGGCTTCAGGCACAGTTCCATTGGTCTGCTTTAGAAGCCTATGTCAACTTTATTAAATACACCCTAGACTTTAAAATGCATTGTTTCACCCTTGGTGCTCATTGGCAGATCAATAAACTGAATCTGTGTAACACACAAGGTCGTTTTGAAATAACATATAGCTTCCAAAGATGGTCAAAGGTCTGGAAAACAAGTCCTATGAGGAAAGGTTGAGGTAACTCAGTATGTTTAGCCTGGAGAAGAGAAGGCAGGGGTGGGGTGGGGTGGGGTGGGGTGGGGGAAATGAACACACACACACAACAGCACTCTTCAAATACCTGAAGGGCTACCACACAGAAGAGGGCCAAGATTTGTCATTTCTTAATGGTAAGAGCAGTTCAACAATGGAACCAATTAGCGAGAGAAGTGGTAGGTTCCCCTCCTTTGGATGTCTTCAGGCAGAGGCTTGACAGGAACCTTTTGGAGATGATCTAGTGCAGGGGTGCACAACTTGGAAGTAGGTAGGGGCCAAAATGAATAGACTAAACTTCTTTGGGGCCGCACGGGGGGGGGGCGTGTCAAGGAACCGTGATGTCACTTCCTCAGGAAGTGACATCACAGGGGATGTGTCCATGAGCCGGAAAATATCGGAAAAAGCAACATATTAATAAATAAAGATATTCACAGAATTAAAAATTTGGATTTGCCCTCCCACCGCAAATCCGAGCCTCCTCACACGAAGCAGCGACAGCGCCAACGGGACAAGCCCCCAAACCTCCACGCCCGTCTTATGAGCTTTCATGTGATATACAACACAATGGGTTTATGTTTTTAAATTTCAATTTAAAATGTAAAATCAGTTCTCAAAAACAGACAATTTTGAAATTTGAAAAAATCTCAAAATTCGTTCATACTTGTCATAGTTCACAGCTGAGTGGGAAGAACATGAGCTTACTTGGAAGTAACTCAAGGAAGGGTGGGGTGCTTTCCTCCCAAATTAAGCAGCTGCTGCAGTTAGACTTTGAGAAGAGGCCAGTGGCTCGCTTGTAAAGCACTTTGCGGGCAGCAGGTTCAGATCCTGGCAGCCTCTCCAAGCCAGTGGCTTAATACCTCCTGGAGTATCTGACACCCGGAGCGGGCAGATGTTGGGGAGGGGAGCCCCCCCCAAAACCTTTAGGGAGCGGAGCAAGGCCAACCTGTTGCGCCCTAACTCAACGCACAGCCCTTTCTACGCACGGTGCACACCTACTCACAAGTCCTCCCATTCTTTCAGCACAATGAGGCCTCAGGCGCCCTCCTCCCACCAAAGTGCGCGCAGGATCGCACCCTAGTCCCAGCGGCGGCATCCTGTGTGCGCGGACTCAAAGCCCACGCCCTGCCAGCCAGCCAATGAGGATCCCTCCCGCCCCGGGAAAGTGCGCATTGCGGCGGCCTCCCAGCGCAAGGCTACGCGCGAGGAATCCCACCCGGCCCTTTGCCCGCAAGTGCGCACAGGACCGGCGCCCGCACCTGAGAAAAGACGCCCATCCGGCCTCTGCCCCGGAGACGCGTTTGCGTGTCCTCCGTTTTCCTCTCCCCCATCGCAGAGCCGCGTCTCTCCTCGACGGTCGTCCCGGCCGGCGGCAGGCAGCGACGCGCAAACTCGGCCTCGGATCTCCCCGCTGCTGAACGATCCTCTTCTGCTCTTGGAGAGGGACCCCTCCTGCCGCTTCCCCAGGTAAGTCAGAGGGAGGGAGGCTCATCAGGCGGCTGTGTGTTTCCTCCCCTTGCGAAGAGGGGAGGTGAGCTCAAATCAGTGTAATGCTTTCAGGGCATAGTAGCCTGTTCTGACCGGGAATGAATGATTGCAGGACTTGGGAGCCATTCTAGTCCTGAGGATGATGCATGCAAGATCTTGTGCTCAGCTAACAGTCTTGAGTGCCTGTTTTCTACAGAAGACATGGAATGATTGCATTTCTGAATACTAGTTGCATGTCAAAGTACTGAATGCGTTCTTTCCCCTTCCTAACAGCCATGTGAGCTCACAGCTGTGGGCAGGAGGGGAAGCAAAGGCTCTCTTCTCATGAGTAGACTGGGCTAATGTGCAAAAACTGGAAAGGGAGAGGAAAAGAAGCTTCTGAGTTAACCTAGACAACAGGAGTTTATTGTATGTGGCTTTTACTTTCAGCTGTTAAGTTTTTGTGGCAAAGTACTTTCTCTTGGAGGAATCAATTCTTATGCTGCAAAGGGACAGACATTCTAATAACTAAATGCAACCTGGAAAGAGTTTGTTGTCCACTTTGTGAACTACTTCTTGTTGAAAAGCAGTATATAATGTTAATACTTGTGCTTTGCTTTGACAGTTTTGGATGGATCCGATCTGGTTCTGGAGCCATGCCTACAAGGCCCTGAGCTCTGGTGCAGAGAAGTGCTGGTTGGTTACGAAATGAAACACATTGACATGCATCTTTTGTAGAGGTTGGCTCCTGAGTGTTAAATAACATCGACATACTACTATTATGTAGTAGAAAAACAACTCTTAGACTCTAAAGCATTGTACACTTAATAACAAATACAGGATGATTGTAATCAATTTGTTCTAGTCAATTTGTTCAGTCAATTTGTTCTAGTCAAATCTCTTAAATGTGAGATGAAGAAGTTCAAGGATCAGGTTGTGAATACTTTGCAGAACCAGGTCAGAGCATTAAAACCCTTTTTCCCCACTTATTTTGCAGTATAGTACTTTATTATGTTAGTTTTTTGCTTGAGCAAGATCACTGTTCTTAAGACACTAAAGTATGTTAGTTTCTTTCAAGGATGTAGAAAGAGTGATCTGGGTTATAGAGGGGAAAGTATGTTTCTTGCTTGAACTGTTGTTTTTATTGGCTTTTTCAAGGATGTAGGAAGAGTGACCTCTTTAGTTTCTAAGATGAGTGATCTTGCTCAAGCAAGAAACTTAACATACTGTATGCAACATACTTTAGATTCTAAGGCGAAAGTATGTTATCTAAAGTATCTTGAATAAAAAACTATTCAACATTCTTTACATTTTAAGAAGAAAGTATATTAAAGTGTGTTAGAATCTAAAGTGTATTAGTTTCTTTATTCAAGATACTTTGGATTCTAAGGAGAAAGTACATTAGAAACTAAGAAAGTGTGTTTATTCAAGATTCTTTAGATTCTAAGAAGAGTATATTAATGTATGTTAGTTTCTTTATTCTCTGCCCCCTTCCTTGAAAAAGAAATAGGATGAAACGTCGACCTTTGAAGCCAATCTTTACTGCTACGAAAGGTTTCATGGCCCGCAGTAACTCTCCAGTGTCTTAGTACGGGTAAAGACGCCATGTTGTCCAAAAGCAAGAAAAACCTTTGATGTTCAAATGAACTTCAAAAACCACGTACGGGTCTCCTTTGCAGGCAGCCGTGCGTGGGCTGAAAACATTAAAAAACCCAAAGGTAAAGCAGCCCCAACGTTTCGTTCCGCTCAAGCCCGGAACCTAGTCATGGGAATCAATCAGATCAAGATGGTAAAGCTGTAACCCATTTGACAGGAGTTTAAATACCTAAGAGCATCCTACTGAGCTGTATTTGTTAAAAGGGCCAGTGCTCCGCTTTCTCCTGTTTCTCCCTCATCCTGTTGAAACTTACGAATAATAGGGAGCCAAACCCTGTTCGTAAAAACCAAATCTTGTTGCCTGTTAATCAGTCCTTCTCTAATCCCTTTACTTATTTCTAACGACTCCAAATGACGAAGAACTTTAAAATTACTTTCTCTCTGCAGGCATCTGGTATCTTCAAAGCGTATCCTGTGTCCCGTGGAAATTGCATGTTCGGCCACCGAGGATTGTTCCGGGTGAAGAAGTCTCACCGATCTCTCATGCTCCTTCACTCTCGTTCTAATCGTCCTATAAGTCATGCCTATGTAATTTTTTTGACATTCGCACGGGATCGCATAAATGCCAGCATACGCCAAGTCCGGTCTTTTATCCTTGGGGTTCCCTATCGCCTGTTGTATTTTCATTGTTGGTTTAAAAATTGTTTTGATGTTTCCCTTCTTTAGGATTCTTGCAATTTTGTCAGTTGTCCCTTTAATAAACGGAAGACAAATCCCTAACCTCTCCTCTGGTGTAGTTTCTTTATTTTCATTATCATTATAATTCAGTCCCAGTCTCCTATTCCTGATCTTCTTCTCTTGCTGTACCCAAACCTTATTAATTTGTGTTGCTGAATACCCATTGGCCATTAGTGATTGGAACACATTTTCTTTTTCTTGGGCCAATGACTCCTGATCACAGATATTAATTGCCCTATAAATCAAGGAAGACATTAGTGAATGTTTCTGTGATGGGTGATGGTTTGAGTTGTAATTTAAATATCTGTTGGTATGTGTAGGCTTTCTGTACACCTGTGTACCTATAGTCAAGTCTGTTTTTCTGGTAATCAGGACGTCTAAAAAGGGGAGAGATTTATCCACTTCTTTCTCCACCGTAAACTTAATCTCATTATATTGATTGTTTAGATGTTCAACAAATTTTTCTAATTCTGCATCCCCATAATTCCATACAATCAGTACATCGTCCACATATCTTATCCAGATCTCCGGTTTGACTATTGCTGACTCTAGAGCCTGATGTTCAAAAGTCTCCATAAAAAGATTAGAAACTACCGGACTCAGAGGACTTCCCATGGCCACCCCCTCCTTTTGCTCCCTAAATTCACCATTCCAAATAAAATAGGTAGATGTCAAGCAATGGCGAAAAAGGGGCATAAGATCTTCCAAAATGGCAATATTTCCAATTATGTCTAATACCTTGGCTAGAGGTACCCTAGTAAATAATGAGACTACATCTAGACTCACTAGTCTAGATTCAGGTTTTAAATTAATTAATTGCAATTTCTCTATAAGATGATAAGAGTTTTTTTACAAAACTAGAGGTGTTTCCAATATAAGGCTGTAATATCCTAGCCAGGTGTTGGGATAACTCATATGTGGGGGCTCCAATGTTACTAACGATAGGTCTTAAGGGACATCCTGGCTTATGTATTTTGGGCAATCCATACAATCTTGGGGGTAGTGTTTCAGATTTGGTGAGTCTATGTTTAATATTATCATTAAAATTAGAAGCTTTAATTAATTTATTAGTTTCTTTAAGGATCCTAGTAGTAGGATCTTTCTTTAAAATTGTGTATGTTTCGGGACTTAATAAGTCCCTAATCTTTCTGCAATACTCTTCAGAATCTAAAATGATAGTGGCGTTACCCTTATCAGCTGGCAATATAACTATATCCTTATTATCTCTCAGTTGTCTAATGGCCCGAGCCTCAGACCCACTAATATTACTCACTGGAGGTTTGGCCTTCAGCAGGACATTAGCGGTTTGAATTCTCAATTCTTCCGCAGAGTCCTTATCAAAAGATGCCAGCACCGTTTCAACATTAGCTATTATCTGTTCCTTAGGTATGACCTTGGGTGTTATGGCAAAATTTCCCCCTTTTGCCAATATAGATTGCTGATCCTGGGTTAAATTTAATTTGGACAAATTAATCACTACTTTATTGGGTTCCAAGGGTTTGGCCATTCTTTTACATTTCTTAGAGATCAATGCCTCCAATTTCTTATAATGTCTGTCCCTTATTTTCTCATATTGTATCAGAATCCAGTCCCAGGTCATTCTATCCCAATCCTGCCAATCTTGTTTTCCTAGAGATTTACTCACTCGCAAATGCACCCTATAAAGCAACGAGTCCATAGTATTTAACTTGCTTCTAGTAGAACGAATTTCTTCTCTCAACAACGCACTCTCCATTTTACGATAGATGTTCTCACTCCTTGGCTTCTTAAATTTCCAATGATGTTTAAGGAATACAGGAATTACCCCTTCGTCCCTACAGCGCAGTAGGAAGGTACCTCTAGCCAAGGTATTAGACATAATTGGAAATATTGCCATTTTGGAAGATCTTATGCCCCTTTTTCGCCATTGCTTGACATCTACCTATTTTATTTGGAATGGTGAATTTAGGGAGCAAAAGGAGGGGGTGGCCATGGGAAGTCCTCTGAGTCCGGTAGTTTCTAATCTTTTTATGGAGACTTTTGAACATCAGGCTCTAGAGTCAGCAATAGTCAAACCGGAGATCTGGATAAGATATGTGGACGATGTACTGATTGTATGGAATTATGGGGATGCAGAATTAGAAAAATTTGTTGAACATCTAAACAATCAATATAATGAGATTAAGTTTACGGTGGAGAAAGAAGTGGATAAATCTCTCCCCTTTTTAGACGTCCTGATTACCAGAAAAACAGACTTGACTATAGGTACACAGGTGTACAGAAAGCCTACACATACCAACAGATATTTAAATTACAACTCAAACCATCACCCATCACAGAAACATTCACTAATGTCTTCCTTGATTTATAGGGCAATTAATATCTGTGATCAGGAGTCATTGGCCCAAGAAAAAGAAAATGTGTTCCAATCACTAATGGCCAATGGGTATTCAGCAACACAAATTAATAAGGTTTGGGTACAGCAAGAGAAGAAGATCAGGAATAGGAGACTGGGACTGAATTATAATGATAATGAAAATAAAGAAACTACACCAGAGGAGAGGTTAGGGATTTGTCTTCCGTTTATTAAAGGGACAACTGACAAAATTGCAAGAATCCTAAAGAAGGGAAACATCAAAACAATTTTTAAACCAACAATGAAAATACAACAGGCGATAGGGAACCCCAAGGATAAAAGACCGGACTTGGCGTATGCTGGCATTTATGCGATCCCGTGCGAATGTCAAAAAAATTACATAGGCATGACTTATAGGACGATTAGAACGAGAGTGAAGGAGCATGAGAGATCGGTGAGACTTCTTCACCCGGAACAATCCTCGGTGGCCGAACATGCAATTTCCACGGGACACAGGATACGCTTTGAAGATACCAGATGCCTGCAGAGAGAAAGTAATTTTAAAGTTCTTCGTCATTTGGAGTCGTTAGAAATAAGTAAAGGGATTAGAGAAGGACTGATTAACAGGCAACAAGATTTGGTTTTTACGAACAGGGTTTGGCTCCCTATTATTCGTAAGTTTCAACAGGATGAGGGAGAAACAGGAGAAAGCGGAGCACTGGCCCTTTTAACAAATACAGCTCAGTAGGATGCTCTTAGGTATTTAAACTCCTGTCAAATGGGTTACAGCTTTACCATCTTGATCTGATTGATTCCCATGACTAGGTTCCGGGCTTGAGCGGAACGAAACGTTGGGGCTGCTTTACCTTTGGGTTTTTTAATGTTTTCAGCCCACGCACGGCTGCCTGCAAAGGAGACCCGTACGTGGTTTTTGAAGTTCATTTGAACATCAAAGGTTTTTCTTGCTTTTGGACAACATGGCGTCTTTACCGGTACAACTAAGACACTGGAGAGCCAATCTTTACTGTTTTAATGTGATTTCTAACAATAAAGACTTCTTCCCTCCTAAGCATGGCTACTAATCCTGTTGTTACTCCTCATTCAATCTCTTATCGCTGGCCATGATAACTTTAATTCAGAGTTTTCTTTTCTTGCTCTCTGTTTATGGCATTTCTTTTTAGACCTATAGTGCTTCCAGACAGACATATGCCTTGCAGCCAACTCATAGTTACACCAGTTTCCGTGCACCAGTTTCCGCCTCTCATGGGTCAGATTCAGCCCCTGGATTTTACTCTGCCCTCTTCTGGGCCAGATGTGTTAAGTTTCCATTCTTCCTACTTCTAAGAAAACTTCTATTGTGTTTCTTTTTTTTACGTTGCATTTCTTTTTTTATTATTTAATATATATTAATATTTACCGTATTTATTGGCGTATAAGATGCACTTTTTTGCCTAAATTTGTGACCCAAAATAGTAGGGTGCATCTTATATGCCAATACTAAAAAAAATCCCACCTCCCCCCCCCCGCCCGTTTTAAAGCATTTTCGGGCTTACCGCGTTTTTCCAGAGCCGGAGAGCTCCCTTGTGCTTTCTTCCCTAACTAATCTATCCGATCTACAGCTGTTTGTCGGGTTTAATTTATGCACGTGCATGAGTTGAGCTTCTCAGCAGCCAGCAGAGGGCGCTGTGCTCCTCAGTTCAGTTCAGCTGAGCTGCAGAGGGTGTGGTCTTCCCAGCTCTCCTCGGAATGCAGCTTGGGTAAGCTTCTGAACTGGGCCTAGTTGGGGAGGCTTTGGAAACTGTGATGGGTGGGGTAAGAGTTGAGTCTGGGTTTTTTTTGTACTTTTATGTTTACTTTGGAAACTGTGCATGGGTGGAGTGGGGGGAAAAAGAGTTGAGTCTGGGGGGTTTTGTACTTGGGGTAAATGTTTTTTACTTTGGAAACTGTGGCTCTTATTGCTTATTCCAGTGTTTATCATCTCTTTCTCACATAGCTCCTTTTGTGCACCTGAAAAAAAGTCCATAGCAAAGCTGTTTCATGTTTTTATGCCAGAATCTCTCCCACCAACCAGGTAAAAGAGAAAATATTTACCCAGTACAAGCTGTTAACATTTCATTTCACAGCTCCATTAGTGTTGGTGTAACTCCTCAACGTTCTTGGTTCAAAGATAGGAAATTCCAATGCTGCATCATTTTCACACAAATGGTTCTGTAATTAGCAATGATTCTTTCGGAGTTACAAGGACTGTGGTTATTAGTTGTTAATAAATACAACCACCAGATGGTGCTTGTCTGGGAGCTGTAACCTCTGCAAACAGGAAGAAAATACTTCGTTGCCTCCAATATGGTGTCAGAATACAGACTGCTTTAGTGCCACCAGAAAAACAGTGCATGCCATACACTTTTAGATAAGTCTGCCATAATGGAGACAGATTGATTTTTATACTGAAACAATTGTGGACTAGGTTATCATAAGGATAGTTTTCACTCATATGCAGGCTTGCCATATTTTCTTGACACCCCCCCCCTATTAAATTTGGGTGCTGACATCTTCGATCTCGTGAGATTTTTGCGAGCCAACATGTTGGTGCCTGGTAAGTAACTCTATTTTCAACATGGCGGTGGCAATCCGGGATTGCGGCCATACCTCCCAGGATGCCGGGATCCAAGCCCGAAATTTGGGAGGGTCCTGACCATTCCTGGACGTATGGCAAGCGTACTCATATGTAACTACAGAGCCTTACGGTTTCTCTGACCTGCGGCTGACTGAGCAGTATTTGGTCAGTACCAGTGATAGGGCTTTCTCTGTGGAACTCTCTCTACAGGAGTATCTGTCAAGCCCTCCTCAAGGTTATCTATTATCAGTTGTTAGCTGAAAATAATGCTCTTTCCCAAGACCTTTAGTGAAGGCCCTTTGTCTCTGCTGTGTTATCTACATTTCTGGCTTGTGTTTTAGGTTATAACTTAAGTTGTCATTGTTTTTATTGAGATTTTAATCATTGCCAGCTACTGTGTGAAGATCCTGGAGCCCCTTTCTTATGAGGAAAGGCTACACTACAGCATTTGGGGCTTTTTAGCTTGGAGAAAAGGGCTAATGTGGCAGAGCTTATAAAATGATGCCTAGTGGGGCAAGAGTTGATAGACGTTTTCTGGTTGACCCCAATACGAGAACTAGGGTTCATCCAATGAAAATTGTTGATGGACAAAAGGAGGAGGTACTTTATACATCCTGTAGTCTGTGGAATTGGTTGCCACAAGATATAGTGATGGCCACTAGCTTGGATGGCTTTAAAAGGAAATTAGACAAACTCACGGAGGACAGGCCTATTAATGGCTACTAGTCATGATGGCTATGCACTGCCTCCAGGTTTAGTGGTGATATGACTCTGAATCCCGGTTGCAGAGGAACCGTTCCTATTTTTGGGCTTCCCAGAGGCAGCTGGTGGTCACTGTAGGGGAAAACACACACACACACACACAGAGGGTGCTGGATTAGTTTGGGCAGAGTCTGCCAGGGCTTTTTTGTGAGTTCTTATGCTACATCTGGAAAGGTGGGATATAAATGTTTAGAATAAAATGATTTTTGTACTAAAACCTAATTAAAAGCAAAAAGGATTTCCTATCTCTGTGAGTGTTTCTAAGGCTGCAATCCTATACACACCTGGGAGTAAGCCCCATTACATTCCCCAGTCTTTCAGAGGCTTACTTCTGAGTAGACATGCCTAGGATTGTGCTGCAAGACTGGATGGTAGTTCAACACTCTACAAGTAAATGTTTTGAGAAGTTAGAGTGAAGTGTCACTTCATGTTTAATTTAGGGAAAAGGGGGGGGCTTACCTCTCAGGAAGAGAAAAGGGGAATAGAATTGTGTGGGACACAATCTACCCAAACTGAGCACGGGGGTTGTCTGTTTTCCTTCAATCAGCATTTCACATTCCAATCCTTCTTTACAATTATGTCTTGAGCAATGATTGAAGAACAAAAGAGCTGGCTTCTTGCACTCCTGGGGCGGAAGATTAGCTCATCTAGACACTTGTTTAATGAACACTTAATAAATTGCCACTAATAATTGGATAGGTCCCCATGAGCCCTGTAATTATTAAGTTTCAATCACTTAGGAGTTCTTACTCATAGGTTTGAGGCTTCGAACGTTCATGTCGTCATCTTAAGGGGTTTCTCTCTTTCTCTCTGCACTGCTAGAATGTCTGTTAAGGAAGGAAAAATGGGATCGGCGTGTGCCGCTCTCTCTAGATAATACTGACAGTTCTAATTTTAGTTTCCCCGCATGCCAGGAGGCTGTCGCAGCTCCCTTTGTGAGGGAGGAACGTGACATCTGCTATTAGCGCAGTGCTCATGAATATACAGAAGCAGCAAAAGCGCTACCGTGAAGAGGTCAGAGAGAAAATCCTTGGACACGTCAGGCCGCTGTCTCCTGTGCTGTCAACATTATTGCTTTGTTCGGAATGGACAGTGGGTTTCTGATGGCTGTTGTTCCTCCGAGGTATGGAATAAAGATCTCGTCGCATAAGCTTTGAGCCATCTTGTAGGACCGTGAAACCCACCAAGACTGGGGAAGTCAAGAGCTCAGTTGACACACACACCCTCCCCATAGCCAACCCCACAAGTAAGGCCAGGTTAACACCCACACGTTATAGAAAGCAGGCATGCACGAACATGCACCCCTTTGTGTATCTGCCCTGGCCCAACAGCTCTGGAGTATTGGCTATTTCAATGGGGATGCCCACCTGCCTAAGACATTAATGTCTTTTAATGGTCAGTAGTTGTTCCTTTGTTGTTGTTCAGTCGTGTCCGACCCTTCGTGATCCCATGAACCATATCCCGCCAGGCCATCCTGTCCTTTACTATCTTCCTGAGTTTGCTCATTTTCATGTTCGTTGCATCGGTGATGCTGTCTAACCATCTCATCCTTTGCCTTCCCCTTCTCCTTTTGCCTTCAATCTTTCCCAGCATCAGAGTCTTCTCCAGAGAATCCTCTCTTTGCATTAGGTGGCCAAAATATTTGAGTTTCAGCCTCAGTACCTGTCCTTCCAGGGAACAGTCAGGGTTGATTTCATTTAGGATTGACTGATTTGATCTCCTAGCAGTCCAAGGGACTCTCAGGAGTCTTCTCCAGCACCACAGTTCGAAAGCATCTATTCTTCGGCGTTCAGCCTTCCTTATGGTCTAACTCTCGCAACCATACATTGCTACTGGGAACACCATCGCCCTGACTATGCGAACTTTACAGGGGCTAATGTTCACTATTGTTCCTTTGCAGGGGCTAATGACTGGGCAATAGACAGAGATGGCTTGAGTGAGAGACTCAAGTGGGGGGGCTCATCTGTGAGGCCGACTGAAGTGGCATCAGTTTTTGGAGATATGGCATAGCCACCTTTATATGCTGATTCAAGCAGCTCCCTCGTAAGCAGATGCCGTGGTGTCTCCAAAACTAGAGCTTATAGGGCAAAACTGATGCCATTTTTGGAATCAGCGCCCCAAATATACCCAAGCATAGGTCTAACTTTTAAGGCACCAAAATATGTGTGCGGTTGTGTTAATAGCTGTGAGTGGGTTTTTTGTGGAAAATATATTTGTTGCTCTTCTTTAGACTCTAGAAGCCCTCTTCCCTTCCCCCCCCCCCCAATTTTCTGAAACTAAAGACAGGATTGATTGAGCTTGGCTCAGACACAAAATCCTGCCTTCACAAAAGTGATGGAGAAACCTCACAACACATTTCCTACTCATTATGGACAGAGCTCCCAAAATACAAACGGTCCAGAAAAACAGGTGGTGCTGCCCCCCCCCCTGCTAGCACCTGCTTCCCTCCTTCGCTTTGCCACACTTTGTACACAGCTCAGAAGACAGGATTATGCTAAGAAAATGTGGGACCAAGCCCCCTACCTCCTGCCTGGCCTAAGCTGCTTTGGCTGCCTTAAGTGCCTTGGAAGAAATCTGGGTCCAAACTGGATGGCAGAAGAGGGACAGTTCTGCGAAGGCTCTTTTCTGGTGTGTGAGCTTTTCACCTCTCCTATATCCTTTCTTCTGCTGGGAATCTTTCTGGGTCTTTTTTAGGAACAAGAGAAAGTAAAACATTGCCCTCAGAATCAGCCAGCTGATTTCAGAATGCCCCATATACCCCCCTCTCAGGTTTTGGTGGGTAGATACAGGTGGGCCCCCATATTCGCTATCCACGGTTTCAGTTATCCACAGATTGTGGGGACCCCCCCCCCCAGGCTTTTACTCTTTTCCCAGTAAGCTTCATTTCTTCCTTAAACAAACAGGAGAAGCAGCTTCTGGCTGCTTATTGCAGGCAAGTAGAACAAGACTAAGTCCTAGAGAGGCCCTGCAAGGTTAACAGAAACCTTGCAGAGCCTCTCTAGAACTTAGTCTCATTCTACTTGCCAGCAATGGATGCTGCTTCTCTGTTTTGTTTTAAGGAAGAAACAAAGCTTGCTAAAAGAAAAATAAGAGCTGGGGGGGGGGGGCAAGCATGCCTGCCTGCAGGGGAGGCAGGGTGGGGGGGCCCTCAGGAAACCATGGAGGGGGTGTTCGCTCTTATCCACGGTTTCAAGTATCCACGGAGGGGCCTGGAACATATCCCCAGCGGATATGGGGGCCCACCTTGTACTCTAATATTCAGCTCGTGGATCACTGTTGCCCATGTAATATGAGCACAGTTGAATCCTTAAGTCACATCTTATTTTATTGCACATTACATGCTTCCTTACGGGCTGTTTATTCAGAGCCTATTCTGGTAAACATCTCAGGCCTTCCAGATGCTTTCTTTTAAACAACGATTTTTCTTTTAAACAACGGTCACCTGGATGCGATTGGTCAAGTTGCAAAGTTCCTTTGTGTGGTGGAGCAAAAAATTGTTTGCTAGGTGAGGTTGATTGGGCTCCTTTTAGGAATTTTTTTATGCCTTCCAAAGCATGTTAATGCGAGTAGATAAATAGGTACCGCTTGCGGGAAGGTAAACAGCGCTCCGTGTTCCAGCTGCATGCTATGCGCTGCGGCAAGGAGAGTCACGCCGGCCACATGACCACGGAGGCGTCTTCAGACAACGCTGGCTCTTCGGCTTTGAAATGGGGATGAGCACCACACCCTAGAGTCGGACACGACTGGACTTAATTGTCAGGGGTCACCTTCACCTTTACCTATCCTTAATTTAGCATCCTTAAAAAAAGTTTGGGAACCACTGCTCTATTCTATTAAGTCCCAAATAGAATAGTAACAGGCAGGCTGATTTTTACGTGTCTGTCAGATCCTATGGCGTCAATACCCGAAATACTTTTGTGCAAGACATATACTGGCCATGAAAGTCTCTAAGTAGTCAATGCTGAGATGCTAGTCAAAGTAAGTGGAAGAGTTAGGAAGTGAAGGTGGCCTTGCTGTGTCTATTGTTAGCTGCATTAACACAACAGAAGAGGGAACAGGAGACTGCAGCCTATACTTCCAGAACATTGGCACAAATGCGCATTCAGCAGCTGAACATCGCAGTCTGAAGTTCTTCTCTTCTCTTGCACAGAACCGTTGTCGACCACAAGGAAATAACAGGGTATAGATCAGTGGTGGCCAACCTTTCAACATGAATGCTGGCCCTTTAAATGGTAGTATAGGTGAGGGCATTTCAGCAGGTGCAGCTGCTTTAGCAGCACCATCAGCACTTACAGCTGCCAAGATTCTGTCTTCTACACACCTCTTAAGAACACAGTAGCCTTAATGGTGGAAGGTTGGCCACCTCTGGTATAGAGAAAGCTGGTGTCGCTCAGTACCTGCAAGCCAAGAAAAATCTCGGATTCAGATCTCACTTCAACCACAACTGGTTGGCCTTGGGCAAGCTATTTTTTTTCAACCGCAATCTTTCATGATAAAACAAAAAATGGGGATAATTACCCTGGCCTATGTGGTGGGGCTGTTGTAAGGATGAACAGTGATAATGTACATGAATGCTTGAAATGTACTATATCAGGGGTGACCAAACTTCGGCTCCCTAGCCACATGCAGCTCTTTGACATATACGGTAATGTGCGGCTCTCGGAAATATGTTGGCTGAGCTCCTTTTTGCATCACAATTTAATATAAAAGGTAAAAAAAATGTTCAAGCTTTATAATTATTCACCAGGTATAAACTGAGGGGCCACTGGATTAAAACACAAGTTTAATGTTCATGGTGAGTAAATATATTTAAGAATTTAAATGCTTCTTAAATATTGCGACTCTCAAACATCTGAAGTTTATCGTATGTGGCTCTTGCATGAAGCAAGTTTGGCCACCCCTGTACTATATGAATGCTCTTATTTTATAGTAGTATAACAAATTGACAGCAGCCATAAAATTAAATGATGCTTACTCCTTGGAAGGAAAGCTATGGCAAACTTAGACAGCATAATAAAAAGCAGAGATATCACCATGCCAACAAAAGTTCGTATAGTCAGGGCAATGGTGTTCCCAGTAGCAATGTATGGTTGCGAGAGTTGAACCATAAGAAAGGCTGAGCGCCGAATAATAGATGCTTTCGAACTGTGGTGCTGGAGAAGACTCCTGAGAGTCCTTTGGACTGCTAGGAGATCAAATCAGTCAATCCTAAATGAATTCAACCCTGACTGTTCCCTGGAAGGACAGGTACTGAGGCTGAAGCTCAAATATTTTGGCCACCTAATGCGAAGAGAGGACTCTCTGGAGAAGACTCTGATGCTGGGAAAGACTGAAGGCAAAAGGGGAAGGCCAAGGATGAGATGGTTAGACAGCATCACCGATGCAACAAACATGAAAATGAGCGAACTCAGGAAGATAGTAGAGGACAGGAAGGCCTGGCGGGATATGGTTCATGGGATCATGAAGGGTCGGACACGATTTAACAACTGAACAACAACAACAACAAAAATATGGTTTACTTTGAGCCTGATCCAGACCTCAAATTCCTTCTGCTTCTCGGCCAGCGCAATCCTATCCAACTTACACCACCAGTGTAACCAGCGGGGAGGGCAGGGCGGGAGGCTTCAGAAGGGAGGGGAGTTTTAAATCCCCCTTAGGAGGGGATTTGAATCCCCTTTCCATTCTAGGGCCTCCCATTCTCGCTGCACTGGTGGTGTAAGTTGGATAGGATTGTGATGCGCATGTGCTAAAGGCTAATGGGAGGGTGTGTTGTGGTTAACTACAATTAATGTAGCTACCCAAAGTCAGTCAAAGGCGTGGCCTTCTGTAATTTGCTCCTGTAATCTAGGGCATCTTACATTACCTCAATGGAAGCAGCTGTATTGCAACAGCTTTCATGCCATAAACTTAACTAGGGGCACCAGGTTCATCTCAAACCAGAGATTCAAAAGATGGGGCCTGCCTGGTGATGTCATATGTAATTATGTATATTAATGTAATCTGTAGAACTCCTTGCCACAGGATATGTGGTGATGACACCTGACCTAGATGGCTTTAAAGCAGGGATTGGATAGACTTATAGAGGAAACGTCCATCACAAGTTACAAGCCATAAATAACCTCCTGGTTTTAGAAGTAGGTTTTCTCTGTATGCTACATACAAGGGAGTGGTAACAGGATACAGGTCACTTGTTGTCTTGTGTGCTCCTTGAAGCATCTGGTGGGGCCACTGTGAGATACAGGAAGCTGGACGAGATGGGCCAAAGGCCTGAGATCTGGTAGCTGTGTATGAAAGTTTCACTCCTGAGGGCTAAGTCCAGAAGTTGCCACATCATGAATGCTGCACCAAGCCAGGGAAGCATCCCTGGACACATAATATCGGGTGTACATGGATGCGAGTCTTTATATTTCATAGTACAGGTGTCCCCCGCCAGTAGCGTCACTAGGACGCGCGTCACCCTGGGGCAGGGGGCGCGCGTCACCCTAGTGACGCTACGATATCACGGCGCGGGGGGCGAGCCGGCTCCCCCCCCCCGCGTCACCCTCCGGAAGCTCCAAGGCCGGCCCGGGAGCCGGCCTCGGAGCGTCCGACCCCGTCGGCACTCCTTAGCCTTCTGAAAGAAGGCCCAGGCAGCGTGTCCATCCGGGTATTTTTCGGATTTTCGCGCATGCGCAGACCCGTTTTGAGGGCTTTTTACCCTCAAAACGGGTCTGCGCATGCGCGAAAATCCCAAAAATACCCGGATGGACACGCTGCCTGGGCCTTCTTTCAGAAGGCCCTGGAGCGCTGACGGGGTCAGACGCTCCGAGGCCGGCTCCCGGGCCTGCCTCGGAGCGTCCGGAGGTGGTGCGCGCGTCACCCGGGGGCACCCCGCCACGCTCCAGCGACGCCCCTTTTCCCCGCTTAACGACGGGGATACGTTCTGAAATCCCCGTCGTAAAGTGAAGCCGTCATTAAGCGGGTCTTGCTGTGCTTTGAAGTTTAGCACTGTGCTTAAAGCCCCAGCGTTAAACATTGAAGCTCTTATCTTGCTCATCAGCTGTTTTATATCGTGCTAGATAAGGGCTTTGGAGTTCAGCACGGGTTTTAAGCACAGCACTGAACTTCAAAGCCCTTATCTAGCACGAAACAGCTGAAGAGCTGGGGATTTTAAAAGATGCGTCTTTTATTTATTTATTTATTTATTTATTTATTTATTTACAGTATTTTTACCCTGCCTTTCTCCCTGAAGGGACCCAAGGCGGCTTACAATATGGGAAAGGAATACAATACAATACAAAAAATAATCACATTTAAAACAATAAAAACAATTCACAAAAACTAGTAAAAAACATCCTCTAAAAATTAATAAAAACAGCTCAAATTACAATTAAAACAAGAGCATAAAAAACAGCAGCACTCCACCTCTACCAGCAGGATGTTAAAAAAGGCAAGGACTCAGAAGGCTTCCTTGAACAGAAAAGTTTTCAGGCCTCGCCGGAAGGTCTCCAGGGAGGGAGCAGTACGTAGGTCAAGAGGGAGGGAATTCCATAGGGTTGGTGCCACTACTGAGAAGGCCCTATTTCTTTTAAAATCCTTTGCACTTTTTGACTGGGGACCGACCTCTGTCATATATCCGGATCGTTGTTAAGCGATCCGTCATTAAGTGGGGGGACACCTGTAATTGACCAGTGTTCCCTCTAAGGTGCATGACCAACCTTCTGTGCCCCTCCTTGCTGAGCTCCACGCAGGGCAAACCTCAGTAACCTGGAAGTCATCATCACCAAATGTCCGGAGGTGGCTTTACGATGAGTCACGATGCTACACAGCTACCGGAGGGGTTTACACACTAGTGCAGACCTCTTACAGGGAATGCTGGCAATGATGATCCTGCTGGAATTCCTTCATAGAAGAGAAAGAACTTATCTTCAAGATCACGATACAAAATGGGGGGCGGGAGGAGTAATTGCATGATATAACCCACGTGAGAGACTGGCAAATATGAGATGGTGGAACACTTTAAGGGCATTTAGAATAGTGGGGGGTTAAGTTTATCTCTCCTTAGCCAGCAAACCTCAACAAAAGAAGCCTTGCAGTTCTCTGGCAGGGAGAGAAAGCTAGGGATTAATTTAATAGTGGATTTGAAATTATTTGGATTAGGGGGACAAAAGGCTAACAGCAGGGTTTTTTCACCAAACAATATAGCAATAAAGGACTCATTGAGAAACAATCAACCACAGAATTGGCATGAGTAATGTAAGGAAGGGAAATGCATGCATTGGAACAAGTTCAGCCCTTGGTATAGCAGAAAAGCCCTGCCCTTCGACTTCCCTGAATTACGAAAACTGATTCTAAGCATTGAGCCCCATGCAAACATGGGAAAGCTGCCTTCTACTGAATCAGAACCAGTAACTCCCGCCTCCTCTTGCCCCCTTACCCAATGGTGTGCCAGCTACTGCCACTTCTCCCGCTCCGTGGATTTGAAAAGGAAGAACGGAGAGAAACAGGATGTGTGGAGGAGAGAAGGGGCAGGGCTAGAGTGATGGCTGACAATCGCTTCGTGAAACAATATTAAGGGCAATGTGTAAATAATAACCATCAGTGAAAATGGTGAATTAAAGAAAAAGGCAAAGGGGGGTGGGTGGGGAAATTTAGCAGGGAGAGACACGATGCAAAGAACAGCAAATCTTGGAGGAATCCAGAAGCAACTGTGAGGCCTTCTGCTTAAGATCAGAGAGAAAAATAATCTCTCATGGAGAGTTACCAACAGGGTTTGCAACACCCACTGAAAAAGCAATAGGGAACTCACCTTCATTGCCGCAGAGCTAGGATCCAGGCCACCGAAACAGACGCCTTTGTTTAGACGGTGGAAGAAGATTTTAATGCAAAAGTTATTGAAAACAGTGGCAAGACAAAGACGTCCTCTTCCCGAACACTGATGGAAAGAAAGAATGACATTGGTAATAGTTAGAACCTTATGTTTGCAAGAGAGAGCCCCAGAGACAGACGACAAGGACTTGAGAGGTGCTATATAAAGGCCTCGTTCTCCAGCAACAAATGGGCTGGCTTGGAAAGTAGAGGAAGGGAAAATCGCATTCGCCTAATTCTGAGGCAATCTGCTGGTGGGGGGAAAAAAGAAAAAAGACGGGGGGGGGGGAAGTATTGCTTGCCTCTCTGTCTAGCCTGAGGGGTCATCTCTAACAGATTGTGATTGCTCAGTGGTTATAATAGCAAATGATGGCTTGCATATGTTCAAATCCAGGTTCAAATCCCCGCTCAGCCACGTAGCTTCCTGGGTGACCTTGGGTCAGTCACTATCTCTCAGCCCCACCTACCTCACAGGGTTGTTGTGAGGACAAAAAAAAGGAGGGGAGGAAATATGTACACCACTCTGAGCTCCTTGGAGGAAGGGCGGTATAAAAATGTGAAAAATAAATAATTAAAATAAATATGTGAAAGAACCATCACAGATAAAATAAGACAGATGACGCTTTTTGTATGGCACCACATCATCCCAGCAGCAATCAGGCCAAGTCGGCCACGACAATGACCGAAGCAGCCGTCGGAAAGTCAGACAGTTGCCGTCCCTCTCTCTTCCTCTTGTTCCCTGGATTTGAGAAGAGGAGAATAGAGTGGAAGGGAGATGTGGCGATGAGAAGAGTGGTGGGCTTGACTGTCAGACACTCTAGCCAGCCACTCTTCTCCTCCACACTTCCTCCTCCATTCCGTTGTCTTTTTCCTTGTTCAGTCCAGGTAGTGGAGGAGGCAGCTGACAGGCTGTAGGCAGCATTGGTACTACAAGACCCCAAAGCGGGGGGGGGGGGGGATCCGCCATAGCACCAAGACGACTCAGGCTATGCTAGTGCACCAAGCAAGCCAATGACTGTTGTTGGTTCAATTCAGTTGCTTGCTAGAGAGCACTGAGCATCAGTTTGTATCACTAACCCACTCGCTGCAGGTGTATGCTCAATGAGTTGACGAACGGAAGAGACGTTTCTTCAGATGAGCATTGATGGCCGGTGGCTGCTATGCGATGGCACACCCTGCATGCTCAGGTGGGGGTGGGGAAGCAATTGAGAATTGCAGTGGTACACAGTGGTACACAACGGAGTCATTGCTGGCTCAAACGGAACCTTACGGGCGGATGTCCAACTGGATAAGAAGGTAACAACCTTCCCTTAGTGGAAATCAGTAGCCTCTGGAAGGATTTGCGGTAACTGGCACAGCAGATGTTGCATCTCCAATTAGGACAGTTTGGCTGGGAACGATCCCCGTTAATCTTCTAAATGACATCATATTTCCAGCACATCACACTGTTCAGCCTGATTAATATAAATACAACCCAACCTGCCAAAGCTTGCAATCGACATGACAGTAATTGCACTCATGTTTCTGGCAATCCACAATGTTTCATGTTTCTGGCGCAGTGGGTTAAACCGCTGAACCATGAGCTGTCGATCGAAAGGTTGGCAGTTCGAATCCGCGACGGGGTGAGCTCTCGTTGCTTGGCCAGCTCCTGCCAACCTAGCAGTTCCAAAGCATGTTAATGCCAGTAGATAAATAGGTACCGCTTGCAGGAAGGTAAACAGCGCTCCGTGTTCCAGCCGCATGCTATGCGCTGCGGCAAGGAGAGTCATGCCGGCCACATGACCACGGAGGCGTCTTCGGACAACGCTGGCTCTTCGGCTTTGAAATGGGGATGAGCACCACACCCTAGAGTCGGACACGACTGGACTTAATTGTCAGGGGTCACCTTTACCTTACCTTCTGGCAATCCAGCGCTCGCAGTCAGGCGGCTTAGAATTGGCATTTGTGACTTTTCCCTTCTGAGCAACACCACGGGTTGGCATTCCCAATTATACACAGCCCAATCCTGTTTCAGGTTGACTTGGCAGCAGAAGTAGAAAGGGAAATTTCAATCTGAAAAGACCCCAGAATTGGGAGGAAATCAACATTTCCTCAGAAATGCAAAATGGTCTACAGCAGGGTTTTTCAACCCCTTTCCGGCCGAGTACCACCTCCAGCGCCACTCTCCTGCTGCGTACCACTGGAAGTGAGTAGCGATGACATCATCGCCAGTTACTTCCAGGTTTTCGGAGACCAGAAAACACAGGTAAGAGGCTCTGGACAGGTGGGAGGGCCCTTCTCAGCGTTCCCAAGAGGCTTTGCCAAAGGCTGGAGTTTCTAAGGAGTGAAAACACGCTGCCGAAAGCACCGCATCAGAGCAGGGTTCCGATTGTCTGGCAGTCCGAGTACTGCCAGCAATTGGCTGAAGTACCACTGGTTGGTTGAGAACCCCTGGTCTACAACTTCCCAAACTACTATCTCTGCACGGTTTCCTGGTGAATGAACCCAGAGAAGCAAGGGTTCATACAGAGCAGAGAGAGAGTGCATATTTGCACATTTAATCCAAACACTTTCACTTAAAGATAATTGTGATTCATATAAAGAGCCCTACTGGATCAACCCAATAGTCCAGCTCCCTGTATCTCACAGTGGCCCACCAGATGCCTCAGGGAGCACACAAGACAACAAGATACCTGTATCCTGTCATCACTCCCTTGCATCTGGCACCCAGAGATAGGCTACCTTTCTGGAAGTTGCATATAGTCGTCAGGACTTGTGACCTGTGATAGACTTTTCTTCTATAAATCTGTCAACTCTCTTAAAGGCATCTAGACCAGGTGCCATCACAACATCCTGTGGTAAGGAGTTCCACAGATTAATTACGGGTTGGGTGAAGACATTTAGATGGACTAGGCAAGAAATAAAGCCAATGAATATACTCCCTAAGGTTTCATTCTTGAATATACCATTCATTTCAGAGAGAATCTGTATTAGACTGTAACAGCAAACAAACCAGTACAGTATCTTATGACACATTAAGGATTTCAGACTTTGGCACAAGCTTTTATGGACTATAATCCAATATTCTTTGTTGTTTAAACCCATTATAACTGTACAACTGGGACCTATCCTGACCCGCAGCCTTCCATTTCCCAAACCACCTGTACATTCCTCCCCTCCGTACTAGTCCCACTCTCTTAAGCACCCACAAGCATTACCTGGTTTAAAAACCCATTTACTCCATACTGGATGCTGTTTTTCTTTCATCAGGCTTTTGGCTTGGACCAAACTGTTTGCCTGTCTCCCTTGTGGTTCCGGCTGCCGGCCGGAGTCGACAGGAAGCCCGTGCAAGGACTTAAGAAGGGAACATCACGTGGTCAGGATGACAAGACAGGCAAATGGTTTGGGTGGCAGAATGCTTGGCGGAGGCAAGATAATGGGAGGGCAGAAAAGAGACGGTTGTGGTCGCAAAGGTGGGCGATGACACCCATCACCATGGCGAAGCCTCAACCAGCAAAATGGGGAGAAGGTGCTTGGGAATATAATAATAATAATAATAATAATAATAATAATATATTATACAGTATTTATATACCGCCTTTCTGGTCATTGGATTTCTCCTCCGACTTTAATTCAAGGCGGTGTACATGGGCAGGCAGTTCTAAACCCCAAGGGGTTTTTACAATATAATAACGTTCTAGTCTTTCATAGAACCCTTCATTCGAGATGTTGCTTTCACAGTCCAGCTCTCTCTTTCTCTCTCTCTCTCTGACGTTCGCCTCAGCACGCTTCAGCTGACAGGCAACCTTGACTGCCACTCAGGTGCTCAGCTTGCAGCTCCACTCCCCCACAGAGGCTCTGCACCTTATCAGCTCGGCATGCCAGCAGCTCTCCGACAGACTTCCGGCGGTCTTGAACTGCTGTCCTGCAGATCTTCAGGCAATTGAGAGACGAAAGCTCTACCAACTGAGCCAGACGTCCTGCGTCTGCCTTGGGAAGGCATTTCCATTGTTTACAAGCCAGCCTGCACCCCATCCGCTGCTGCTCTTAACAACAACAACAACAACTACTACTACAACTTATTATTATTATTATTATTATTATATACTGCTTTTCAACAAAAAGTAGTACACCAAGCGTCTTGCATAGCATAGCAAGTTTAATAAATAAATGGTTCCCTGACCTCAAAGAGCTCACAACCTAACAAAAGATGCAGAAGAGACACCAGCCACAGCCACCGGAAGAGGGACAGTTACTCTCCCCCTGCTAAACATACGAGGACACTGCTTGAAAAGGTGCTTCTTTGCCCAGTTTTCCCACCCTGAACGTTTCCCACCCTGAAATCTCCCCTAAGGGGCTCTCAGTCATACGCTTCCCCATCCTCATATCACACCTTTGTTTTACTTATACAGATTTATTTGCAGACAACCCTAGCAGATTCTGGCCCACTTGGCGCAGGAAGAAACTCTCGCCCTCCTCCCACGACCAGTAGAATAGCTAAATAAGCTCAAGAGTCCCTGCAGAAGAAAAATGAAATCCAGCAGACAGCAGCTCATGTTCCCCTTTCTGTTCTGCCATTCATCACCCAGCAGAATTCGACACAAGAAACTGACACCCTCTTCTGCCGTGCCCTAGACAAGATGCACAAGGAGGCCGGCGGACATGAAGCTTTAGCGAGGGGTGAGACACAGCTGGTACCGCTGCGGGGCCTTCCCAAAACCGATGTATTCCGGGGTGAAGTCAATGTCTTCTGCATCCACAGGAGACGTTAGGACAAAGTTCTGCAAAATGGTGGTGAAGCAGAGGAAGAGCTCTGCCCGCGCCAGGCCTTCTCCCAAGCAGGAGCGTTTCCCTGTAAGGTGGCCGGGGGGAAAAAAAAGGTCCCTTTTCAGCACACAATCATTGCATTTCTAGCATCAGTAATCTTTGAAGCATGTTCTTTACCCAGTGTGTAATTCATCTGTGGAACTCCTTGCCACAGGATGTGGTGATGGCACCTGGCCTAGATTAAAAGGGGTTTGGACAGATTCATGGAGGAAAAGACCATCACAGGTTACAAGCCATAAGCAACCTCCTGGTTTTAGAAGTAGGTTCTCTCTGTGCCAGGTGCAAGGGAGTGACAACAGGAAACAGGCTATTATGTGTGCCAGGTGCAAGGGAGTGACAACAGGAAACAGGCTATTATGTGTGCCAGGTGCAAGGGAGTGACAACAGGAAACAGGCTATTATGTGTGCCAGGTGCAAGGGAGTGACAACAGGAAACAGGCTATTATGTGTGCCAGGTGCAAGGGAGTGACAACAGGAAACAGGCTATTATGTGTGCCAGGTGCAAGGGAGTGACAACAGGAAACAGGTTATTATGTGTGCCAGGTGCAAGGGAGTGACAACAGGAAACAGGTTATTATGTGTGCCAGGTGCAAGGGAGTGACAACAGGAAACAGGTTATCTTGTTGGCTGTGTGCTCCTGGAGGCATCTGGTGGGGCCACTGTGAGCTACAGGAAGCTGGACTAGATGGGCCTTTGGCCTGATCCAGCAGCCAGGCTCTTCTTATGTTCTTATGTACTAGGTTGGCTTTCACGTCCATTTTGAAGTGTGCAAATAAGGACTTTACAGGAAACCAACCGTGTGGATGCCACGAACAAGTCTTTAACAAGCATTCTTGTGGAACACCTACCTGCCGAAAATGGTAGAAAGGCAGCAGCAGGTTTCTCAAACTTTCCACTCTCGTCTAGGAAATGCCCTGGGTCAAATGACTCCGGGGCTTTGAACTGGATGGGATCATATAAGACGGAATGCAGCATCAGAAACACGATACTCCCCTGAGAAAATGATACAGAGGTGAGAAAAAAAAACAGAAGGTACCATTTGGAGGCCTATTTAAACTCTGCTGATTTACTGCCATGTGAATCTTAAGCTGTTGAACGACTTTGTTCAGCCGTGGCTGGAGCATAACTCGGGCAATGCTACTACTTTCCAGACCTGCCTCGCCACAAACAGGCCTGTGCGATTCCTGAACATCCATGGGACTCTGGTGCAAGCTCAGGACTGAGGGCTTGGCATGGATCTTGGCATTCTGAAAATCCTCCGCTGTCCATTTATTGGACAACAAAGGGAATTTCCAACTCTCATGCCCAGCTAGAGAGAAGCTTGACATTCCAGGCAGTAGAGGAAGGCAGCGTAGGGGGCTCCATTATCTTCATTGGCCAGAGTAAAACAGCAGAACCTCAGCAGCCTACCGCAGTCTACCTCAGAATGTGTTATGCTAATTTATTTCCTGATGAATTTCAGCAGCTGACACCCTGATAGTACCAGGGCTGCAAGGAGCCCTTGCAGGACCACTCAGAGGAATTTTATCAGGGGGTACAAAGTTTCTTTTGGGCCTCTTCCCTTCATGTGAATTTGGCTCCTGGGCCCCCTTTTTGGCCCTTGGGAGCTGTGAATTTTTTAAAAAAAAAATTACAATTTTTGACCCAATTTTACGATTGTACCCCCCTCTCAGAGGCCATGGGCCCTTGGGAGCTGTGCCCTGACGGGAGCCTCAAAGTTTCTAAAGCCTGTGACACACCGACCGCGCTGCGGTGCATGCAGTCTACCTCAGAACCAGAAATGGGGACAAGCCATAAAGGAAGGACATCCTTTGCCTTCCGCCCCTGCCTCTGAGCATCCCATGGCATATGGCCGGTTGCTACTGGAAGACAGAATGCTGGTCTAGATGGACCATGCTCTGTTGCAGCAGGGCCATTTACCGTATTGGTCTGAGTACAAGACTCACTTTTTTCTCCTAATTTAAGTTTTTAAACTAGGGGTGCGTCTTATAATCAGGCTGTTGCGATTTAATGCCAGTGATTTAATTAAAATTTTTTAATAGCACCAAACTTTAAGGGTGTGTCTTATAATCAGATGCGTCTTATACCCGGGACAATACGGTATATCTTATAAATTGAGGAACAGCGTTTCCGGCATACCTTAGGAATGACATATCCTGCAAACTCTGTGTCCTGTGTAGTGGAACGGGGTAGCCCAAAGGGATTCACGTCAATGAACCGCAGGAGCTCATGGATCACAGCATCTGTGTACGGCAGCTCTGACCTGTCTTGCATGGACACAGCCCGATTCTGCCCAACCACTCGGTCGATCTCATCTTGGACTCTCTCTGTGAAGCAGCAGCATGGATTGGAAAGATGAACCACCAGCAGGGCTTAGTTTTAACACCCTGTTGAGCTAATCGAAGCGAAGGGCAGTGTTCTTGTCCAGCCCAACTTACCAGCAACGTGAGGGTACTTTAAGAGAATCAGGAGGGAGTATCTCAGGGTGCTGATGATGGTGGTATTAGCAAAGAGTAGGTCCAACACAGAGACAACAAGATTCGTCTGGTGGAATTCAGTGCTGCGATTCCCGCTGTCCTACAGGCAAAGGGAACAATGAGGCCAAGGGCTGTTGCAGCTGGGAACAGCTTTCCTGTCTGCTTGGCTTGAACAAGTGATTGCTCTGGCAAATGTACCTTCTGCATCTCGATTAGGAAGGAGTCTATGTAGTCCCGTGGCGAAGCTGGGTCCAAAGTGTCCTTGTGTTTCTGGACCATCCTTGATACATACCTCATTTGCTCCTCAAAGTTCTCAAAGAACCTGGTGTGCGGGCCTGGAAGGAGCTTCATAACGCCAGGGAAAAAGTTGTACAGCTGTGAATCGAGACAGAATTCCAAAAGGAAATTAAAGGCTATCTATTTGCTCTATGGGTGAGCAAAAGACACTCAACATACGAACATCAGAAGAAACCTGCTGGATCAGGCCAAAGGCTCATCTCGTCCAGCTTCCTGTTCTCTCACAGTGGCCCCACCAGATGGCCTCAGGGAGCACACCGACAACAAGAGACCTTAGTAAAGAAGTACACTTGATGGGTTTTCCAGCCATGTATTTAAAAATTGAAGAAATACAGGTAGATGATTCACAAACTTGCCAGGAGACAATCCTTTCCTTAGCCACAATTACTGTAAACAAGTAACAGAGTTGCGTTCTTTCAAGGACAGGTGGAACCTGGTATGCCGGGTTTGTTCTTTATGCTTTGATAAGGTTCCAAGGGAGGAACGAAACGTAAGCGGAAGTTTTAGAAATGTTGTCAGCATTGGATAGTCCTTGAAAGAACGCAACTCTATTGTGGCTGAGGAAAGGATTGTCTCCTGGCAAGTTTGTGAATCATCTACCTGTATTTCTTCAATTTTAAATACATGGCTGGAAAACCCATAAAGTGTACTTCTTTACTAACTGCAACAAGCTATGAAAATCTGCATGCAACAAGAGACCTGTTTCCTGTTGTCACTCCCTTGCACCTGGCAGGGCCTCTGAGAGGGGGGTTAAGGGGGTAAATCGTACCTGGGCCCAGGGCCAAAAAGGGGCCCCAGGAGCAAAAAAGGGGCCCAGGAGCCAAATTCACATGAAAGGAAGGGGCCCCAAAGAAATGTTGTATCCCCTGATAAAATTCCTCTGAGTGGCCCTGGCACAGAGAAAACCTACTTCTAAAACCAGGAGGTTGCATTTACTCACAGTGGGGGGAAAAGGTCCACGCTAGCCCTAAGGTGTGGGGTCCACACGTGCATGGCGCTCAGGCTAAACGACAAAATCTAGGCCTCACAGCAAGGCCCTGGAAGGAGAGTCAGATTTTCAGGCTCTGTGGGTTTTCCACCTTTGACCCAAGAAGAGACACCTTAGAACTTGCAGAGATTTACACCAAAAGCCTCCATTTTCCTTTTCTGCAGTACCAAATGTTTTGCAAAGCATCAAGGCAACTCTTCTACGCTAGCTCTAGGATCCCTCATACAAAGCGTGTGGAACACATTCACACACTGAAACTAAGTGTCTCAAGATTACCGGAAACTCCAGGTCCTGCGACTGTATCCAGAGAAAAGGTGCAATTGTGGGGTGGATAACCCCTGAGTGAGGCTGAAGAGTCCGTTCCCCCCCCCCCCCATGCCGTTTCCACTGCCAAGTCTTCAGACCCTGAGGGATTTGGGAAATCCTTTGATGGGAGATTTAATTAACCCAGACAGCTCTGCTGAGCTTCACTAGGAAACACCCATTTCTGTGGAAGATTCCATTGTTAGTACCGTACTATATCTTAGTACCGTACTATATCTTAAATAGGCCAGCGGGTGGCGCGGCGGGTTAAACCGCTGATCCAGTTCGATTCCCGTGACGGGGTAAGCGCTCGTTGCTTGGCCAGCTCCTGCCAACCTAGCAGTTCCAAAGCATGTTAATGCGAGTAGATAAATAGGTACCGCTTGCGGGAAGGTAAACAGCGCTCCGTGTTCCAGCTGCATGCTACGCGCTGCGGCAAGGAGAGTCATGCCGGCCACATGACTATGGAGGCGTCTTCGGACAACGCTGGCTCTTCGGCTTTGAAATGGAGATGAGCACCACACCCTAGAGTCGGACACGACTGGACTTAATTGTCAGGGGATACCTTTACCTTTTTATATCTTAAATACGGAAAGATTGTTCCAAAAGTCCCCAGAAAGAATCTCAGAAGACTCCCACAAATGTAACCCCGCTTTGCCTATGAGAGGGGGATAGCAAATCAGCTGGGTTCAGTTTATGGATAAATTTGGACAACCCCCCATTCTAAACTATTGACAAAATACGGCTCAGAAATAGAGAAACGTCTCTTCAGAGAAGGCAGTGGAGAGAATAGCAACCTTTTTGTGGGAGATTGTCAAGAAGAGGAAGGAGACTGATGATAAGTGACATGGGGTCGAAGTGTGGGAGGACATGGATTAATTGTAAATGTGTACTGTACGTGTTTTATGCTTGTATTGTTTATGCCAATAAAGGTTTCTGTATCTATCTGTAGAGAAGAGTCAGGCTTTACTTTGGGATAAGAAATAAAAAGGTAAAGGTGACCCCTGACAATTAAGTCCAGTCGTGTCCGACTCTAGGGTGTGGTGCTCATCTCCATTTCAAAGCCGAAGAGCCAGCGTTGACCGAAGATGCCTCCCGTGGTCATGTGGTCGGCATGACTCTCCTTGCCGCAGCGCGTAGCATGCGGCTGGAACACGGAGCGCTGTTTACCTTCCCGCAAGCGGTACCTATTTATCTACTCGCATTGACATGCTTTGGAACTGCTAGGTTGGCAGGAGCTGGCCAAGCAACGAGAGCTCACCCCGTCGTGGATTCGAACTGCCGACCTTTCGATCGACAGCTCATGGTTCAGCGGTTTAACCCACTGCGCCACCCGCTGGCCTTCGGGATAAGAAATAGTGGTAGTTAATTATCAACAGTAGCAAATATATTAACACCTTTGAACGTATTATCAATTTAACCTAACATTTACACAGGTTTCTTTTTTTTTTTTTTTTTACTATGGAAGAGACTGTATCCACTGGTATCCATTGAAGATAGCCTAAATTCTGCAGGCTGTATCCAAATGCAACATTCCTTTCATTCGCTGAAAAGCTGGACAGATAAACACTTTTCCCACATTGAGGCGCCTCCCAAGCCTTGGTAATTGATCACCCTGCAATCTTCTTAGATTGTTCCCATGAAGAGGTTCCTAGCTGTGGAACGAAACGTAGGACTATTCCTTGGATTTTATGGTAATCTTACTCTGTATGCGGCTGCCTGGAATGGAAACCCGCAAACGGCTTTGAAGTTTATTAAAAGTTCAAGTTTTTTAAATACATGGCATCGACTCCCGTATTCCCTGAACACTGTTGACCTTGGTAATTGGAAATAAAAGCTGTTCTGTGCTGGAGGCGGATGGTTGATGCAAGGGTCCTGTGTATCTAGAAACCCTCTGAGTCCTCCCTCTCAAAACCTCCTCAACTGCCCTCTGCTCTAACCAAGGGTCACTTGCACCAGCATTTGCTACTCTCAGCCCTTCCCACCAGGTTTCAACTCAGTAAGTTGATTGATGTACCACAATAACTGATATAACCCACATGTACAAGTACAAATTGACACTAGAGATAGCACAGAGTGGGGATTCTATCGTCTGATTCAGAGAAAAGGAGCTTTTAGTTGGTGCCATTATGAAACAATCGGGAGGCAGAGAACCCTTGTCGATCTACTGGCGCTTCTCTGTGCCTTCCGATCATCTCTGACTTAGAAAGCACTCTCTTTCTGAAAGTAGGTCTCAAGGCCGAATATGAAGCAACACCACGAGAGTGTGCAAAAAATGCAACCCAGAAAGCAGCAATTAAGTAATCTGACAGTTCAACAATTCAGCCACCGGTAAGCCGTCTTAAATAACTCCAAGCAAAACATCCCAGACAAAAAACCTGAATGAGACGACAAAGTTAAGTCACCCAAACCCAGAGGACCAGGAAGACGGCTTCACATCTAAAGGCCATAGTAGGCAGACCTCCCACGGGCTGTAACCAGGGTACAGCTCCAGGGAAGATATCCGATAAGAGGTTCCTATCTGATAACTTGTCCTAATTAAGGGGGAAAACTGGGCTAGTTGCTTCTACCGTTGGGTGTGTTCAAAGCTTTTCTGAACAACCGTGCCCAGCGAGTGCTAATTCATGACTCCATGACAGCCTGGAAGGAGGTATTGAGTGGAGTACTACAGACTCTCTCTTGGGACTTTGTGCGCAGTTCCACATTTTTATAAATGATCTGGATGATGGGGTGGTGGTGGTGGAGTAGATGCTTATCACATCTGTAGGTGACACAAAGCTGGCTGTGCGCACGTGATACCTTAACCCAGTGGAAATTAGTCACGGAACACCAAATCAAGATTCAAAATGATCTTGGATATTGATCCGTGGGTGGGCCCACACCAACCAGATGAAGTTCAGTAGAGACAAATGTAAAGCCCTGCATCTAAAAAGATGCATCTACAAAAGATCAGCGGCATAACAAGTACAGGATGGAAACTTGGCAGCATCACGTATACAAAATGTTCTCTCCCAGATTTGTGCGCCAGGTTTCTGGGTATTGCAGCAGCCACAACTACAGGGGCTGGGGTGTGGGGTTGCAACGGTCTATCGGGGCACCATCCATCTTATCAGGTACCCTGTCCGAGTGTCTTGGTGTCATGCTGGAGGGGTGAGTCAGAATAGGGGTTCTGTTGGTGTACTGCCCGCTGTGCTGCCAAACTGTCTCCCTGCCTGAGCTGACCGGGGTGATCTCGAGCATGGTGTTGGAGTGCCCTCACCTATTGGTGCTGGGGGACTTTAATGTCCATGCCAAGGCCCCCGGAGACAGCTGTGGCTCATGATTTTGTGGCAACCATGGGTCTGTATCAGAGGATATCTGCCCCAAGACATGATGAGGGACACATGTTGGATCTGGTGTTTACTACTGGGCAGGTGGATGGTGATCTGGATGTGGAGGAGATCAAGATCACTCCTTTGTCGTGGACAGATCGCTTCCTTATTGACAAGCTCACTGCTTCAAGCCCTGAATTAATGGTATGAAGGCCGATACCCCACAGGAGGCAGAACCCAGTTTGAAACACATCCAAATATTTCCCTTCTCTGGGGTCAAACATGCCCAGGAGGGTGAGGGTCTTCTCCCACCCGTTCCTGGCCCTCCCCCAGCTCAGCTCACCTGCATCCAGAAGGAGTTTACCAGACGAAAGTTCTCTTGGATGAGATTGAGCAGTCTCTGAAAGTCCGGGTCATCATACTGAAAGCGCTCCCCAAAGATCACAGAGCAGATGATGTTGGAGATGGAGCAGCCCAAGAAAAAGCTGGGGTCAAAAGGGGAGCCTGCCGGATGGGAGAAGGAGAGAAAGATAAGAGGGTGAAGGTGGGCCTATCTGGTACTGAAACAGGTCTTCAGGAAAGCTGGAGGTGAAGGATATACCAGATCCAGGTCAGAGCATTGCAGCTGGGGCCAACACCATGCACCGCCCCTGACTGCTGGTTCATGTGTTGGAAGCAGGGACCCATTTTGGTCTGTGATCCAGCAAGGCTCTCCTTCTGGCAGGACTTGACTCCGTAAGACTCCGCTGCCCAGCAAACATGATACGTATTATGGGTGCAGATGAGGTGCTACAGTGGCGTTGCTGGAGAGGGTGGCACTGCACCGTGCCTTGCAAACCGGTGTAACAAGGCCACTCCCACTCGCCGTTGGAGCCATTCTAGCAGCGAAGGCAGTGGAAGGGACTTTCATCACAGGAGGATAAAGAAATAAGAAGGGCGGCAAAATGCAAGGTACATTCTAAGCGCACAAGATGTGTTTGGGTTTAGAGATGCTATTCTAATGTTCCAGGATGGACATTCCTCTGCAGAAATACAAGCTTTCTTTTCATCAGGCATGAGCAAAACCACAAACCTTGCATTTTCCTGAATTCCTCCATCAGGAACCCAATTTCCTCCTGAATTCGTCCCTCGATGGACCTCTTCCCCATCCCGAAGCTGCGAAGTGTGGTGAGGGCAAAGCGACGAATCTGTTTCCACGTCTCCCCATTGCTGAAAACAATTCCTGGAGGGGGGGGGGAGAATGGTGACAGAGAAAACCCACCTTCAGTCAGACAGGCTGAGAGGCACTAGTAGAAAAGACAACAAGCAACTTCTTCCTTAAGCCCTCAAAATCCCTCTTTCCTGAGCCTGCTGTAGCTTGTGAGGCGGTAACCTCCCAGAAGGTCAGACCGGGCCACGGCATGCCTGCACAAGGCCTTTCTAATCTTGCCAGTGTGCGGTTTTGCTGTTTCAGAAACATTGCCTCCCTCCTGGTTTTAGAAATGGGTTTTCTCTGTGCCAGGTGCAAGGGAGTGACAATGGGAAACAGGTTATCTTGTTGTCTTGTGCTCCCTGAGGCATCTGGTGGGGCCACTGTGTGATACAGGAAGCTGGACTAGATGGGCCTTTGGCCTGATCCAGCAGGGCTCTTCTGATGTTCTTATGTTCTTATTTTTATTATTCTCCCCTTCCTCCAACCAAGGGGCTCACAGTGGCAGATGCATGGTCCTGCCCCCCTCCCATTTGATCCTCACAACCACCCTGTGAGGTTGTTTAGTGTGTTTAGTGGTTGTGACAGTGACTCGGTGGAGCTTTGTGGCTCAGTAAGGGATTTCATTTGAACATTCCCAGATCTTCCCATCCGCACTCTCAGCACAACATTTTATTTATTTTGAGTTTTCTATTACCGCTTTTCCCTCTAGGTAACAAAACTTGACACTCAAAGCGGTTTACAACATAGAAGATAAAAAACATAATAGAGCATACATAATAAAAAATACTTAAAACCACAGTGGCCTAAAAAAACAGAGCTAAAATCTAAAAGCATAAGACTGATGATAAAAACTCAAGCAGGGCCCCCCAATACCCCTAACTCCCCACCCTACCCATCAGCAAAAGCCATTTGAAATAAAAAAAGTCTTCAAGCCTTGATGGAATGTGTCCAGGCAATTCTACATTTGGGAGGGCCACCACTAAAAAGGCTCTTTTTTTCACTGCCACCCCCCTTGCTGCACACAAAGAAGGGCCCCCTCTGAAGATCTTAGGGGATGAGCCAGTCTGTATGGGAGAAGGCGAGTCTGCAAATACTCTGGCCCCATGCCATGAAGCCGTACATGACACTAGCTCTCAAGCCCTTATCCTGAAAGGCCACAATCATAGGTGCAAGACACCGGCAAAGGTATCATACAGCACCTAGCACATACTGTTTGGGTGCTAAATAGCCATGAAGCAGTAGCTGTGAATTGGAGCCTCCGGCTGACCTATAACACCAAGAAAGTACAACTCACCATAACTGTTGTTCGTCTTCTCAATTACAGGAAGATTGGGTCTACTCTCAAACTCCTCTGTTCGGTCTACCAAGGCATCTTTGACCATTTTGTAACCGCAAAGCACAACCACCTGTCGCGATCCTAACTTCATAGCGAAGATATCCCCAAATTGCTCTCGCAGCTGAGTCAAAGATGGCCATGGAAGGAAAGAGAGACCAAAGAGACCATGATTTTGTGCTCACAAGATGCCTCTTGATTTGTTTACCACTCAGAATTAGGGCCATCGCCAATGGAATCATTTTTGATTTTAAAGGAAGATGTATTTCCCCATATGCTTTTGAATGATGCACGGCACGCAGGTGCCCCAGCATGAAGTGGACCTGAAGAGGCATTCCACACGCTCTCACAGACAGGAGAATGCCTCTTAAGTGCCAGGTGCTGTACAACAGAAGCAAAGGTAAAATCCTTCCTGGAGCTACAAAAACATCAGGGGCGCAAGTACAGGATGGGGAATGTTGGCATGGTCAGTATTTTATTTCTGTTTGATGAGAGGTGTGCAGATGTCGGGCACTCAAAGACATGTCCTTGGTGCTGAGCACTTGCCTGGGAGAGGAAAGGATCCGTTATATGCCTATTACGAGGCCCACAGGTCCTCTGGGCAGAACGGCCATGCTTTTGATGTAGACGTATAGGAGTAGTATACCAAGAGTACAGGTGGGCCCCCATATTCACGGATTCGCTATCCACGGTTTCAGTTATCCACGGATTGCGGGGACCCCCCAAACTTTTACTTTTTTCCCAGTAAGCTTCGTTTCTTCCTTAAACAAACAGGAGAAGTAGCCTCTGGCTGCTTATTTCAGGCAAGTAGAACAAGACTAAGTCCCAGAGAGGCTCTGCAAGGTTAACAGAAACCTTGCAGAGCCTCTCTAGGACTTAGTCTCATTCTACTTGCCTGCAATGGAAGCTGCTTCTCTGTTTGTTTTAAGGAAGAAACAAAGCTTGCTGAAAGAAAAATAAGAGCTGGGGGGGGCAAGCATGCCTGCCTACAGGGGAGGCGGGGGGGCCCTCAGGAAACCATGGAGGGGGTGTTTGCTCCTATCCACGGTTTCAAGTATCCACGGAGGGGCCTGGAACATATCCCCAGCAGATATGGGCGCCCACCTGTATTTTGTCAATAGTTTAGAATGGGGTTTTTCCAAATTTATCCATAAACTGAACCCAGCTGATTTGCTATCCCCCTCTCATAGGCAAAGCGGGGTTACATTTGTGGGAGTCTTCTGAGATTCTTTCTGGGGACTTTTGGAACAATCTTTCCATATTAAAGATATAGTACGGTACTAACAATGGAGTCTTCCACAGAAATGGGTGTTTCCTAGTGAAGCTCAGCAGAGCTGTCTGGGTTATTAAATCTCCCATCAAAGGATTTCCAAATCCCTCAGTGTCTGAAGACTTGGCAGTGGACTAAGTCCTAGAGAGGTTCTGCAAGGTTATCATTCTACTTGCCTGCAATGGAGGCTGCTTCTCTGTTTGTTTTAAGGAAGAAATAAAGCTTGCTGAAAGAAAAAAAGAGCTGGGGGGGGGCAAGCATGCCTGCCCGCAGGGGAGGCAGGGCGGGGGCCCCCTCAGGAAACCATGGAGAGGGAGTTCGCTCCTATCCACGGTTTCAAGTATCCACGGAGGGGCCTGGAACATATCCCCAGCGGATATGGGGGGAGTACTTCACTCTTATAAGAGTGAATGTGATCATTTAAAGACCTCCCTCACAAAACCCTTGTTGGGTTTCGCTTCCTGAGCGCTTCAGTCAAGTTTTCAGTGCACTACAATTTGGCCTCAGTCATCTTTTTACAACCAAATTACATAGATGTGCCATTACTGTTGACACAGGACCCCGGCACACGATTGCTCCCACCCCCTCTTCTGCGCATGTTACATGCATTTAAAAAAAAAGCACCTTCTGCACAGGGAGACCTGACTCGGCAACACCATATGTCAAAAACGATCTAGGTGTCTTTAGTGGATCGCAAGCTGATCCGTCATGAGCCAGCAGAATGGTACAGCTGCAAAAAACAAAAGACAAGGCAAGTCTGGGCTTCATTCATGGAGACGTAGAATTCTGATCACAAGAAGTAATAGTTCTACTCTATTTTGCACTAGTTGGACCTCATCTGGAAAACTACACTACAGTACTATTGATACAATTTTGATGTTGTATCAAAACTGTTCAATGGATCGAAGGCCTTTTGACTTTATCAAATTTTGAGCGAACAGCTTACCGACTAATGACGTATGGATTTATTTGAGAATATTTAGAAGCCATTCCTCAAAATATATTTATATAGGTGTGAAATGTCTAACATGATGTAACACTTTTGATTGCTCAAATATCTCTTGCTGTAATTCCCCCCCCCCCCGTTAATTGTTAAGATTTATTTGCCAGTTTAACTTATGTATTTTAGGTATCTATCTATCTATCTATGCATTCCTTTTTTTGTATGAAATGAAAATAAAGCATTTTTTTAAAAGGCAGATTATATGTAAGTAAATGCTTCAGCCCCCCCCCCCCCGGATCTCTCTATTCTGAACGAGTCCCTATGGAAATAAGCATCACACCAGCTTCAACTCTAAAGCTGGCCTCACACTGCAGGCGTCTTGCTTCGCCGCGTCCTGGAGTCGATTCTGATTGGCCTGACGCATTGCTCCGCGTCCTGCCCCCACAATGCCAAACGCAGCCTCTCATTGGCCAAAGCTCGATTTATTCAACTTGGAACACACCAGAACGACCTTCGACCAATGAGAGGCCGCATTCAGTGTTGTGGGGACAGAACACGGAGCAATGTGTTGGGCCAATCAGAATGGACTCTGGGACACGGCGAAGTGAGACGTGTGCGGTCTGATACAACTTTAACCCAACATGTCTCCTTTGCTAGGAAAGGACTCCAAAACTCACTTTCTGCAGCATTTGTAGCATGGAGAGCTTCTTCAGGGACCACATGTTTCTCAACGCAAACCAGCCGGATGGTCCTGGTGGTAGATTTTTGTGGTGGTTCTTGTTCCAGAATAGAAGAAGCACGATGAAGAGAAGTCCCAGAATCCAGCCAAGCCCCAACAAAGCCCTCATCCTTCTCTCGGTCTGCACTGCAGTTAGCACGGCTCCTGCTTTCTGACTTGTAGGGCCAGAAGGCGGAAAAGAAAATGGACGACAGACGCACACGCACACACACACCCACACACACACACACACATGCAACAGCAACAACCAATGCAAGCGAGGGAATAATGAACTGCAAAGGGAGGAGAAGTTTGGAATGTTTGGGAGCCTGTTTCATTAGGGAAGAACAGGTTCCAGACATGGAACATGCATTTATCTATCTATCTCTATCTAATAAATGTATAACCCCGCCTTTTTTCTGGTAAGGGCACTCAAGGTCCTTACAAGAGTTACAAGAGGTAAAAAACAAACAAACAAAACATTAAACACAAAGAAAAAACAAAGGCACCCTGTGGCTCGCTATAACCTTAAACAATTAAAATTACATTCAATTAAAATGTCAGTCCATCATGTCAGCCATTGAAAGCCATCCTGAACAGAAAGGTCTTAAGGCCCTGCCAAAAGGTCTCCAAAGGGAGCAGTTCTTAGTTCCAAGGGGAGGAGTTCCACAATTGGGGTGCCACCACTGAGAAGGCCCTGTTCCTCACTGCCATCCCCATCACCTCCATCCATCAATGGCGGCATGCAGTATCGTCGCTAGGGGGCGCGTCACCCTGGAGCGGGGGCGCACACATCACCCCTGCCCTAGGGTGACACTTACCCCCGGCTCTAACCCCCATAAGACTGTTGCAACCCCACACCCGTCGCACCTGTAGTCGTGGTTGCCAGAAACCTGGCGCACAAATCTGGGAGTCTAGACACCTAGAATGTTTTGTACACGTGATGCTGCCAAGTTTCCATCCTGTACTTGTTATGCGTTTGATCTTTTGTCGATGCATCTTTTTAGATGCAGGGCTTTACATTTGTCTCTACTGAACTTCATCTGGTTGGTGTGGGCCCGCCCACGGATCAATATCTAAGATCATTTTAATGTAGCATGGATATTTTCATGATCAGACATAGTGCAAAAAAGAGGTAGAGATTTTTATAGGTTAGAAGATCATGCATTTTTTTTTATATAATATTAAACTAAGTACGAGGAAATGGTAAGATCATTTTGAATCTTGATTTGGTGTTCCGTGACTAATTTCTACTGGGTTAAGGTATCACGTGCGCACAGCCAGCTTTGTGTCACCTGCAGATGTGATAAGCATCTACTCCACCACCACCACCCCATCATCCAGATCATTTATAAAAATGTGGAACTGCGCACAAAGTCCCAAGAGAGAGTCTGTAGCACTCCACTCAATACCTCCTTCCAGGCTGTCATGGAGCCATGAATTAGCACTCGCTGGACACGGTTGTTCAGAAAAGCTTTGAACACACCCAACGGTAGAAGCAACTAGCCCAGTTTTCCCCCTTAATTAGGACAAGTTATCAGATAGGAACCTCTTATCGGATATCTTCCCTGGAGCTGTACCCTGGTTACAGCCCGTGGGAGGTCTGCCTACTATGGCCTTTAGATGTGAAGCCGTCTTCCTGGTCCTCTGGGTTTGGGTGACTTAACTTTGTCGTCTCATTCAGGTTTTTTGTCTGGGATGTTTTGCTTGGAGTTATTTAAGACGGCTTACCGGTGGCTGAATTGTTGAACTGTCAGATTACTTAATTGCTGCTTTCTGGGTTGCATCCTTGCACACTCTCGTGGTGTTGCTTCATATTCGGCCTTGAGACCTACTTTCAGAAAGAGAGTGCTTTCTAAGTCAGAGATGATCGGAAGGCACAGAGAAGCACCAGTAGATCGACAAGGGTTCTCTGCCTCCCGATTGTTTCATAATGGCACCAACTAACAGGATAACTAGGATAACAGATAACTAAGAAACCTGTATGTGGGTCAAGAAGCAACAGTTCGAACCGGCCATGGAACAACTGATTGGTTCAAAATTGGGAAGGGAGTACGGCAAGGCTGTATATTGTCACCCTGCTTATTTAACTTATATGCAGAGTACATTATGAGAAATGCAGGGCTGAGTGAATCGGAAACCGGAATCAAGATTGCCAGGGGAAATATCAACAACCTCAGATATGCAGACGATACCACCCTAAAGGCAGAAAGAGAAGAAGAACTAAAGAGCCTCTTGATGAGAGTAAAAGAGGAGAGTGCAAAAGTTGGCTTGAAACTCAACATTAATAAAACTAAGATCATGGCATCTGGGCCCATCAATTCCTGGCAAATAGAAGGGGCAGAAATGGAAGCAGTAACAGATTTTACTTTTCTGGGCTCCAAGATCACTGCAGATGGAGACAGCAGCCATGAAATTAAAAGACACTTACTCCTTGGAAGGAAAGCTATGGCGAATTTAGATAGCATAATAAAAAGCAGAGATATCACCATGCCAACAAAAGTTCGTATAGTCAGGGCGATGGTGTTCCCAGTAGCAATGTATGGTTGCGAGAGTTGGACCATAAGGAAGGCTGAGCGCCGAAGAATAGATGCTTTCGAACTGTGGTGCTGGAGAAGACTCCTGAGAGTCCCTTGGACTGCTAGGAGATCAAATCAGTCAATCCTAAATGAAATCAACCCTGACTGTTCCCTGGAAGGACAGGTACTGAGGCTGAAGCTCAAATATTTTGGCCACCTAATGCGAAGAGAGGACTCTCTGGAGAAGACTCTGATGCTGGGAAAGATTGAAGGCAAAAGGAGAAGGGGAAGGCAAAGGATGAGATGGCTAGACAGCATCACCGATGCAACAAACATGAAAATGAGCGAACTCAGGAAGATAGTGGAGGACAGGAAGGCCTGGCGGGATATGGTTCATGGGATCACGAAGGGTCGGACACGACTTAACAACTGAACAACAACAACAAATCAGATAGGAACCCCATACCAACAGGATTCCCTTGATGAACCAAACCAAACAGATTAAACCACTTTATTTATTTATTTATTTTTTTAAAAAAATTATATCCCGCCTTATCCTATGCCAAAGGCAAATGCCCACGGCGGCTTACAACAAAAATTAAAATACATAGTTTAAAATACAGAAAATAAATTTAAACAATACATAATTTAAAAACAATAAAATCCACTGGGGGGGGGGACAGAATGGAGCAGAGAAGCAGCATGGCAGAGCATCTTGAGAAACAGGAGGCAGACCACAACCCATCACCCAAACGCTAGACGAAACAAAAACGTTTTGAGCCCTCGCCGAAAAGTCATGAGGGAGGGGGTGGTTCTCAGATCCCCTGGCAGGGAGTTCCACAGTTGTGGCGCCACAGCAGAGAAGGCTCGCCCACGTGTTGCCACTCCCCTAACTTGCGATAGAGGTGGTACACGCAGGATAGCCCCCTCAGATGACCTAAGAGAGCGGGCTGGAATGTATGGGAGAAGGCGGTCCCTCAGATATCCTGGACCCAAACCGTGAAGGGCTTTAAAGGTCATTACCAGCACCTTGAATTGGGCTCGGAAATGAATAGGCAGCCAGTGCAGCCGCTGAAGCAGCGGTTCAACAGAGTCAAACCGCCTAGCTCCAGCGACCACCCAGGCCGCCGCATTCTGCACTAACTGCAGCTTCCGAACCGTCTTCAAGGGCAGCCCCACGTAGAGCATGTTACAGTAATCCAGTCTTGAAGTCACTAAGGTGTGGACCACCGTGGTCAGGTCCGATCGACTCAAGTACGGCCGCAGCTGGCACACCAGCCGAAGCTGGGTAAACGCACCCCTGGCCACAGCCGCCACCTGGCTGTGACACACAATGTGCTCTTGACACACACCCTGTGGCAGTGCAAGCCACAACAACACACAGCACCAAACTAATATCATCTCCTTTTGAGTGACTGCTTTGGTACATATCAGGACTGCCATGTACTAATTACATTACAATGTAATGCCATGTCCGTTGGTCTTAGAAAACACCCTATTGCTTTCTACTGTACCTGATCACAGACATTCCACTTAAATCTGTTCCAGTAATTACCTCTGTAATTACTGGCTTTTGAAGTACCGCGCACAATTTTTTTGTTGTTGTTGTTGTTTAAAGAACATACTTTTTGTTGTTTAATGAACGTACTCTTCCAGCCTTCATAGGAACATCTTACAGCTTTTACGGCTCACCTGAAGAGGTCCGCAGATTTGCGGAGGAAACGTAGTGACCTGTGTAAATGTGTGACTTGTTTTTAAAAGACTGCTTTTAAGACTGTTTTTAATTTTTAAATCATTTTTAAAACATCAGTGTTTTGGACTTGTTTTTTATGTGTTGTAACTGCTTTTTTACCTGGCTTTTAAACCTGGATATCCATGATTGCTTTACATTGTTCCAGAACCTTTCCTACTTAACTTGGTATTGCTAGAATACCTGCTACTAACCCTGCTAACTGGGCAAAGAGGCACATTTGAAATGGTGGTGTTTTATATTAAGCAGGGGGAGAGCAACTGTCCCTCTTCACCCCAGCATGGCGTCTTTTCCAGTGGCTGTTGCTGGTGTGTCTTCTGTATTTTTTTTTAAAGATTGTGAGCCCTTTGGGAACAGGGAACCATTTATTGATTTATTTTACTATGTAATCTGCTTTGTGAACTACCATATTCTTTGTTGAAAAGCAGTATATAAGTATTCTTAATAATAATAATAATAATAATAATAATAATAATAATAATAATAATAATAATAATAATAATAATGCCAGAACACACCAGTACTAGACACCTCCCATCTCTTAGCTAATCAGCACATTCTTAAGAAGCCATATGCCTTTGACAGCTGCATGTTAGGCCGAAAATCAACAGGTACTGCTGTTCATGCTGCAGAAAGCTTGATCAGTTTGTTTTCTGTCTCCTGTGCTGTTGTTAAAGGCATACAATCTGGGAAAAACAACAACAACAACAACCTCCTTGCCCATGACCAGGTTCTTTTGAATATTATTTTTGCTCTGATCGACTCACAGTGTGAAAGCTTTCTGCATCTGAAATGACAAACTGGTCCAGTTAAAACTAGGAGTTCTTTATACTCACTTCGCTTGCCCCACAGACATGCTATCCAAGAAATGTCCAGAGGGTTGTTTTTTGCACTTTTTTGCAAAGGCGGAGAGGAAGGACAGGGTGCTTTAGATTGGGTGCCAAGATTGCATTTTGGTGGAGTTTGGCCATCTGCCAATTCCCAGCCTGCTTCAGCCAGCCTCCTCGACTGGCCAAACCTGTTTAGAAGGTTCAAAGTATTCCACATACATTATCTCTGCAATCCTTATTCTCACATACCGGATCGCTACCGACATATCACGACGACCCTTTTACACTCACCTGACTCAGTCTCCCTCTTCCCCACAGCAATACCTTTTCCATTTGGATAAGGACACAGTCAGCCAAGCCACAGTTGTGTGATCGCTTGATCACCGTGGTTCCGGCCACAAAGCCGTAGATGTCGTCAGGGTTCTGGAATAGCCACTCGTGGGGGCCCAGAAGGAACTTGATGACCCACAAAAATATCTCATACCAGCCAATGAGACTGGCATGGTGGTGCCATGCTGGCAGATGGCAAGACGGGGCATGGGCTACACATTCGTCCTTCAAACAGCAGGTGTCTTGTTGCATCCGGCTCTACAAGGAGTGTCGACAGGCATGCCAAAAAGGTGGCTCATTGGAAATGATCGCTTGTTGGGCTCGGGGATGTGGCCTGTATCCTATGAGCAGGCTCTGTGTGGCTCTCTCCCATCCTGATGTTCCACCACATCCCCACCACAGAGAGTCCCTTCTGAAACGCCGGACCTCTCCATGGGTCCCATGCCCTTTTCTGCATCCACTTTCCTTTGCCTGGAACTTTCTCGCTCCCAGAGGATTCTCAGCCACCTTCCTGCTCAACGCTTTCCAAGTGGTTCTTGAGTTCTTGCCTCTTTGGCTCAGGGTTCCAGCCTCTAGCAAAAGATTGAACCTGGAACATTGGCGACGTTGCAGCCTCTCTAACACAACGCACACCCAACTTGTGAAATTCTCTGCCACAGTGGTGTGGCGATGGCCACGTTCTCAAAGGACGTTAAAAGAGGGACTAGACAAATTCACAGGTCCCATCAATGGCTAAACATCCACGTTCAGAGGCGTGTACCCAGGGGCCTGAGGCAGCATGCCAAATTCTGCCCCCCCCATCCGAAGAAGTTCCAGCCTCGGCTCCTCCCAGTCTCCAACATTCTAGCTCAGCACTCTTCTCCCCTCCACACTTCCTCTCTCTCTCTCTCTCTCTCTCTCTCTCTCTCTCTCCTGCTTTTCTTTTTCCAAGCCAGGGAGTGGAAGGAGGAGCAGTGGAGGCAAGCAGGCAGAAAGAAATGAGAAGCCTCACTAGTCTGCTGCTTGTGGTTGGCCTCGTGGATGGACCAGCCCAGAGTCTCTATCTGAATACCAACTGCTGCGTGTGCATGCGCTACAGCAGGACAGGGCTAATGTTACAGGTGCCTTCATGCCCTGCTTTCTGGCCTTCTCACTGGGGGAAACAGAATGCTGAACTAGATACTCCTTGGGCCTGATCCAGCAAACCTCTTGCTTCTGTGTAAATACAGTAATCACTGGGTTTAACTTGTTCTTGTGTTTCTGGTATTTTTTGCAGCTGTGCATTCTCACACCTCAGTTTCAGATGAAGGTGCAGGTTTTTTTGTTTCTTAAGTCCTTATAAATTCCAGCACCCGGTAGCGCAAAGATTTTTGGGGAGAAATAAGTCCCCAGGGGATAAGAAAAGACAAGCCACTGAACAGTTGCAACATGGAGTGGGAGAATTGTAAGGTTGCTTAGCAACATCCAAGCCTTTATTTTACAGAAGCAATTTTTTAAAAAAAAATGTAGGCAGGGACTCATGATGAGAGAAAACACACAGTTGAGCCTTGGCTAATTCTCACCTTCTGACTTCTCCTGCTCTCAGGCTAGGCAGAAAAAGTTTCACCCAGCTTTTTCAGTGTGTCGTTAATTGCACAGGGATTGCTGCAACAAGCTTGTGCTATTGCCGAGATGCACAGACCAATCCACGCCTTCGGAAGGTGATTTTGGCGCCATTGCAGTGATGCAATTAATGCAATTGCAATTAGTGATGCAATCACACTTAAAATCAAAATGCTTTATTTGGGGACACTCTACAAAGAGCGAGGAGGTACAATTCTGGACTGTTCCACAGCAAACTGCAAGTGGAGCGTCATGTTTTAGGATGCAAAAAGTACACGTTACTCAAAGTTCTCATGGGAAGAAAGTCTTACAGCACCTCCAAAACTAGAACAACAACAACAAAAAGCTTTCCTTATCTGTTCCTGGAGGACTTAACCAGATCTCCAACCGGGACAGAGTGCTAGACCTTTAGGAGAAGGAATGTGGGCAGGTGTAGCTTGTTAAGTCCTAGAGCACAATCCTAGGCATGTCTACTCAGAAGCAAGCCCCATTGTGTTCAGTGGGATTGTGCTCTAAGGTTTAACAAGCCTAGGATTGTGCTCTAAGGTTTAACAAGCTACACCTGCCCACATTCCTTCTCCTAAAGGTCTAGCACTCTGTCCCGGTTGGAGATCTGGTAAGCCTATGGAGAAGGTACCATAATTTGAGTACCTTAATAAATCGATCACCAGCGTTGTTTTCGGGGAGTGGGGCACAGCATTGGGGCGTCTCCTACAACAGGATGTCCTAGTCAGCAGGAGCTCTCCTGGCCTGCCTTTGAAACATTGTTTTTGAAGGACCTGAATTGAGAGAGGTAGGCTCAGCAGAAAGCCAACTGAGACATTTGCCTAGGGGCATCAATGTCAGTCTGCCCCACCCACAGATGCAAATGGATGGAAGACAGGAGAGGGGATGCAGGTGGATGCTGAGAGAGAGGGGGAGAGGAATGGGAGTAGGTAAATCTGGAGCATGCACCCCCAAGGAAGAGAGTGAGGCCCTGCTGACTTCATTTCATTGAATAAGAGCCCCCAGGAGACATAGGCACTGGAAATAAGTAGAACTTACTTCTGACTTGCACGGGATTGGAAACTGTGTTGCGTCAGGGAATTTTACAAGACATCACTGAGCTAGGTAGGCCACAGTATTAACAACAACAAGGCTTGACTTGTCAAATGACAGTTTCGTATGTTCTGGATAGGAAGAGAAAGGTGTGCTTAATTGAAGTGTATACATTTAAGCTTCACACAAAAAACGTTACAGATTATAGCTAACAACAATACTTAACATTTATATAGCACTTTGAGTTAGCAAAACACCTCACATGTATTACCTTGATGCTGTCCTTACAACAACCCTTATCCCCATAATGCAGATGAGCAAGACTGAGGCTGAGAGAAAGCAGCTTGCTTAAGGTAGGCTTACCAGATCTCCAACCGAGACAGAGTGCTAGACCTTTAGGAGAAGGAATGTGGGCAGGTGTAGCTTATTAAACTAAACCTTAGAGCACAATCCTAGGCATGTCTACTCAGAAGCAAGCCCCATTGTGTTCAGCGGGATTGTGCTCCAAGGTTTAACAAGCCTAGGATTGTGCTCTAAGGGTTTAACAAGCTACACCTGCCCACATTCCTTCTCCTAAAGGTCTAGCACTCTGTCCCGGTTGGAGATCTGGTAAGCCTAGCTTAAGGCCACCTAGTGAGTTCATGGCAGAGATGAGATTCAAACCAGGGAAGTTCCGATTTGTAGCCATTACCCACTGAGCTACACTGGTTTTTGCATTTATTTTGCTACATAAACCACTTTGTGAACTAATGGTCATTTGGCCCAACTGCTTACAATTGGTTCTCTATACTGTGCATGCATGCATGCATGCTTGCCATATGAAGCTGCCATACTGAGTCAAGCCCCTGGTTCAAGTACCCAGTATTGTCAGCACTGACTGGCAGCAGCTTTCTAAGCTTTTAGAGAAGGGCCTTTCCCCCATCATGCCTGGACGGTAGGGATTGAAGCGATAGGGATTGAAGCTGAAACCTTCTGTACATAAAAGCAGTGATGTAGACTTGAGTCTATTGACTCAAGACTCATCGGACTCAAGTCGCATCAAGGACACGACTCGGACTTGACGATTGTAAAAGACTCGACTCGAGACTGGAGCCTTTTACAATGAGTCCAATTTTATTCAGGTTTAAACCTGTATTCCCCATTAAATAGACAGAGACTCGCAACTCGCAACCAAAGACTCGGGACTTGGGGGCAATGACTTGGGACTTGACTTGAGACTTGGACCCAGAGACTTGATCCACATCCCTGCATAAAAGCAGATGGTATACCACTGAGCGATAGCCCCATGCCATACCTGAACTAAGGCTAAGACTTGATGCATTTGAAAAAGTGAACTCAAAAAGCTACAAAAGCTTCTGCCACAAAAATCTGTAAGTTTTAAAGTACCACCAGACTTTTCCTTGCGTAGGATCAGGTAGAAGTGACAGTGCCCAGTTGATATGCTGCAGTGATGGAGAGCAGGTGAGCTGGTCATGAAAATGTCTGGTACCGTTTGTGCTTTCCTTGAGTTTCTATGACACAAGCACTCTCAATAACAGGCTGCCTGTCTCTTTAAGTGTTTTAAAGGGGGTTGGAAGCAAGGGGAGTTGCTGTAAAATAAGCTGGGGAGAGAGAGAGAGAGAGAGAAATTAAAAAGCACAAGAACTGGAGCTGCTTGAGTAGGTCTGATAGGCTCCCCAGTCGAGAGGAACTGGGTTACGTAGGCAATAAGCTCTGCTTAACTTCAGCACCTGCAGAAAGAACCGATCGAGAGACAGCAGCGAAAAAGCAAGTTCTCCTAAGTGGAACAGAAAAAGCAACTCCCTGCCTTTCCAGGGTCTCAAGCTCCCATTGACCGGAAAACTCCCTACTATCACATTGGCATTCAGAATGGACTGCTGTAATGTACGTACATCCCTGTACATTTTTTTTAAATGCACAAAAAAATGGGTACATGATTAAAATCAAGGTGCAATGGGCTAGTATTTTGAGATAGTTGCTTTCATTGCTGTGATAGCATTGGGGTGATTTTAGTAGATTCCATAGATTTTAAGTCATGTCTGAATCCACTCCCTTATTGATACGGGGGGGGGGGATAGACCCCCTCTCTGTTCTTAGGGTGTAAGTCCCATTGGGCCAGGAGGTGAGGAACCAGAACTAGGTTGCACCACCTCCTGAACTCTGAAATTATATGATATGGTTGTATTGAAAATATGTTAAATTCTATGAGCACTCTCGAGCCTGTCTCACTTTCCAGATTAAGAGTCTGTGTGTGTTTTATTTTTATATATGTTAAGTGGCTGTTGTTTTGGACATCTTGAAGTCGCCTTCTCTGCATGTCACACCGGTTTTGAGTCGCCGTTAATACTGAACATGGAATAATAATAGGACCGGCAGAACTGTTAGTTTGTGTGTGGGAGTTCCTGCTTGCTTGTTTCTTTCCCTGAACGGGGGAGAAATAGAGAGGCGGAAAAAAAACAATGGCTTTTTGCAAGGGTGGGCTGAGAGAAAAACTGGCAGCAATTGCGAATGAGAAGCGAGGTTCAAGGTTTGCGCACCCCTCTTAGGGGAACTCCCCCAAACACTGAACTTTGGATGCCTGTACTTCTGAGGAGGAGGAGATTTGTGCTTTTGAATGGCAAAAGCCTGGTTCTGTTTGGGTGGGGTGTATACCTTGGGGTGCTACTGCCCTTGTAGACCTTAACGTCACCCCCTTTGGGAATTGGCTGTAATTCTTGCAGGAGTAAGGGCCCAGATTCAATCCCTGGTCTCTCCAGGGAGGGCTGAGAAAAGACCTTTGTCTGAAAACCTAGAGAGCAGCTGCAGTGCGGACACACCTTAGGAAGATGGACCAAGGAGATGAACCTCTGTCAAAGCAAAGGTAGCTTCAGTGGGGCACTGGAAGACTTATAGACACTTAGCCTCCAGCCCCATCTTTCAGTGCTGTAACCTCTCAGCATATGATTCACACGTTCTGTTGGGAAGTGGGGTCCAGGGACAATAGACTACAAGCTATGCCGGAGAGCTGTCCATGATCATGTCCTGCTTTTCAGGGATAATCTAATTTTAAAATAGTCTCTTGCCATCGTCTCTAGAACTTCAATCAGCTGGTGGGGAATGTATGGAACATAGGAAGCTGCCTTATACTGAGTCAGACCACTGTCCCATCTAAGCTCAGCTTTGTCAACCCAGACTGGCAGCCGCTCTCCACAGTTTCAGATAGAAGTCTTGTCTCTGCACTCTCTGGAGATGCAAAGAATTAAATTTGGGACCTTCACCAGGCATGCATGTGCTATAACCTTGCACTCTATCTTGTTCCTGGAGCAAGTGTGGATAAATGCACATGAACACTAACGGCAGAATCCTGTCTAGCCTTAGAACGTTGGAGCGAACACTCCGCCAGTCTAGGGTGTCACAAACGTGCCATAAAGGCTGACCTACACCAAATCCGTTTGCGTTTGTGGGGTCACGAGCGTAGGGGACAGGACGCCCCACCCCGAGACACTGCCCTGGCTCCACTGACTCCTGCTGCCACCACAAGTGCACTCCGATTTCATCCCATTGGTGAAACACTTTGCTCCACGTCCCAACCTCACTTTCTTCTGATTGGCCGAAAGTGGCCAAACATCGGCATGGTCCACGATCGATCGCAATGGAACTCGGGAGAGCGCCAATCTCCCACATTCCAATGCGATTTGATAAAATGGAAGTCACACAGCTCCGCACTCGCCACACGCGCTTGGGACGCGCCGGAATTCATGTGGTGTAGATCAGCCTTTAGGCACGTCTGCTGCACCCGGCAAGTAGGCAGGGCCGGCGCTAATGCCGGCGCTACTCTACTAGCCACAAATGGAGTGGAGCACCCGCCGGGGAAGGTACGTTCCACGCTGGGCAGTGGAGGGGCATGGGGAGGGCAAAACAGGGTAATCTGGGAGGGGGGGATTGGTCAGCCGGGCCCGGGAAGGGGGAGGGATCGTCGGCGAAGGCTACGCCGAAATTCTATGTATCCCCCTTCCTGGCCCTGGCTGTCACTACACTCGTCTCTTGGACTTGCGCCAGCAAAATAGCTGGTGGACGTCCAAGTCACCCCAAACGCTCGCTTCCCCCGACGTGGCCTCCCGCCTACCTGCCACCTTGGAGGCTGCACCGGCCTCGCTGCGCCGCACGGCGCAATGTTAGACAGGATTGGGCTGTAAGGCACCCATGCCGTGCAGACCGTGTCATTTTGCACACTGCAACTTCCGAGGTATATTTTGAACGCCTGAGAACATACGATAGCACAATTACATTTTGACAATTTTGTTTTCCCTCGTCTATCTGTAACCAATAGAACAAAACACCCTCAGCCTTTTAAGCATGGGAGGACTAGCTGTTGCATAATGAATGAAAGCAGCCATTGCCAGAGGAGAAGAGCGTTTAACATGCCAGTGGTCGAGGAATATGTTACAAGCATGTCCCTATTTTTATCTGTGAACTCTGGAAGGATGTGGGGCTGCACATCATCACTCCAACGCTGATTCAGGGTGTTCCAAATAGTGATGTCAGGTTGTTGGGTGTGGGTTTTTTCTTACCAATAAGGCTCCCGTGACTTGTCCAACTGTGTGACAAGTAGAAATTCATCTGGTGAAGCCTTTTACATCATTGTATCGGCGTGTTAAACCACTGAACCATGAGCTGTCGATTGAAAGGTCAGCAGTTCGAATCCGTGTGATGGCTCCTGCCAACCTAGCAGTTCGAAAGCAAGAAATTGCAAGTAGATTAATAGGTACCACGTCAGCGGGACGGTAACAGCGTTCCATGCGCCTCGGTGTTGAGTCATGCCGACCACATGACCATGGAAACGTCTTCAGACAGCGCTGGCTCTTCGGCTTTGAAACGGAGATGAGCACCGCTCCCTAGAGTCGGACATGACTGGACTTAATTGTCAAGGGATACCTTTACCTATCGGCATGCTGGGGGGAAGCTTCATCTGCTAGACTTCTGCCTGTCAGGCAGCTGTAAAAAGCACAGGAACCCTGCCTAAAAAACCTCCCAGGTTCATGTATTTAAGGGTATGAAAAACCCTAGGGCGGCTGCTGTACTTGTGTAATGTGAATGGAAGCCCTCATTGATTGAAAAACCACAGGGGTCCGTGTGAAGAGGGAACCTGACGTTATCCCAGCTCCCGATCTAGACATCTTCCGATGTCCATGGAGCTAGCTGGAGAAGGATTGGACATGCACACCTACATTGGATGCTTGGGTTGGTTGGAGCTGCTGCCCCACACGATCCTATTTGCAAAACCAGGAGATGTGAAGCATAGACACAAGGAGCAATTCTCTTCGAATCCGGCTTTGTTTGCAGCCACTTCAATTAGGAGATGGCAGCATCCTATTTCATGGCAGGAAGGGGGATCAAAATCAGGCCACTTGTTTGCAGAAAGCAGAACTTTGCACCGCCGTGAAATATTTAGGGCTTGGGAATCGGTGACAGCGTTCAGAGACAGGGACAAAAAGGTGTGGGGGCTGCTGGGGGTGGTGGGTGCCTGGCGGGGTGTCGGCTCAGGGGAGGCCAACTGCCTCTTGGGAGCTCAGCTGCTTTCTGTAGGAAATTGCGCAGGGGCTTCTTTCAAGGAAAGGGGGCGGGAAAGGTAGGGAACAGTTCTCACCGAGCACTCCTAAGTACCACTAACCTATGACATTGAGACATTGGCAGCTGCTTTTCACCGTGTCAGTCCAACTCACTCAGTCTTGTCTACATGTTGACTCTCCCAGATTCCCAGCCGGGATCTTTCCCAACCCTATGGTTGAGAACTGACCCTGACTCTCTTCTGCATAGAGAGAGCATGTCCTCTGCCCCAAGGATCGGTCTTGGGACCGGTGCTTTTCAACTTGTTCATAAATGACCTGGAGTTGGGGATAAGCAGTGAGGTGGCCAAGTTTGCAGACGACACTAAACTTTTCCGGGAGGTGAAGACCAGCAGGGATTGTGAAGAGCTCCAGAAGGATCTCTCCAAACGGGGAGAATGGGCAGCAAAATGGCAGATGCGCTTCAGTGTAAGTAAGCGTAAAGTGATGCACATTGGGGCAAGAAATCAAAACTTCACATACACGTTCATGGGTTCTGAGCTGTCTGTGACGGATCAAGAGAGAGATCTTGGGGTACTGGTGGACAGGTCGATGAAAGTGTCGACCCAGTGTGCGGCGGCTGTGAAGAAGGCCAATTCCATGCTCGGGATCATTAAAAAAGGGATTGAAAATAAAACGGCCAATATCATTATGCCTTTGTACAAATCGATACAGTTCAGTTCTGGTCTCCGCATCTCAAAAAGGATATAGTGGAACTGGAAAAGGTGCAGAAGAGAGTGACCAAAATGATTAGTGGGCTGGCGCATCTACCTTATGAGGAAAGGCTACAGCGTTTGGGGCTCTTCAGTCTAGAAAAAAGGCGGTTGAGGGGGGACATGATTGAGACGTATAAAATTATGCATGGGATGGAGAGAGTGGATAGAGAGAAGTTCTTTTCCCTTTCACACAACACTAGAACTAGGGGACATTACTCAAATTGAGTGGAGGGAGGATTAAAACAGACAAAAGAAAATATTTCTTTACCCAGCATGTAATTGGTTTGTGGAACTCCTTGCCACAGGAGGTGGTGATGGCACCTGGCCTGGATGCCTTTAAAAGGGGATTGGACAGATTTATGGAGGAAAAGTCCATCACAGTTTACAAGCCATGATGGGGATAAGTAACCTCCTGGTTGTGGGAGTAGGTTTTCTCTGTGCCAGGTGCAAGGGAGTGGCGACAGGATACAAGTATCTTGTTGTCTTGTGCTCCCTGAGGCATCTGGTGGGGCCACTGTGTGATACAGGAAGCTGGACTAGATGGGCCTTTGGCCTGATCCAGCAGGGCTCTTCTTATGTACCATGAAGCTACGTCCTCCCCTCTGCTGCCCCAGAGAACTGGCCCGCAACCTGCCCCCTGAAGCCCCCCTACTTCACGGTAGGGTGTTTATAAAGGCCAACTATCAGGGTCTTCACACAGCAGTTTCCCCCGCCTCCCCTTCTTGCGCAGAGACCAATTCAGTCCTTTCCACAGCAGAGAACAGGTGCACTGCGATAAGGTGCAAGGTTATCAACTAGCTGGAAAAAAGACTCTCTCACTCTCTCTCAGCTTGCTTTGCTGTTGTGACTTTAAGAACAGTTTGACCTTCAAAAATCAGCCGGCGAAGTTTTGCGTGGTGGGGAGAGCTAAATATGATCCACTGGCTAAAAGCTGCTCTCTGACATCTCCTTGAGACAGTTGGTAACCCAATAAGGGAGCGGTGGTGCAAATTTGATCCATATGGCTGAGAAACACGAGCCAAGCGTAGGGTTACTACTTGCCACCTTTTGTTCTGGCAAGTCACAGTCTAGCCAGTCTCCCCCAGCTCTGGGGGCAAAAAGAAAAAAACAAAAAGTAGGACATAGAGAGGCTTATTGTAACTTCAGTGTGGGCACCTGGTTCATATGTTATGTAGAGGGAGCAGACAAGTCCCTGCCCCAAGGGACTTACAAGGGACAGTAGAGTGGGCTGTCCTACAGTGTCTCCTGGAAGACATTCTAGGCTAGCACTCTACTCTTTGCTCCACATACTTCCTCTTCCACTCTCCAAGCTCTGCCTTTTAAAAAGGGGGAGTGGGAAGAGGAGGAGGAGCCGCCACAGTACTACACGTGGCAAGGCTAGGGTCAGGTCCAGTTGGGTGGAGAGGGCAGCAGGGGAGCCAGGTTATGGGAGAAATTATGGGAGTGATATATTTCTGCCTTAGATGCTGGGGTGGATGGGGGGACGGAGGCTTAATCAGGTCCTGGTTGGACTGAGCTTCTCACTTACTGAATTTCTTGTTGTGTGATGCCTATTAAAGGCATTGGAGCCCATCCAGAAAAAAAGCTGGCAACTTGAGTTGACTGACATACAACGCTGCGACTACAGCCCTGTTAACCGAGTTACTCGACTTTGTTTGAGCTGGGACAGAGGCCTCAGGATTCCAAAAGAGAAGCAACCAGATCAATTGGGGAAGAAACGTGCTCAGGCACTTGCATTTCGGGGGGGGGGGGGGGAGGAGTCTCCAGCTGACTTCTGACTAGCAAATGCATACAGAAGTTTGACCTTTCCGCAACTGCATATATGTCCCCTGCACGTTCTAGTCCTGTTGAGGACACTAATATTCTAGGTAGTTCTCCATCACCTGTCCCATCGTATCTGCCCTCGTGTCTTCCCATATTTCTGCTTCTGACCTTTGCTTCTGCTGTCTCTACCGCCTTCCTTCTCCCTTGCCTTATGCTTGGAACTCCCCCCCCCCCATGTAGTGTCTCTTCTACCTCCTTCACACACACACACGCACGCACGCACGCACGCAGGCACACCAACTTTGCCACCAAGTATTTGGTTTAATTCCTCTTGGCCAAACTGCCCATTACTAGAGGTGTTTGAAAATGGTGATAATGAAATAAAAACACCTAACACCACTTTCTGCTATTCCATTTTCCATCAAAATTCCACCAATTCTTGGTGCTATTCCACCAAAATCTTTGAAAAAATAAAACCATTTTCAAACAACTCTACCCCATCACAAAGAATGCAAAAGTGTGGTTTATATTTCCTTTCTTTTTTAAAAAAAGAAGCTTGGGGGGGGGGAGGAATGCAAAACACTGCAAAACCATGGCAGGAAATGCTGTACTCCCCCCATCCTCGTGGTGCGCTTTCCCTGTGCAAAATTTAACGTAAAGTTTCAGCACGAATCCTATACGTTAATTGCATACTGTACGACAACTTCCTTTGTCTTTCTTACACGATCCATAAGACATTTCCTGGCCTATTTGTTTTATCACACTGAGTGGAGGAGTTGTCCATAATTTGCTGGGATAGAACGTGGTCGCCCCATCTGGTTAATGGTGGCCACCCCCTCCTTCCCCCCTCCCCAGGTTATCCATCAACATTAAACTAGCATTACCACCAAATGTAAAAATCCACCAACCCCCCCCCCCAAAAGGAGTTGTAAATAGCCGAACGTTAGAAGTGATTGTTAACCGCCAGAAGTAGATGGGGCTTACATAACCATTCCCAGCTGTGTATTGTTATGTGCGGAACACACATCGCAAGCATGCAACACAATGCCGAGAGCACTTGTCGTTTTAAACGTGTCTCAAAATAGCTTCCAGAAAAATCAAGCCTTCAGGGTTTACGATTGAGGGAGGGGAGCAATGGATATTTTGGACAAAACCAAAAAATCACTGCTGGCGATAGAACATAAGAACATAAGAGAGCCCTGCTGGATCAGGCCAAAAGCCCATCTAGTCCAGCTTCCTGTGTCACACAGTGGCCCCACCAGATGCCTCAGGGAGCACACAAGACAACAAGATACCTGTATCCTGTCGCCATATTTGTAAAACATGTTGGCAGTCAGATTGGTCCATAAGAAAATATCCGAAGGCCGCATTCTAGTACAGTATTACCTTTCACAGGAGCAACGACACATTTTAAAACCGCTCACTTTTGAGTTCTGAAGAATATTTCATCCAGCCAAGCAGCCACTGGAAAAGATGGTATATACTAAATAGGGGCAGTTGCTCTCCCGTTTCCCTGCTAAAATAAGAGAACTGCCACTTAAAAGGTGCCTCTTTATCCATTTAGCAGGGGTTTCTATGAAATTATCTGCCAACGTCAGAATAATAATAATTATTAATTCTCATCCAACAATAATGGTAGATTCAATTACAGACAGAACAGCACTTTTGGGATCAGAGTCGTGTTATTGTATGCGAGAAATGTAGAAACCTAACCCTCAAGAGCAGAATGTGTTTGGCAAGGTGGCTAAGCCACACCCAATGCACAGATATTTTGTGTGTGTGTGTGTGTGTGTGTGTGTGTGTGTGTGTGTGTGTGTGTGTGTGTGTGTGTGTGTGAGAGAGAGAGAGAGAGAGAGAGAGAGAGAGAGAGAGAGAGGAGAGAGAGAGAGAGAGAGAGAGAGAGAGAGAGAACTTCTCTCCCGCCCCCCCAAAAATCAGTTTAAAGATAAATGAAATCTTTGGGACAGATTCTAACCAGCAAGACACTTTTTAAAAAGGCATCGTTTAATTTTATCACCAAGAACTCGAGGAACAGCCGTGGGGGGGGGGGGGGACACAGAAAAACGTTTCGGAAGAGGCTGTTGAAGTGCAGGCAATATGCATTCAGCAATAAATGCTGCATATAGATTCCTAATAGAGGCTCCTGTGGATCTCTGTCAGCCAGTCATTTCTGGCAGGTAACCAATTTTCGCATTATGGTGTTTTAGTATTCTTGGCAGAAGCAGCTCTTTATTCTCTCAGATGAGGCAAAGCATGACTTGGGGTAAGGGCTTTTGAATCTAGATAATCAACACACACACACACAAACACCCCCTAGGATTGTATTCTTAGTGTGGTTCACACGTGGCCCTCTCTGTCCAGTGCTGCCACCATTTAGTGCTCCCTCTCATCCCTGAATAACAGAGGCAGGAAGGGACAATCCTCTGACTACACACAACTTCTTTTAAAAATGGGACCAAACTAACCCTCCTATGCTTGGGTTGCATCATGGGAAAGCTTGCAGTTGGCATAAGAGGTCTAATTAGACCTCATGGGTGGCACAGTGGTTTAAACCGCTGAACCATGAGCTGTCGATCGAAAGGTCGGCAGTTCGAATCCGCAATGGGGTGAGCTCTCGTTGCTTGGCCAGTTCCTGCCAACCTAGCAGTTCCAAAGCATGTTAATGCGAGTAGATAAATAGGTACCGCTTGCGGGAAGGTAAACAGCGCTCTGTGTTCCAGCCGCATGCTACGCGATGCGGCAAGGAGAGTCATGCCGGCCACATGACCACGGAGGCATCTTCGGACAACGCTGGCAAGAAATTGCAAGTAGATTAATAGGTAACAGCGTTCCATGCGCCTCGGTGTTGAGTCATGCCGGCCACATGACCATGGAAACGTCTTCGGACAGTGCTGGCTCTTCGGCTTTGAAACGGAGATGAGCACCGCTCCCTAGAGTCGGACACGACTGGACTTAATTGTCAAGGGATACTTTACCTTTTTAAAGGATGTGCAGCATATTGGCTAAACGACTGAGCAAATCAAGTCCTTCCCAGTTCAGATCTCACCTCAGTCATGTACTCGGTTGGTGGCCTTAGGCAAGCCCTTCTCTCTCGGCCTCAGTCTTCCCCCTCTGCAAAATGGGGATAATACTGACGCTTAAGGACCATGTCAAGACATGACACATTAAGTGCTTTGCATACTCTGAAAGTATTAGGATGGGCAGAGACTAAGGTGAAGAGGAGGAACGATCTTATTGCTCGGCAAACTTAACTTTTTTCAAAAGCTAGCACAGGATGAATACTCCAGGGTTGCATTTAGATCCTTGCCACCAATGTGAGCCTTAGACTCATCACTCAGATTCATTACTATGCCTTTTGCCAAACTCTGCTCATCCTCCTCATGTTCAAACAAGCACAAGACAGCTTACAATTAACAAAACACGACTGCATGCAATAAAGCACAATATTAAGAAGAAGAAGAAGAAGAAGAAGAAGAAGAAGAAGAAGAAGAAAGGCAAACCCAGTAAAACTGGTATATAAGCAGCAGTTCCAGAAAACAAATCATAGCAGTTCTATAAAACTGCTCTAATTGGGTTGGCAACTGACTCACTAGGGAAAAAAATGACCTGGCCTACTCTCTCACTTTAGAACAGCATGTTCTGCTGATCAGTACCGGAACGCTTTCACAACTGGGAGCTAAGCGCTGTCACCTGGTTAGGTTCAAAAACTCAGGGAAAGAGAAACGTTTTCATCTTCCATTTAACAACAGCAAGAGAGTCCATTTAAAAACAGCAAGATCTGTTTGCATGATTCTCCCTGGGGAAAGCGTTCCCCAGATATGGTGCCACCACTGAAAAGGCCATCTCTTATGCACATTGACCTCATGAGGATTTGTTTCATCACATGAGGTTTGCAGTCGTTTGTTCACACAATCACATACCATTTTCTTGCTTTTCCACCTCGAGAATCCACCTCAAGTCATCCAAGATCTGTTTGCATGATTCCATTGTTGCACGCCATTCAGAAGGTTTAGACCCAGAGACAGGGCAGAGACGAGGGGCTCTGAGGACAAACTAAGGGCACACATTCCTTTATTGTGAGAGCTGGGGTAGCAGAGAGTGAGCGCTGAGAAGTCTCTGGTCAAACCTCATCTCAGCTACAAAACTCAAAGCTGTGACACACCAAACACGTCAGCCCGCGTTGCGTCCCGGAGTAGCTGATGTGTTGATTCTGATTGGCCCAACGTGTTGCTCCCGCCCCGCCCCCACAACACCGAACGCAGCCTCTCATTGGCTGAACTGGTACGTTCCGGTGCATTCTAACTTGAATAAATCGAGCTTTGGCCAATGAAAAGCCGTGTTCAGTGTTGTGGGGGCGGGGCGGGAGCAACACATTGGACCAATCAGAATCGACTCCAGGACACGACACAGCGAGACGTGTGCGGTATTGTTGGCACCTTCATGAGGTGGGCTCCAGTGAGCCGATTTTATCTTACCTCAACCTCAGCATCTGCAATATGGGGATAATACTAGCCTATCTCCAGGGGCTGTTGTAAAGATCACTGAAGGACTCTGAACACTTGACATTTGCAATTTCAAATGCTAGGTGTTACTTTTTCATTGGAATCCCTAAAAACTTTGCCATTTGAAGCAACAAGTTGGGTTCTATGCAGTCTAGCTAGCTCCGGCTGCAAGAGTATCACTTTTCTTCCGCCTATCTCTCTTCCTTTTTTAAAAATCTCCATCTCAGTCTTGGCTGCTTCCTTTGTTTTGAAGGGGAAAAAAGAATCTTAGCACTTGTCTAACAGAACGACAACAAAAGCTAGTCATTTCTAACAAACCTGTAGCTATTTGCAGTGCGACAATATGGTGGGCTGGAGTCAACCAAGCTGTAATTAAGATAACATAAGCACAGCCTTTTGTGTGTGTGTGTTGCAAACTTCAGGGTAAAAGACCAAAATAATAAAAAAAAGAAGTTCATGTCTGGTTATGGTTTCTTATAGCACTATTCTATGCACACCTACCTGAGAGTAAGCCCCACTGAACACAATGAGACTTATTTCAGAGTAGACAAGTTAAGTATGCCAATCAGGAGCAAAAACGCCAGTCCGGATTGTAATTTTAGTATGAATGCAATAAGACAGTGGTTCCCAAACCGGGCGGGGCCACGACCCACCCCTGTCCTCTGGCGGTGGGTTGCAACCTCCACCTGCAGCCGCTCCCGCATCGGTCCAGTCTGGGACTGCCTCCGGAGGCCTCAGAAAGGCCTCCCGATGTGACCAGAAGTCGCATCGGCAAAACCGGAAGTGACCTCCAGGTCACTTCTGGAGGTCTTCCAAGGCCTGTGGAGGCCTCCAGAGACCGTTCCCGGGCTGGAGTGACGCAGGAGCAACTGCCTAAGGGCCCCCAGAAGTAGCGTCGTCCGGTTGCTTCTGTTTGGTTCTAATTTGGAGCCAAACAGAGGCAAGGGCAGGCGGGAGGGCCCAACTGGCGAACCACCTCCGCCTCAGACTGCGACCCACAGATTGAGAAACCCTGCAATAAGACATACGCCACGTGTGTGTTATAGTATTTGATGATGTTCAGTTGGCGTTTTGCCTCCCTTCTTTTGTCACCTGGACACATCTGGATTTGCACGAATGGTGTGCAACAAGGTGATCTGGGTGGAAAACCATAATATGCACGAGGTTGTTAAGTGTGACCTGTGAGCAAGAAATCGGACAGTCCACCATTCCAATCCTACGCATGTCTGTTCAGAAGTGAGCCCCAGGGAGTCTTAATGGCTCTTGCTCTCTGGTAAGCATGTATAAGCTTGCAGCAGCAGACAAAAACATGTACAGCGCAATCCTATCCAACTTACACCACCGGTGCAGCGAAAACAGGAGTCCTCAGAACAGAAAGGGGATTCAAATCCCCTCCAAAAGGGGGATTCAAAGGGGATTTAAACACTCCAAAGCCTCCCACCCTGCCCTCCCCCGCTGGTTAAAACTGGTGGTGTAACTTGGATAGGTAAAGGTAAAGGTATCCCCTGACAATTAAGTCCAGTCGTGTCCGACTCTAGGGTGTGGTGCTCATCTCCATTTCAAAGCCAAAGAGCCAGCGTTGTCCGAAGACGCCTCCGTGGTCATGTGGCCGGCATGACTCTCCTTGCCGCAGCGCGTAGCATGCAGCTGGAACACGGAGCGCTGTTTACCTTCCCGCAAGCGGTACCTATTTATCTACTCGCACTGACATGCTTTGGAACTGCTAGGTTGGCAGGAGCTGGCCAAGCAACGAGCGCTCACCACGTGGCGGGAATCGAACTGCCGACCTTTCGATTGACAGCTTATGGTTCAGCGGTTTAACCCGCTGCGCCACCCGCTGGCCGGTGGTGGTAACTTGGATAGGATTGCGCTATTAAAGGACCCCAGTCCATATTCTGCACACATTCATTCGAGATCAGCAATGGATAGGCATTGTGAGAAAACAAGTACCGTACCATCAAAAGTGATATGAGTCACCTCTGCCCACATCCGCTCACTCGGCTCTTGTAGTCTGTCATATATCTTCAGGTGAAACTCTCCAACCGTTTCCACCCTGCCTCACACTTTACAAAAAGAACTTGAAGCATCCTTGGGATGAGCCTATGTTGACCTTGGGCTTCTCTCCTCTCTGTCCCAGGAAGGGACAAGCTGCACCAAGCTGGATGAAGATATCTTGGACATTCCGCTGGATGATCCGGATGCCAACGCAGCCGCTGCAAAGATCCAGGCCAGTTTCCGCGGACACATGACTAGGAAGAAGATCAAAGGGAGTGAGAGAGAGCGCAAGGGCAAGGACCCCGCGTGCACAAGCAGCACTCGTGCAGGGGACCTACGCAACGGGGATTAAGCCGCTAGGTAAGGAGTCTAATTCATCTGCCAGCACGTTTTCGGTAGGCGGGCTCAGTGCTGTTTTTGGCTTACAATACAATTGCTTTTCATCGAGTCCCTTTGAGCAACTCGTTACAAGCTGGAAAGGTGGGATATGCATATTTTACTCAATAAATACATCACTTTGCGTGCACCTAGTTTCCTTCATACTAAAATAGCAAACGGGTTCACGGTACTTTCAAGACTAACCACCTTATTAAGTATGAGCTTGAGGATTAGAGACTTCTGGAATCTTCAGATGTCTGAATTTATTTATTTTTTCCTTCCTCTAAAGAGCTCAAGGTGGCGTACATAGTTCCTCCCCTCCTTTTGTCCTCACAACAACCCTGTGAGGTAGGTGAGGCTGAGAGTGACTGGCCCAAGGTCACCCAGGAAGCTTCACAGCTGAGCGGGAATTTGAACCTGGATCTTCCAGGTCTCAGTCCAACTCTCGAACCACTACACCATCCTGGCTCTTGGAATCCAATCTTGGAAATGATTGCACCGATCCTGTATTCCAGTCCTTCAAGCCAGCCTGATATTCACACCCAGTTAAATAGTTTTTTTTTTTCCACCTGCAATCATTTTATCCCAGGAGAAGGGGGTATTACTGTATAGACCAATATACTGAAGAGCTATTCAGACAGTAACTATTGCATGTTGTTTACAGGTCGGGACAAGTTTAATTCTCTCCTGCTCAAAGAGCAGGACTAGATCTCAAGAGCTTAAATTACAGGGGGCTGAACATTAGGAGAAGCAGAGAGCAGACTGACAATGAAACCAATTACCTGAAAGTAAAGACCTCCAGTGTTTCCCAAACTTCTTCGACCTGCGGCTCCCTTGACCATTGGCGACCATTGGCTGTGGCTCCCCATTACACGATGTCGATGCCTGCCAATTGACATTGCATTGTTTTCCGAGAGGATTCCATGGCACTCCATGGCTCCTCTGGGAGCCACACCTCCCAGTTTGGGAACTACTGACCTATGAGGTCTGCTACGTCAGAGAGATACTCCATCACACCCCTCCTGGCCTGTTACTGGCGTGCAGGCTCAGGGGAGCATGGGGAAGGGACTGTTTCTTCGAGGGGTCCGGCCTTCAGTCTCCAGGTCTGAGCTCTTCTGGCTAGCATGCCCCAGGCTCCAGTCTGGTGCTAGGGACTGAAACCAGGGCTGATCTTTCTAATTCAACTGCTTCCTCTTCATCAGGATTGGACTCTGAGCTACTGTGCAGGGTCGCAGGGATCATGACCTTGCCTGGGGGGGGGGAGTGGGCTCTCCTTTGCTGGAGGGAAATATCCTGCTTAGAGACAAGATGCATTCATTAGCCACTACAAAATTTAACTTTCAGCAGCAATGAGGAGGGAGCTGAACCCTGAAGAATGACAATTCTAGCAAATCACACTAACATTTTAACAAGGCATAGGGCCAGAATGGAAACAGTGATTCACCGGAGACAGGTAGCAGAAAATTGGGACTATCCCTGGCAAATAGGGACACTTGCAGCCCTTTGAGAAAGACATTGTCTTGCCAAGAGTTAACAAGACTCTTACCATCACCCCTTTCCTTTCTGGATTTCTGATCTGGTACTGATGCATGGAAGGAAGTTGGATACAAAGTATTACTAGAGGTGTTTGAAAATGGTGTTATTCACCTTACTCAGAAGTAAGCCCATTGTGTTCAGTAAGACTTAGGCTGTAATCCTATCCTACTCAGGGAAACAAACACCTGTAATTATTACAGAAAAGCACAGACACCTGCAAATTGAGCCTTTGTTGAATCATTCTGACCTTTTATATTTTTAGAGGCAGTAGGTTCCAAATTTAAAGTTAAATTGAGAATCAAATGTGTTTGCTTCCTTCTGAGGTCGGAGATGGTCTAACACAGGCAGCAGCTGGTGGTGATGGAAGGCTGGTGATGGGGCAGAATAGACTGCACCACTTCAGGCCGCAGGGAGTGGGGTGTACCATTTTTTAATACCCTGTACATACTCAGTCTATGGAGCCAGGCTGCACCAGCCCTGCCCAGGCAGGAACAATAGATCGAAGTAGCCAGTAACACCGGATTGTGGCCACAATCAAATGTTAAGCTCCAGAGACTAGGAGTCCTCAGCATTGACAGTCAGTCTTACCTCTCTCTTCTCTGTGTTCCCAAATCTACCCAGAAATCCATCCTTTCTTTCTCTTACATTGCCGTTCAAGTAGTTTCTTATACCCAGGCTGAAATGGAAAGTCTTTCCCCCCCCCCCTCTTCTCACTTTTCAGGGCAGGAAGTGTGTGTTCCAGTATATAGTGATGCCCCTCTAGGAATCTGGACTCGCTGCTTTTGATCCTTTGACTCTCCAGGAAGCCAAACATTTGTAGACATTTTTGCCCTCTGCAAACCTGTGGAGTCAATGAGTAGCCAGAAACCTCTATGTTCCTTGCGAGTGGAGATTACAGTTCTTTCGGAACAGAACTGAGATAATAAAAAATAGAGGGATAGATGGGCTCGGAGCGACTAACTCCCACCAGTATTTTGGAGGCCGCATTCTGTACCAATTTCCTGTTTTTTCAAAACTGTATATCTGAAGCTGTGTGGCCTGGGTACGTGATTTGAATTGAGGTCATGTTGCTGGAGGAGTTGGATTTTAATCCCTTTCTCTGCCTAATTTTTCTGATCCAGCCCTAGACTGCTATTCACCCTGCACGGGAAAACTTAGAAGTATCATGCTGATGTTTTGCCAGTGACTGCCCAGCCTCCAAATGCAGCTCTTTTGCTAGTTTTAGCAAATTATCATCAGCTTGTCTTCTGCTTCAACTGCCTGGAGAATTTTCTCCCACCGAGGCAGTGACTGGGTGGCTCTTCTGCGTACTGGTAGGGAGCAAGGGAGGAGAGAGTGGGAGTGTGCGAAGCAAGTTGAGGTTGAAGCAGAAATAGATGTTTCAAAGTGGGTTAGAACAAGGCTCCAGCACAGCTCGCTCTTTGTGGGTCTAAAATTGAGGACAGGGAACACAATTCTCTCTGCTGCAAGCCAGACGGCAACAAAACCTTGCCTTGTGTCCCCACAACGTTCCTTGATGCGCTTTTGCACATGTACACTGTTGAGACAACGCATCGCTGATGCAACTGGCAGTGTTGCAGCATCAGTGTTTTGTACAACTGCTCTGTTGACTGGGTCTTCTCAAGTTCCCTATCCTAGGGCACATGGCACATGCTTCGGCACATGGTTCTGGGGACATGAAGTGGCACCAGTGCCCCGTTTGGGCAGCTAGATATGAGACTATCAGAATACCAGATCCACAGAAACCCAGAGGAGCCCTTGAGGAAGGTGTCCTGTGATGCACACTCCCAGGCACACTCTTCCCCATTCTGAGAACTTAATCTTTGTTAACTTAAACAGAAAAACAAGTTCGTAGTCCTTATGAACTAGAAACGTCAAGATAGATGAGCAACACCTGGGGAAACCAGAGCCTGTGTAGGACAGGACTTTCAGCAGAACCACAAAAGCACTGAATTGGCTCTATTTGCATAATTTATTCCAGGTACCGATTTGGAGGTGTTTTTCTTTCCCAAAGGCTGTCTCTAGAGAATCTTTCTAATACACTCAGACGAGATGATTCTTGACATCCCTTCCTACTCAATTCACTGACAACAGATGCTGCACAGGGCTTGCCGGATAGATTTCAGGGGAATCAAATTCCTCATTAATTGTTCCTTCCCAGCTCTCCGCCCTCAGCTGAGTTGGTTTGTTGCATGCTTTCCTCCATTTAGCAGACCCTGTTTTTGACGAAATCACCCAATAAGGCACAGGACAAGGCTTTTAAGATTACAAATGGGCCACAAGTGTATTGAACATCAGACCGCAGGGGGCCCAACTCTCCTCTCCCACTTTTAGTGCAGGCTCCGGACTTTGGGGACAGCTTTGCTCTGCGTCATACGCTCTGCCTTTATTGGATCAGCATCGAGCTGTACTGGGTGTCCCTGCAGAGCCTTCGTTGTGGTCTTCTCTGGCCTTCAGGAAGGCAGTGCTATTGTCACTCCTTGTGGGGTGATCAAAGACAGGAGTGCGCCATGCTTGTGGACGGCCCTAGACAGTCTGTCACTATAACACACCAGATCAGCCAAGACTCAGTTAAGCCCGAGCTACATTGTCCGCGTCCCGTGCGCGTCTGGTGTCCCGCCCCCAGGTCAAACAACAGACTCTGATTGGCCGGACGTAGCGCGGACGCAGCAAAAGTTGAGGTGGCCTCAACTTTTGCTGCGTCCGCACTACGTCTGGCCAATCAGAGCCTGTTGTTTGACCTGGGGGCGGGACACCAGACGCGCACGGGACGCGGACAATGTAGCTCGGCCTTTAAAGTTCTATCCCACCCTTCCCTTAGGGAGCTTTAGGTAGCGTATAAGATTCCCCACTTTTAGATTCCACCCTCTGCCAGTGATGTAGACTTGAGTCAATGGACTCGGACTCGAGTAGGACTCAGGTCGCGTCAATGACTTGACTCGGACTTGACTCGGTGATTGTGAAAGACTCGACTCGGACTTGACTCGGCGATTGTAAAAGACTCGACTCAGACTTGACTCGGCGATTGTAAAAGACTCGACTCAGACTTGACTCGGCGATTGTAAGAGACTCGAAAGGCTCGACTCGAGACTTGAAGCCTTTTACAACAAGTTGAATTTTATTCAGGTTTAAACCCGTTTTCCCCATTAAATAGATAGGGACTCACAACTCGCAACCAAAGACTTGGGGGCAAAGACTTGGGACTTCACTCGAGACTTGGAGTCAGAGATTTGATCCACATCCAGGGCCCATGAGAGGGGGGGGGTAAAGGGGGTAAATTGTACCTGGGCCCAGGGTCAAAAAGGGGGTCCAGGAGTGAAAGGAGGGAGCCCAGAAATTTCCTGAGATCTCAGCTGACCTCATGGAGAGTGAAAGACAGTGGCTTGGCCAACTGGGAGGCCAGGTCTACCAGGCAGGTGGACTCCACAAGCCTGGTAGACCTGGGCTCCAGAGACTTTTCTGGTCATTGCTGCCCTCCCCTGCCCCATTTTGCCTCCTCCCCCTTTGGGAAGGGGCCCAAGAGCAACTTCGTGCCTCCTGATAAAATTTCTCCTCTGCCCACGAATGCAGGTTAGTTTGACAGAGAGTGACTGGCTCCAGGTGACCCGGTGGGTCTAGGAAGAACGCCGGAAGCCGACTACCGCTGAATCAGAACATTGCTGCAGCATCTACCTACTAGTGCGCCCACTGCTAGGGCTTCAGCCAGGCGTCTTCCCCAGCCCTACCTGGAGATGCTGCCACAGACTGAACCGGGAACCTTCCGCATACAAAACAGCTATGCTCCCATTGATGAGCCACAGTTCTTCTGCTCAGTTTCTTGACTAAGGGTCGATTTAAGTCTCTCCACGCCTAGTCCGAGACTCTAACCCAGTGGTTCCCAAACTGGGAGGCATGGCTCCCAGGGGAGCCACGGATACCAGCCAGGGGAGCCGCGGATACCAGCCAGGGGAGCCGCGGATACCAGCCAGGGGAGCCACAGAGCAGTGGTTCTCAAATGTTTTAGCACCAGGACCCACTTTTTAAAATGACACTCTATCAGGACCCACCTGATAAAGAGTGTCTCTTTACGAGACACTCAAACATTTATCTCCCTGTATTTACGCAAGCTTGCAAACTGCACGAGCTCAGCTGTTTGCAGGGTAATTAGCAGCTATCTTGCAAACTGCAGGAGCTCTACTCTTTGAAGGGCAATGAGCAGCTATCTGATTTTTGAATAGCCTCAGGGCTTGTGGCAATTATCAGATCTTTCCATCACCTGAGACCCACCAGAAATCAGGTCGCAACCCACCAAGTGAGTCCCGACCCACAGTTTGAGAAACACTGCCACAGAGTGTCGCTGAATCCTCTTAGAAAGCATTGCAATGCCAATTGGCAGGCATCAACATCATGTAATGGGGAGCCGTGCCCGCGGCCAACTGTTGCCAATGGTCAAGGGAGCTGCAGGTCGAAAAAGTTTGGGAAACACTGCTCTAACCCCTCAACCACATCAGGCTCTAAGGGCACAAGCAGGACTAGTGACTTGAAAAAGATATCCAAACACGTTCAGCACTGTTCAGTTATTGCTTGAACTACCCACCTGCTCCTTAAGGATGCCTCTTCTTTCGTATGATCTTTTCATAGCACAGTCAGAGAAATTAAGAACATAGGAACATCAGAAGAGCCCTGCTGGATCAGGCCAAAGGCCCAGCTAGTCCAGCTTCCTGTATCTCACAGCAGCCCCACCAGATGCCTCAGGGAGCACACAAGACAACAAGAGACCTGTATCCTGTTGTCACTCCCTTGCACCTGGCACAGAGAAAACCTACTTCTAAAGCCAGCAATTGATGTAAATTAATTAGACGTAGCTTCTTCTACTGCTTCAGTGTTCAGAAAGGAGGAAGAAACATTCTTTCCAACCTCTCCTGGCCAAGAAGCAGTGGTAAGTCTTAGAAAATCTTTGGCCACCTACTGACTACCTACCTCAGCTCTCCCCTCTAGAAACGCACACACATGAACCTGGCTTACAACACTGGGCGAGTTCTTGAGTCTCTCTGCCCAAGACGTTGTGGGGAACACACGCGCTTGTTTGCAACGGTGGTTAACACAGCAAGATCTCACTTCCCTTCCGCCCACTGCCTGAGAAAGCTGTACTGGAGCACCAACACGGAGACGCAGTTAGCCAGCCACATGATGCCATAAAAAGGCACCTTTTTAAAGCTGCGATCCTTCAAGCATGCAGTTGCATCAAGTCACGTTCAAACAGCACTATCTGATCCTGGGAATCAGCATTGCACTTGCATAATTTTTCTCAAGCGCACTGTGCGGTGTAGAAAGAGAACAGGGTGGAGTTTTGTCCAGATCTTGCATCATCAATCCAAACTCTGCCTGCTCCACTCCTTCCCCGCACCCCATCGCAACAATCCTTCCTGCCTTTCAATAAGAAAAGCCATGTTTTCATACCAAAACAAAGCATGCAAAATGAGGAAATTATGCAGATTTGATTAATTCATGGCGAGGTGTATAAATGGAATTAGCAAGCTCATTATTGTTGCTCGACTTGCTATTTTGTGCACATCAGACGGTTCAGGCATCTCAGAATCAACAGTCTATTCTTCCAAGCAATTACTGTACCATTTAACTTTATACCATCAACTCCCTAAAGCTAGGGAAAAAGGAAAAGGAAAAACAGCGTATGATTGCAACATATTTTCTTGTGTTGGGAAGGGGCCCTAGCTCAGGTTTATGGGCTCAGGTTTGTGGAGAAGGGAAAAAAAATGGATTTTTTTTTGAAAAAAATTGGCCCACTGACACATTCAGATTTTTGATGTAGAAAGAAACCACGTGTGTTTTCTTTAACTTTTTCAAATTCTACAGCCAGAGATGCCAATGAACTGTTGCACGGATACTCAGGACTGCAAGTCAGTGTAGAGCAGCGATTTTCAACCTTTTTATCCCACGGCACACTGACAAGGTGTTAAAATTGTCAAGGCACACCATCAGTTTTTGGGAAATTGACAAGGCACACCACACTGCTGGCCAGGAGGCTCATATCCCCCAATGGCCCTACTAATAAATGACCCTCCCCCAAACACCCAAGGCACTCCTGCGGACCACTCGCGGTACACCAAGCTTGCAAACTGCAGGAGCTCAGCTCCTTGCAGGGCAATTAGCAGCGATCTGATTTGTGAATAGCCTCAGGACTCGAGGCGATTAGTTATCTGTTCTTTCCATCACCCATGTTTTCATTGCAGGCTCTGCTTATGATCCACCAGATATCCGGTTACTACTCACCAGTGGGTCCTGACCCACAGTTTGGAAAATGTTGTTATTACAGTATTGAAAAGTGAATGGTAGCAATCCTGGACTAAACAGCTAATACGGAAATAGCCTATATGCTTGACTTTCCTCATTTTAGATGTGCTTTTAATTTTAAATCAGCCTGATCCCAGCGGATGGACTGCACTAGAAACCTGAATCAATCATTTAACCTTCATGCTCCCCCCCCCACTGCCCTCGCTTAATCAGCTGGAAATATAAAAGGAGCCGCAGAAGCTTTTTGCAAACTTCCCATATGTAAAAGCGACGAAGAGACACAGCTGTATGTCCTAGTTTTAGGTGGTAGGCAAATCCTACACACTGGTAGTTATCATGGAAACCAATAGTACCTCCCCAAAGGAGACCAAGAACCTGGTTTTGAATGTAATTTCTTCCTTAGCAACACCAGGCTGCTGAATGCCTTGCATCAGCACATGCTATTTTTAAAACCATCTCCTGGCAGGAGAAAGGTGCACACAATGGAGTAAATCAACGCCAGATATGGTGCGAGAAGCAGTGTGCTCTCATGCGTACCAATGCGCCCTGCCACTGCCATGCAACAGTCTCACGCTAGGGGGCCCAATCGCAGTCATCCAGCTTAGCCACCAACAGCTGATCTGCATGCCTCTACTCAACTCATATTGAAGGGAGGGGGGCTGTGCAGGGCAGCCCATGTGCCACAGGTAGGGAGCCAACTCCGGCAGAGGGGAAGATGCAGGTCCCACAAGCCAGCTGGTTCTGAATGTTAACTCTCTGAGCACCAGCGCAGTGCTTGTGGCTTGTGCTCTGCACTTCCAAGCTTCACAGTGCACTGCAGTTCACCCTCGGATGTTATCTCTCTAGCTGACTCCTCCTCTTCGCGAGGCCTGTCAGCAGCTGCTGTCTCCCATCCAAGTGAGAACAGAGGTCGACCCTGCTTAGCTTCTTCAGGCAGGGCACTGGCTCAACCTCCAGGCCACACCTTTTGCAACCTGATGCTGGCACTTTGGGGGAGGGGATTATGCCACACTGAGTTTGGTGCATTTATCTATGCTCATCTGTGCACAGGGCAATTCCTGCATCTGCAAAGAGTTTTTGATAGACCTACCCTGACCAAAACTCTCACATCGAACAGATTTTGTTTTCCATTGTATACTCAACTGTTCCGTGCATTAAAAACAGACTCTGTGCACAGACAAATGCAAACAAGATGAAAATTCCACACAAGTACAATGAGATTAAAATATCAACCTGCAAAAAATAAATACGTGCTTAGCTTAGTGCTATCTAAAATCAGTCCAATTATAGGATGTCACTATGGGGTGGGGAGGTGGCAATGTAGCAGCTCTGTTTTAGATATGGAGTTCCCAGGCTGCATTAGGGAACCGTATCTTGCAGCCTATTATGGGATGTTATGGGCACTGCAGCCAATCAAGTGGCCATGAAACAAATGGGGATAGTGATCATGTTAACTATCGTTGTCAGACATCATGATGAGAACTGAAGCTTTCTCCACTGCAAAATGCTCTTTTACTTGTGTGTGGCATTGGCAAGACAAGCTCATGCCGAAACGACCAGAAGCTTAAAGTCTCCCCGAAGTGATATCGGTAAATGAGTCAGGCAGCAATGGAAGTGTTTTCCTCAACTCCCACACTGTTTGAGCCTTGGCTGATAAATGTGGGCGAGATGGGGTTTTGGTTAGTTTTTTTTAATGGAATGCCTTAATGTTATGTCGGTACTTCATACCTGTCTATTTTCACAGCACTGGAATTAGAGAATATTCCAGGCAATCGCGATCCACACTTACAGGGGCATGCTGTAGGACACAACTGAGACTGCAGGAAATGTGCTCAGGACAAGATGGGTGTGTGTGTGTGTGTGTGTGTGTGTTCAATGAACACCTCTCCCCCCCCATCATCAATGAACACCTCTCCCCCCCCCATCATCAACAGGAGTGTAGGAGGCCCACAAACAGGAAATGAAGATGCGTGCCCCAGTTCTGCCACTGAATATCACTGGAATCTGGAATGGATATGGGAGAGCCCCATTGCTTCTGAACCTAGAGATAGCATACAGTCATCGTGACCAGTAGCCACTGCTAGACTTGTCCCCTATGGCACCTCAGCAGCTGCTGCAATTGAATTATATCTAGTGGAGAGAAAAGACAGACAGACAGTCAGTCTCTCTCTCTCTCTCTCTCTCTCTCTCTCTCTCTCTCTCTCTCTCTGAATTCTCAAACTTGAAGAGGCAGTGGATTCTGGATGTACAACAATCCTTCAGACAGTGCGATATTAATTTAGGGAATTCACTGCCTGCCACAAGATGTGATGGGGTGTGTGTGTGTCACAATCTCAGTTGGCTTTGAAAGGGGTTTGAGACCCCTTCATGGAGGAAAGGTCCATCTTTAGGGATCAGCCATAATAAATAGCTAAATGGAACCGATGACAAGGTTGGGGGGCAGTATTCCCCTGAATAGCAATTGCTGAATAAAAGCTGCAAGGAAAGGTTATTGCTTGAGGGTGTCCTGAAGTGATTTGGATTGGCCATAATAAGATGCTGGAATAAATGGCCCTGTGCCTATACAAACGATGCCAAAATCACAGTAGCAGAGAGAAGAACTGGCAATTACACCGGGTGTCTAGCATATCCTGTTGAAGGAAGACCTGAGGGTCGGGCATGCAGGTGTTTGTCAAGCAGGGTAGCACCCATCAGGAACCCATGGAGATGATTCACCCTTCCCTGAGGATGCCGAGAAAGCTCTCTGTGTCAAGCTGCTCGGGGAAAGATGTGGTAGTAGCAGCAATGTGAAAAACAAGAGTGCCATGCCACCAAACAAGAGAGGCGAGGAGTTAGCAGGAGCCATCTGGCAGAAAATAGCAGGAACCAGCATCCCTGGACGCCCACACACCCTCTGCAATCGCTGTTTTCGAGTCAACCAGAGCCATTCTCTCCTACACTTCCTCCTCCGAATGGAGACGGCGAGTTCTGAAACCCTTCCCAAGCTTCCTGCCTGTCCCCACCCCTTTCCTGCCTCTTTTCTAACCCCACTGTTCTTTCCAAGCAATGCACAGAGCACCAACTTCCTTCCCCACCCCCAGGGGTTCAGCACAGCCAGTCCAGATCTGCAGGATGAGGGGGGGGGGGTTACCCAGAGGAAAATATTCCCGATAATTCAAAAGCGGACAGACATTTAAAACAGCAACACGAATCCCTTCTCAGCCAAGCTAGCTAGAGTGCACTGTGTGCTGCCTGATTGTAAGCCCCACCAAATTCAACAGGACGTTTTGTCCCAACCTTCAAGTCATTAGGTGTAGGTGCAAAGCCAAGACCTTACTTTTGAATGAGCGTTTTGTGGGACAGTCCCATCAAAGCTAAACAAGGGTTGGTGTAGCATAGCACCTACGAGGGCGAGCTACAAATCGGGAACTCTCAAGTTTCAAATTTCCCCTTTGCCATGAACTCACTAGGTGACTCACTGCTTGGCTCAGGGCAGCCAGGGCTTGGTTAGAATGTTCAGGACCTGGGACAGCGGCCAATACCAGGTCCAAAATGAAGAGGGTGTGGCTTCCACAAGGCTTCCAACTCAACTGATCAAGGGCTGCCTAGAGCCTAAGCTCCTCCCCTTAACCGAGAACAAGGCAGACCACGGTTAAACAGCAAACCATGGCTTACAGCTCTTCACTGCAACATAACTAAGACTGCATTCCTATATACACAGTTAAAGGTAAAGGTGACCTCTGACAATTAAGTCCAGTCTGACTCTAGGGTGTGGTGCTCATCCCCATTTCAAAGCCGAAGAGCCAGCGTTGTCCGAAGACGCCTCCGTGGTCATGTGGCCGGCATGACTCTCCTTGCCGCAGCGCATAGCATGCGGCTGGAACATGGAGCGATGTTTACCTTCCCACAAGCGGTACCTATTTATCTACTCGCATTATACATGCACATGCGCAGACACACACACACACACACACACACACACACACACAAGGCAGGGAAGAGTCAAGTGTTGAGGCCTATTCCTTAAAGCCACTACAATAGGTAAAATATGTACAGATAAAATGTGTAGCACAGATTAGAAATATACTAACAATCCACTCTCCCCCACCTGTCTACATGGGGTCATAATAATACTTCCTTAACCATACAGTATTGTGGTAATGACAACAATCAGATCATACCTTTGAAGGACTTTGAATAATGTGCATCTCCTGGGTACAAAATGCATTTATTTCTAATTTGCTGCAGTCATGATAGCCTTCATACCGTTTTCTTTGTTCTCCAGTCTATAGTCATTGTTTGGTTGATAAGTGATAGGATTGCAAAAGTGCCCCCCCCAAAGCCCCTGCTTCTCATGCATTCATCATTTTTATATTTGTTGCTTTAGATGTGTAGAGATATATTTTAATTCTGTTTTCCCTCCATCCTTTCATTTTGCATTTGAAACCAGGAATGTGTTTAACAACACTTACAGCACAATCCTGCGCACAGAAACAGTGATGGAACGAGCGTTCTGTCGCTGGAAGCCATCGCAAACGTGCCATAAGTCACATTTGCGATGACTTGTGAGTAAGGAAGGCTGGCCGCCCTCACTCCACCGCCGGGACAACCCCATGGCCGCCGGAGGAAGTTAAGGCTCCTGCCGGCGGGCGTGGGGGCGGTCCAGGTGGCGAGGGAGGGGAGCCATTGGCCGAGCTGACCTGGGTGGGGGCGGGGATGGCGTCCTCCATGCTCGGCCGTTACACAGCCTCCTCCGAAGAGGCCGATTGGGCCTTCCCCGGTTTACACTGGGGGAAGGGGACGAACGTCCCCTTCCCTGAGTAGACCTCCGGGCTGCAGCAGTGCAGCCCAGAATGGGGATAGGATCCAGCGGGCAGCCCTGGGCCGCTGGCCGGATCTCTACGGTGAATTGCATTGTTAATGCTTGCATAGTCCTTGCTGAGCACACAAGGTGTTTCTTGCACGGATTCATGTTGCCATTACTGTAACCCTGTAAGGCAAGTGTGCATTCTTATCCCCATATTGCAGATAGGGAAGACTGAGAGGGAATGATGGCTTGCCTAAGGCCACCAAATAAGTTAATGGAAGAGGTGAGATTTGACGGGCGGGGGGAGTCCTGATTTGCAACTCACTTTCTCCGCTACTATGCCACATGATAATTTAATAATCTTTAATAGACGTGATTTTTAAACTTATAAACCCATTATGCAAATGTGAAGCAATCATGATAAATCTCTACTTGCTGCCAATAAAACCCTTGGGAACTGTGCAATAATAATAAGTTCAAGAGGGTGCCAGTCAATCAAGCAAAAGAAAATTTGAGGAGCATATTTCTAAAAATATAAAGGCCAACAGGGAAAGTGCCTTTAAATACAGCCGGAAATCCACCAGGGAGGCAGTTGTACCATTTCACACTGAAGGGCTAAAGGATGGCTAAAGGAAGACAGGGTGATGGGATGCAAGCAGTCAGGAATATTGTTGTTGTTGTTCAGTCGTTAAGTCGTGTCCGACCCTTCGTGATCCCATGAACCATATCCCGCCAGGCCTTCCTGTCCTCCACTATCTTCCTGAGTTCGCTCATTTTCATGTTTGTTGCATCGGTGATGCTGTCTAACCATCTCATCCTTTGCCTTCCCCTTCTCCTTTTGCCTTCAATCTTTCCCAGCATCAGAGTCAGGAATACAGCAATTGTCAATACATCTTCAGAACAGATTCAGCCTCAACAGGGGTAGATTTAAAAAGGAATTACTTTGAGGAACATTGGCAGTCAAGAATTATATTTTTAGAGAAGGTGCTATTGGCGGAAGCCCAACAAATCTAAAACAATACATTCTGATTTTTATCCTGTTGTACCAAAGAACTGCTTTGCTTTTTAGAACCTGGGATGACTGTTTATTTGCATTCCTGTGCATGATGAACCCACAAGGTGCCATTTGAGGGTTAAGGTATGGATTCAAAGTGCTGGGGATGTTTTGCTCAGGTTACAGTTTCTTGAATGTGTGATCGAGTCAAATAAAAAATGGTTGTTGCAGTGGTGTAGACTTGAGTCTATTGACTCGGACTCAAGTCGGACTCAAATCGCGTCAATGACTTGACTCGGACTTGACTCAGTGATTATAAAAGACTCGACTCGGACTTAACGGCAGTTGTAAAAGACTCGAAAGGCTCGACTTGAGACTTGGAGCCTTTTACAACAAGTTGAATTTTATTCAGGTTTAAACCCATTTTGCCCATTAAATAGAGAGCAACTCGCAACCAAGGACTCGGGACATGGGGGCAAAAACTTGGGACTTGACTCAAGACTTGGAGTCAGAGACTTGATCCACATCCCTGGGTTGTTGTGTTTTTAAGACAACCGAGAGGTAGATGTGGGTTGAGGCTTATAAAAGTGCTGTGGAAAGTGGGTCAAGAACATAAGAACATAAGAAGAGCCCTGCTGGATCAGGCCAAAGGCCCATCTAGTCCAGCTTCCTGTATCACACAGTGGCCCCACCAGATGCCTCAGGGAGTACACAGTCAACAAGACAACCTGTTTCCTGCTGCCACTCCCTTGCACCTGGCACAGAGAAAACCTACTTCTAAAACCAGGAGGTTGCTTATGGCTTGTACCCTGTGATGGTCTTTTCCTCCATGAATTTATGCAAACCCCTTTTAAAGGCATCAAGGCCAGGTGCCATCACCACATCCTGTGGCAAGGAGTTCCACAGATGAATTACATGCTGGGTGAAGAAATATTTTCTTTTGTCTGTTCTAACTCTCCCTCCACTCCATTTTAGTGCATGTCCCCTGGTTCTGGTGTTGTTCGAGAGGGAGAAGAATTTCCCTCTGTCCACTCTCTCCATCCCGTGCATAATTTTATACGTCTCAATCATGTCCCCCCTCAGGCGCCTTTAAAGCCCCAAACGCTGTAGCCTTTCCTCCTAAGGGAGGTGCTCCAGCCCACGAATTAAGAGAAACATCCCTTTCCCCCTCGCAGCACCAGGGCTTGGGATCATCCCACTGAGCGGCAGACAATTCAGAGCAGATGGAAGGACATCATTTGCCACGCAATGCATAATTGATATATGGAATCCACTGCCACAAGATCCCACTGGCCTAGATGGGTTTTAAAAGAAGATGAGGCCGTTCTCGGAAGATAAGTTTACCAACAGCAATTAGCCCAGATAGCTTAATAAAACCTTTCTGATTAGATACAGTATGCCTCTGAATACCACTTGCTGGGGAGCGAGCCTCTGGGGAGGGCAGGGATGGGGACTCGAGTCAAATGACTCGACTCGCAAGTGCGACTGAGTCACTTTTTCCCTGACTCGTACTCATACTTGTGACCTACTGACTCGCACTCGCGACCCACGGGACTCGCACTTGACTCGCACTCGTGGGGGTAACGACTTGCCATTTCCAAGTCATTTTCCAAGTCATAGGGGAAACCAAGTGGGTGCTTTAAAAGCCTCAGAGGTACACACACACACACACACACACACACCACACAGACACCCACCCACCCCATTTTCAGGGAAAAAAGCCATTTTCCCCAAAGTGACTCGACTCGTGACTTGTGACTCATGGTTTTTGGCCTTACTCGTACTCGACTCGCACTCGTGCAAAAATGACTCGTACTCGCACTCACACTCATGACCTAGTTACTTAGATACATCACTGGGGAAGGGCTCTTGCTTTCACTCCTTGCCTGTTTGCTCCCTGGAGGCATCTGAGGCTGGATATGGTTGGAGACAGTATACTGGGCTAGACAGATCTTTGGAGCCAAATTAGATGAATTTATAGAGATTTGGAGACACGCAATTACATTTCCTGTCTTCACATTTTTGCACGTAACAGGTATAGGGGCAGGGTGGGAGGAACTGATCCAGATTAGGATCATGTCATTGGGGGATACTTAGCCTCCCCCCCAACATGCATCCTTTTCCTGTTGAATGTTGTGTCCCCAAAGCTACTATTTGACCTATTAGGAAAGACTAGAGTATACAAGTATGTTTTTCCTAAAAGAGCAAATAGCAACTTTGGGAAAATGTTGCGGGGGTGGGGGGGGGGTGGGGGGGAAGAGTGTTAAACTACCCTTCCCCATGCTGTTGTCCTGATCCAAATTGGTGTGCCTGGAGGCTGCTATTTGCAACAATTCAAATAGATGGAGTTACATTTGGCACCAAGGCTACAATCTTATATGCACTTACCTGGGAGTACATCCAATTGAATGCAGGGGGCTTACTTCTGTGTAGACATGCATAGGCTTGCACTGTTGGCCTATTCCAGTTGGCCTCTTCTTAAGGCCGACACACATTGCACGAATTCCGGCGAATTCCGGCGCAGAGGCGAGCGAGGTTGGCCGGTCTCGTCCGCGCTCTGAACTTGTCTGTAGGAGTGTCTTCCTGCAAATAGTCCCTCCTTTTGTCCCGCCTTCTTAGAAAGCGCAGTGGTGATTGGTTAAGCACAAGTGCGGTCTGATACACCAGAGAAGAGAGAGAGGGGCAGGAAGGAGAGAAAACTTACAAAACAGTTTGTGCCGGGAATAGAATTCATCAAATGAAACCGTAAACCTTTTTGTTGGGTATGAGGGATGATCATGTAGGCGAAAAATTTCAAACTTTGTTTTTATATATGATAACTGCGGCAAGAATTTTATATGCACTGCTAATTGGGCAAGAGGCACTTTTTCAATTGGTGCTCCTCTTATATTTAGCAGGGGAGAGTAACTGTTCCCCTTTCACCCCAGCACAGTGTCTTTTCTGGTGGCTGTTTGCTGGTGGTCTTCTGCATTTTTTTTAGATTGTGAGCCCTTTGGGGACAGGGAGCCATTTAATCATTTGATTTTGTCTGTAAACCGCTTTATGAACTTTTTGTTGAAAAGCAGTATATAAATACTGTTAATAATAATAATAATAATAATAATAATACCTTCGCTGGAAGATTGGTGGCTGAAAGTTTTGGACTATGCTGAAATGGATAAATGTACAATTTTAATTAAGGAAAAGTCAGTTAACCTTTTCGTGAATAACTGGAAACCATTTATCGATTTTTTAAGAGAGAGAGAACAACGATGTGATGATATGTGGATTTAATGAATAGAATGTGGGTGTTATTTTGGCTTAGTTAGATATTATATGTAGAAAATAGTGAATAGTATGCTAGTAGGATGTATTGCTTCTTGCTTGCTATAACTTTATGAAATATGTATTGTTTTTATGTTTTAATATATCAATAAAATATAAATATATGAAAAAAGCTAAAGTGAATCTAGGGCTTCCGTTGAATGGATCATCTGGGTAACACTCAAAAGAGTCCGTTTCTCTTTCTGTAATCCTTTCTTCCCCTTCTCCACATTACCGTTTCCATCTAATTAGGGGAGATTATCTCAGGTAGTGGTCGTTCCCCCTTAGCAATAAAGGACTGTGCCATTAATATTGCAAGAATCCTGCAGCTTTCCCTCTAAAATACAGATTTGGAACCAGGAGCAGAAGCTATTACTGTGACAGCTGTAATTTGATTCCCCCTCCCCTTTTTAATATCGATGCGAGTTTTACAACACCCACCTTGAAAGAGCTTTGGGCAAGGAGGAATAGGGGAAAGTGTATTTGTTACGTATTCGTGTAGGGTTCTTGTGGAGATTGGCTGGAAACTCAGCTGCAACTTTGCAATGCTGATCACACAGGGTAGACCTCAAGAAAGAACCTGTTGAGTAAAGTATATTTGTCTCTTCCTTCCTCCAGTGAGAAGAAATGGATGGAACAGCTGCATCCACCCGAAATTTCTGATTGGTCCTCTGAACAGCACCCTTCAGCTTCCGGAAGAACAATCGCCATCCTGTCGAAACTGATCACAGAAGAGATGCAATGCTATCCCTTCTTCCCTCTTGGACTGCCTTTGATTTCGGAATCATCACCACCATCACCACCACACTCCCTTCAGAAATATGATGTTTCCACTCTACCCCTCTTGTAGCACAGACCCTGAATTCCTCATTAACACTCGATCTCTGTCCCTTCTCTGTGCATAGCTGTTCCTTAGTGCCCAGATTTTTATATATTCATACATCTTACACCAGGGTGAGTCTGGACACAATGACGACTGGGGCAGTCGCCTTAGGCACCAGATTGTCAGAGGGCACCCAACTCCACTGACTTGCCCGCCATCCTCCTGTCACTCCCTAGATTCAAAAAGGAAGAGGAAAATGGAAAGGAAGTGTGGAGAGAAGAGTGGTGGGCTAGAGCATCAAGACACTCTGGCCCACCACTCTCCTCCCCTGCTCTGTTCCTTTCTTCCTTTTCAGATCCAAAGAGCAGATGGAGAGGAGGAGCAATGGTTTGCATTCCACAACATCAGGGTGGCAGCAATGGCCATCAGGGACTAGAGACAGACAGCTCATAGGCCTTAGTTTATATATTTTAGTAACAGATTTATTTTGTCCCACTGCAGTCTGGTCAAAGTGGTGAAAAGGCAGGCATAACGTTCTTAAGCTGCAGTCACAGCCAATTTTTCACATGTAGTGAGAGAACCCAACTTCACAACTTACATGCATTCCTTTTACTAAAATAAAATGCAAGATCATTTTTAACACTCTTGCAAAACTGTTCTGTGACTGGGGAATGTAAGTACGTTGGTGGTGTTCTGGGCACTAGCCAATAGGTGCCCATCACAGCTGTTTCTCCCCCTCCCTGACACGCTGGAAACTTGCAAAAGCATCCCCCCCCCCCCAAGAGCTCAGTCCCAGACAGAAAAATGCATATGAGTTTTTCAGGGCTATGAAAATGCAGCCAAACCATCACACTTAAAAACGTTATGCCCATCTTTACTTCAGAACGTGCTAGTGTTTGACAATGCGACAAAATCCTGCAGAGCTTGAGAGGCAAATATACGTACACTCATACCACCCTTCAACATGCTAGGAAAACCCATTTTTCTATCTTTAACCAGAGAAGAAAGCCCCCAATTTTCCTTCAGTTTAGCTCGGTGTTCCATAAAACCCTTTCTTGCATGTGGCATGCTGATCAATTCCTTTGCGCGCGCGACAGCTTTGGCGATTTCTTTGGAGCCTTTCTGCTAGAAGTCTCTATTTATTACTTGACTGTTCCCATTCATCAGTAGTTCAGTTGAGATATTAATCCTATCGGTGTCCTTTGTGGTTTTCATGGTGTAGTGAGCTCTTTTTTAAAGATGAACTTTTTTTTCACACTAGCTGTAGGACAGTCATGGATTTCCGGGTTCTTTAGGCCAGTGAATCACAGTGAGCTCTCCATTTCTCCAGTTCTGCCACCTGCTCCCCGTTTGCCAGCATTCCAGTTCTTCATTTGCACGGGATGCGATTTGACAGCCTCCTGCTCCTCCTAGATGACCCAGTAACTTGGGAGAACGTGTAGTCCATTCATTTCACCTGTCAGCTTTGCTGCGAACTCAATTATTGGTGTTTGATTGGCTGCTACATCTCGACCTACTGCCCTAAATCTTACCTTGTTAATTACAGTTAAAACTCTGCTCTTTATAGGGGCTGCTGTGTCACAGACCAAACTGGTTCAGGTGCTTTAACAGGCCAGCAGCTGAGAAAGTAGATGTAGCCATGGTTTCCGATTATGACTCATTTCCCCACCCATCTCACCTGTTAAGGACTGGGATCTCACATATAGTTGCTCTGTAGTAGGCAGGAGAAGGGGGGAAAAAAGGTGGTGGATGGGGATAAAACTCCATGGAACAGAAGCATCAATAGCTGTACATATATACCTTGCAAAGCTGCTGAGCTGTTAAGAGATAAGACCGTTAGCCACATAGCGACAGGAGAGCAAACTCCGAGAAATCAGGTCACGTTGAGAAAAAGGCAAGAGGCACACATGGCATGCACAGGGCCAGTCCCTTTAGGAGGTTGCCCAAGGCTGCAGTTTGGTGGGGGGCACCCACTCCCTGCCCCCGCTGCTCCTCTCCCTGCCACTCCCTGGGGGGCACCCACTTCCTCTCCCTCCCACACTCCCTGGGTTTGAGAAGGAAGAAGGGATTCATGGAGCAGAAGAGGAAATGTGAAAGAGAGGAGAGTAACGAGCTAGAGACACTCTAGCCCAACATTCTCCTCTCCTCCACACTTCCTGTTCTGCTCCATTCCCCTGTTCCTTTTCAGATTCAGGGAGCAGGAAGTGAAGAAGGAGCAGCAAAGGCAGTAGCTGATAGGCTGTCAGGTAATGGGGACAGCATTTGGGGTAGTAAAGCTCAGTGCAAACATTTGGTGATCCACATCAGGCTCCAGGAGATCATAGGCTGGCCCTGAGCATGCAGGAACCTTTCCTGCTTACTCAGCTACATTTTAATCATACCCTATTCCTTCCTCTGGCTTATGAAACCCCACACTCCTTTCCTCCTCCCCCCCCTTCAGCACACATTTCTCTACATCCCACCACAGGTGGCAGGAGCTAGTTCTGTTGTCGTTCTTCGTATGTTTTTGGTTTTGCATGCGATTTCTTCTACCGAGATGGAATGTGAATAAAGGAATGTTGATATGAAAAAGCTGGAGATCTCGGATCCTTTCTGCCTCCTTGCAGGCATCTCCGTCACATAGGAAGGTCAAAATCAGAGCTGACTGGATTTCTGCAATTGCAACTCTGCAGGGACAGAAAAACTGGGACTGCTGCAGAATTTAGCATCATGAAATCGCAGCTTTCAGGGCATTTATTTACTTATTTAAAGGTCAGTATCCCGCCTTTCCAAAGCTCAAGGCAGCTAACAACAATTCATAAACTATCACAATAATTGTAACATAGAATAAATACATAAATAAGATAAACTATTAAAATCAAATCATTTCACCAGTCAAAACCCCCAAAACATCAAAGCACCAGCCCCATTAATCCCCTGGGTTTTTAAACATTTATTTAGAAGTTTTTGAACTCACTTTTCAATAAGAGATTTTCAAAGCAAGTAACATGATTAAAAATATAACATGGCATGTAAAACCAGTAAAATCAGTATCACAAAAGCAGAGGAACAAATCAAAATCAGCAGAGCAAGATACCCGTTACAAAATGTCTGCTTCAATGGGAAAGCAGCTTCTGAACAGCCATCAAGGAAAGTACTGCAAAGTGCACATTGTAGTAGTCTAGTCAGGAGGTTATCCAGACATGCACAACACAATGCTCAAATCCTATGTGCAGAGTACCTTTCCTTCAGTGTTGAATAACCAAAACCCATCTTTTAGGGTCAAAAGAGGTGTGACATTAAGAGCGCAATCCTATCTTGCCGGATCCTATCCCCGTTCCGGGCCATTCTGCAGCAGCCCAGAGTTCTACTCAGGGGAAGAGGATGTTCGTCCCCTTCCCCTGGTGTAAACCGGGGAAGGCCCAATGGGCATCCTTGGATTTCCACCAGCTATTTAGGTGGCAGAAGTCAGAGGAGGCCGTGTAACGACCGTGCCAGCCCGGCGGAGATGGGGATATGGCGAACACCATCCCTGCCCCCTCCCTGGCCAGCATGTCCAATGGCCCCCCTCCCTCGCTGCGGTCACCTGGGGATCCCTTACCTTCCTCCAGCAGTTGCATGGAGATCCGGCGGCAGAGTAAGGGCTGCTGGCCTAGCACCGGCAGCCCTTACTCTAGAGTCATCGCAAACGTGCCTTATGGCACATTTGCAACTGCTTAGGGCGGCAGGACACTTGCTCCAACCACCCTATAGTTGGGCAGGATTGCGCTGCCCATGTGTGTTTGCTTCCCAATCTTGTTTTTGCTTTTTTTTTTAAACCATGGAAGCCTTTTTTCTTTCATCTAATGTGAGATGTTTCAGTCTCATTGCAGCACTCAGTATTGTGCAATGAGACAAACTCTCCAAACATGGATTGGCTAATGTAATGGCAAAGATTATTGAAATGCATATGGAGTTGTTCAGGATTGCAATGATCTTGGTGGAGATAAAGCAGAGAGGGTGTGAGTGTTCAGTCAAATGGCTGGGGACACAGAAAGAGGAGAGAATACAGAAAAGGAGAAGCACACAACAAGAGAACCAGATAATTATTAACCTAAATGGGTGAATTAGTAGAAATTAGTAGAGATGTAATTAACATCATATCTGTTTTGACCCTTCAAAATCTAGAATTTGGAGGCAAAGGCTCAGATCTAAGAATATGATTTTCAGAAGACAAAATTGGGAATCTCTTCTATTTTTTAATGCCTGCTCAGAACTTGAGTGAAGAGTGCATCTTCTGGCAATAGTTATTGCTGAGCAGAGGGAATGAGAACGGAGAAGGAAAAGGTGGCATGGTTTGATGACACAAAACAAAAAAGAGTTTGCTAGCCAATCAGGGAACACAGACCAACTGCATATTCAGTGGTTATGAAACAAGGAATGAAGCATCAGAGAACTAATGTAATGGATGGCAACATAGCAAGCATATTGGGGACAACGGAGAAAAGATTTTCCTAGAATTGATGCTGTGATGTCTCCGGATGAAACAAATCTCCCTGCAGCAAAAGAGAACACTGTAAAAAAAAAAATCTATCCCAAAATATGCTCAGACAAGAAGATTGTTGAGCTGGGATTTGGTGGTGCTGGCAGTCCCAGGTCTGGAGGATAGCTTTTCAAGGAGATGGCTTTCTGACTTGCTGTCTCTGCCCTGCAAAGAGGACTCGGAGATTCCTGGGGCGGTAGCATCCTCCCTTCAGAAGACAAGAACAAAACTATTGAAATGGAGGTCGTGGCAGATGGAATAAATTAATTCAGCAAATGTATGAAATAATGTTCAAAGCAGTGAACGGTAAAAAAAATCTTGCAAGAATCAGAACTTTCGATGTCTGATGCACTCCATTTTATGTCAAAATATTAAAGCTACATTTCAGACTTGCAACTGAGGAAGTGGATTCCTCCTCCCCAGATACTGAGCTGGTAGACGCCTGAGTGAGTCGCGGGTTGGTAAATACCTAGATGATGATTAAATGTCTCATTCTTTAAAATACAGCATTTGAAGAAGACGTTTTCTTCAAATTAGGATGACCACCAGGTGCCTTCAGGGGTTTCTACAAGTTTTCTAACAGGACTTCAAGGTTTTACCAATTACAATTGAGATTCAGTTCTCATGTTTTTATGTCTAACAGCACAATCCTAACCAACTTTCCAGCGCTGGTGCAGCCGCAATGCAGCCCTGAGGTAAAGGAACAAATGTTCCCTCACCTTGAAGAGGCCTCCATGACTGCCCCTGCACCAAAAAAAATGCAGTGTGTATCCTGTTGGTACGGCTACATCGGCCCTGGAAAGTTGGCTAGGATTGTGCTGTAAGAATCGTCGGTGAATTCATTTTCAGACAATCTACTTTAGGCTTAAATTTTCCCATTTCCCACCCATTCTAACCCATTTTGTTTCTCCTTCCCAAAGGATGCCATTGTAAGGAGCACAACAGCACACAAACTGGTTATGCTCAAGAGAATAGTAAAGTAGCTCTTAAAATGAATGCATGGGGAAAAAACTTATTGTGTTCAAAAGGATGCATATTATAAGCTGTTCGGCATTTCCAGCCTTTTGACTTTTTACCTGTTTGTCTCTTGGAACTAACTTGACTCTTTCATGAATTGGGAAAGCAGACAATCTGCTTTGGAAAATCTGCATATGTAGAAAGCATCAGAAGGAAGGCAACCTGAGGGCTGGCTCAGCCATGAGGCCAACTGAAGCAGTCGCCTCAGGCAGCAGATTGGTGGGAGGAGCCCATCTATAGCCTCCTAACGTGCCTCCTCCACTGTTCCTCCTCCCTGCATTGGAAAAGGAAGAGGGGGCAGAGAGGAAGAGGAAGTGTGGAGGGGAGGAGAGTGCTGGGCTAGAACATTGGAGAGTGGTGGAGCAGAGGCTGGCACATCATCGGGTAAGAAAGGCAGCATTTGGTATACTGCATCCGGCGATGAGGGGCCTTGGGCTGGCCCTTGGCAACTTTTAGACAAAATTGCTCTCACCTTATTTCATTCCCGCTGTATATGGACATAGACTCTCTCTTTTTCTTCTCCTTTCGGGAGCGTAAGAAATAGATCACGATGGCACAAAGCAGCAAAAGAGCTAAGAGGACCCCGATAACCGCTCCTGCAATCACTCCAGCTTGGGCAGTACCTGTTTATTGGAGAACACACACACACACACACACACACACACAGAGAGAGAGAGAGATGCTTAGCTAATATCGGGCACTGAGAGCTAGGTGAAAGTAGCACAGAAATGCTTGTTGGTTTCTGCCACTTTTTCCACATGGTTTGTTGCTGGAACCTACTTAAAGAGGGCAAAATCCACAATCCAAAGTCGGGTAATGATTTCTCAGGACCAAGCCAAAATTGCAAGATGGAAACTTGTAATTTCTATGGAACAGACTTATCAGGATACCAAAAGGACAGAGAGGAAGAGGAGGTAAGTTGTAGGATCTCCCAACGGCCTGCTGTTTGTAAAACCCCTGGAGTTCAGGGTTGGTTTGTTTTATAAGCAAACTTGGAACAGTCTTTGAAAAATGCGGGATGCTTTCAATACCAAACAGGGCTGCTGAGACAAAGGAAGCAAAACACGGCTGTTTCAAGGCACACATAGTGTCGCTTAGGCAAGGAAACACAGTATTATGAAACTGCAATCACATTGGAACAGGTTCACAGTCAGAAGTGGGCCATTGCTTTTGCCAAGCTAATAATCAAGGGGGCTACTACAGTCAGACTTGAAGGGCCAAGGTGTGTAAGGTGGCCCATTGCCCCCTCCCCAAGTTGATGAGCCAGCCATTCAGGGGAAGACGCATACAGAGAGAAGCTGCAATAGAAGTCAAAGGAAAGAGCCATTCACGAGTCAGGATACCTCTGGGGCTGCGAAGTTGCCTATAGGGGAAGGAATCTGCGATTGCTGCTAAGGAACGTTGCTACCTAACACCATCCAAATGCTCAAACCCATCTATTTGCAAATGAAGCACAATTACAAACATGCCGTAAGTCTCCAGTGAACAAGAGGCCAGATTTATTCATTTTTAATCTCCTCTCACACGGAAAGCATTCCACCTACTCCGATTTCTGCTGTTCTCTGCTTTTTCCATTTCGCCTCGATTCTTTTTCCTCATACGTTCCCCGCCACACTATACCAATATAGAAGCTTCAAGACCCCACAGCACACCATATGGCTCCCCCCAACTGCTCTGCTTTTAAAAGCCATTCATTTAAAAAAAAAAAATTAGTTTGAACACGAAGCAAGGCCTTCTACTTTCTCCAATTTCCATAGCATTTTTCTCCAAAATTGGAGAGAAATAAAAATAGACATGAGAACTGCAAACCACTAATTTATTTCAGAAGATTATTAGACCTCCTTTCTTCATTTGACCTACTCTGTCTAGCATAACTGGGAGGAGGATTAGGACCAATCCATTTCCAAGTATCTTAAAAACACCGACTCTTTATTGACAACTTAAGTACATTCAGGGCTGGCCTGTGTCCATGAGGCTGGTCCACATCCAGGATTTGTAGGTGGGAGGGGGGCAGCCTCTTCTGCTTGTCTGCCTCTTCTACCCCTTCTCCCGTTTCTTGGATTTGCAAGGCAGGAGAGGTGTGGAGCAGAAGAGGAAGCATGGAGGAGAAGAGAGTGGTGGGCTAGAGTGTCTTCACACTTCTTCCACTCCACTATCTTCTTCCTTTTTCGAATCCAGGTAGCAAGAGGAAGAGAAGGAGGAGGAGGCGGCTGGTGCATCGCTAGATAAGTGGGGTGGGTGAGAGGTCTTAGTCCAGCCCTGACTCTTTCCTTACAGTTGTACACCTTGATAATATAGGACCTTTAAGCATCAATCATAAATGCACTTATTAGGAAAGTAAGTCTTATGAACACAGCGAGAATAAATTGGTTCACATGGCTTTGCAAGGTGGGTAAATGCTGCAACCAAATGGGGCTGGGCGGGGCTGGCCGAATGGGCCAGCCCCTGCACAAATTGCCCCCCCCACTCACACATACCCCCCCAGGCTGTATGGTGGCAGTTTTTCCTCGCTGTAACCCCAACATGGCTGCAGTGTGTGTGTGAATGCCGCAGCCACATAAGAGAGGCTAATCTTTCCCACTGATATTACCTTCCCTCCTGGCAGAGTGACAACAGAGTGGAAACATCAAGGCGGCCGGTTCTATTATCCTGAGGCTGGGTGTGCGAAAGGTGCCTCAGGCTGACGGGCGTGCGAGAACAACAAAAGTTTCCATCTGGAACAGATATCATCTCAAGACTTGTTTACCCTCAAGACTTGTTTACCCGCCTAGGAATGCTTCCTCACCCCAGATGTGTTACATCCTCACTCTTGTGCTCTGTATCCCTTTCCTCGATGAGGTACTTTGTGAACTTTCTTGAAGTTCCCAGCATAGCACATGTTAAGATGCAGGATACAGCTGTAAAAATTAGAAGGAGATCCTTGGAACAGAATTGCCCATTTATTTTTAAGTTAAAAGCAGACAGAGGGGAGACTAGATTGGTTATTTTCCGGATTTAACCCCCTCTCCCCAAAAGTTGCGGTTAAGAGACTGAGCCGTGAATAAGGACTCAACTGGATCAAATCTCACAGGGTGCCTGTCGGCAAGCCACTTCCTTCTCAGATTCATTTCTCCTCATCTGCAGTATGAGGACAACAATACTTTATCTTACAGATCTGTTGTGAGGACACACTCAGAAATGCTACCCAAATCATTATTAGACTCTTCACAGTATCTTCATTTATTTACTCACGCTTCACTTTATCACAGTCTCTCTGCCAACGTACAATTATTCCGCCCTCTCCCACGAGAGTCAGTCCGTTTAAGAGACTGTTTAAGAGTCCTAACGATTCTCAAATACCGTATTGGTCTGAGTATAAGACTCACTTTTTTCTCCTAATTTAAGTTTTTTAACTAGGGGTGCGTCTTATAATCAGGCTGTTGCGATTTAATGCCAGTGATTTAATTAATTTTTTTTAATAGCACCAAACTTTAAGGGTGCGTCTTATACTCGGGACAATATGGTATATATTGAAATACTGTATATATATTTCCCCCAGCAGAATTCTCCTTGGCCTTAATTAATTTCCCATTCTTGTACCGCCACCTTCGCACACACATCTTCTGCCCATGGTGTTTTTCCTTCAAAACGTGTGCAGATGCCATCCGATTTCTCCTTCTAATTACCGCTCAGACAAGACAAGAAGCAAAGCCAGAGAGTGGGGGGGGGGAGAACTGCCCACGGAATGAAAACTAATTAAAGGAGAGGGTAAGACCTGAGTGGGAGGCGAGTCTAGAAAAATAAGAGACGGGGTAGTCAAGGTGGGAGTTAAAGCTCGGAACATTCCACAAGATACTTTAACACTTATCAGATGTCGGAATGATTGGACAGCAGTTGATGCCAGACACTTCTTGCAGACTAAAATGGTTCAGCCAGTAAATAACTGGCAGCTTTTAGTTCTTAAAACAAGAATTTCCAGGCTTAAAGTCCAGTGATGTAGATTTGAGTCTATTGACTCGGACTCGAGTTGCGTCAATGACTTGACTCGGACTCGAGTTGCGTCAATGACTCGACTCGGACTTGACTCGGCGATTGTAAAAGACTCAAAGACTTGACTTGAGACTTGGAACCTTTTATGACAAGTCGAATTTTATTCAGGTTTAAACTTGTTTTCCCCATTAAATAGATAGGGACTCGCAACTCGCAACCAAAGACTCAGGACTTGGGGGCAAAGACTTGGGACTTGACTCGAGACTTGATCCACATCCCTGCTTAAGTCTGACTTAGGAAAGCGGTCGTTGTTCAGTGGTGGAGCTCATGCGCCTCGTACAGAACATTCCAGATTCAATCCCTGGCAGATCCAGGTTGGACTGGGAAAGACCCCTCTCCGCCAGTTATGAGTAAACCATACTGGTTGGACTTTGGACAACGAATGGGTAACGCAATGGCACAGCGGCTGCACCAACAACTTATTGTTTCCTTGAAGGACCTATCTTCAGACCAGCTTCAATCAACTTACGTCATGTACTTCTGTACTTTTGCAACAATTGAAATATGACCAAACACCTATTACGCCCAGGGCACAGATGAGAACTGGCTCCATGCCCAGAATTTGCATGTACTCACTGGGTGTCAACACTGACTCGAACTGGTGGAGGAGATTTAGCCCAGGGATTTATCTGATAAGTAGCAAACAAAGGAAGCCGTCATCAGGAATGGCTGAGAAGTCAAAGTGATGGGTGCAAACAAAACACCCCAAACTCCAATCAGGAAAACAAAATCCCTCTATTTTAAGGCACTCTCGATGGCCACTATATTCGGTGATGCCTAATCAGGATCTCCCAATCTTTGCCGGTTATCCCTTGAACCGGACTGTCTAGATACTAAAGAGAAGAGCAGTTAAGGGGTGGTGTTTTCTGTTTATTATGCATGAAATGGATTGGAGTCCTAATCCAGTAACCTGTATGTGAGGACCGTGTAATACAATCAATAGAAGTCAGTGGTAAAACGTTTCCTCTAAAGGGAAAAACGGGTTGGTGCCGCAGTTCAGAAGCTACCCAAAGCCTGATATTTCCGAGGTGGGGCCTGGCGACGTTTGGCTGGCAACAACCCAGCAAAAGTTTTATTATGCAATTCTGCCCTATTGTATAAACTGGATCTCCCAGTATAGAACTGGCCTGGGGACTGGAGTGATAGTTCCTGGTGAATTAATACAGAGGACAAAGGCAGGATCAGGGTAGGCTGGGTTGGGAACTGGCCAGGCAATCTCCTTCCACCTGACCTCTGCAGCCCCCCCCCCCATGTGGCAGCACCAGGTAGATATCAAGGCGGCCAGCTGACTCAACTGGGTGACTTGCACTGTTGCTGTCATCTCCAGTCCCACCCTCCCCGTTCCTGGGCACCAAGAGTAGAGCATCCAGAGGCTGCTGCACTCTACCTTCCTGGCTGCCCAGGAAGGTGGAGGGCTGCAGTCTCCGATTGCTCCTTTCTGAGTGCCCCAGGAGTATCTGAACTGGCCACTTTTTACCTTACCTTTACTTTTTACCTGTGTGTGTGTGTGTGTGTGTGTGTGTGTGTGTGTGTGTGTGTGTGTGTGTGTGTGTGTGTGTGTGTGTGTGTGTGTGTGTAAGTAAATGCACACATGTAACTCAGGGTAAGGGGAACCCCAGCACAGAGTCTTGCCTGAAAGTTCCCCAAGACCTAGCACTGGGCTGTACACAGGTATGATCTTGTACATATTTTTTTTCACATGTTTATACCACCCTTCCTCCAAGGAGCTCAGAATGGTGTGCATATTTCCTCCCCTCCTTTTGTCCTCACAACAACCCTGTGAGGTAGGTGGGGCTGAGAGATAGTGACTGGCCCAAGGTCACCCAGGAAGCTTCGTGGCTGAGCGGGGATTTGAACCTGGATCTTCCAGGTCTAAGTCCGTACTGGTTATGAAACTTGGGAATCAATGGGATGTAGGAGGGGTGATAGATTTCTCTTAAACACCTATTTCAGCAGTGTCTAACACAAAAAATCTCACACATGTCCAAAATTCACGGGGGGGAAAAACATAGATTAGAGATCGGAGACTGTTATAACCCGCTGTGATACTAATAGAACGAACCATCATCGGGATTCAGGGTTATAAAATATTTATGAATGTAAAAATTGTAAAATGCCAGCAATTTTACAAAACACGTTAAAAATCACACTGAATTAAAACTGCTTTTAAAAACCACAAAAACCAAATACAATAAAAACATTTCAGATCTTTCTTTGGCATTACGTTTCGTCCATTAGCCATGAACATTTTCAAATGCAAAGCCTGAATAGTCAGAAAGATGGTGAAACCACACATCGCAGTCCTGCTATTTGAAAGAATTTTTGGCGCGCTTTTACGGAAGCCATGAACCTGTCAACTTGTCCTTACTTAACCTTATTATACTGCCCCTAGTGGCAGGTCATAGAATGCAGTTGGTAAAACCTGAATAAAACTATTTACACTCTGTTATTTTTATTTATTGCTGGTATCCAAATCCTGTTAATGAAAGAAAGTTCTTGTTTACGGTTTAAGACTTGGGAACCATGTTTAAAAATTTCAATAGCTTCCAAGCTCAGTCTAGCTCTATAATTATTTTCTTGGCACAATTTCACAGTATCTTCAAATCTAATATTGTGACCAGAATCCACCCTATGCTGAGCTAAAGCTGACTTCTCAATCTGACCAAGGCGGCATGCTCGTTCATGTTCTTTAATCCTTGTATTGATAAAACGTTTGGTGGTTCCTATATATACCTTTCCACAATTACAGGGTATCCTATAAATTCCTGGGGCATTTAATACTGGTCTAGGATCCTTAGGGTTTCTTAAACATTGACTAATTTTATTAGTGGGTTTAAAAATAGTTTTAAAATTTTAAAACATAGATTCCTATTGGCCACAAGATGGCACCCTAGGCTCACAGAGATCTGCCTAAAAGAGAGGGCAAACGTTTTGCATGGTGATCTTCTTGAACAATACAGTTGCATTGTTTCTCCTTTATGACATACAGCCCTCCTATAGTTTCCTCAGGGTTTTTCCTTCTGTTGCAGAGATAGCACATCAACTGAACATTGCCAACGCAGAACACCGTTTGTGCAGTGGCATAGCTAGACTGGAGCGGAGGCAAGTAGTTCTGCAAGACTCCGTTACACCGGAGTCAACGGCCCCTCCCCCTTGCTGTTGGAGCCATTCTGTCGGCAATGGCAACACGCAGGACACTCCCCTGTCGTTGCCGGAATGGCTCCAACAGCAAAGGGGAGGGGCCGCTGACTCTGGTGTAACGGAGTCTTGCAGAACTACTTGCCTCCGCTCCAGTCTAGTTTCACCTCTGTGCCCAAGGAAAATCCAATTCTTCCCAGTAATAGCATACACACTGTTCTTAGTCAACAATTAGGTCTTAAAATAATAATATTTAGAGTGTGCAGAGTGCTTTCTATCCATTATCTTGTAAGCTTTATGGCAACCCTGTGAGGCAGGGATGGGGACTCGAGTCAAATGACTCGACTCGCAAGTGCGACTGAGTCACTTTTTCCCTGACTCGTACTCATACTCGGGACCCACTGACTCGCACTCGCACTCATACTCGTGACCCACGGGACTCGCACTTGACCCGCACTCGTGGGGGTAATTTCCATTTCCAATTTCCAATTTCCCCGCTCGTGGGGGTAATTTCCAATTTGCCATTTCCAAGTCATTTTCCGAGTCATAGGGGAAGCCAAGTGGGTGCTTTAAAAGCCTCAGAGGTCCCCACACACACCCCACACAGACACCCACCCACCTCATTTTCAGGGGAAAAAGCCATTTTCCCCAAAGTGACTCGACTCGTGACTTGTGACTCGTGGTTTTTGGCCTTACTCGTACTCGACTTGCACTCGTGCAAAAATGACTCGCACTTGACTCGTACTTGCCCAAAAAATTTGGCACTGACTCGCACTCGGACTCGCACTCGTGCAAAAATTACTCGCACTCGTACTTGTGACCTAGTTACTTAGATACATCCCTGCTGTGAGGCAGGTAATAACTATTATCCCCATATTGCAGATGGGGAAGATTGAGGCCAAGAGGAAGTGACTTGCCTCAAGCCAGCTACTGAGTTCATTACAACTTCCTGATCTGTAGCTCAGTTTCTTAGATGGCTATGTGTCTGTTAGATTGCATAATAACAGATAGCTATTACGTTTCGTAACATCCTTTAATGAAATAAACAAATCTAAGTCATGGCTTCAAAACCCTGTATACACATCTTATCGTCCTTAATTATAGCCGGCCATGAAAATCTATGAATTATCTCAGATTGCTATGTTACACCAGCAATCTGATTCCTGGTGTGGATGATTTTGTGATTTCCTGGTGAACTGCGATTGCATTCGTGTTACTTATTAGATCAAAACCAGCAAAAAATCCTGAAAAACCTTAAAGACTAAGTCATTTATTGTATCATAACCTTCCCTGGACCCACTTGGCTCTAGTCTTGAAAGCTTATGTTACATGCATTTGATAATCACTGGACAACACACAATTTGCCTCTGAAATGAAAGTAGCTAATCTTTCCTAATTTTGACGTGCTGAAAATGAAAATAAAATCTGTCAATTGGCTCTAGTTTAGGAGAAGCAGTTCGTATTGCGTACACAGGTGTTGTAAGTACCATCGGGCGTTTACTTGTACATATTTGTGGAACTATCTATTGCAGATCTCTCACAAACCGTAGCCAATTTTGCATTGTCATTGTCATATTCGTGTTCAGCACCTCAAAATCTATCAGAAATGATTCATTTAATCTTGGGGGCATGACCTTTTTTTAAAATGTGTTGTCCGGTGCAATCTTTCAAGTCCTACAAGACTATTTTGTCTCTGTCACTTACCGGCAACTTTTTTTTTGCAATTTAAACTTCAATCTGGTTCTTAGACACATTCAACATTAAAATTGTACAAATACAGCATATCATCAGAATATTTGTTGCTATTATTCTTATATCCCATAATAATCAGATGTACTGTCTGCTCTTCTGTCTCTCCCACAAATCGTGATGAGTGTCACCTCTCCAAAGCTGGAGAGAGACTCCAAGCCATTAAGGACCATGAGATCCAGGAGCCGACCCAAGACCTGAAACGACTGTTTCAGTTGGCCTCACGGATGGGCCGGCCTTGATGTAGCATCATTGAACACCCAAGTTTGTCATACCATAAGGTAGGATAGACGCATTCATGTTTGAGACATCCCCATTCATAACAACCCACCATTCAAAAAGAAGGTGACCAAGAACGAGTTACCAGGTATTCCGGTTTATACATCTGTTCCTACCTGTCACTTGGATGGATACCTCGCAGCTACCCTTTCCAAACTCATTCGAGGCGACACAGCGATACGTCCCAGAGAATGCAAGGGAGACATTTGTCAGCATCAGCTTCCCGGTTTTTTCATCTGCGGGGCAAAATATATATAACAGCATGAAACTAAAGCCAGAGTTTGGGAGAATAAATCCACTCCTGCCTCTAGGACAGACCAACAAGTGCTGAAAAGGTTATAACATTTCTACCCTAAACCAAGGTACAAAATGCAAGAGAAGGTAGATTTTCAAGAAAATTCTCCAAGCTGAAATAAGGTTGCAGACAAATTTGAATTGATATCATTATAATTCAAGGCTGGAGGGGTATGTGGATAGGTTCCTCTTGGTGGTGGCCCCCAGGCTGTGGAACTCCCTGCCACAGGAGAGCAGGAGGGCTTCCTCTGTTCTGGAAGACCTCTCTCCAAAAGAATATTTTGCTGATGTACTTTTCCAAATTGAAGAATTTGTTCTCTGGTCTTGATATATTCTCACTACTGTTGTTTATAATTTGGGGGTTATTTTCTTCTGCTGATGGTGTTGGTTAGCTGCTTGGAAGGTCTTTTTGGGGGTTCAGAAAGGTAAGGCGAAGCATTTTACTAAAATAAAAATATATCTTCTGAATGCATTGTTGTTGTTCAGTCGTTAAGTCGTGTCCGACCCTTCGTGATCCCATGAACCATATCCCGCCAGGCCTTCCTGTCCTCCACTATCTTCCTGAGTTCGCTCATTTTCATGATCGTTGCATCAGTGATGCTGTCTAACCATCTCATCCTTTGCCTTCCCCTTCTCCTTTTGCCTTCAATCTTTCCCAGCATCAGAGTCTTCTCCAGAGAGTCCTCTCTTCGCATTAGGTGGCCAAAATATTTGAGTTTCAGCCTTAGTACCTGTCCTTCCAGGGAACAGTCAGGGTTGATTTCATTTAGGATTGACTGATTTGATCTCCTAGCAGTCCAAGGGACTCTCAGGAATCTTCTCCAGCACCACAGTTCGAAAGCATCTATTCTTCGGCGCTCAGCCTTCCTTATGGTCCAACTCTCGCAACCATACATTGCTACTGGGAACACCATCGCCCTGACTATACAAACTTTTGTCGGCATGGTGATATCTCTGCTTTTTATTATGCTGTCTGAGTTTGCCATAGCTTTCCTTCCAAGGAGTAAGCGTCTTTTAATTTCATGGCTGCTGTCTCCGTCTGCAGTGATCTTGGAACCCAAAAAAGTAAAATCTGTTACTGCTTCCATTTCTGCCCCTTCTATTTGCCAGGAATTGATGGGACCAGATGCCATGATCTTAGTTTTATTAATGTTGAGTTTCAAGCCAACTTTTGCACTCTCCTCTTTCACTCTCATCAAGAGTCTCTTTAGTTGTTCTTCACTTTCTGCCATTAGGGTGGTATCGTCTGCATATCTGAGGTTGTTGATGTTTCTCCCGGCAATCTTGATTCCAGTTTGCGATTCATTCAGCCCTGCATTTCTCATAATGTACTCTGCATATGTGAATATTGGTGTTTGGTGGATGTAGAAATGTTCAAGGGGGAAGACAGGCTCCAGACCTGTTATTTTGTTAAGTTTGCCCCAAATAGCCCTGTGATCCAGCTTTTTCTTCTCTCTCAGGTAACTGGATAGCAAAGAAGGTTAATTTCAGGCCATTTGGGGACTGCTACACACCTCCAGTCTTGCTGAATTGGACTGGGAAATTGTATACCGACATCACACTGGTGCTGTGTGTGTGTGTTCTAAAAGGCAAGACCAACTTCAACCTGGTGCAATAGGATTTTTTAAAAGAAAGAAAGAAAAGAAAGCACACAAAAAGATAAGCTAGCTAGCAAGCAACAAACCAATCCACAGGCAGCCATGGCCCTCTATTGGCAGGGAGCAAAACTGCACAAACATTGCCATTATTTTGAGCAAATAATGGCGATGCAGCTTAAGCATGTATATTTTATTAAACTGAGCGTCACCTGCAAATCCAAAAACTTCACATATTTTATGGAACGCAAGTGTCCTGGATATGTTGGAAAAACGACATGTTTCAGAAACCACAAACTGGCAATCACCGCAATGCTAAAAAAAATGGCTACAAAGCATTTTAATTCCAAGGTCCTCCGGTGAGACCCCTGCCCTCCAAGGGGCTTCTTAGTGCAACCTGCATCATCTCATAGAACTTTCTTCCCCCTGCGGTGCAGCATCTGGTACCTTCTCTGTCGGCTTTTCGGCACTTATCGAAGGCCTGTTTGTCTGGGCGGACCGTCGTGGCTTTACGCTCCGTCTCTGTGGCGCTGAAAATACTCAATAGTCATTTACATCTTTGTCCTCTCTGTATGTTGGTTCTCTCACTGCTGTGCATTTTTGTGGCTTTATTGCATTTTCAAATTGGAATTGTACTGTGCCAGAAAATGCAGTTTATATGCATGTTCTAAAAACAACCAACCAACCAACCAACCAACCACACACACACACACACAAAACACATTTTTGGTGATCTCCGATTTATCACTTACTGATTTATACTTATCCACCATTTTGTGATGAACAGATCAGGTTTCCAGAGTTTATTTGTTTGCAGTGTTGTTTGGTTGCTTTTGTAATTCCAACAGTAAGTAAGTAAGTAAGTGGCCAGTGGGTGGCGCAGTGGGTTAAACCGCTGAACCATGAGCTGTCGATCGAAAGGTCGACAGTTCGAATCCGCGACGGGGTGAGCTCTTGTTGCTTGGCCAGCTCCTGCCAACCTAGCAGTTCCAAAGCATGTTAATGTGAGTAGATAAATAGGTACCGCTTGCGGGAAGGTAAACAGCGCTCTATGTTCCAGCTGCATGCTACGCGCTGTGGCAAGGAGAGTCATGCTGGCCACATGACCACGGAGGCGTCTTCAGACAACGCTGGCTCTTTGGCTTTGAAATGGGGATGAGCACCACACCCTAGAGTCGGACATGACTGGACTTAATTGTCAGGGGTCACCTTTACCTTTTTAAGCAAGCAAGCAAGCAAGCAAGCAAGCAAGCAAGCAAGCAAGCAAGGAATTGTCCACCTACTTTGTACCATGTTGGACAGAGGTATTGAAGTCTTGGAATCCAGCCGTGTCCAGGAGTATATTGGAGACGGCACACCTTCAGAAGATCCGCAGGTCAGGGTGACATCCGACCCCACTGGGGCAGAGGTGATCCCCTTGCACTCTGGGGTGGAAGGAGGCACTGATAGATAGGGAAAGATGAAGAACATTCTGAGCAGAAGCACACCTTGACCAAAATACCTGGATGTTCTCTTTTGCATTTGAGGGGAACAGGTTGTAGTCCAGGGTGTGACACAACACCAGGACCACACCCTTCCACTAAAAGGAGACTTACTTAAAACCACCAAATGGATGACCCCAGTACCAGTTCCATAGAAGTCTGGGGGGTTGTTCACTTCGCAGATGTAGGTGCCGGCGTCAGAGGGACGCAGATCTTCTAATCGAATGGACGCGTCTCCCCGCATGGGAGGGTCCTGAAGGAGACTTAGCCGTTTCTCCTGAGAGCCAGGTTTGTATACCACATTGTCCATGAAGTATAGCATCTGCCGAGAGAAGAATGATTTGGCTGGGAGATCAGCTGGAGTTTGTATTATGCGAAGGGGAGGTGGAGTTCTCAAGATGTTGACAGGTCATGTTAGCACTGGGAGAAAATGCTCTCAGAGGGCCTTCTTCCACCCGACGTCCTTAGGGCTTCGAGAGCAGCTGGAGAGACCCACCTGTTGTCATTTTGAGAACCCACCTTAGTTTCCACCAAGAGTGAAATGAGCCACAGATGCCCTTTCCATCAGTCTCCCTTCTGGAGCAGACCATGTCCCCAAACTTCCCTTATTACCTGCTTCCCACTTTCAGGCGACGTTGAACCAGGTGCAAACTTCCATTCCAGTGTGAAATGTTTGTCTACGCTGGTCTTATAGTGACATGGCAATTCCACACTCGAGCCTCTCTGCTGCATGACCGGATCCTGTGGTACCGTCACCTCTACGCACACCCCGTGGCCTGCGGAGAAGGGTAGAACAAGCTTGCCAGTTCCATCCTCTTGTGCCTTGGGTTGCTGCCACCTTCCTCTCTCGGGCCCTGAGGCTTCCTGGATCAACACCACAAACTCTACCTCTCCCTTGTTTGTTCTCGGTACCCTGCCCTTGCACAGGGCTGCATCCATGAGGTCAGTTGAGATGGTTGCCTTAGGCAACAGGTGTAAGGGCGGTGCCTCTTTTTAAGGGCAAACATCTGCATATAGCCACATCTTGCCCAGTGGCACATCACCACCACCACATCTCCACTACCAGCAGAGTTCGACCGGGTGGAACAATGCAACATGGACATTGTGACAGTCTGGTCAAGTACCACCTACTCTGCTGTGAAGTATCACTGGTTGAAAAGCACTGCTCAAGAACAACAACCCTAACAATTTCTTCTCCACAAGGCAAAATAAGAATAGCATTTGGTGGCAGAGACAGGGATACCAGTCAATAAGGACAGGTGCAATACATGATCTTATCACAACAGAAGATACGGGGGACGATTAGACACCCTACGTGCAAACTTTGTGCCCAACTACTGTTCCTTTCCGAGTTTCCTCTGAGTTACCAATGGCTCTCATAGAAAGACGTTTCCTGTTATTTCTTCCTTACATGTATATCCCACCTTTCTTCCACAGGGAAGTTCCAAGCAGCAGAGATGGGCTAGCCAGGTAGTCTCCATCTGAGAACAGACCAGATCTAGGCCAGCTTAGCTTTAGTAAGGTAGCTAAGGTCTTAGGTTCTTAGGTCACAGCGATCTTAGGTCACAGCGATCCTGATCATTGCATTGCATACAGAACACTTCACCACGTCATTATTTTACACTATAATATACACAGAACATTAAAAAGTATAAAATGACACTTAATCCCTGTTCCCCATTCTCTACTACGACCTAAGTTGAAATGTGCACCATTGAAAATAATTGCTCCATTGAAAATAATTGCTCCATCACCTCCTGTCTATCTCGGCCTCGACCAGACTCCTCTTCCTTCATCTTCTCTCTCACATCTGTTTTCTAGATTATAAACCCTACAGGACAGGGCCCCCGTTCTTTCTCTCTTTTTAAAGCACCACATACATGGATGAGGGCCACAGAAAATAAATTAATACACACACACACACACACACACACACAGCACCTGGCAGGTACTCACCAATGAGTGAAATATAGGCCGCGAACAAGCAGGAAAGCAAAGGAACTGGGGGGGTCATATTAGGGGCCCTTTCTCCAGGGGGAGGCTGTGGTCTTACCATCAGAGCCGAAACTCTGCCGAGAGTGAGCGAGGCTGTTCTTTATCTTGAGCGTGAGCTAAAGCAAACAGGTGAGGTGAGGTTCTGAATCACACTGCAACAGCACAAAGCCTGCTCTGATAAAAGGGGGGGGGCACACAATGCACCTGATCCCGGCTTCTTGCAGTAGCTCAAGGTCTGTTTATCAGCCCTGCAATTTGGTGGTGACGGAGCCCCGAGAGAGCAAGGGATCATCGCATAGCCCAGACCAGAAACGCAAGCAGCTGAATGGGTTTCGAATTGTTTAATTGTATCAAATATTAATAAAATGTAAATTTGGTTAACCCCAGATTTGCTTTTCTAGCACTGAAAAAAAAAACCCTATTTAAATACATGAAAATCCTTGGGGGTGGGGTTCTGTAATTTCAACCAAAATAGTTGCTGCAATAATGGATTGCAAAGTATGCACTGAAATACGTATATATTTCCCCTGAAACAGGTACAATTCACAAAATCTATAGAACATGTCTGTATCTTATACCAGTTGTTCTCAAACGTTTTAGCACCGGGACCCACTTTTTAAAATGACACTCTATCGGGACCCACCTAGCTTTATGAGATGCTCAAACATTTATCTCCCTATATTTACACAAGCTTGCAAACTGCAGAAGCTCAGCTATTTGCAGGATAATTAGCAGCTATCTTGTGAACTGCAGGAGTTCAGCTCTTTGAAGGGCAGTTAGCAGCTATCTGATTTTTGAATAGCCTCAGGGCTTATCTGATCTTTCTATCACCTGGGACCCCCCAAGAAATCAGGTCCCGACCCACAGTTTGAGAAACACTGTCTTATACTATCCAATCTGCTGGGGAGGGGAAGGAGGGGCCCAGAACCAACAGAGCCAATTCTGAGAGGCTGACATCCATTTTGAGATCTGCTACTTATAGGAATGCTTTATCTTTGTTAATTCATGAAGAGGAACCCAGGGAGGGGCATTTGTAACACAAATGAGCATCCTGGCCAACACACGTTTTCTGTTTGTATAGCAAATTGTGGTAAGCAAAAATACTTTAAGACTTGCGTGCATGCAAGCCGCTTGATCATGCATTTCTTAAACTGAACGCCACCACCATTTGCAGCATGTGTATAACCCTAAGCAGAAAGCATTCTCAACTCTCACACACAGATGAAGTCCCCACAGTGGACCTGCACTGATATGTCTGGGACTAAAAAAACAAAAGTTTCTCCATCCACAAAAGGAAAACCAATACCACTCAGGGGAAAGTAATGATTAACAGAGCTGCCAGAAGGATCAAACACCGTCTATACAGTCCGCACCAGAGTAAATAGCATTCCCCAGAGATAACAAGCTTAAAATGCCACTTTTGTGAAATGGTTCTTGCCTGTTTTACAGCAGGTTTCACACAGTGGGCAAGCTACCTGGGGCAATTTACTGCCATTGGATGGCTGCTGGATGTCAATCTGGGTGCAAACCCAAAAATAAATGAGGGGCTGTGGCCTAAATGATAGAAGAGCATTTGCTCTCCATGCAGAAGGTCTTTAGTTGAGTCTCATCTCCATGTAAAGCTGAGAAAGATCTGAGAGCTTGAAACCCTGGAGAGGCCTTCTGCAATGTAGACAATATAGACCTCGGCAGCACGCTGGTCTGACTCTGCAAAAGGCAGCTGCAAATGCTCAATACAGAAACAGTTAACTGTACGCAGCCCAAAAAAGATCCCACGCTCAAATGCTCATCCTCAGGATCTGAAACACCAGGAGCGCATTTATTCCTTGGAAATATCAATCAATCAAACCTTTATTGGCATCACAAACAAACATACAAGTTAAATATACCAATATACAGTCACCATCCGTCCAGTGACACAAGCTACTGGCTAATAGAAAGGAAAAAGAAGAGAAAAACAGTCTATTTTACATCTCTAGGTCGTTAGTAGGGCTAGAAGTCTGTAATGCACTTCGACGGCAGAAAACCAAATAAAGATATTTAGCCACTATCTTGGTGAGCTCCTGGTCTTTCCCATATAATAAAAAAGTATGACCTCCATCTCTGGTTTCCAAGTGGGAATACAAAATTGATCTAAATATTGTTGACGGAGATCATCGTACAGTTTACATTTAAGGACCATGTGTGCTAAGGTTTCCACCAAGTGACCATCACATGGACAAATCCTTTCTCCTTCTACCATACCCACAAACCTACCCCAAAGATGGGTTAGAATTGAACCTAGCCAGCGAGGATGCCCTTCCTTGGAAATACATATCTACCAAATTTTCGACACAAGAAAATTCACACAGCAAAAAGAAGCGATGGGAACGCTCGATCAATACCCGAAACTAGAGACGGCCAACATTTTCAGCCAAAGAAGCGGGATTCACACCCAGACCAGTTGCTTGGGAGGGGCAGAGCCCCCCAAACAATGACATCATCACCCAGGCCCAGCCATCTGAACAGGCAGACCCCTGGCTCCCAGACCGAAGAATCAGGTGTTCAGCTTCTTCCTCAGAGGGCAGACCTCCCCCTTCCTATCTAGAAAGGGGCCATTGCCACAGAGGCCTCTGCAGCACGTGTCCAGGGTGCCCCCCTCCCCTCCCTCTGTGTCAAACAGCCATGTGAGAACAGCCATCCTATGAGTAGGAATTCCCCCCCCCCCAGCATATTCACCTGGCACTCAGGTTTTGTTTAGATGCAAGATGGAAAAGAGCTGCATTAACGCTTTTGATGGATGGTGTAGTGGTTTGGGAGTTGGACTTAGACCTGGAACATCCAGGTTCAAATCCCCGCTCAGCCATGAAGCTTCCTGGGTGACCTTGGGCCAGTCACTATCTCTCAGCCCCACCTACCTCACAGGGTTGTTGTGAGGACAAAAAGGAGGGGAGGAAATATGTACACCACTCTTAGCTCCTTGGAGGAAGGCCGGTATAAAAATGTGAAAAATAAATAAATAAATAAATTTTAATTTTGGACAGCTGTTGGGTGTTTTTTTTTTAAATCCATCTAGCATTTTGCAGTGATGTAGACTTGAGTCTATTGACTTGGACTCGAGTCAGACTCAAGTCGCGTCAATGACTTGACTCGGACTTGACTCGGCGATTGTAAAAGACTCGACTTGAGACTTGGAGCCTTTTATGGCAAGTCCAATTTTATTCAGGTTTAAACCCATTTTCCCCATTAAATAGATAGGGACTCGCAACCAAAGACTTGGGGGCAAAGACTTGGGACTTGACTCGAGACTTTGAGTCAGAGACCTGATCCACATCCCTGGTATTTTGTTGTGTACCCCCCCCCTCAGTAGGTATCTTGCCTTTTTATTTTGGTTTCATTATTCACTTTGAATCGATTTTTAATGTTTGTTAAGTCATTTAAACTTCAGCTTGATGGAAAGGCGGTGTGAAAGAATTTTTTTTTAAAAAAGAGTCAACTCAACCTTCGTTTTAAATATAAAAAAACCCTAATACTTTTAATGAGCATTTATGAAAATAATACATTTTGAAACTGTACATAAAAATATTTCAGTGCCTTCCTACCCTCTCCCGCAACAGAAGAGACTTGTTGCATTAAAAAAACCCCACAAAAACAAACAAACCCAAAATAGCCAGCATGAAAATGGTTAGAGGGTTCCAGTCTGGATTCACAGACTTGTTAATACCTAGAAGTATAAATTATTTACCATATATATATTTATAAAAAGGAGAAAAGACCAAACTTGTCCATGGAATAAACGTTATAATTGCACAATATGTATTAAAATGCTGAAGGCGTCCTTAAGAGTCCATTGTTAGGATATTCCGATAAAAGGTTTACTCTATAGTGTTACATACAGGTTAGTTGCACAAGCTGAGGGTCGGCCTGTTAAGATGTGGATATCCCATCGCCTACCCATCCGCCGCAAGCAGCATCCAGGATGGTGTAGTGGTTTGGGAGTTGGACTCAGACCTGGAAGATCCAGGTTCAAATCCCCGCTCAGCCATGAAGCTTCCTGGGTGACCTTGGGCCAGTCACTATCTCTCAGCCTCACCTACCTCACAGGGTTGTTGTGAGGACAAAAGGAGAGGAGGAACTATGTACACCACCCTGAGCTCCTTGGAGGAAGGGTGGTATAAAAATGTGAAAAATAATAATAATAATAATAATCCAGCCCCATCTGCAGGACCTTGGAGAGAGTTTTCCAGGTGCAATTCCAGTAAGAACCACATGGGGGCAGGAGACACAAGACATTAGCAAACCCAGTCTCTACTCCCAGAACCAACATCAGGGTTCAAGTCATTCCCTGTGGGGTCTTGGGAGACAGGGGAGCCTCAGTGGCAAGAGGGGACTATAAATATTCAGCTGTCACCGTCTCATGGCAAAGTTACCGTGTCGGTGGGATCTAAAGAGGCCATTCTGGATCTGGAGGAGGGCACCTGCCGCTTTATTCCTTGCACTAGAGCGCTGCTTGAGAAAAGCAAAACTAAACCCAGAGACGTTCTTATACTCCAGCCAGGGCTTGGGCAAATTTGTCAAACAAGCAGTAGCTGAAAATGGTTACTGAGCTGACGACGGATAGAATTGCACAAACTCTCTCGAACGTGTGCTTTTTGCATGAGCCTGTGAAAGCCCTTAGAGACCTTTTGCTTAGGCTCATGCAAAAAGCACACAAAACGAAAGATCTCCAAGCGTTTGTTCTCCTTCCACCCATGGGTCTTCAGAGCCAAGCCACCATTTTTCCTCTCATCCTCCCCTCCCTGAAAAAAGAAAAAGCATTTGTCAGAATAGATGGCATTTCAGAACAGAAGCTGAAGGACAGTAGTGTCCGTCCAGTGCGGACTTCACTCTGTGCCAATTTTTTAAATCCAAATTTAATCCATATTAATCCAAATTTTGCACCTGGGAAAGCTGCATGCATAATGTAAGTTATTAAACATATATATGGGCTCTGAATCAAAATTATGGCAGCAGCAAAGGGTTAAACTCCCCCCCCCCCCATGCAATTTTCTACTCTGGGTCATCCTGCTCCCCTGCAAATACTATTTAGGGGGGAAAAAAGCACCAAGCAATAAGGACCAACGCAATGCTCAGTGTAAGTGCAGCTTGATCCCGGCTCAGCCTCCCTCGGACTTTGAAGATCCCATTAGGCGTTGTTCATTTACTGATGCCATAAGGACTAGAAACTTGATTAAACATGAGAGTGAAGATTGTGTGTCTTTCCTGTGATTGTGTGGATACATGGAACGCACACAGCTCTGCCCTTAATCCAAACTGCACCCTAACTTTGTCCGAAGCCCCTCATCTCTTGGGCTAGTCCCGGGGGAAAGGGTGGTAAAAGGTCTTACTTTGCCTGCATACTCAAGATCAACCCTGCACTTCCTTTCCAAGCAAGCTAACCTGTCCCCCAGGACAGCTTTTTCCTACAATGAGATTTTGTAAAAAGTCACACAAGTGGAATGAAGGATACCCAAAGACCCACTGGTGTTTTGTTCAATTAAAAACATCTCTGCTTTCAAGTAGGCTCTCAGAGGGCATGAGGGAGGGAGGGAGAGAGAAATTTGGAAAGATAACACTGGAAAGATTTCAGAAGTTTCTCTGGTTACAAGAATACAGCCCCAATCAGTTGTCCTTGCTAAGTCCCATTTATGGCAATGCTGTGAAAAATGCTCCAGAAATGCGCGCTGGAGTTTTGGAGGCAGCACTGAGTCAGCATTTCCAGTCTCTCTGCTTTGCTTCAGAGTGGTGGAGTTGGTGGCCGGATGGAGGGTCACAGGAGAAGCTGGTGAACATTTACACCAAGGATCCTGCTTGGCTTTGAGCTGGCACCATGACAGGCACTGCCCCCATTCGCGTAAGGGTGGAGGAGGTTAGCCCTTGCGGGACAGTGGGCTCCTGTCGAGGGGCCTGGGGCTGAGCCCCATTTGTCCTGTGAAGAGTGTTCCTGTGGGCTGGCACATTGGCATGATGGCAATGGATCCCATTGACTGTGGGGGGGAAATAGAGGGGCAACGATTGGCTGGAGAGGCTGGGCGTTGGCGTGAGCGTTCCACTCCGGGGGTTGCTGAACGGCGGCTTGTAGCCCACCGTGCTGCCAGTGGCGGTGGTGATGGAGGCCGTGTCCGAGGCGGGCTTGGGCGGATATGGTTTGTGATCCCGGGTCGTGTTCATGGAGGACAAGGTGCCATTTTTGGAGACGATGTCCGAACCAGGACTTTTGGCCCAGGAAAGCGTCTTAGGCGCAACTGCATCTTCCCTGCAAAGGAGAGGGGGAAACAGTTAAAGGAGGAGAAAGTAACATTTGTAGATTCTCTTTACCGTATTTCCCTCCACACGCATGCAGAGTTTCCAAAAATTGGAGACTGTAGTCATCGAGAAACGTTAGGGTGATCCAGCTATCCAAAAGACGTGGGTGGTGGGCGTAGGAGTTTCCTCCCTGAGAGACTGACAGCCAATAGGAATGCTTACTTGATCTCATTGGCCATTTCCTCTTGCCCGTCTTTCTTCTTCCTTCTGTAGACAAACATATGCAGGACAAACCAGATGATCAGGCCGAGTCCAATGAGAGACCCCAAGACTGCGCCGGCCACCATTGCGGCATTGAAAGCTGCAGGGAAAAGCAGAGGAAAGACGTTTAAGAAGCGGAAGGGAAAGGATCCCGCCAGGAACAGAGCAAAACAGGGCACTGAATCCGTGTGTCTGGACCACGGCGTCACTAACTCAAGGGAGTGGCAACAGGATGCAGGTCTCTTGTCTTGTGTGCTCTCTGAGGCATCTGGTGGGCCACTATGAGATACAGGAAGTTGGACTAGATGGGTCTTTGGCCCGATCCAGCAGGGCTCTTTCTTATGTAAGTAGCTGGGGGAAGCAGGGGGTGGTTCTACTAAGGGCTCCTTCCCACCAGTTGCCAGTTGAAAGCCAGCCACGGGGACTGCAAAACGGCACTCACTTGGATTCACCTCCAGCGTGATGGTGCAGTTGGCGTGGCCGGCGTCGTTGGACGCATTGCAGACGTACGTTCCGGACATGCCCATGGTGAGGTTCGTCAGCTTCAGAGTCCCCCCAAACAGGTCTGCAAACAGACAACCAACAAGCCAGCCGTCAGAGCCACAGATTCTTATCCACTGGGGTTCCCACCTTCTCACCCGTGGTACCAAGACTGGCCCTCTTCGCACTCCCCCCCCTATTCATGTGGGGGGGGAGAGAATGGAGTTGGAGCTCTTTGTGCGCGTGCGTGCGCGCCTTGATCATGTGTCGCTTACTAATGGCAACAAAATGTAGAAGAATACGCAGACTAGCGGCAGGATCGCCTCTTCCTGCAGGAGGCTGCCCGTTGTGTCTCTGCATGAAGTCACAGCTCTGGGATTGCTACCCTCCAGTGCGCCCCTGTACGGGGAGCGATTGGTTCATTTGATGCAAAACATCCATCAGAATTCCTGGCCATGAAGACCAAACTAGACAATACATGGATATATTTGTGTGTCTGTGTGTCTCTGTGTGTCTCTGTCTGTGTTTCTGTGTGTCTGTCTCTCTCTGTCTCTGTGTGTCTGTGTGTGTCTCTGTCTGTGTGTGTCTCTGTCTCTGTCTGTCTGTGTGCCTGTGTCTGTATAATGTAAACAGCAGCTGGGCGGGGTCTTGATCCAGACAGGAACCACAGCACAAGGGAGAATGAGGCTTTCATCTTTCGCCTTGAATTCTTTGGCACCAATGGGAGTTTTCCTCCAAGGGGAAATAGCAGCTATGGAAGGGGGGAGGGGACAACCCTGATTAACACCACGCCACATGCACAAACAGTTAAAGCCCCCTCCCATCACTTTGCTGATCTCGATTGGGGCCCCAAATCATACAAATCTTCGTTACATTAAAAAACAAAACTAACACCCAGGTCCCGATCATGCAGTAGACAGAGAGTTCTTCCTTTAACACAGTCCTTTGCAGATATTATCGCAGAAGTGTGATGCTTGTTTTAACAGGAAGAATCCTGTTGTTGACCAGCAGGTTTCGAAAAGCTATGTACCAGACAGTTTGCATGCATACGCTGGATGCAGACTCATCTGTTAATATATTTTCAGGCCCCACCGCCCAGTTTAGATTCCAGAAGTTGTCAGTGGCCCATTGCCATTGCAATGGGCATATATTCATTTCATACCTTGTGCAGGTTCAAAAAAGAACTGAGAGCTGGGGCTGGTGCGTCGCCAGCGATACCTTGGACCGGGTTTGCCAGAAGACGACTTGCAGCTCATGCTAATATTCCCCCCAACGCGGGGACTTCCATGTATTTGACACCTTGGCAAGGACGGAGGGACTGCAAAACAAAGAGGGGGAAAACGTGTTACTGTATATCCAGAATTTCAGTTCCAGTGTGAACATGGGAACAGTTATAGCAGAAGCAGCACCACCTACTGGTCACCACGAACATTGCTGCTTCATTCTGAAAGCCAAGCCAAACCCACACCAAAGCACACTGGTGATCAATCAACCACCACAAGGCTGCGACTCCCCCAGCGCCGTTCTGCTGGAATCCGGGCTGATTTCTGAATGCGCTTGCTCCACACTGAGCCAGCATCAGGTGCTTTCTGCAGGTTTGCGCACTGTAATTTGTTTGAGAACAACAGTGGTTCCTCCTTGTGCAATCAATGCGCCGCCTGTGCATTTGGGTAGTGGGTGCACGTCCAGGACACATTGATATGCAGCCAGACGAGCATGCTTGAGGACATTCGATGCGGGGGGGGGGCGGACCGCCCCGGCTGTCACCCCAAGGAAGGGTGACACCAAAATGACTTTCTATTCTGTAGTGTATAGAGGCTGGGAGTGTATTCCACAGGGAGGCTGTGGAAGTCCTGGAGCGCTGTCTGGAGGCGGTTGGGGTCTGGATGAGGGCTAATAGGTTGAGATTGAATCCAGAAAAGACAGAGGTCCTACTGGTCAGGAAAGCTTCGATGCAGGTACTGAGTCATCTGCCCGTTCTGAATGGGGTTGCACTCCCCCTGCAGGAACGGGTGCGCAGCTTGGGAGTGCTTCTGGATTCACAGCTCTCCCTGGAAAGCCAGGTGGCGGCTGTGGCCAGGGGTGCGTTTGCCCAGCTTCGGCTGGTGCGCCAGCTGCGGCCGTATTTGAGTCAATCTGACCGGACCACTGTGGTCCACGCCTTAGTGACTTCAAGACTGGAGTACTGTAATGCGCTCTACTGGGGCTGGTAATGACCTTTAAAGCCCTTCATGGTTTGGGTCCAGGATATCTGAGGGACCGCCTTCTCCTACATTCCGGCCCGCTCTCTTCGGTCATCTGAGGGGGCTCTCCTGTGGGTGCCACCTCTATAGCAAGTTAGGGGAGTGGCAACACGTGGGCGAGCCTTCTCTGCTGTGGCGCCACAACTGTGGAACTCCCTGCCGGGGATCTGAGAACCACCCCCTCCCTCATGACTTTTCGGCGAGGGCTCAAAACGTTTTTGTTTCGTCTAGCGTTTGGGTGATGGGCTGTGGTCTGCCTCCTGTTTCTCAAGATGCTCTGCCATGCTGCTTCTCTGCTCCATACTGTTGCCCCCCCCAGTGGATTTTATTGTTTTTTAAATTTGTTTATGTATCATTATGTATTTTATGTATTTTAAATTATGTATTTTAATCTGTTGTAAGTCGCCTTGGGCATTTGCCTTTGGCATAGGAAAGGGCGGGATATAAAATTTTTAAATAAATAAATAGTAGGATTGAAACTCCAAAACGGAATTGAAAGCTATGTAAAAATCAAGTATTTATGTTTTTAAAAGCATGTTTGTCTCTCCATAAAAAGCCGGTTGCTCTGCTGTTTCGGTTAACATCTTTGCAGCCTGTGCGGCTCTAAGCCCGAAGATATTCATGGTCATGAATGAAATGTTGTGCTGTTTTTTTAGCTTGTTTTTAACTTTGTTTAACTTTGTTTGCTTTTAACTTGCTTTTTAATACATAAATACTTGATTTTTACAAGGCTTTCCATCCCATTTTGGAGTTTCAATCCTACCATGAAAGCTTCAGATCCTACTATTCTAGTTGTTACCAGTGGTGCGAAAACGCACCACCGGTAAAAAAAACTTTTTTCCCGATCTCCGCTGTGACTTGCGTGGGGACCACATTTTCCAGGAGGCCTCCACATTGTGTGGTCTGGTATATGGGAGGAGTTCCACGGGGGTGACACCATGAGATCTCACCCCAGGTGTCACCAACCCTCGTGACATCCCTGAGGACACTGCTAACTTTTCCTGGGGTAAGGCAGCCTCTTTCTTAACCCCCCACAACCAAACTTCTGGTCATCCCTGGTTCAGGGAAACCGTCGTCATCAGCGGTTAAGCCCTGGTCGGTTCCCTTCACTGGCAGCAAGCAGAGGACCATTCACCTAGGACTGTCAGGTTGATGATTCCAATGTTCCTGCCGTCCTGCGAAGCATCGTCCACAAGGTTGATGGTGCACATATACTTGCCAGAATCCCTCTCTTGACTATTGTTAATTGCAATGGAGATGTTGTAAGAAGGCATAGGGTGCACAAAGCCCACCCGGGTCTTGGGGGACGTCTCGTCCTGTTGCCCCTGCCCGCCCATGTACTTTAGTATCTGAAAGAAAAGAAAAACACAACCAAGGGATTAAGGACCCCTGACATGGGTCCATGAGCTGTCGATCGAAAGGTCGGCAGTTCGATTCCCGCGAGCTCTCGTTGCTTGGCCAGCTCCTGCCAACCTAGCAGTTCCAAAGCATGTCAATGCGAGTAGATAAATAGGTACCGCTTGCGGGAAGGTGAACAGCCATCCATGTTCCAGCCGCATGCTACGCGCTGCGGCAAGGAGAGTCACGCCGGCCACATGACTATGGAGGCGTCTTTGGCTTTGAAATGGGGAAGAGCACCACACCCTAGAGTCGGACACGACTGGACTTAATTGTCAGGGGTCACCTTTACCTTTTTAAGCAAATATATGCACAGTTATTTCGTGGGCATAATTTACAGTGAGAAAAAGGAGCCTGTCTGGAATGCCAAAGAACCTCTCGTTTCTCCCAGGGCCAGGGAGATGCGGCAATTAGAGACACGGTCGTCCCCCCGTCCCGTTCCCCCCCCCCCCCGGGCTTGGATCTCAGCTTTCTGCCTTCCTTTCCTTTTTAAGGTCACACAACAAGGGGGAGTCAGCTGTGCTTAGCGGTCCCCCCCCCACTCTGACAGCCCCTTCTCTCTGCTTGATGCAGTGACAAGTCTAGCACATCACATGGGTGATACTTGGTTGCTGTGGCAACGGCCCCCAACAGCCTGGATTTGTGCACGCAGGGCGAGCTCTTTGGAGGCAAATGGCGTGCCTCGAGAAAGCAGCGCAGGCACCAGTTCATCCCTGCTCTCCAAAGTTATTGCCTTGGAACCAGTTAGCATTTTGCCTCAATGAAGGCAAGGATCGGGGCAGGAACGGGACAGACTTACCGCCATTTCTTCTGATCCTGGCTCCTGTGCTTTGAACAGCAAACTACAGTAACTTGCTTAATTTCCGTGAGTCAAAATAGCGATCTGACCAGGAAGGGGGGGGGGAGTCTGGGGAGGTCTTATCTCCAGCATTGACGGGCAGTGGCTCCCCAAGGTTTAAAGTTTGGGTCTTTTCCCAGTAGTACTTCCAGTTCTCCATAGTCTGACCTAGGGATCTTCTTCCCATTCAAAGCAGGTGGTCTACAACTGAGCAAGGGCCCTGCCCCAGGAACCCCAAGGTTGTATCCTTAAGCAACTTCACACCTGTAACTTTCCCTGTGCTGTGTCGGCTCAGCCGGCTGCAAAGTGGGACTAATGCTGTTTCCATGGGTCTGTGGGGCCTGCATGCTTTTTAGGCTGCAAAGTGCTCCGAGATGCTCACAGGCTGCACACGCTAGCGTGCAAAGAGGACACCATCACCACCAGGGATGCAGAGGACAGCACGACGACCTGCACTCAGAAGTCCGCCTGGATCGCGGAGTGGCTTTGCTTGCTAGCGACACAGTTGAGCTTCCACAGCAAACAAAAGTCCCACCCCTCCCTCTTCTGGGACAGAAATGTCATTGCTGATGTGCCTGTGGGCTGCTTTATCTGTGTACTAGCAAGAAACCAAGCATACACAGACACACACACACACGCATGTGTGTGTGCGTGTGTAATTCTAAACCTACACAAAAGAAAACATGAACTCCAACGTTCATGAATCCATTTCACTGAGTCTACAAGCCTCTTACAACTGTAAGCCTCTTGGGGCAGGGAGCTGCCTTCTCACTCTATGTCAAATAAACAACTACGATCACTAAAAAGAGCACACATACCCTCGCAAGATGGAAGCCTTGCCTTCCCCTATGTGGATAGTGCATTACCAGTCCGCAGCATTAACATGCTTTGGAACTGCTAGGTTGGCAGGAGCTGGCCAAGCAATGAGAGCTCACCCTGTCGCGGATTCGAACTGCCGACCTTTCGATCGACAGCTCATGTATGCAATTTAATATTAAAAATGGACCATTTGGTCCATTAACTCACGTGTACTTTTGAAGCGCCCATTTTGATGGCTTTCCATTCTACCCTAGAGATATAACGTCTATAATATATCTCTAAGGTTCTGCCGACCTTGGCTGTGAACCTGGGGCCCCGTAAAAATGTTTTCAATGGGGCCCCACAGTTCCTGACAGCGGCTCTGCAAGAGAGAGATGGGTTTGGAGGAAGGGGGGCTCCTACCCACAGCTCAAAAATCTTTTCCTCCCAAGCCCATCTCTGCCACAGGGGACTCTTTCATTGGTTCCTGACCGCCTTCTGGGTAACAGGAGATGCTATTGTCAACCTCCAAGCTAGATTTACACACCTCGCTGCCAATTTGCACTCCTAACAGAAGCTGCCTTTGTACGCGAGGGGGGAGAATCTTCCACACAGAGTCAAAAGCCGCAGACGGCAAAGAAGTTCCACCTTGCCTTAGTTAGAAACAACCCACATCTGCAGAGCCCAAAAGTCCCGCCTTCTCTTTCTCGTGCAAACAGGTCAACTATTTTCAACTGCAGCCACCCCCTTATCTGTAACAATACTGCCCTACATTACAGGGTCGTTGTAAGAACTACCAAGTAACGAGTGTGTTGCGAGTAAAGTGTCATATTTCACTAAGGCCTGATGGGAGCTACACCAGATTTGGGGACCTGGTGGAAACCAACTTTTGCTTCCTCCAGTACAACATTTCAGGATTTTTTTTGCTGCTCATTATTCCTCATTCCCGGAAAAAGTAATGCTTCCTACAGCTAGACAGTCTTTAAAATACAGACTGTGATTTCATCTCTAAGAGGAGATGTCACACGGGAAAGAGTGTTGAATTCCATTGCAATCCCAGCCGTGGACCAATGACTTTCGGAGCATGCAAATTAGTTTTGGGAGAGCTTCTGTGGACATTTCCAAAGAATCACTCATGTCATACGCGCCCCCCTCCTGCCCTTTATGCCATTCTGCAATATGCACTCATTTGCCCACCTTTGTGCAATAGAAACTACACAAGCATTAGGAAGCCTGCAACTTCCAAACAGGCAAATCAATAATTCACAAAACGGTGCATGTTTTGAACCACTTAATTAGTGCGCGGCCAAGAGAGGAGAAAGGCTTGCGTCACTTTTGGTCAGAAATCACATCACAAGCAATGCCCAAAAGATGCTCGGGTGTCACATGAGCAGGCAACACCCACATCACGGTTTAGAAGAGAAAGGTAGGACATTGTACACAATGCGTACAACTTGGTCTAAACACACACACAGTGTGCTCCAACTAGGAAAGACATTTATTTATTTTATTTATTTATTTTTCACATTTATTTTTATACCGCCCTTCCTCCAAGGAGCTCAGAGTGGTGTACATATTTCCTCCCCTCCTTTTTGTCGTCACAACAACCCTGTGAGGTAGGTGGGGCTGAGAGATAGTGACTGGCCCAAGGTCACCCAGGAAGCTTTGTGGCTGAGCGGGGATTTGAACCTGGATCTTCCAGGTCTAAGTCTGACTCCCAAACCACTACACCATCCTGGCTCTCATGCATGTTTAAATGTGGGCAGGCCCAGCCTGAGGAGGAGGTTTGGTGAAGTGGCTCTTTCAGGCAGTGGGTTGAAAGGAGGCTGTCCCCTGTGCACATCTTGCACCAGCTCAATGCCGCCACATGCACCTTCCCTCCCCACTCGCCAAATTTGAGAAGGCAAGGGTGAGTGGAAGGGGGGCATGGGTGGAGGAGAGCAAATAAAGTGATGTCCTAGAGTGTCTCCCAGGAGATGCTCTAGTCTAGCCTTCCACTCTACTCTCCAGGAGTAGCTCTAGCCTTCCACTCTACTCTCCAGGAGTAGCTCTAGCCTCCCACTCTACTCTCCAGGAGTAGCTCTAGCCTTCCACTCTACTCTCCAGGAGTAGCTCTAGCCTCCCACTCTACTCTCCAGGAGTAGCTCTAGCCTCCTACTCTACTCTCCAGGAGTAGCTCATCTTCTCGACAAACTTCCTCATCAGTTCCCCTCTGCCTTTTCAGAATTGCAGAGGAAGGGGCAGAAGGTAGAGAGTGCACATCTGTGGCTGAACACAGCTGGTGGCAGCACTGGCGCCACTGTAGCGTGGTGGGCGGGCCGGACCGCCGGGGGGTGACGCGCGTCACCTCCGCGACGGCGCGCGTCACCCTCCGGAGGCCGGACGCTCCGAGGCCGGGGAGCGTCCGGCCCGGCCGGCACTTCAGAGCCTTCTGAAAAGAAGAGGCCCAAAGCGCTTGCGTTAAAACGCGAACATTTAAGTTTTTCGCGCATGCGCAAACCCTTTTCTGAGGGCAAGGGCCTGCCCTCTTGCCCTCAGGACGGTCTGCGCATGTGCGAAAATCTTAAAAGTTCGCTTTTAAACGCAAGCGCATTGGGCCTCTTCTTTTCAGAAGGCCCTGGAGCGCTTGCGTTAAAACGCGAACTTTTAAGTTTTTCGCGCATGCGCAAACCCCTGGAGCGCTTCTCGGCCGGCTCCCGGAGGGTGACGAGCGCCGGAAAAGGTAAGTTTCTGTAGGGGGGGTGAGTCGGGGGGGTGACGCGCGTCCCCCGCGCTGGGGTGACGCGCGGCACAGTGACGCCACTGGGTGGCAGCAAAGCACCATATGCATTGGGAGGGGCACTTTCCACTCCACTCTTTGTGCGGGGTGAGGGGGGGGCTTGAGCCAGCCCTGAATGTGGGTGGAGGGGGGAGAGAGAGAGAGTTCAAAAGGCCTTTCATCTCTTGATCCTCTTTGGACATGGCTGGGGAAATGGGTTGAAGGTGATAGCAGATTGTCCCCAGTGGCAACGGGAAGCAACCATGCAGAGGCACTGGCCTTAGTGTAGATTTCTGCCCCCCAGGAAAACCCTGGCTGTGCCTTTACCTGAACAGGCTGAGACGGTTCCCCCTGTCTTTCGAGCATCCATATGATGAAAGGCTTGCTGTTGGTGTCGGCTGTATACCAGACTGGTAGCACCGCCTGTTGCCCTTGGACTGCAACGACCGATGCTTGTTGAACATGAACTTCCAACACTGCCGAAGAAAGGCCTGCAGAGAGATGGGAGGAGTCTCTTAGCTGCATCTCACACTGAAGACCCATATAAGCCTCCCCTAAGCAACGCGCAGTGGGTTAAACCGCTGAACCATGAGCTGTCGATCGAAAGGTCGGCAGTTCGAAGCCGCGACGGGGTGAGCTCTCGTTGCTTGGCCAGCTCCTGCCAACCTAGCAGTTCCAAAGCATCTGAATGCGAGTAGATAAATAGGTACCGCTTGCGGAAGGTAAACAGCGCTCCGTGTTCCAGCCGCATGCTACGCGCTGCGGCAAGGAGAGTCATGCCGGCCACATGACCACGGAGGCGTCTTTGGACAATGCTGGCTCTTCGGCTTTGAAATGGGGATGAGCACCACACCCTAGAGTCGGACACGACTGGACTTAATTGTCAGGGGTCACCTTTACCTTTAAGCAATGCGAAGCCAGCTACGGTGGCTTAGTGGTTAAGATACTGAACTGCAGACCGGAAGGTCGGTAGGACAGCAGTTCGAGAACCGAGTGCTGCAGCTCCTGCCAACCTAGCAGTTTGAAAGTAAGCAGATAAATAGATACCGCTGCGGCGGAAGGTAGCAGCGTTCTGTTAGTCACGCCAGCCACATGACCACGGAAGCATCTCCGGACAGCGCTGGCTCTTCAGCCAGAAACAGGGATGAGTACCGCACCCTAGAGTTGGACACGACTGGCTTTCAAGCAGGGGATACCGTTACCTTTACTATGTGATGCAAGGTTAGTTAGGGCTCCAAACCATCACTGGCAACTCACAATCAACATACCCTAGTGGCGTCATCTTCTCTGAGGACAGAATAGATTGACCCACTCAGTTTAATATCTTGCACAGCGTGTGCTCATGTATGTAGAGCAAGGATCGTTTCCAGACAAACCTGATTCAGATGATTATTTAGCATGATCCTTTAAAACAGAGGATGATTGGATTGAGATGATCACAAACAAGCTACTACTTCATTAAAACAGGCCAGGATCAAGTCATGGAGTGATATCCTGGGTTAGCTAGGGGTTAGCAATGGTTCTCAACCAGTGGTACTAGTACCACCAGTGGTGCTTCGGTCGACTGCTGGTGGTACTCGGACAGCGTGTTTTTGCTCCTTTGGCCGAGCCTCTCGGGAATACTGAGAAGGGCCCTCCCACCCGCCCACCTGCACCTCCTACCTGCATTTTCTGGCCTCCAAAAACCTGAAAACCCGGAAGTAACTGGCGATGATGTCATCGCCAGTTACTTCCAGTGGTACGCAGCAGGAGAGTGGTGCCAGAGGTGGTACTCGGTTGGGAAGGGGTTCAGAACCCCTGAACTAGAGTTTAGAAGACACTGCAGGTCCTTGAGTTTGTTTGGATGTAACAGGAAACCATGCTCAAGTTAAAAGTGAAAACAGAAGCCCTCGTTTGACCCTTCCTGAGTAAGAACACATGGCATGCCCCACTTGGTTTATGACCGCCTAACCATGATTTTTAGAATCTAGGTAACTGTTTCCATTGTCAAGCTGCTCTTGGTCTGACCCAAGTCAATCTGGTACCCCAAAAGGCACCAAATCTCACCATGCACCTATTGCCCCCTCCTCCCATCAATATTGCCACTTCATCATTTTCTACCGAAGAACTGCGCTACAAGATGCCACTATGACCTTTAACAAGATCATTTAAATAGAACGTGTCATCATCACCTCTGCACCATCAACTGCCGAGTCCCCCCCCTGAATAAAAATGCCCTTTTTACCTCTTGCCTGCTCTGCCTCCCCCCCCCCCCAATTGCATTATCTGGATTCTTCAAAGGAAAAAAAACACCCGCTATTTCTGGAAAGTTACCAGCAAATTCTTTCAAGCGAGATTTCACAAGCATAGGGTGGAACCGCTAGAGCGAAAAGATTGTTGCAGGCCCTGCGTTTGCCAAACAGGTGGCTTGCGCAATCCTTGAAATGACAGGTAAACACTGTTCGATCTGTGCAATTATTTCACGCGCCATTCAAAATCTGCAAGCACCCGGAATGTGGCGAGATGCACTTTATGAAAACCATCAAAATCACAAAAGCTGCTACGCTCCCTTATTAGTCTTTCTATTTTGGGCCATGAAGATGGGACTGTGTCTGTCTGTCTGTCTGTCTGTCACACACACACAAAGCAGAGGGCAACTGTTCACTGAACTGTCGAGTGCAAAACATTCTTGATGCCAAAGCATTTTACTGCACCTCTTTCCAAAGCAAAGACATTCCGATAGTCACCCAACAGCAGCAGATTCTGTACAAAGAAAAGAGTTTGCAAAGCGAGATTCCCAGCGGTTGTTCTGCTCAGTCAGGTCTCAAAATGCTCCGGAACGTGCCTCCTCTCACCCACAGTGCACCTTAGCTGCAAATCACAATGTCTGCTGCGCGTAAAAAGCCACTTCCTACCGAGTCAGACCATTGGTCCATCTGGCTCAGTATTGCTGGACACAGGCTGGCAGCAGCTCTTCAGGGTTTCACACAAGGGAGGGGCCTTTCCTGGACCTACTTGAAGATGCTAGGGGTGGAACTGGGAACTTTTTGAGCACAGGCTCTCTTCCCAGAAAGCTGTCCTAGTCCAACGCGCTCATCGTAACACCAAGCTGGCTCTCACAATAATCTGCCACTTCTCTTTCCACCAGACTCTTAAACATTTGAAGATGCATTATTGTTATTAATGCAGCACCATCAGTAGGTGGCCTTAGACAAGCTGATCCTTCTCTTGGGCAAGCCACACCCCATCATCCTCAGTCTTTCCCATCTGCACAATGGGGATACTAAGACTTACCTTATTGGGTCATTGGAAAGGACTACATCCAAAATAACTACTGCATACACAAAGCAGTATACAAATGCTGACACCACCACCACATACACAAGGCTCTTACAAGTGAGAATTAAGGGGACAAAATCAAAGGGCATGTTGAATAGGTGGTTTTTGAAGGAGACACATATAAAACCTTCCTCTTTCCTATTCTGCCCGTTGCCCGAAAAAGCTGAAACCATTGGGTCAGGCTCTCTTTCCAGGCAAGAAGACAATCAGAGCTCCTTTGTGGGAAATCAGAGCTCCTTTGTGGGAACTCTTAATGATTTAATTGTCGCGCCTCCAAGTCAGCATTTCAGATGGAAGCTAACGGCTCCTGAAAGCGATGGGCGCGATTCGGACTGCTCCGATGGGTTTGCAGAAGCTGCCGGGCAAAACATCAGCTGGAATCGGGACACTTGGAAAACCCTCTGCATCTCCCTGACACGGCGATACCACAGAATACGCCAGCGAGAAGAGAGAATTGCCCACGAGGGCCGGAGAATTATCATACATCCTTCAGACTCTGCCCGTTGCCTACTCCTTGCCTAAATCGCAGAAATAATATGACAGCAATCTTGCTTAGCTTCAGAAATACAGTCTATTCGATGTGAGGCCTTGTACGGAGGAGCTAGTGACCAGAAACCGGTTGTCTGATGAATTTTAATGCACCAACTCCCTTGGGATTTATTTGCAAGTTATTGGTCGTTTGCGGGTTTTTTTTGGCACCGCTGCTAACAAAGGGGAAATCGGTGAAGCTCTGCAGGTTTGGGTGGGGGAGGAGGTCAAATCCTACCCAAATTAGACATGCAACTGATGCAACACATCAGGCGCCACGGGCTTCAAAGTTATGAAGGAAGAGATGTCTATCTAGTAAGGTGTGTTAGGTGTGATGGCAAACTGGAACCTCCATGTCCAGTACTATGCTACCTGAATAGCAGTTGCTAGAGATAGCAAGAGAAGAGGGCTATGGCTTTTATGTCCAACATATGGGTTTCCCAAGGTCATCCGGTTAGCCTCTGTAGGGAACAGGAATCTAGATGAGATTGGGGCTGCTACTGCTCTCCTTACTGCCTCCAAGGCTAGGGGCAGGGATGTGGATCAAGTCTCTGACTCCAAGTTTCAAGTCAAGTCCCAAGTCTCTGGGTCCAAGTCCCAAGTCTTTGCCCCCAAGTCCCGAGTCTTTGGTTGCGAGTTACAAGTCCCTATCTATTTAATGGGGAAAACGGGTTTAAACCTGAATAAAATTGGACTTCTCGTAAAAGGCTCCAAGTTTCGAGTCGAGTCTTTTACAATTGCCGAGTCAAGTCCGAGTCGAGTCATTGACGCAACTTGAGTTTGAGTCCTACTCGAGTCCGAGTCCATAGACTCAAGTCTACATCACTGCCTCACACCCACCAGTACAAGGAGGGGCCCACTACATCCAGTGCCCCCTCAAACCAGGAGCTCACTCTTAAACGGCAAAACTGTGCACACTTACTCCCAGGTAAGTCCCCATTAAAGAGACAGGGACTCGCAACCAAAGACTCGGGACTTGGGGGCAAAGACTTGGGACTTGACTTGGAATTTTCTCCTGAGCAGACATGCATTGAATTGCGCTGTTAGCAAATCAGCAGCCCCCCTCGGTGACCCACGGGAGTTTCCAAGAGGTTAATGCGTTTCTCATGGGATGCAGCGATTCTGGTGCGGCACACAGCTATGGCCTTTGCACACCGTTTGATGCCTACTGCCACAGGGGCTGGATTTGCCCTTCCAAGATCTACATGATGCGGGGGGCCTGTCTTATCTTGGGAGTTGGCTGCTAGAATCCAATTCCTGCTCTGTACAATGCAGGAATTGGGAGAAAGCTGCGCGCAACAGATTGGACATGCAAGGAATCGGCTGCCGGCTCGGCCACTCCGACCGCTGGGAAAACTGCAGTTGTGATCAGCAGTACAGCCCTTTACACACACATTCAAAGCACTCCACTCTACGGACGGCAGGTCTTGTCCCAGACAAAGCAACTCCTTATGTAACGAAGATGGCTGCGAAACGCCCAAGCAGTAAAACAGCCGAGAATTGTGTGCTTTTGCGTCCCTCCCCCCACCTTGGGCTCCTTGAAGGATGCACCATCTGCCTTTAGAGCAAAGGGATTTCCTGCCTTCCGAGATCAAGCGTTTCAGAGGAGGATGCAAGACAATGGCCCCCCATGCCCCGCTCCTTCTTCACAGGAACAGCTCTCTGACATCAGGCCCAGTCATTTCCACCCGACAACTTGGCAAAACAAACCCCTGGAAATGCCTGGGACAACAACAGGAAGGCGCACTTACGCCTGGTTTGATAAGACGCCTGGATTTCTCCAAAGAGTCTCGCTCCTTCCTATCAGCTGTCTCCAGATGCAAACAGTCCCGTCGCTGCTGCATGGCCAGCCCTGACCTTTCCTACCATCCGACACGACGGCCCCAATGCCCAGACGCTGCGCACCTTCATTTCAATGGTCCAGCATATGAAGGGGAGCGCCGAGCGGATCATACGAAGCTGCCTGTCCGAGTCAAACCTACAGCTACTGTGATCCGCTCTGGCTGGCAGCAGCCGTTTTGCTTCTCTCTCACCATCGTCCACTCCCTGATCCTTGAAGCGAAGTTGCTATGAACTGAACGGCCTGCGTATGCTTCCTTGCTACCGAGTTATGGCCCTTCCCCCAAAGCCTGACCTTCTCAAGCTCTCCGCAGAGCTCAAAATGGAAGAGCCACAAGGACAAGAGAGCGATTGCGGAAAGTAACTATCAGGTTTCTCCCAGCAGTAAATTCTGCGAAGATTTACAGGATATTTCCACATACAACCACCTGCCACATGACTGAGTCCCTCTATCTCATCCTTCCAGCAACCCTGAGTGACAAAGGTACTGGAGCCTCAGGGGCGCAGCTGAGGTTCAGATACCAGACGTACGCTGTGCATCGTTGTGCCATGCATGATGTCATGGGCATTAGCCACTCAGTGCTGATTTTAAACACGGAGCTTTAATGTCGCTTTGTAATGTTAGCAAAGTAATGTTGCTTTGTCAGCAACAGGTGGAGGTGAACCCGGCGGTCAGTTATAATTAGCGACAAAGTTGTCCTGTTCAGAACACATTTTGGCCTGGATTAATCAATATCACACACAGACACAGACACAGACTGCTGCAAAAGTGCCAATATTAGGAAGATCTCCTGGATATTTCACAAGAAGTGAACAACAACTTTTTATTTATTGCATGGACGCGTGTGTACCCACACGCAAGCTTGCATAGGTCGGTCGTGGCAGAGCTTGGAGAGGTCCCAGACCCCAAGCAGAGCAAATAATAAATCTACCTTCCTCTTCTCGATAGGGACATAGGAAGCTGCCTATGGTCTTTCCAAGGCCTACCTGCAGACTGAACCGGAGACATTCGGCATGCAAAGTACGTGCCTTACTCAAGTTAAACCCATCCCCTTACACATGAAGCTGCCATACTGAGTCAGCCCATTCGTCCCTCGACCTTAGTATTGTCAAGCACTGACTGGCAGCAGCTCTCCAGGATTCCAGGCAGGGGGTCTTTCCCCCACTTTGTGTGTAGATACCAGGGATTGACTCTGAGACTTTCCTTATACAAGGCAAGTGCTCTATCCCGAGTGTCGGTCCCTCCCCACATTCTTATTCAAATCCACTCAGTTTTGCTGTTGTCAATCTCTGTAGGGCAATCTACAAGAACACTCCCCCCCCCACACACACACAAACACTCGATCCCTATTTTTAAGTAGTATTTTCAACTCCAGTGAGTAGAAAGACGGCCGCTTGTTTCCTTGGAGATTGCCCAAAGCGATTAGGCCACCTGTCAGTGTGATGTTCATGGCGGCTGCAAACGTAGGCACCGCCACCTCCTCTCCAGGCAAATCTGACGACACCAACCGTACGCAAAGTGTCGGGAAGTATTAACAGGTCAGGACGCGGCACTGCGGTGTCGCAGCCTTGTGGACTTCTGATGCTTGGGGAGGACGCAGTGTTGCAGTTACAGCTACGGAGATTATTTTGTGCAGGGGATCAGCTGGGGAATTATCCGCAGAAGGGAGGTCAATGGGGCACTGTTGAAAGGGGAGAGGCAACAAGCTGATGCCCTCCACTTTCTCCACAGCACATGCCTGAATGAGAAGACTGGCTCTCTATTGCATTTACACGGACACACACATTTGGAGTGAGACTTGATGCGCATTTTTAAAAAGTTGCCTTTTTAAAAAAAATATTCAATTGCTGGTGGTCCAGGGTCATAATTCAGCAGCAGACAGGCGAAACAAGGGTGGAGCGAAGGTAAGTAGTTCTGCAAGACTTCGTTACACTGGAGTCAGCGGCCGCTCCCCCTTGCTATTGGAGCCATTCCAGCAGCAACAGGGGAGTGTCCTGCGTGTTGCCTTTGCTGCCAGAATGGCTCCAACAGCAAGGGGGAGGGGACGCTGATTCCAGTGTAGGAGTCTTGCACAACTACTTGCCTTCGCTCCACCCTTGTTTCGCCTCTTGCAGCAGATCACATGATAATAAGTATTTCTGCAGCACTCGGAGTGCACACAAATACCCCAAGTGCCGCACATGCATTGTCTTGATGCTGCCCTTACATCAAGCCTGTAAAGGTAAGTATTGCCCCCATTCTGCAGATGGGGAAGACTGAGCCTAGGAACGGCTTGCCTCAAAAGCGAGATTCAGAGTGGTGGAAGTCCCAATTCTTCACTCAGACTTTTAGCTGCTGCTCAATAACAGCTCTGATTAGCTCTTCCAAACCGGGTTAATTTCAACATGGAGGTTCTCTCTGCTATAAGCAAGGGGAGTGCAATGGCCATTCACCCCAGTTTAGCATCTTTTCCAGTCTGCTAGTGTTTCAATCTTGTCTCTTTTAAAGCTTGTGAATCCCTCCAGAACAAGGAGCCATTTTTTTTCAAATCTTCTGCCATATAAACGACTTTGTGAACTTTTTTTTCTTTTTGGAAAAGTGATATATAGTCTTCATAACAACTGCATGCTGAACGTCTCAGGTGCAATTAATAGCATCTTCAGTGAAAAGGATTTCAGGTAGTCTCCAGGCTTAGACGGCTGCTGCCAGTCCGGGTAAACAAGACTGAGCATAGCGAACCAATGGCCTGGTTCAACATGGCAGCTTCATACGTTTGTATGATTGACGTATGATTGACGTTGGATATTATATGTAGAAAATAGTGAATAGTACGCTAGTAGGATGTATTGCTTCACGCTTGCTATAACCTTACGAAATATGTATTGTTTTTATGTTTTAATATATTAATAAAATATAAAAATATATGACAAGCTATTGACAGAAGCCAAAACCCAGCATACAACCATTCCTTAATGCAGGCATCGATTACCTGCCACTGCCCAAGGTGCTACTGATTCCCAACAAGCAGGACAATGGGACTTCAATATTTCATAGATCAAAGTTGCGGGCAGGATCTCTCTCCCTCCTGCTGGCTGAGCTACAATCTGTGCATTAACATGCATTTCCATCTACTCACTTATTATCTGCTTATACCATCTCTATGCCCTAAGGAGCTGGTCCACTGCGACATGCATTAGCCTCCCACGAGACTGACAGCTTAACTCATAAACACAAATCAAAACTCAAAATGCCTCCCAGGTCTCCAGAATTCCCTTGCTTTTTTTTAATAGGAGGCCATTCATCATGTAAGAGGTGGAAAAACTGACCTGATGGGAACCAAGATCATAAGCACAGAGCCAAGGGGCCTCCCGACCGAGGCTGCCGTGACTTAAATTAATTACAACTTCCGACTGTCGATTAGAGAATGGGGACCAGCAGGATTAAAAGACAGCATTGGCTTCCAGATCACAGAAGAAAGAGTTGGATAAACATGCAATCACAGACACTGCCCAGTGGATGAGGAATCCGGCAGGACCGCAAGCAAGTTGCATCACTGGCCAATACTAGATAATTTCGTCAGTGCTGACCGTAGCATCATCCGGAGCCCCAGAAACAATTCTGACCCAAGAGTCCAAGGGGTGGCGATGTCCTGTGAAGAAGTCCCAAGGAGAGACTTCTCTTGAACCCTGCTGGGAGACGCCAAGAACCGCCACGGAATCTAATAAAGGAAGTGCCCCCGGCGCTGAAGTTTCCCAAGTTTCAAAATTCCGTTGTCGTGAACACTGGTACGTGCATTCATTCATGTTCTGCTTAGGGATGCAACACATCTACTTCTCTCTCGCACCGTTTAACGCTTGGGCACTGCTTCATGAAATATTTTTTACCCACCAGTATCCATGCGCATACCTACGAACCTTTTTATAAGACCACTTCACCTTAATGTAGTGACCAAGTGACCGAGCTGCGTGTCAGACCTTCCTCAGTTCAAACCTTGCCTCTTCCATAAGCTCACCAGATGACTGCTCGCAAGCCGCTCAGTCTCAGTTGTCCCCATCAGCAATATGGGGATAATAGTACAGTATTTACCATGGGTGGGATCAGGCATCGGCTAGAGCCAAGGCCAGGCTTTCTGCCTTGAAGAATTGGATGCCTGGGTGCCTTTAAAAGGGGATTGGACAGATCTATGGAGGAAAAGTCCATCACAGCTTACAAGCCATGATGGGGATAAGCAACCTCCTGGTTGTAGGAGTAGGTTTTCTTTGTGCCAGGTGCAAGGGAGTGGCGACAGGATACAGGTATCTTGTTGTCTTGTGTGCTCCCTGAGGCATCTAGTGGGGCCACTGTGAGATACAGGAAGCTGGACTAGATGGGCCTTTGGCCTGATCCAGCAGGGCTCTTCTTATGTTCTTATGGAAGTGAAGGCGAGCCAAAGTCCTAAACACACAAAAATGATACCTTATCCCCATCGTGCAGATGGGGAAAACCGAGGCTGAAAGGAAGTGAGGCTGTGCATCCGGGGCAAAGGTGAGATTTGAACCAGGGAAGTCCCGATTCCCACCTCGGTCCCTTCACCACTATGCGACACCAGCATGGAACCTCTGCACACTGCAGAGGATTCTGGGGCACACTGGAAGGTCACACACAGGGCACTGTGTTGGGCCTCTGTGAATCAAGGGTGTGACCTAGTCACAGAAATCTCTTGTGGCTGCACATTGGAAGGGAAGGCTGGTAGCGATAGGACAAGTTATCTTTTAGGGACAGGCTGTCCGACATTACTGTTCTCCCGTTAGGGATCTCTGACAAGCTTCTGAGGAGCCCTGTGCTTGCCCAGAACACAGCAGAAAACCTGCTACATAGATTACAGCTCTTGATTGTCCGTTGCATCAAATACAAATTAAATGCCATTGTGTAAACCAACATATTGCTCACCACAGACTTTGTATTATGACACAAGCCTCGTCATATTTCTATCGGGCATTAACCTTTCACAGAGACTGGAATATATATAGTTTTTAAAAAATGTTCTTGTATTATATTATATGCTTTTGTTCTTCCTTCCTGATAGGGTCTTACGATTTCAAGTAAGGAAACTCTGTTGTTCAGCGATAACCAAGGCTCTACGGAAGGAACCAGATTCCAAGATCCCTGCAAGGGAATGTGAACAATACCTTCCGCCGCACACAGGGAATTAAGATGTTAAACACAATTCCAGTTTCCTGACGCTCCAATTAAGAGCGGCTCCCCAGTGGGAAGAGATGACAACAAGACTCACCCGCTTTCTGCTGGAGGCTGCAAGAAATTAGATTAGCCTAACCTCACTGGACACTCGCTAGGGTGAGACAACCCGTTGCCTAATAATAGCTAACTCCATTATAAGAACATAAGAACTTAAGACAGCCTAGCAAGAAGGGAAGGCCAATGGACCAACTTTCTAGACATTGCGAGAAGGGAATGTTTGCTGGGCAAGGGGTGGGATGAATTCCTAGCATCCATAGCTACATGATGCGGAGATCCACCTATCCTCAGTGGCACAACCGGGGGGGGAGCGGACTGCACCGGGCAACACCCTCAGAGGGGGCGACACCACTAGTGGCCAAAATTGGAAAATTTGTATTTATGAATAATACCATAAAGGTATACATAATTGGAAAGGTAATTTAAGGCAGAATGTAATGAAACAAACCACAGTGTTTCTCAAACTGTGGGTCGGGACCCACTTGGTGGGTCGCAACCTGATTTCTGGTGGGTCCCAGGTGATGGGAAGATCAGATAAGTAATTGCCACAAGCCCTGAGGCTATTCAAAAACCAGATAGCTGCTAATTGCTCTTCAAAGAGCTGAGCTCCTGCAGTTTGCAAGATAGCTGATAAGTGCCCTGCAAACAGCTGAGCTCCTGCAGTTTGCAGGCTTTTGTAAATATAGGGAGATAAATGTTTGAGTGTCTCGTAAAGCTAGGTGGGTCCCAATAGAGTGTCATTTTAAAAAGTGGGTTCCGGTGCTTGAGAACCACTGATCTATATATATCTTATCAAAGATTATGGCCAAATAACCAGAAAAAGAAAGCAAAACTGCCTTGTGTAACAAAAAGTGGATTTCCTGAACTCAGAACTGACCAATGAGACCGATTGTTCTGAGAGCCAACGAAGTGTTACAAAGTGTTACACAGCATGGAACCAATAAGGTGTTAGTCTGAGTCACCTCTCATTTCTGTGTCTCAGAGCTAAACCTAGAACTCTTATTCGGTTGTGTGAGTGTCATCAAGTTGGCCACTGGTTTTGTTGTCGGTTTCTGATTTGTTGGGTGACCTGTACTGTTCTATATTAAAATACATAAAGTTGGTGGGGGTGACACCATGAGCTCTCGCAACCCCAGTGACACCACTGTCACTTCCAGAGGCGTTACGTTTGTGGCAGGAAACCCACCAAGAGTCTTGTGGCACCTGAAAGCTAATCCATTTATGTTTGTGAATGACAGGCTCCTTCATCCGTGGACTTCATGCACCTGATGAAGCAGATTGCACTGAAGCTTCTAAGGCGCTACAAGATCTTGCTTGTACCAAAAGCAGCCTTCCCGAACCCAATCTCCTTAACCGTCTTCCTCCCTCGCACAGCTCTTTCCTTCCTTTAGCAAAGCCTGGAGCGAGAGATAGGAGAGCAGTTCAAATTAAGGGCACGGGGCTGTCAAGGAAGCTATAGAGAGATGGCAACTATGGATGGATGAAAGTTATGGGTTTCTCAAAGTCCAGCTCCCCAGTGGGAAGCGACGATAAGATTCACCTGCTTTCTGCTTGCGGGTCTCTTTGGATGGAGGAGCATTTAAGTCATGCAATTTTTGCCCTTGCAGTCTTAAGCAAGATAACAGTTTTATTTAAGGTCCCCAGGGTGGACCAAACTGCATTAGATACTCTTGACATCTTATTAAATGTACGGTAGTTAAAAGAAGCCACAAGGTGTGTGATCGGGTGATGGGGGAGGAAGGATTAATACTTTCCCTACCACTGTTTACCTGATCAAAATTCCGCCCCCTCCCAAGAACTTATCAGCTACAGGATGGAAGAGAGACAAAATGCAGGTATAATATGGGCACCTGTTTTTTCTGCCTTTCTGTAGCTAACGCCAACTTAAGTAAAGCAAGTCAAGGAAATGGATGGTTAGCCCTTCTCCCCCTAAGCCCGTGATGGCAAACCTATGGCACACGTGTCACAGGTGACACACGAGGTCATTTTGGGTGACACGGCAGCGTTTCCTCCAGGGCCCCGACACACCTTATATTTTTGCAAACGTTTTACAGGATTGTCTTGAACATTTCGGACAGGGGTTTTGGCAGACCTCTCAAATTATTATCTAGTAAAACTCAGCCACAAAAAAGTCACTAAATGATGTTAAATAAAATGCAATGTGTTCTATAGTGGGTTTTTGCAGTTCAATTCAAAATTACTATTAAAAGTAGCAATAGTCAAAGTACTATTAAAAGTTGGGGGGGGGCGTGACACACCAGCAGGGTCAAGTTAGGCATTTTCAAAAATTTTGACACACCAAGCCCAAATGGTTCGTCATCAGCGTTCGGTCTCTCTCTCTCTCTCTCTCTCTCTCTCTCTCACACACACACACACACACACACACATTACAAATCTCCCAATCGCAATCCCATTACAAATCTCCAATCGCAGATCTGTCACATCGTGACCAATTTGGCCCTGCAAAGCAGGCCCAAGAAAACGTCTTTGACAGTTGGCTGCCAAGACCAGCAGGAGACATTCAGCACTGGGATGGAGAAACCATAGCAGCAGCTGGCTACATGATCTCCCTTCAGATCGAGATTCTAACTGCTAGCTGCATTACTAATAGATGAGGTCACCATGGCAGCTCATTGTGTGGGCCAGTGACGTTTACAGCCCAGCCTGGTGGGGAACCACCTTGAGGAAAAACGAAGATCAGCATAAGACAGGTGCAGTCAATTCTCGGTATTTGCGGGAGTTAGGTTCCTGGAAAACCCAGTGCATACTGAATCCGCGGATACCGAAGCATTGTTCCTATGGAAAAATGAGGTTAAGAGGAAATCAAATTGGCACTCCTTTTTGTCATGATGACCCCAGTCCTTCAGAATATCTTTAGAATGGCCATGGATAGCTTCAGAATAGCTGCGGATAGCTTCCAAATGGCCACAGATAGCTTCCAAAAGCTTCATCATGGCCACCGCGGATAGTAAATGGGCACCGCGGACAGCTTCCAAATGGCCCTGAATAGCTTCAGAACTGCCGCAGATGCTGTGGATACCTTCAGAATGGCCATGGATAGCCGAGAACAGACCACAAATGGCACGTGGTAAGTTGCACTCTCGCTCCCCACGGATAAGCAAATCCACAGGAATGGAGTATCTGGGTAGTGAGGATTGACTGTATGTAGATTTAAATAGAGTTGCTACTTGGTCAAGCTCTGGTTCCCTGCTCTACCCTATATAGGCCTCTTTTTAAAAAAAATAAATACCATCTTGTGGCCTCTCTAGATTTCAACATGTGTATAAAATCACAGTATATGCATGTGCACACAGAACGAAGATAAACCTTTGGTTCATGGGCTACTTACATGATTCCCACCTCCAGTACATGTTCAGTGAATCTTAAGACGAAGGAAAGTTATGCACCCGAGATGCAACTATGGATGGAAAATTAAAAAAACCCACTGGCAATCATGCTTACGTCTGCAGTAAAGGGGCCATAATGTGGCAGATCACAACCTCTGCATACGTCCGATTTCAGGTTTGGTCTTTGGCATCCCCAGTAAGCTCTCTCAGAGCAAGGCTGGACATTTGAGGCCCAGGCGAACAGCTTCCAAAGGAGGAAAAGGTAGATTTGGAGAAGGAGCTTAAAGAGAATGAGGGAAGTGTAGAAAAACGTTTTCAGTCTAGAAAAAAGGCGCCTGAGGGGGGACATGATTGAGACGTATACAATTATGCATGGGATGGAGAGAGTGGATAGAGGGAAATTCTTCACCATCTCGCACAACACCAGAACCAGGGGACATGCACTAAAATTGAGTGGAGGGAGAGGTAGAACGGACAAAAGAAAATATTTCTTTACCCAGCGTGTAATTCATCTGTGGAGTTCCTTGCCACAGGATGTGGTGATGGCACCTGGCCTAGATGCCTTTAAAAGGGGTTTGGACAGATTCATGGAGGAAAAGATCATCACAGGTTACCAGCCATAAGCAACCTCCTGGTTTTAGAAGTGGGTTTTCTCTGTGCCAGGTGCAAGGGAGTGACAACAGGAAACAGGTTATCTTGTTGGCTGTATGCTCCCTGAAGCATCTGGTGGGGTCACTGTGAGATACAGGAAGCTGGACTAGATGGGCCTTTGGCCTGAGCCAGCAAGGCCCCGGTTGCTCCTATGCTCAAATTGATTGCAGTCTCTGAAGCTGAACCCACAAAGCAATTTATGCATCTGATGGAGAGGACCAGAGTCTACAAACGCTCATGCTGAAATACGGTGCTTGGCCTGTAAGATGCTACAAGCCAGAGATGTCCTTATGTTAAGTGGCCGCAGGAGGCACTGCAGGAGCTGGTGCCAGCCTGGCATCATGAACAGCAAGAGAGAAAGGGCAGAGACATTTGAGAGAGCAGGACACCTTCGAATGCCGAGGCTGGATGAACCAAGGCCACGGGCAGGGATAGGCTGCCAGGATGGCGTAGTGGTTCTGGAGTCAGACCTGGAAGATCCACGTTCAAATCCCCACTAAACCATGAAGCTTCCCGGGTGACCTTGGCCAGTCACCATCTCTCAGCCTCACCTACCTCACAGGGTTGTTGCGAGGACAAAAGGAGGAAAGGAACCATGAACGCCACCCTGAGCTCCTTGGAGGAAGGGCGGTATAGCAATGTGATGGACAAAAAGGAGGGGAGGAAATACGTACACCACCCTGAGCTCCTTGGAGGAAGGGCGGTATAAAAAAATGTGGAAAAAATGTGAAAAATAAAATACGTTGGGATAGGAGACGAAACGCAACACATCCTGTTTCAACGTCATGCTCCCATGTTCAGAACGTAGCCGTGAATCCATAAAGCCACCTGGATCCTGCTTAAAACATTTTCCCAGGCAGGTAACGTCCTAGGCTATTGTTCTCAAAAGAAAGCCCACGGATGCAGAACTACCCCTGTGAAGCCAGCATCCTTGCAGCTGCCACCTTGAGGGGGGGGGGGGAGAGAGAGAGAGAGAGAGAGAGAAACCCTCCACAGAAAAAGCCCATCTTGCAAGATGGATTTGTAAATCAAACTTACAATCGGGCTCGGAAGCCGGCAGCCTGGGAAGAAAACCTCTTCCCTGTATTGTTCCCAGCTCCCTTTATTTATTTGTTCCCCCAGGAAAGCAGCTTCTAGTTTACTGGCTGGGTTTCAAGTTAAATATTGAAACTCCCCAGCAACTGGAGGGCTATAATGACAGATCACTCTGTACAGAGAGAGACAGTAAAAGCCGTCAGCTTCCGAAACAGTTCCTTCGGGGAACCGTCACCGGCCATGTGCTACGACGCCCAGAGGGAGACCTCTGCTTACTCTCGGCTCTGTCTCAGCGCGGAGGCTCTAGCAAAAGCTAATCTTTCAAGAAGTCATCCAGATGCACACATAGGGCAGGGCCAGGTTTCCGAACCCTTGGGATTAGGGCACTTTTATGCAATAGGAAGAGCAGCTAAGCAAGGTTTGCTACGGAGGATCCGTGCAAGGGGGAGGGACGGACACAGTTCTGGCTCCAATGACTGTGTCGCTGGTGCAGCCCAGCAGCTACACAACAGAGGTCTGGACTTTGGAAGCTCAGCTCTGCCAATAACTCACTAGGCGGCCTTAGAAAAGTCGCTCCTTCTCAGCCTCAGTCTTCCCCATCTGCAATATGGGGATAAGACCGTGTACTTACCTTAGAGGATTGTGGAAAGGATTCCATCAAGACAAGACATGTGAAGCACTTTGCATACTCAGAAAAGGATGGTGTAGTGGTTTGGGAGTCGGACTTAGACCTGGAAGATCCAGGTTCAAATTTCCGCTCAGCCACAAAGCTTCCTGGGTGACCTTGGGCCAGTCACTAACTCTCAGCCCCACCTACCTCACAGGGTTGTTGTGAGGACAAAAGGAGGGGAGGAAATATGTACACCACTCTGAGCTCCTTGGAGGAAGGGTGGTATAAACATGTGGAAAAAAAAGCTCTGGCTATTATATATGTTCTATAGGTGCTGCTACCAGTTGGCGAGGTGGCAACTTGCGCGCAAGCGAAAATTCTGAGGAGGCAGAATTCTGCACTCATCTCTAATCCTGGAATATACACGTGTCTGAGGACTAGAAGCTTGACGCCCACGTGGAATGCGACACAAAGTCAGTTGAACAGCTCGAATGGGGCAATTGCAGCAAAAAGGAGGACGACGATGGATTTTGCCACTCATTTGACAAGGGCATTTTCCTTAGAGCAGAGGTTCTCAACCTGTGGTACGGGTAACCCTAGGGCAGTGTTTCCCAAACTTTTTCGATCTGCGGCTCCCTTGACCATTGGTGACCATTGGCCACGGCTCCCCATAACATTATATTGATGCCTGCCAATTGGCATTGCACTGCTTTCCGTAAGGATTCCGTGGCACTCCGTGGCTCCCTTGGTTGGTATCCGCGGCTCCCCTGGGAGCCACGCCTCCCAGTTTGGGAACCACTGCCCTAGGGGTACGCGGACCTCTTGCTGGGGGTACACCAAGCCCTGCCCCTTATCTGCCCCATCAGCAGCTAATTAAGTGTTAATTAACATGGATTTTATTGTAATTATTTTCAGAGCCCTTCTGTCTCTCTGATTTTGGTTTTGGGCTTATTTTTGTCCTTTGGAAAATGTACTTTGGCTGTCTGTCTGTCACACACACACACAGTTAAATAAGACATTTTTTCACATTTAAAATTGTTTTAGTACTTTATTTAACAATTAATTACCTAATTAATTAATTAATCCAATTAATTAGCAGTTAATTAGCAGGGGGTCCTTCAGAAAATTGGGCCATGATAGGGGGTACTCGGGTCTCCAAAGGTTGAGAACCCCTGCCTTAGAGTGTTAGAAGCTCATTTTGCAAACGGTGGGAACCCACCTTCCCTCCCTAACGTCATCAATGGCAGCAAGTCAGGAGTTGGGGCAGAGGGGAGGGAGAGAAGATTCCTGCTGGGCTCTTCATTCCATTTCTTTATATCGGTGCAAAGAGATGGAATCTGACTTTTTTTTTTCTCACAACAAACATCAGCCAAAAACAGCTCTTGAAGATGGGCAGCGGGGACGTGGCGAGCTCAGCCTGGAAACGTCCTTTGAGCCGAGATAGGAGCTGGCCTAGATAACAGCACTTCACACATGATTTATTGATTTGCAACTCATCATGGGATGATAGGCCATCAGCCCGAGTTATTAAAAATGCCCTGCTTGGTTGTCTCTTGATAGAAGTTAATGCAAAGGGATGGTCAAATCCCCAGGTGAGGCTGAGCGAAAGAAGCTGCCATTCTCTCTCCCCGCCTCATTCCCATCCAAAGAATACACCGTCACTGGAAAAAATAACACATATTCTGACCTGTTCATTCCATGTTCTATATACTAACAGTTTAAAAATAAAAATATTTCAGGTTGGGTGGACTGTGAAATGGGACAAAAAGACCTGCCTGTCCACAACAAACATGGGAAGCATTGCCCTCGCTCTGATGTGACTTTGCAATGTCATCACATAGCCAAATCCGATGCACTAGATGGAGATGGTGCTGCAACACCTTCACATTGGCCATGTGATCCCTAATTGGTTGGACCGCATACCAGACAAGAACATCCTGCTTTGGGGGGGGGGGAATGATGCGAAAGCCATTGTCAACAGGATAAGCAAACAGGAGTTATACTTAACTCTGCAAAAGAAAAGAGGAAGAAAAGGATATTTTCAGGGTTCTTCTAAAGAACATTTTGGGCCCCCAAAGTATCTTTTTCTATATCAAAAGTGTTCTTCCTACGGAAATTTGGTTTACACTCTTTTTAAGTCGTTTATCTATGATTATCTCCCAGATTATTATTTTTACAGTAGCAGATTCCATGTGTTTTTCAACTGGAAACCTTCCAAAGGAGCAACCAATTGACTCTTGTAGTACAGTATCTATAGACTAACACGTTTATTTCAGCACAAGCTTATGACGAAATGAACCGGTTTTATATTTAAGGTGCTATATGAATAATTTGTTTGGAAGAAAACCTGTGTCGTATGTAGAAATTACAATTTGTAGCACTGCAATGGAAGATCTGGATTTGGTTTTTTTTTTTTTTTTTTAAGAATAGCTGTCCTTTGACAACTATTAATGTGCCTTGACAAACTATTCCTGTATAAACAGGAAATGCCCGTTTTAAGGAACACTCCCATGTACTTGGCAACCTTTCGTAGAGCATCAGAGATAGCAGGACTTTAAAAAGTCACTGTACATTGAAGGGCAAAACCATCACCCTCGATTCACAGCAGATTTTTAAGCATTTAATCAGACACTTCCTGCTACCACACCTTCAAGAAGAACGCAGAGCAGAGAGATCCAAGGTTTTAGACGTATACACAGGAAGAAAAGCAACTTATGGTACTGTAATTATTGCCTCGTGGTCTTGCAAAGAAACGGAGCAGAGATAGCACTGCTGGCAAACAAAGCTAGGAAACAAAGCCAACGAACTCTCCCTTCAACCCCCCCCCCCAAAAGCAGGCTGTAGGTCAAAATTGGTGCAGCAGGTAAGAGACTCAGCTGCGAATCAGGACCTCCAGTTTTCACCTCCACCATGAACTCACTAAGGGACCTCAGGCAACCTATTATTAAGAATATTTATATATAGCGCTTTTCAACATGAGAAGTTCACAAAGTGGTTTACATAGTAAAAATCCATCACTACATGGCTGTTCCCCCTCTCAGCCTCAGTCTTCCCCATCTGCAATATGGAGATGGCAATGGTGGCAGAGGTTGGCGGAGAAGCTCCTGGCTTCCTTGTCTACACATGGGGGCATCCTAGATGCTCCTGCCATCATGGTCCCCCCCCCCCCAGAGGACGGCTCCATTGGCTGGGGGAACGATGTACCATGGGCAGGGCTGGCCCCAGACCTCCTGACACAGCATGCCAAATGCTGCCCTCCCTTTTTCCGACAATGCGCCAGCCCTCTGCTCCTCCCACTCTCCAATGTTCTAGCTCAGCACTCTCCTCCCCTCCACACTTCCTCTCTGCCCCCCTCTTCCTTTTCCAACCCAGGGAGCAGGAGGAGGAGGAAAGGCAGTGGAGGCAACTGCTTCAGTTGGCCTCATGGGTGGGCCGGGCTGGCCCCATTGACCCCCTCCAACTTGTGGCGAACTCTACTTCTGCTAAGACGTGGAAGGTGGTTCAGAGTTTAAATGAAACAGCTAAAACAGAATAAATCTGATACTAAAAAGGGAAAGGGGCAAAAGAGAAAACTAACCTGTTTCCCCGAAAATAAGACCTACCCCGAAAATAAGACCTATCAGTAGTTTGGAGCTCGCCTGCCAATACTCGCCTGCTCTATTGCTGAACATGAGAGATTGGGCCAATGGTTCTACAGGCAATGGAGTCACAAGAAATTCAGGCCGGAATGCGGGTTTGGAGAGTTATGACAATGTTCCAGAAGAAGATGATATGATTGCACTTGGATAAATGTAAATCGTTGTACCGGTACATTAAAAAATAAGACACCCCCTGAAAATAAGACCTACTGTGTTTTTTTGAGCCAAAAAGACCCGGTCTTATTTTGAGGAAAACAGGGTAAGAGGAATTCAGGCACAGTGGCCACTGCAGAGAGCACAAGAGTGTCATATTCACATGAATCCTAATCTGGATCAGGTTTGGTCTCATCTCTACCTCTGTTGTACCAGGAGACTGATGATGGGGCAGTTCTTGCAGCCAAGGAGCCAAACGGCAACAGCCCAATAATGGTCCAGGAACTCGCTCCATCCTACGGCCTCTTGGCTGGTCCCCAGGGAAAGGGACTATGCCAGGCTACCCACGGGCGTCACTGGAGCGTGGCGGGGGGGCGGGCCGCCTGGGGGTGACGCGCGCCATGGGGTGATGTGCGCACCCCCTCACGTGTCACCTCCGTGACGCGCGACACCCTCCGGGAGCCGGCCTCGGAGAGTCCGACCCCGTCGGCGCTCCAGGGCCTTCTGAAAGAAGGCCCAAGCAGCGCGTTCATCCGGGTATTTTCCGGATTTTCACGAATGCGCAGAGACCGTTTTGAGGGCTTTTTGCGATGGGGCTTTTTGCGACGGGGTCGGACGCTGGGCCTTCTTTTCAAAATGGTTGAAACCTTCTTTCAGAAGGCCCTGGAGCGCCGACGGGGTCAGACGCTCTGAGGCCGGCTCCTGGGCCGGCCTCGGAGCGTCCGAAGGGCGACGCGATGCGGGGGAGGGAGCCGGGTCGCCCCCACCCCCCGCGCCAAGATGACAGAGCGTCACTAGGGTGACGCGCGCCCCCCGCCCCAGGGTGACGCGCATCCTAGTGACGCTACTGAGGCTACCCATTCGCATGACTTCAGTCTCCCCCAAACCCGCCACATGAATACAGCAGGAGCGAGGGAAGTCCTTTAATGCTGAAATTAACATGTACCATCAACAGACCACAAGTTTTTGAAAGACACATGTGAACACACCAAGTTTCGACCATCCAGCCCACCCTGGGCTCTCTGCACCTTCAGAGTCTCCTTGGATCGAAGAGGCCTCCGACTAACCGCCACAGCAGTGGTGTAGCTGGGGGGGGGGGCGGCCTGGGGGCCAGGCTTCTGAGTGTGTGTATGACACCAACTAGTGGCCAAAATGGTTGAAACCTTGTTTATAATATATCATTCGATGTGTATTCCACTGCAGAATGTAATGGAACAAACCATATCAAATTATCTGTGTACTATCGAAAGTTATAGCCAAAAACCCAGAACTGGAAAATACAATTGCCTTATGTAGGATGTATTTTCTGGCCATTATTATTATTATTATTATTATTCATTTCATATCATGACTATTACTGAAAATAATTGTTTCATATGAGGGGTGTCAAAAAAATTATCGACCCCGGGTGTCAAATGACCTAGCTACTCCTCTGCCCCACAGTGGTGAATTTAGACATGGAAAGCTTGACAAGCTCCATGCGGAATAATCCTCATTTTCAGGAAGCCAACAAACGGACCCAGTGAACCAAAAAATATGCAGTAATCCCCATAATAGCATCAGGCGCAGGTGATTAAGACAAGTCCTTCGAATGACTTGGCATCTTGCCTCCAGCCCTACGCACAGTTGTCTTTTTCGCCATAAAAAGGGCAGGGAGGGAGAAGGGAATACCCGAACTTGGCAGAGCTTATCCAAGGAAAATGACCGGTGGAAGATTCAGGAATAGGATAGATCCCACAGCGCATGATTTAGGCAGTTTGCTGCCACACAACATGGCGAAGGCCAACTCCTTGCCACAGGAGGTGGTGATGGCACCTGGCCTGGATGCCTTTAAAAGGGGATTGGACAGATTTATGGAGGAAACGTCCATCACAGCTTACAAGCCATGATGGGGATAAGCAACCTCCTGGTTGGAGGAGTAGGTTTTCTTTGTGCCAGGTGCAAGGGAGTGGCGACAGGATACAAGTACCTTGTTGTCTTGTGCTCTCGGAGGCATCTGGTGGGGCCACTGAGTGATACAGGAAGCTGGACTAGATGGGCCTTTGGCCTGATCCAGCAGGGCTCTTCTTACGTTCTTAGTTCAGATGGCTTTTGAAAGGACACAGGACAGATTCATGGAGGACAGTTCTATCAGTGGCTACTGGCCCTCATGGCTATGCACAGGGCTGGCCCAAGACCTCCTGATGCCTAAGGTGGCACGCCAAATGCTTCCCCCCCCTTATGCCCCCCGATGGTGTAGGTTCCAGACTCTGCTCCTCCCACTCCCCAATGCTCAGCACTCCCCTCCACGTTTCCTCTTCCTCTCCGTCCCTCTCTTCCTTTTCCAATCCAGGAAGCGGAAGAAGGAAGAGCAGTGGAGGCAAGTAGGTGGACAGAGATGGGCGCCTCCCCACCCATCTGCTGCCTGAGGCGACTGCTTCAGTTGGCCTCAGGGTTGGGCCGGCCCTGCTAATTTCTCTCACTCAGAATTAACACTGCCCAGAAAATTGCCAAGCACTCTGCTTTTTTCTCATTGACCACCAGAGAGCAAGATCACACCTCCTGCTACTGGAGAGGGGAACGAACACGAACACGAACACGAACACGAACACGAACACGAACACGAACACGAACACGAACACGAACACGAACACGAACACGAACACGAACACGAACACGAACACCTGCTAAGGCAAAAAAATTAGGAGTTGCTCTGATTTTTTTTCGCCCTACAACAGCTCTCACCTCTATCAAACAGGGCAGGCTGAGTAAGGCAGACAGTAGCCATCTTTTCCCCCTCATTTGTCCTTGCTGCTACTGTCTGGGTATGGGCATGACAGCTCACCACCGAGACAGTTCAGGCTTCGCTCTCTGGAGAGACGATTAAGTTTAACTTTATCTAATGGTTTACATGTGCAATTTGATTCAACCTGATTAAACAGCCGTCCACGCTGATGTGAGCCACGAATAGAAATGCAGTCGGAACAAGGTTCATTTAAGTGACGGCGTTTGCCAGACTAATTCAGAAGTACGGCTCACTTAGCAGCACTCAAGTCTCACTCTCTCTCCCCCCGCCTTCCCCTTTCCTTTAATTAAAAACTGTCTTGGTGGTCTGACTTTAACAGCCTCTGAAGCATCTCTTGCAGTGGCAAAGCTAAAAACATACAGCAAATCAGCAACCAGGGGACTCATAGCCACCAGTTCTCTGTCCCGTTACGCTGATCCAAAGCAGGTACTGAATGAATCATATCAATCAGAGGACCAAAAGGTTTTGCTTTCATTATTCTAATGCTTGCCCTTCTCTCTGAACACCCACTCTTTTGTTCAGTCGCTTTTTTCAGAGAATCCGAAACGCTACCGAAACTCATTGGTAGCATTTGCTGGCCAAACCTACGACCCCTCCCTCGCTTTTCAATCAGTGGCACAAATACCACTGGTGCTTCTTCACAATATGGCAGGAGGGTCCTGTCCTGGATCTCGCAGGGCATCCGTCTTCCTGGCCTGGCGCCACCACATGTGGCGACCACTGAGCAGCCGCAAAGGTAGGGCTGTGTGGTGGTCCAGCCCTTTAAGAGGAGCAGTTGCAGGGCGAAGGAGAGATCAGATTTTATCAGGGTTTACGCAAACCAGATAAAATACAAGGCAGGAGGCTCACCTTAGTCTGGGCAAGTGCGTAAACGGACAACAGAGGGTGCCTAGACACACAATCTATTTTCTTGGGGAAAGGCACTCAAGAAAGTCAAGTTCCTGAAGGATTAAAAAAAGGCAGGTTTCACTGAAATCTCAGCAGCGGTAGCTGCAGAAAAGAGCAAGCAGATCCGTTTCATATCGGACCAGTTAGGAGATCTCAAGAGGGCACATCAGTGCGGGCAGAGTTAAGGAGAATAGTGCATCTCTCCTGTAAAAACTACCTCCCAACCACGCCAGGATATTGTACTTCCCAATTCTCTGTAATTTGCATTCCCCTTTTTGGCTTCCTGTTCTAGAGAGGTGATTTATCATTTATAATTGGTACAGTGTCAAATGTTTTATTTATAATATCATGTTTCTCCCAGCCTTCCTCCAAGTGAGGCACATGATTTGTTCCCCCCCTTTTATCCTTACAACAACCCTGTCAGGTAGGGTAGGTGGAGAGAGGGGGGCACCTTTCCCCCATATGCTTTATTGCTAAATTGGAACTTGAACTCAGGTCCAAGCCTAAAACTCTATCCATTACAGCACACTAGCTCTCAGTTTTAGGTTACAATTTTCATAGAAGCATAAAATACTAGAGTTGGAAGGGAGCTTAGAGGTAATCTAGTCCAACCCCACCTGCTCAGCACAGGGAACTACAAAATCCTTGACAGATGGCCATCCAGCCTCTGCTTGCAAAACCTCTGATGTGGGAGAGCCCACAACTGTAAGAGACGGGCTGTTTCAATTCTTCCTTAAGTCATCATCACCAACAACAACGATAGAAAAGATGGTATTTCATCATGCACATTTTCAGTGACATAAGATTTGGTTTACAATCATTTCTGCTAATGTTTATTCACATACATATACATATAGTACAGTACGTGGGCGCGTGTGTGTCTGTATAGTATAGTACGTGTGTGTACGTGTGTATATATATATAGGTACGGTATAACAGCTGCCTTGGGGAAAAGATGTCAATGAAAATGCATTGGGGCCTTTTTTTTCATCCACAAAAAACAGCTTTCCAATTCAGCGCCGGCGTGAGTCCCCACCCCCCACCCCCAGCTAGCCCAGCCTGCATTTTAGGGTTAGTCATCATTGCTCTCTAGATATTACAACAGCACTTCATAAGTCCTCTTGAAAGCCATCTGTCTCCTGCTGCATTCAAACTGCCAAAGCTGCTAAAAAAAACAACCCAACAAAAATAAGCAAGCGCAATGTTGCTGGCAGGAGAAAAGTTCACGATTGCCCAAAATGATTCCTACAAGAGCTGCCAACTCATCAGAAAAACGCAGCCTGGACCTTTTTGTTCGCATTCAGACCAGTTGTCAGAGAAGCAAATGGGTAGTTGAGTGTTAAAGCGCAAAGTTATTGCTCTGAGCCTTGGATCAAGTGGAACAAAAATCTTTTAAATAAAGTGGTAGAACATTTGTTTTGCATGCAGAAAGTTCCAGACTCAATCCTGGCTTCTCCAGATAGGGCTGGAAGGATTTCTGTCTGAAACCCTGGCTCAAAACAGACATGACATTAAGTGCAAACTTGCTTCCCGGTCTAATCCCCCCCCCAAACCCCCCCCACCCCTACAGGTCTTTTTTTATTCATTTTTTAAACCAAATACAAGATGTTTCAGCCACACTGCATTCACAACCTGGTTCCCTGCCAACTTTCCAACCGCAGATCAGCTACTACCAATCAGTTAAACTAACATTTAACCACAGGGACTATACAAAGTGCTCAAGAATATAATGATCTTGGAAGAGAGGCAAAGCAGTGAAGGTGTGATTGTTCAGTCAAGTGATAGGGATTGGGGACACAGAAAATGACAGATCAGGCATGAGAATGCAAAAAAAAAAAATGCAAAAAAAGAGAGCAGACATTCATAACAAGAGAACCAAACGGTTATTTGCTCAAGCTGCAGCCCATAAGTAGAGACATACCGTATTGGTCTGAGTATAAGACTCACTTTTTTCTCCTAATTTAAGTTTTTAAACTAGGGGTGCGTCTTATAATCAGGCTGTTGCAATTTAATGCCAGTGATGTAATTAATTTTTTTTAATAGCACCAAACTTTAAGGGTGCGTCTTATAATCAGGTGCGTCTTATACTCGGGACAATACAGTAATTAATATCACACCTGTTTGGGCATCAACATAGATGACACTGAGCTAGCTTGCCAAAACCACTGGGCTCTACTGCAGACTCACTTCTAAAAATTTGGAGCTCAAACCTCGATTTCACCCCTAGATCATCTTCGAGTTCTGTGCCCTAGTCCTGCCCAACTAGCAGAAATTTGGATGTCAAGTGTTAGTCACTTGAACGTCTACAGTTTCAGACAAAAATGCATATGAAAACAGAAAGCTGCTGAACACCCGAGTCAAGCAATTGGTCCACCTTGCTCAGTACTGCCAACACAGACTGGCAGTGGCTCCCCGGGGATTCAGACAGGGGTCTCTCTCAACTGTACCTGGAGATAAGAACATAGGAAGAGCCCTGCTGGATCAGGCCCCCAAGGCCCATCTAGTCCAGTTTTCTGTATCTCACAGTGGCCCCACCAGATGCCTCAGGGAGCACACAGCCAACAAGATAACCTGTTTCCTGATGTCACTCCCTTGCATCTGGCACAGAGAAAACCAACTTCTAAAGCCAGGAGGTTGCTTATGGCTTGTTACCTGTGATGGACGTTTCCTCCATGAATCTATCCAAACCCCTTTAAAAAGGCATCTAGGCCAGGTGCCATCACCACGTCTTGTGGCAAGGAGTTCCACAGACAATTAGACAATTTAGTGAAGAATGCCAGAGATTGAACCTGGGACCTTCTGCATGCAAACCATGTGCTCTACCATTAAGCAAGGGTCCTTTCCCATAGGTCAGGTGTGTAAGAACCACCCCTGCATCAGTGTCTGGTGTCTCACCAACATCTTGATGGTGGTCGTGGAGAGAGAAACACACACCTTTGTCCAATTTTGGACCTCAACTGAGCTAGGATGAGGCTTGCCCGCTGGCCTAGGGTTAATCACCTAATCCCATTTACACCCCGAGGTGCGATTGGTGTTTGTCCATTTATTTTCCAATCCTGTTAAGGGGATTCGAGGGATTGGGGGGGGGAGAAGAGGCAGGGTTTGCGTTATCTATACGGGCTTGGAGGGAAACCCTTGGAACCGTCATTGCATTTCATGGCCAGCTTTTTAAGAGCGCCGCTGGGGACACCAGGAGAGTGGACCATGCTGCTTGTGTTCCAGGTAGAGGCACGACGGTTCTTGTCCAAACGCATCGCTTCAGTTCGCGTAGCCCTGTTGCTCAGCTGGCACAGATGACATCTTGCAACAATTGTGCCTCGAGCAGTCCACATCACACGACGATCGCACAACCACCAGGCCGTAGAAAGGAGAAGGGGGGGAAGAGTGAGAGCGTGCGCACTTCGTTATTGGGACCGCCCACATCCACGCATCAGGACCACACGCTCTGGATGAAACAAGTAAAGCTGGTGCATTATGCAGAATCCGTCCCCAGCCCATCCAAGCACTGTTGACTTTAAGAACATCAGAAAAGCCCTTCTGGATCAGGCCAAAGGCCTCCTGGTTCCCACAACAGCCCACCAGCTGCCTCCAGAAAGCCCACAAGCAGGAGAGAAAGGCAGGAGAGAATATATATTCTCTCTCACATGAGCACCCCCCCCCCAACAAGTACGCTTGTTCCCACTCTGAAATCCCAAGCTGGCAGGACAGGAACTTCCTAGGCCTAAATGCTGGCACAAGCTGTTTGCCCTATGATAGGTCACAGGAAGTAGCCGGAACAGTTTGTGCAACGCCTCGGTTAGGTGGTGCCCACTTCCAGGTTTTGTCATAGTAAAATACAGCGTTTTCTGGGCATTACACTTAAATCAATGAAGGCAGCAACGAACCAAGGACAAATATCAACTGCAGTGGAGCAGCTCTAGCCCAGGTGTACTCACAGACGATGACAGACCCAACTCCTGTCCCTCCAGGACTTGGGGTAGTAATTGCAGCAAAACAGATCGCTTTCCATCCCTGAAAGGCTCACAGTGCAATGGGTCAATTCTGATTCACACACAAATATGCCGGGTTCAATAACTGGCAACTGAATGTGTGAATTCCCCCTCCCTCCACCCCCGTGTACCACGTGTCTCTGAAGTGACATAAAAACGCTGCAGAGCTTGATCTGTGAATACCATTTCACACATGCAAGCCATCACTGGAAGATGCCCCAAGCCAAACAGGACATGCGAACCAAGCACGATGCATTCACTAGATGCAACCCAGCGGCTATCGCATTTACGCAAGCCTTTCCCAAGTCACATCACAGCACAATTTGCAAATTAACATTAGCATTTTTCCCAGTATGCAAAGCACGTACGTAACCACCCTTTCATGCAAACCACCCAGGCCAGCGGGTGGCGCAGCGGGTTAAACCACGGAACCATGAGCTGTCGATTGAAAGGTCGGCAGTTCGATTCCCGCGACGGGGTGAGCTCTCGTTGCTTGGCCAGCTCCTGCCAACCTAGCAGTTCCAAAGCATGTTAATGCGAGTAGATAAATAGGTACCGCTTGCGGGAAGGTAAACAGCGCTCCATGTTCCAGCCGCATGCTACGCGCTGCGGCAAGGAGAGTCATGCCGGCCACATGACCACGGAGGCGTCTTTGGACAACGCTGGCTCTTTGGCTTTGAAATGGGGAAGAGCACCACACCCTAGAGTCGGACACGACTGGACTTAACCCTGGAAGCTGAGTGTTGTTATCCCCAATGACTTGCCTAAGGGACTGACTTGCCTAAGGTCAGCTAGCGAGTTCATAGCAGAGGCAAGACTCAAACTGGAAACATCCCGACTTGGAGTTCAATCTCTTCGCCACTATGTCATACCAGCTCTCTTATCCATCACTCCACATTTCCACAAGGACTTTTGCCACTACACAAGCCACCTTTTCACCCCTAAAACAACGGGCCATGACCGTGATCCAAGAAAGAAAGCAAGACTATAGCAGCTGTTCTACGAGAACCTTCCTCGTGGACAGCTACCGTCCTTGCAGTTTAACTATTAAAATTCTCAACCCTGTTGAGTTTTCTGCAATGCCATATTTAACTAACAGGCTGTTGTTTTTGCACCACCTTGTATTTATTGCTCCGCTGGCTTGAACACGATTAAAGCATTAGCCACTTGATGGTTTGAAATCTGCTAAATTTCAGATTTCTGACTGAGCTCTGAACCAGGACTTTTGAATCTTGCCACTGCCATAGATTCTCACTAGGAGCTTAGGCAAGCCACTCTTCAGCCTCAGTCATCCCCAGCTGTAATATGGGGATAATACCGTATTGGTCCGAGTATAAGACTCACTTTTTTCTCCTAATTTAAGTTTTTAAACTAGGGGTGCGTTTTATAATTGCTGTTGCAATTTAATGCCAGTGATTTAATTAAAACTTTTTTAATAGCACCAAACTTTAAGGGTGTGTCTTATAATCAAGTGCGTCTTATACTCGGGACAATACGTAATACCTTACAGGGCTGGTGCAAGGACTACATCAAGGTGCAGAGTGTGTTGAAAGCTCAAATATCACCTTACCAGTGCTATGTTTTATTAGGAAAAAAGAAGCCTTAATGGTATCAGAACCATCTCTGAGAAGTCGAATGCTTTTCATTAAAGCAATACGGATCTAGGGATCTTAAAGCAATACGGATCTAGGGTGAAGGAGCGCAACTTCTGTTTATGGTATATACACTGAAGACACAGGCAAGCATATCCCATACATCAAGCCCGTTAAACACTTCCAGTGGCGTCAAGGACACAACATAGCTAGTTTCCTTTAACATGCTTGATGCCCTCCAGTCCCACTACAGGCCTGCGCAGATTTAAATAAACCACAGCCAAGTCAAGGAGGACCCCAGCAAGCCTTTGCCATCATCGATTGCTGCCACACTCCAATTACACAATGAGCCGGATGAGAAGTGTGCAGGACAAGGACGAAAAAATTGCAATTTTGTCCCTCTACGCTACAGGCTGGATTCAATGACCTAAATTCAGGGATTTGCCTCCCTCCCCCTTCCCCAAAATGATGGGTTTGATCTGTTCAGCAGGATTAATTTCACTCTCTTCCGGGATTCAATCATCATCATCATCGCCACTCCCCACAGCGTCTCGCGCTCGCTGTTCACCTCTCATCCATCCGGGATGCATCTTAAGATCAGTGTCCCAAAACTCATAACAGCATCAATTTGAGGAAGTGCCTGAGCTCTCCGAGTGCCTCTGGTTTTACAAAATGTGCAACTGCAGAGCGCCAATTTCCAGGACAGATCTGTCCATCTTGCCAGATTGGTTTGGGTCTGGTTTGGGTCAAGTTCAACACAGGGTTATGTGGTCATGTAATTACTTCCTCCAGGAGTCATGCGATGGCTCTACAGGAAAGGCAAGAAGTCACCCAATTATATCTGATGATTCATCAGGAGTACCAATATTTCCAGCCAGCTCACTGGTTGCACACACTGAGCAACGTACAAAGTGGCTGTCTGCTGAGTCAGACCATTGTGCCAGCTAGGTCAGCACGGTCTACGCTGACTGGCAGCAACTGTCCAGGGTTTCAGACAGGGGTCTTTCCCAACTCTACCTGGAGAGCCCACGGATTAAACCTGAGAACTTCTTGCATTTCAGAGAAGGTGCTCTTTCATTTTGAAGAGTGTTCAGACACTCCAACCGGCCCAGAGTTCTAATAGAAGGGAAGCTGTTTTGGAACTGTCAGAACTACGACGTTGTTTCATCTGCACAGACACCTAGCTTGGTTCCTGGGTTTCAAAGTGCTGCTTTCGATCTTCAAACCCCTAATTGTCGAGGACCAGGATACCTCAAGGGCTACCTTCTACCACAGGGGTTCTCAACCTTTGGAGGCCCGGGTACCCCCTATTATGGTCCAATTTTCTGAAGTACCCCCTGCTAATTAATTGCTACTTAATTGGATTAATCAATCAATTAATTAGGTAATTAATCATTAAATAAAAAGTACTAAAACAATTTTAAATGTGAAAAAATGTCTTATTTGTGTGAGTGAGTGTGTGAGAGAGTGAGAGAGAGTTGTGTGAGTGAGAGAGAGACACACACATCCAAGGATCTCTTTTTTTCTCCAAGTCACACTTCCCAAAACCAGCTCTTCCCTCCCCCACCCCACCAAAGTACATTTTCCAAAGTACAAAAATAAGCCCAAAACCAAAATCAGAGAAACAGAAGGGCTCCGAAAATAATTAAAATTTAAAATCCATGTTAATTAACACTTAATTAGCTGCTGATGGGGCAGATAAGGGGCAGGGCTTGGCGTGCCCCCAGCAAGAGGTCTGTGTACCCCTGGGGGTACCCGTACCCCAGGTTGAGAACCCCTGTTCTACCATATGAACCTAACCATGTGTGCATCCAGGACTGGTCAAAGGTCTCTGAGCATCCGCGACAGCCCAGCAGCTACAGCCTCTGCCATTCAAAAAGGAAGGGGGGAATGGAGCAGAAGAGGAAGTGTGGAGGGAGGGAGAGGAGAGTGGTGTGCTAGAGTGTCTCCAATCCAAGGAGCATAGGAGGCAATTTGGCAGACAAAAGTGCATTCCCCCACCAATCTGTGACCTGAAGCAACCATCTCAGTTGGCCTCACGAATGAGCCGGGCCCGACTCCAGCAAGACTGGATGCTTTGCATGGATCATGACTGCATTGGCGAAAAAAAGTTTCCGTAGAAGACTGCCATCATTTCCCTCCCATTGCCCACCTCCCCAATTGCCCATTACAGCCCTGATGGCTGTTGGTATTTGTGAAAGACTTGGCAGATTTCAAACCGTCAAGTGGCTAATGCTTTAATCGGCTCTAAAAATTAATCCAGTACAGGCGTGCGGACGCGAAAATATGGCCAACGTTCAAGCCAGCGGAGCAATAACCACAAGGTGGTGCAAAAAACAACAGCCTGTTATTTACAATAAATATGACATTGCAGAAAACTCAACAGGGCTGAGGACGGATTCAAGAAAGCCTTGGTCCCTTTGTTGCCAATTAAAATACCCAAGTGATCCTGCCAGCCTTGGGACATCTTCGCGCAGGAATCACAACGCCCAAATAATGTCTCGACTGCCAGCATCTCCAGGTAGGGCTGGGAAAGACCTATGTCTGAAACCCTAGAGAGAGGCTGCCAGCCTGGGTTGACAATACTGAGCCAGATGGATCTGACTCTGTATAAGGCAGTTCCGTATGTTCAAGAGAAACATCCACAGCTCAAGTGAAAGCTTATGATTTACATGCTGAAGGTCCCAGGTTCAATCCCTGGCATCTCCAGGTAGGGATGGGAAAGAGGTCTGGCTGTAGCCCAGGAGAGCGGCTGCCAGCCTGGGATGACAATACTGAGCTATATGTACCAATGCTCTCACAGCAGAAGGCAGTTTCCTAGATTCTGTTCCACTGAGCTGGACTAGAACTCATCCTTTTAGATGTGACACAAAAATGAGAACGGAGACAGGAAGGCTTCTTTCTCCTCCTCCCCCCACCCCCTATTCTGCTTCTACAGCTGGAAGCAACAGCTTCATACTGACTCATGGTTCAGGCCAGCTCTGAAAGGAGCCCAGTTTCTTCCAAGGCGCATTTCCAAGATACAGCACATGCCCGGAGGTGCTTGTACTGTACTGATTACCCCGTCACAGACGCACACAGCCACATCTCCGCATTGAACAAGGACAGAGGCAAGATCAGCAATCTGCCCTGCAGTTCGTGCAGAGATGTTCCACGGGTAAAGAGGGCTTGATTTATCAAGGGACGCACTTCCCACACTTCCGGCGCAGCACATCAAGCACTGAAACAGAAGCGTCACCCTCCAGAGCTTGGGTGGTATTTTTCAGGCATGAAAGAGCTCTTCCCTGACAATCTACCCCACACAGGACACGTTGCGGTGGTGCATTGCATCCACGAAATTCTCGGCGTGTCTTCTCTTTTGTCAGACTGCAACGCCAACGCAGGAGAGCTGTGCAATCCTGCACTGCGGTGCGAGCAAAGTTGGAAAAACGGGACTTTGGCTACGTTCGGCCAATGAGAGGCCGTGTTCAGTGCTGCGGGGGCGGAGCAATGTGTTGGCCAATCAGACTTGAGTCTGTAAAAGACTATTCTGATTGGCTTAAAGAGAGCAGGGGGCAGGGCAGGACGTCTTACCCTTCTCTGTGTGGCTTCCTCAGGGTGTTCCAGTGTAGACATGGTGTGTTGCGTTGCGGCGCGGCGTGTGGGTTACTCTCATGCCGCAACAGGACACACCACACAGACGCAGCCAGTGTGTATAGCCAGTCCCAGGCTATAAATATTATTAGGGACCAAGGAAGCTGCCTTGTGCAAAGTCGTACCCTTGGTCCAACTAGCTCAGTGCTGTCAAAATGTTGGTCGTGGCTTCCCAGGTTTCAAACAAGGATCAGTCGCAGCCCTACCTGGAGATGTTGCTGCTGGGGATCGAACCTGGGACTTTCTGCATGTCAAGTTGAGAAACAGCAGGAGTCTCTTGTGTGCAGTGAGAGAATGCTCTTGCCATTTTTGCTACAACCCCCCTACCTTAATGCAAATAAGACAACTCCTACACTCTCTCAAGTTGCTTGTGCGTGCCAGAGGACTTGGGGGGGGGGGAGAGAGGGGGCTGGTGGTGAACACAAACACAACATCTGGCTAGCAAGCCAAGCCAACATTTGTGGACCCCTGGAAATCAAGGCCTATTTTGCATTCATGCTCTCATTCTTTCTAGACATATTTTCTAGGACGTTCTCGCTTTTTATGGCGTTCCTTTGCAAGAAGGCATGCTAAGGATGGCAGTTTTATTTTCCTTTCCAGTTTAGGATCCAGCAACGATTCCAAGAGAGAGACAGGGTGACTTACTGGTCTGGCATTCTCCCCCTAAGCCTCCCACTTCTAGCACCACCTATTTTAACTGCATGGAAGAATTACAGATAAAACCTCTCTCTCTCTCTCTCTCTCTCTCTGGTACTTCCATATGAAGGCTCTGCGGTTCATTCAAGGTTGCCTTAAGGTACGTTTGCTCCTCTGAATGAGGGCTGTGACTCAGCTGAAGGTCACCGAAGGAGCCAGTTTTGGGGGTTAAAGTCTACGGATGCTTCAACCACTCCCCCAATGAAGGGGTGCTCAATGCCAGCAAAGGAAGCTCTATAATCCACAGACAAAGAGAATTAGTAATAAAGACACAAAATAAAATACTGTATTTCTTCAATTCTAAGACGCATGTTTTTCCCCAATTAAGCATTTCAAAAAATGGGGTGCATCTTAGAATCGAAGGTCTCCAAAAAGCACCCCAAAATGCTATCTTCTTACTTACTGGGGCTTGTGGGAGCTTCAGGGAGGCCTGCGCAACTCTCTGCAGGCCTCCCTGATCTTCAGTTCGGCAAAAAACGGTGATTTTCAGCCATTTCCGGTTTTCGCAAAAACCAGAACTGCCCAAAAATCGCTGTTTTTCGCCGAACTGAAGATCAGGGAGGCTTGCAGAGGGTTGCACAGGCCTCCCTGAAGCTCCCCCAAGCCCAGGTAACGAAGGAAATGGCACTTTCTGATGGGGCCAGAAATGCTATGCAAAGGCAGTGCGCTCAGTCATCCTCAGCTGCAGGAGACATGCTGGGGAGAGCTGGTGCTGAGCAGGTAGATTTAATGAAGGGAGGCGAGTCTTACAATTGATGGATTTTTTTTTCCCTGCTGGTGGTACTGAAAGTAAAGGTGCGCCTTAGAATCGATGGCGCCTTAGACTCGAAGAAATACGGTAGATGCTCTCTGTGGGGATTAATTCAAATGCATATCCTGCAGGAGGAGAGAGGGGAAAGCCAATCAAAGACTGATATTCCATGCAAGAAAGAAAGAAAGAAAGAAAGAAAGAAAGAAAGAAAGAAAGAAAGAAAGAAAGAAAGAAAGAAAGAAAGAAAGAAAGAAAGAAAGAAAGAAAGGGGGAGAACATGCCACGGCAATGCAGGAGAGACCTTGGGGCAAGAGGAACGGCTTGTATCATTGCGTTCAGAGAACCGCAGCAAAAGAATACCGAGCTGGTTGGACCAAGGCTGGACCAAGTACTTTCGCTGCCTGAGATGCATTTCAAATGCCGCCACTACCACCCCGCCAATGGTGCTCCACCCACCACCCTCTTCCTCCTCCTCCTGCTCTCTGGATTCAAAAAGAGAAGAGGGGCACACAAAGAGGAAGAGCGGAGGAGAGAAGAAAAGTGAGATGTTGTCAAGAGCCAAGTGGGCATCACTCCTCATCCAGGAAGTGCTGGTCAGGGACACAATTTTAGGACCACGGCTCAAGCAGAGAGTAAGTATGACTCAGCCTACAGAAGCATCCTTCTCTACTATACCTCAGCATCCTGCTGTTTTGGCATGACCCAAAAGCAAACGCTTAAAACACATATATGGTGCCGCCTCCACTTCCTCAGGGAGCCCAAAGGAAAGAGACTACGCCAGCGTTTCCCAAACTTTTTCGACCTGCGGCTCCCTTGATCATTGGTGACCATTATCCGCGGCTCCCCATTACGTGATGTTGATGCCTGCCAATTGGCATTGCACTGTTTTTCGAGAAGATTCCGTGGCACTCTGCGGCTCCCCTGGCTGGTATCCGCAGCTCCCCTGGGAGCCACGCCTCCCAGTTTGGGAACCACTGGACTACGGGGTCAAAACAGACCTGACATTAAAGATGTGTTTGCTTCCCAGACTAGTTCCTTTCTATAAACCCGCACAAACCATTTTCCCCCCATTCATCAGGTGCAAGACTTTTCGATCGCACTGCATTCAGTATCTTCAAGCTCTTAGCTTCTCCAACGGAGGACTGAATACCAGCTAAGCAGACTCTTGAAATGCACACAGAGATGCTCAGAATGCAACAACCTTGGAGGCAAAGCAGTGAAGGCGTGATCCTCGAATCAGGCCGCAGCGGAGACAGAAAGAGACAGATCAACAGAGAATACAGAAGAATAGAGGCACCGTTATGGTTATTCACTCAAGGTGGGCCTCAAGGAGTCGAGACACAATTAACGTGACAACTGTTTTTATCCCGGGAGAGAGTCACAGACCATCGCTTGGTAGTCAGTGGAAGAATGTATTTTTTCATTTGAAGAGTGCAAGTTCAATCCCTAACAAGGCAAGTTGCAGGATCGTGTACACTCCCCTACCCAAGAGCTTGGTGAACTCACATCAGGTCAGACACAACTGAGTTCGTAGCCAGACTCCAAATACGGTAATTTCCTCTATACACAAAGCAATGAGTACAGACATGGTTGGTCGGTCTCCTATGCATGTACTCAGACAGCTTTAACATTCCGCTTCGCCACAATCTCTCGGCCTCCAGTCACATCACCTGCCAAAGCTTCAAAGCCAGTTCTGAACAGGTCTCATGTGCTGGTGAAGGTTGCGCTGACGCAAGGGTTTTGATCCAATGCCTGACAGATATAGGGCATCCCTCTAGCTGGCCCCAGGCACTCTTTGACCAGCAGTTGGCCCTGCCAGATACAATTGCCATCCCTAGCATCTGACACTCCAAACACAGAGATTTGCAAGGTGGAGGAACAGCTCAGCACCAGTGGCCACGCGTCAGCCAGCTTGAAAGAGCTTAGATTTCGGGCAAGGCCCAAAGGGAACTGTCTGACACGACGAGGGTTTGGAGAGTACCAGGCGAGGCATTTAACAGCGCACACAATTCAGATCGGAGTTCAGTGCGTCCGAGAGCAATGCCAGGGCATCATGTTCCCGAACTAGGCTATGCAGGGTCAGCCCAAAGGAGCCAATGAAACAGCAGAGAAAATAATTTATCCTTCCCTAGGAATGTATTCCTGCTGCCTTACACAATCAGTGCAACTAACAAAGTATCAACTACAAGCAGTTGGCCAAGAGGCACCTTAAGTGGTACATCTCTTATATTTAGCAGGGAGAAAGCAACTGTCCCTCTGCACCTGTGCAGAGTCTCCCTCCCAGTGGCTGTTTGCTGGTGACTCCCTCACTTTTTTTTTAAGATCATAAGCCCCTTTGGAATGGGGACTAATCCCCCCCCCCCATTTATGTTACTGTATAAACCACCTTGGGAACTTTTCTGATGAAAAACAAACATGATTAAAAACCATCTCTGCCCACGGGTGTATATAAGCAACAGGAGTTAAATGTGTACATCTGCGGGCCTGGAAGAAATGGATTAAAAGTATTATTATTATTGTTATTGTTATTATTAAATTAATTAATGCTTCTACTGTAAAACTGTGTTTTTAAAAAGGTATTATTAATCATCATCATCATCACAGTATGTATATACCGCTTTTCAACAAAACGTTCAAAGCGGTTTACAGACAAAATCAAATGATTAAATGGCTCCCTGTCCCAAAAGGGCTCACAATCTAAAACAGATGCAGAACACTACCAGCAAACAGCCAACAGCCACTGTGCTGGGGTGAAAGGGGGGGCAGATACTCTCCCCCTGCTAAATAGAAGAGGAGCACCCATTGAAAAAGTGCCTCTTGCCCAGTTAGCAGGGGACATGCATACATTATTATTATTTATTTACTGAATTTATATATACCGCCTTTCTCATCATCAGATTTCTCATCAGATTTATTCAGGGCGGTTTACATAGGCAGGCTATCCTAGACCCGATAAGGGTCTTTACAATATTGTTCTATTCATACTGTATATAGAACCTTCCATACACGTTTCCCTTCTGAGTGCAGCCCTCCTTCTGGCTTGTGCTCTGCACTTCCAAGCTTCACAGTTTACCGCAGTTTGCCCTCGGATGCTCGTCAAGCATATACATGCAGCATAACAAAATAACCCAAGGTATTGCACATCAGGAATGGTTTTGACATGATGGCAAATGAAAGCATGCTTCCCCTCCCACATTCAGCTTGAAAAGCTGGCTCCTAGCTTGCCATGAATCACATCATACAGAGTTGAGGCTTCAGACGTGTATAAGGAGAGGAAAACTTGGACGCTAATCTTTGGCACATGAATCAGATGTTGCAAGCATGTCGCTATATTTACCTGTGAAACTTTGGCATGGTAATATAAGTTCTCAGGTTTTCCCGGCCAGTATATATCACAGAATTAAAAACAAAAAAGTTCAGGTTTTCAGGCCGTTTATTGACGGGGTTAAACTAGGACAAGTCCCTTTCTAAGGTTTCGCCGTTTGGCATTTGGCATGGGAAGCTATGCGCCTCCCCGTTAACGAGAAGTCCTGGTTTGATACATGAAAATCTAAGTGCAATCAGTCACTCCCTCCCCACCTGCTGGTCCCAAGAGAGACTGGTGGCAGAGAGCCAGTGGCTTGTTGTTCCAGAGACCAGCACAACCTTATCCAGATGTGTGGGCTTTAAGCACCTGGTGCAGATATGGAGAATCTTATCAGCTGGGCCCCATCTGTCTCCACGGAAAGTATGCAGAGCCCATTTTTCACTTTTCCTATGCATGAGATTAAAAAACAACAACACAGTTTAAAACACAAACCAACTTTTATTTGGGTCCAGGAATACAACCAAGTGCCTGCCCTTGACACCCAACTTGGCTCAAAAAATATTTGAAGTGAAAGCAGGTATGCTAGATTAATCGTGGGGGACGGATGGGACGGGACCACTGAGCAGATCACAGTGGTATGTGGTGTTTTTCTGATCTCCCAAGGTTTTAAAAAAAAGGATTTTAGCATCTCTCTCTCTCTCTCCCGCCCCCTCTCAAGGAAAAACAGGAAGTACCCTATTGGTCTGAGTATAAGACTCACTTTTTTCTCCTAATTTAAGTTTTTTAACTAGGGGTGCGTCTTATAATCAGGCTGTTGCAAGTTAATGCTAGTGATTTAATTAATTTTTTTTAATAGCACCAAACTTTACGGGTGCGTCTTATAATCAGGTGCGTCTTATACTCTGGACAATACAGTATATTACAGAAATACTACCCTGTAGCTGCATGTCCAGGACATACTTCTAGCCCCCATTTTGTAGGTAGCACACTAGCGCCACACTGCTCCTCGGAAACGGGAGCCAACTGTTCCGATGTGATGCTGCTTCTGGCCCGACACAATAAGAACACATTAGCCTGGCATTAGCCTCAGCTGACCACCCTGATCTGACAGTGTGCCTTTTCCTAGTGACTTAGGTAAAGCCCAGATAGACAGTTTGTCTGCTTCCTTCTCATGAAGGATCAAGGAAGAGAGACCTTGGAAACAGCCCATTAAGCCCCCCAAATGGACTTTACCTTAGCAGGGCTAGTTAAGCTACTCAAGATAAATCATGCTTCCCTCAACTTCAAAATCCTTCCAAAAAACCCAGTTTTGGAGACTCTTCTCTCATCGCTCAAATTGGGGCTTTATACTTTTGTCCCCCTTCGTTTTTAAGCCAAGGGGCATGGCCAAAGGGAAATCTGACAGCCAGTCTCGACCTCCGGTCTCGACAGCCGGAAATGACCTTGGGGAAATCTGACAGCCGGTCTCGACCTCTGACCAGGAAGTGAAGCCTCTCTGAATGGCCAATTCCAGTACTTCGTGTCAGGAAAACAGGGTCTGCGACTGAATGTGCGCGTTACAGGAAGCTGCAGACCACTCTCGCTCTCAGGAAAATGGACTCGCGTGAGATGTGCATGATTTGACCCATCTGCGCTTTACATTTTCAGATGTACACCTAAGGAACATTTATGTGTGAAACAGCTTTAAAAGTTGTTGTTGTTGTTCAGTCGTTAAGTCGTGTCCGACCCTTCGTGATCCCATCAACCATATCCCGCCAGGCCTTCCTGTCCTCCATTATCTTCCCGAGTTCGCTCATTTTCATGTTCGTTGCATCGGTGATGCTGTCTAACCATCTCATCCTTTGCCTTCCCCTTCTCCTTTTGCCTTCAATCTTTCCCAGCATCAGAGTCTTCTCCAGAGAGTCCTCTCTTCGCATTAGGTGGCCAAAATATTTGAGCTTCAGCCTCAGTACCTGTCCTTCCAGGGAACAGTCAGGGTTGATTTCATTTAGGATTGACTGATTTGATCTCCTAGCAGGCACTGCCCTAACCCAGGAAGACCATACACTAGGACGTATCCAGCTCAAACCCAGCACCAGCGGCTGCTGCCAACACTTGACAAGGCGCCGCAGGCAGACTCTTCATTCCTTGCCCTGCCAGTTTGTCTACAGCATCTCATTCTCCCACTCCTGTGTGATTGATGCCCAGGGACTTTGGGGAGCTAAGTGACGAAGCACAGAAAGTCTCTAATTCAATTCCTGGCATCTCCACATAGAGCCGGAGAAAATCCCGTCGGAAGCCCTGACAAACGATGCCAGTCAGCATAAACCCAAGCTAGATGGATCAACGGTCTGAATCAGTTGACAGAAGTTCCCACAGCCCAGCACTTTCCACACATAGTGATGGCCTTAGGTTCAGTTCTTGGCAGCAGGGCTGGAAAAGAGCACCGTCTGAAATCTTGGCGAGTCATTGCCTGTCAGCTTCGACAATGCTGAGATACACGGATGAATCCATCCAATTTAGCAGGAGGCAATTACACACACTCTTATCACCCTGTTCGAAACACCCTTATGTTGTAGCAGAAAGTTTCTGGGTCATCCCCTTGCCAAGGCCGGCCCATCCATGAGGCCAACTGATGCAGTCGCCTCAGGCAGCAGATTCGCAGGGGGCGCCCACTTGCCTCTACTGCTCCTCCTCCTCACGCTCTCTGGATTGGAAAAGGAGGAGGGCGACCAAGAGGAAGAGGAAATGTGGAGGAGAGGAGAGTGCCGAGCTAGAACACTGAGCTGGGAGGAGCAGAGCATCATGGGGTAATGGGGGGCAGCATTTAGTATGCCACATCAGGAGGTTTGGGGCCAGTCCGCCCCCCCAACCCACAAAAAAACCCATTCTCACGATCAGGCTGAACGAATTTCCACTACTAGACTGAAAGGACATGGGGCAAAATACCATCACACCTTATTGTTAGCCTCCTGCCCAGTTCATGATTCAGTGGGGCTGCCTCTGATCGCAAACTAGTCATGGACACGCAGACACACACCCTTCCTCCTCATTTCCTGTTTAGCACTGGTCACACGATTGCAAGCAATGGCTTTGCAGTCAGGTTCTACTGCTTCTTCCACGTCTTCTAAGTAGACATACTGTTGCTGCTTGTGTATATATATATATATATTAAAATGCACATATATTTTTAGTGCGATTATATAGCCGCCTTGAGTGCCCTCGGGAGAAAGGCGGGCTACAAATTCCTTAAATAAATAAATAAATAAATAGCGTTTTATTGTGAACTGCTTTGGAAAAAACAGTTTGAGGGGCAGAATGCGGAAGAAAACAAACACTGGGTTGCATTCAAAACAATTCGGAATCCTAACAGAACACCACTGAAATCAAGGGAGACAAGCTGGTTGCAATTGACTTAAGGTCGGTTAATTTCAATGGTGCTTACAAGATTGGCTTCCTTTGGCTAGAACTCTGGTGAGATTTATAGAGGCAAGGTGGAGATGATCAGATTTCCCTTTCTCAAAGCTGCCCTTCGCCAATGAATCAGAGAAATTTTGATCAACTAGACCAGCATTTCTCAAACGGTGGGTCGGGACCCACTTGGTGGGTCACGACCTGATTTCTGGTGGGTCCCGCAGAGCCTCCAATGAAAACACGGATGATGGAAAGATCAGATAATTGCCTCAAGCCCTGAGGCTATGCAAAAAATCAGATAGCTGCTAATTGCCGTGCAAAGAGCTGAGCTCCTGCAGTTTGCAAGCTTGTGTAAATATAAGGAGATAAACGTTTGAGCTTCTTTTTCTGGTGTATCAGCGACAAGTAGTGGGGGCAGGTGAAGGCTGGGTCACGTAACTTAGCCCCTCAAGCCTTGAGGCTATTCATTAGGACTTCCTCATTCCAAGAAATGGATTGACTTTTTTTTGAAAATAATAAAATATTGCTGGCAAACAAATAAATAGATAAAATATCATTTCTCTTTAGATCACCTTTTAAAAGGTAAAGCTAGGTGGGGTCCTGATAACAGCGTCATTTTTAAAAGTGGGTCACGGTGCTAAAACATTTGGGAACCCCTGAGCTAGACTGATTGAATTCCTGTTCCATAGAGTGGCTTGCTTGGAACCGGTGATTTAGGACACACCCCGATTTGCCGGGTCCAGATATCGTGGCCAATCGCGGCCTGTTCTAAACCACTGACAGCAGTAGGAAACCGCCTCCTCTCATGCGCAAAGGGGAGGGGGGCAGAGTGTCAGCCTGAGACTTGTGATCGCCACACTAAACCATGGTGAGTTCTCAACTAGGCCAAGGACACTTTTGGAGGAAAGGCCGCCTTCCCTGTGGCCAATCTGCACCATCAGCAGCAGCAGCAAAGGATCTGTCAACGTCAGCTCAGCAGAAAGAGCCCCGAGGCAGCTGCTGGGGGACTTTCCAGAGGCAAAGAAACTCCTTGGGCGGTCACAGGTCACCCGGCTGCAGCACCACAAAGAAGCAATTGCCCTTGCACCCCAACGTCAGTCCAAACTCAGCAGCAGTTTGAAGGGGAAACCCGAGAGTGTTGGGGTCTGCATTCGTGTGCTCGCGCTGTTTGCATAAGAGCAGACTCCAGCCCCTGGCATTCGAAAGGACATCACTCACGATGAGAGGGTGCTGAACCCTCCTCCCTTCTGGCACCTCACCACAACTGGTTGCTTCAGTTGCCCTTCCTGGCAGAGTCACCCCCAGGTTGTGTTGGGCCCTACAGCAATGTCTTGTTGGGGGGCTCTGTGCATGTGTAAAGATCCCCCACTATACTATATACCAGTGGTTCTCAAACGTTTTAGCACCGGGACCCACTTTTTAAAATGACACTCCCTCGGGACCCACCTAGCTGTACAAGGTGCTCAAACATTTATCTGACTATATTTACACAAGCTTGCAAACTGCAGGAGCTCTGCTCTTTGAAGGGCAATTAGCAGCTATCTGATTTTTGAATAGCCTCAGGGCTTGTGGCAATGACTTATCTGATCTTTCCATCACCTGGGACCCACCAAGTGGGTCCTGACCCATTTGAGAAACACTGCTATATACGATTGTCCTCTCCTGCAGAGACTCTCTCTCTCATGGCACAGATCTCTCCCCCCCCCTTTCTCTTCCTCCCCCATTGGTATGGCTCTGCTCTTTCTCCCACCTCACCGAGATGAATGAGGCAATTTCTCCCCCTCCCACAGTGGGAAGGGGAAAAGGGAGCTGCTCTTCTTTGATTCTAGAGCCCCCACCCCCGCAACGCAGAAATATGAAAACCAAGTCACCATGCAACTCTGTACTCTTTTTTTATACACTAGTTCTAGGCTTGCCATGGGTCAAGCTGCAGCCAACGGGCTGGCTCTGCACCTGCGAGGTCCCTTGCATGGCAGCGCCGCACTTGTGCTTCCTGGCTCTGTACTGTGCTTCCCGGCTCCAATTTGAAAGGGAGCCAGGAAGGAAGAAAAGGGGCTGAATAGATTGAACAGAGGTAAACCCAGTGGGGGAGGTTCCCCATGTCCTCCTTTTAGTGAGCCCCACCCCACTTGCCCTTATATGTGAATGCAGCAAACACATGGAACAAAACACCTGTGTGGTACAGTTCCATCTAGTTTAGCGAGACTAATCCTGATGGATACAGAAATAGTTAAGGGGTGCGTGTGGGAGAAGAGGAGAAACAGCCAATCAACAGCAACAGAGCTTATTCCAGGTTTCCAAGTGGATCACCCTTTTTTTTTTATTGCTGGGTCTTTGGGACCCTTTTTTCAGATCCATTTATTTTTCAAAGATACAAACAAAAATCTGGGAGGGGGGGGAGAAAGAGTCTTCGAAATGGGATTTTTGGGGGGCCTTTCACAGCACATCCCTAATTCCCAACCCCTGTCCTCCAATCAGATGTCTACTCGATAAGCTATTAAACATTTGGGAATTAAAGGATGAAGGCGGATTTCATTTGATGACCTTGCTCTATAAGATTAAGATGATTACGCCATGTGAAACTGAGACAGAAATTAAACCAGGAGACAAGCACTCTCCTCCCGGCCTCGGTATTAGTTTGACGGACCTTTGCTGGCCCATCAAGTTGCAGATTTCCGTAGTGGAACTTGCAGAGTTGACAGAGGGAGGGGAGGAAAACCCTCAAAGAGGAAGACAGAAAAGGGTCCATTTTTTTCCCTTCTGGGGCCGATAACTGCGTTATTGGCCTTTTTAGCAGGAACGAGTCACCCATTCCCCAACTCAAATGTTGCAAGGGGAAAAAAAAAGTTTGTTTGCGAAACAGGACTATTTATAAAATTAACAGATATGAGTTGGCCTTAAGCACAACGCTTGTTGAGAAAGTCCCTTGTCGTATTTCTCACGACCCCGGGGCAGGAGGAACTTTAAGACTCAAGAGAGCAAAACATTTATGAAAAAAATATGACTTCTTTACTATGCATTGGAGCTGGCTGGCTTTAACTCTCACTGTGCCAATGGGAGGGAAAAAAACTCCCAACTCATTTGCTCAGTTGGGGACACACAAGACACAAACTATTTGGAAAGGTTGAATTCTTGCTCACTTCCCGGCTCTGACTGGAGAAGTAGCTTCCTAGAATCCCACCCTTCCTGTCCCCTTTAACTGATGCTCTTGCTCCATTGCAGAGGAGATGGGGGGGTTAGGAAACACACAATATCCCCCCACCCCAAAAAAGGGTAGATTGACCAAATCAACAGAGCAAAGTGGAGGGAAAAATCCATAAAATCAACCGAGAACTGGAGCATTTATCATCTTGTGTGGGGCGTTTCGGCAGATTTTGAAGATGATAGGGCTGAAGGAAGGAGCGATGACTGGTTTGGGCAGCACAATTCATCTTTTTAAACTAAATCCATTGACAGCAAAGTAAGCTTTGGGTTTCTGCAACTCTCATTGATCAACACAGAGAAGAGCAGCTAATCTCATCACAGGTGAAAAAGAGTCTGATAACCTGAAGTCACATGACGATTGTTCCCCCCCCCCCAAAAAAAAAATTGATAAGTGAAATGTGATCTAAGACTTTCGTGGCCGGCAGAGATAAACAAATTCACAATTTCTGGGGTCAAAGACCATGGTCTAGAACAGGGGTTCTCAACCAGTGGTACTAGTGCGTCCAGTGGTACTCTGGCTGACTGCTGGTGGTACTCAGATCGCTGGACCCCCTGAACCCTGCTCCGACATGGCATGTTTTTGCTCCCAAGGGACTCCTGCCTTTGGCTGAGCCTCTTGGGAATGCTAAGAATGGCCCTCCCACCTGCCCAGAGCCTCCTACCTGCGTTTTCTGGCCTCCAAAAACCTGAAAACCCAGACGTAACTGGTGATGATGTCATCGCCAGTCACTTCCGGTGGTATGGAGCAGGAGAGTGGCGCCAGAGGTGGTATTTGGCCGGGAAGGGGGGGGGAGTGAGAACCCTTGGTCTGGAAGAAATAAAACTCATTTCCAACTCATTCCATCTTCCTGACGAAGTTCCAAACAATTGGAACGAAACGTTGGAAATTAGTTATTTCTTCTATCTAGATTGAACCCGGAAATTGTGAGTTTGATAAGTGAACGTTTATTATTAAGGAAACGGGCTGGTATGGCACCTGAAGAAGGGCACCAACTGCCACTGCCCCCTTATCTCAGTGACAGACCAACAAGCACTAAGAAACCAGAAGAATCGAGGAAAGGCAAGTGGTGGGCTAGAGTGTCTCCCAGGAGACTCTAGCCCACCACTCTCCTCTCTTCTCCATTCCCCTGCTCCTTTTTCAAATCCAGGGAGCGTGGGAGGAGGTGGCAAAAGATCCTGGTGCTCTCTGCCTCATGGACGGTGTTGGAACCAATAAGGATCCATTGGAAGATTCAACACCGAAAGATTGGGGAGTAATTATGATCCATTTCTGAATGGCTGAAAAACAGAAGATCTGGCAGAGGCTGGTTTTTCTGGGATTGCTCCCCAGACTTCTCAAAGCAGCTAGTCCTCATTAAGCATTAGGAACCTGGCAGCAACCATTGCTGTCCCCCACTTCTTGTAGTGCAGGAGCCTTGAAAGAGGTAGGGCCAACCTATTCTATTACCGGCTGCATATTGTAGTGTAGGGGGAAGTCATGTGCATCCGGAAACATGCAGGTCACCCGGAAGATGCTCTTCCACACAGCTCAGGTGGACCAGCCGAGTCGGGACCGGTACAAGCATCATGGGAATGCCAGGTTGGCATCAGAGTGCCCCAGCCAGCCAGCCCAACTCCCTGACCTTCCCATGCCCAATAAAGGAGGCCATCCCACAGAGGTCGACTTATTATGGAACCTCCGCAAGATGCTTTCATTGGCTGATGGGTAGGGCGGGAGGAGTAGCTGCTGCACAAATCCTTTGGCGACTTGTACAGCAGCTCCTCCTCCCGCCCTCCCTACAGGCCAATGGGTTGTCTCCCCAAAGCCCCTGTGAGGGCAGCCACCGCTCATCACCCGCCACAGGTAAACTGGGGAAGGCAATGCAGAATTTTGCCTGAAGGTTTCCAACAGCACTGCTAGTTACAATCCCCAAGACAGAAGATAGTTATGGATGAGCAACATTTCCGGCAATGGGACTTGGTTTCCGGACACTGATGGGGGGGGCGTGGAAACGAAGCTTGGACCCCCAGCTCTTTGCCAAAATGACTCTCCTCTAAGGCCAGGAGTCCTCCCCTTATTATGCTACTAGCACAACAGTGTCCCCAAAGCAACAGAAGTTGCACTGAGTGCTTGGAAAGGACACTCTTCAGTTCCATAACCCGAGGGTAGAAGGGAATGCCTTGTCACGATGCCTGCCTTGTCGAGCCTTTCACTAGGGAAAAAAAAGCTGGAGACGCAAGTATTTCAGTCTTATCGAGACTGCATTTTTTTCCCTGCATGCTTCCCTCGCTGGGCTCAAGCTCAGAAAGTTCCAATGGGATCCTGGAAATCAGAGCCAAAAATAAAACCAGGGCCCCCACCAGCCCCATTCCCTTGGGAGAGTGCAAAAACGGAAAAAAAAGTTACACACATTGTTCCCAACATTATGTTTTAGAGTCATCATTTCCATCTCCTTTTAAAGCTATCAGGCGACGGGTGTTTCCTGTATAGAGACACAATTTCACAGGCTCGCATTGCTCCCGTTTCAGCTGCCCAGCGTCACGTAACGCTAGAGGCTGGGCGAGAAGGCGGAAAGGACAATGAAGAGTTAAAGGAAAAGGGGCAAAGACCCCGGCTTTGACGATCCTAGAAATCAGCCTCTCCAAAGCATAGTCCACACTAGAATTTTATTTTATTTTTTAAATCACAGAGGCTGTGTTTCATTTTTGCCATGGAGCACCCAATGCTCCAACTGGACAAAGCACCTCTACTGCCTTTTTGTCCTTACTAAAGCACTCCAACTTGGCCACGCCACTAACTTTGCACTGAGAAATTATAGACACAACATGTTGTTGTTCAGTCGCACAGTCCAGTCCAACTCTTCACGACCCCGTGGACCACGTCGCGCCAGGTCCTCCTGTCTTCCACCATCCTCCAAAGTGTGCTCAATTTACAGCTGTTTAAAAATTTCCACCATTTTTGTAGCTTATTCCAATTTGCACAAAGTACACTCAGCTCTCTTTTTTAGCCACTGTGACTCTCCTTTTACTTACACACACACACACACACACACACACACACACACACACACAAAGTTTTGTGAACCTGAGGTATACATTGCAAAGGATTAGTACTCTCACTGATTCGACATACATCATTTGTGGCAATATTTGCTAAAGGCCTCCAACACTGACATAGTATTTTGCAGGCAGATTATCAGCTGTCCCCCAGATGAAGAGTTTGCAGTTTAAGTAAGACCAAGACAAACAAACAAGAGGGAAGCTCAGCAGAGGGCACAGGGTAACAACAACAGAAAAATCAACACTGATAAAGTCCATGCCCTTTCCCAACTTTTATTCAAAATCAGATTCCTGCGCAGACATGCTAATATATGCTTGGGGTCGGGGGAAAAGATCACGATCCTGCTTTCCAGCGTAGGCCCCATTTATTTATGTTTTCACATTTTTATACATTTGATGCGACTTGAGTCTGACTCGAGTCCAAGTCAATAGACTCAAGTCTACATCACTGCAAAATACTAGATGGATTAAAAAACAACACCCAACAGCTGTCCAAAATTAAAATCCATCAAAAGCTTTAATGCAGCAATTTTCCATCTTTATTTTATTTATTTATTTTCACATTTTTTTTATACCGCCCTTCCTCCAAGGAGCTCAGAGTGGTGTACATATTTCCTCCCCTCCTTTTTGTCCTCACAACAACCCTGTGCGGTAGGTGAGGTAGTGACTGGCCCAAGGTCACCCAGGAAGCTTTGTGGCTGAGCGGGGATTTGAACCTGGATCTTCCAGGTCTAAGTCCGACTCCCAAACCACTACACCATCCTGGCTGCACTGGTGCACATTCCTGAACAGATGCCTGTCCTGCGCGCATAGACTCCAATCATGCATTCTTTTACGAAGCGTCGCTGCAGTTTCCAACAGAATTGTCTTGGAAAACACCGAATACGACCATTTTCCATGTCAGTTTCGGAGCACCATGCAAGTAACACACTCTTCCAGCACAATCCTATGTGTGCTTCCTCAGAAGTAAGCTTCCGCAAATTCAGTGGGACTTACTGAGGACTGCAGCGTTAACTTTTTACCACAATTGGACATTAAAGACACAGTGTCCTGCACCCAGCTTTTCCACCATTAGACAGACACATGAACGCACAACTTTTCAAAGGCAAGCCAAAGGAGACAGCACGGTTGGTAGCTCAAGCGCTCTTCCCACCTCTAAATTTGGCATTAAATAACTGTGTCCAGGACCAGATCTTTAAAAGGAAGCCAGTCACCATTTCTGGGTTATCAGAAGGGGAAGGGGGGGGGGGTTACTCATAGGTTTGTAAGAGGGTCTTGTTTCTTCTATGAAATACAAAGGGCCTTTTACGCTGGTTGAAGACCAATGTCTTGAGATGTCTCCAATGTATCACATTCAGGATGGATCCATAAATGTTTAATATATGGTCTAATGAATGGATAATGAAGTGCTAAAGAACCAGGGCAGGTCAATAGGTTGCTTGTAATCACAGATTTTGTACAGTTTCCACTGATCTGCTTATTACACACACACAGACCACAAGCTGCCCCATCTCTGAGAGCAGAACACAGTACACATTGCACAGACATTAACTCCTGAGGATACAAGGCTAAACCTCAAGCTGGGACCTTGGCAATTTCACTGTGGATCTCACACAAAGATAACAAAAACAAACAATATTTTATACTGAGATATGCTTTAAACCGAGTCTGGCCACTGATCCATCTAGCTCAGCATTGTCAGACACTGACTGGCAGCAGTATAGGTTTCAAATAGGGTGTCTCTTCCCCCCCCCCCCAGCCAGCCCTACCTGTAGACACCAGAGACTGAACCGGGGGCCTTCTGCAAGCAAAGTGGGTGCTCTATCACTGAGCCCCCGTATCTGGAGACACACTGTTACATCAAACAGAGATTGTTTTCATTGGGCATAAGCTTGGTTGTGTCGTTTTGAGGAGTTTTAAGAGTGCATGTTATTTAATAATTTTCAACAACGGGATTTGGGAAAGCTTCAACAGCCTTGAGCTGAGTGCCAATCAGGTGCTAGTTAACCCCGTGGAGAGATTAAAAATGTCCCCTTCCTTCGGGATGGATTAGGAAAACCATGGGGAACAGAATTTAACTCAGGGGTGGCCAACCTTCCACCATGAGGGCCTCTGTGTTCTTAAGAGCTGTGTAGAAGACAGAACCTTGGCAGCTGTCGTCGCTGACAGTTCTGCTAAAGCAGCTGCACCTGCTGAAATGCCCTCACTTATACAACCTTTAAAGAGCCAGGAGCATTTGTGTTGAAAGGTTGGCCACCCCTGATTTAACTGGAGAGATTAGCTGCAGTAGCTTTCGGTAACCAGGCAGCAAAGAACAGGGAGTTTGCCTGGGTCTATGCAGCACCTTCCACTTGAGATGAGAGTCGAAACTAACATTTTAACGCATGCCAAAGTAACCTTTCACTACCGCATATCAAACAACTGGACACGTCACAACATGATCCTATGCGCATTTGCTCAGAAGTGCTGCTGTGCTCAACGGAGCCTGTTCCTAAGTACTCTGTATGTATGGGTTTGAATTCTTCATTTCGTCCCCTTTTACAACAGTCCTGCAAAGCAGACCACCCCAAGCCTGCCTTCAAAGAAGCAGAATGAGCACCAAGTGGAGACAGATCAAGTCCAGGCAATGAAGGATCCTACAAGATTCAAAACGTTACTATCCGATACCTTTCAGTTGGTCCTAACCAAGACATCACCCTTCTTTGGACTGCAGATGTTCTTGTAAATGGCCAACGTGGTCACCTATGATTCTTTTTTTTACACCCCGCAGCTAGTCAACTGCAGAAACGAGAGCTCTTGACATCTCCAGAAACTACACATTTCACTTTGCCCACTGACAAGTTGCCCCAACTTGCACCACCACAGAGAGTAACGCTAAACTAGGTCACTCCAGAGACCTGTGGCACCTTCAAGGTTAACTCATTGATTTCGGCAGAAGCTGACTACCGCAACCCTCTTCATCAGAGGCAGGAAAGTGAAATCTTCAGTGGACAGGTGTATGTAACCAAAATATGTACAGACTACAGTATTACCAACCTTCTGCCAAATAAATGGGCTAGTCATTCGGATACCACAGGTCTCTATTGTGCAGTCTGCTGCGGCAGCAGACTAGCGCGGCTACTCCTCTGGAAGACCCGTGGGGTGGTGGGATAAAGCGTGCTTGGTACCCCATTTCGACGGGCTATTAAGGCTGTAACCCGTCCTGGGCACCCTCACAGTACATCCTCTACCCGGAATAGGAGACTTCGCTCCAAGTAAACCTGTCCAAGGAGGCACGATTCGCATCGAAAACCCGAGTCTCCCCCCCCCCCCGTAGCCCACCGCTACTATGTCTACACACGGACGGGATTAAAGCCTCGGACACGCAATTCATCTGGAATAACCGACACCACCTGGTTCGTGCCGCGCTGGCCAGCGCTAACGAGGAGGATTATTAGGCTCTCCTCCTCCTCCACATCATCTATAAACAGCATGGGGGGGGGGGAAGGAAAAAGGGAACCAAACCGCCTTCCGAGCACCCCCCGATTGCTGGGCACGCAGCTGGTACGGGAGGTTAAACGAGGGTAATGAATCCGCATGAAACGGCCGCGTCTCAAAGGAGCGCGCAGGGCTCGCCAAAGCGCAGAAGTTCTTGTTTCGGGCAAGGGAGGGCCGCTAGCTGGGTCGGGGGGGGGGGCTAAAGAAAGACCCAAGGGAAGGAGGAGGGCGAAGGACCGGGCTCCCTCTCCTCTTCCCCCGAACCCTGCCGCGGAACTCACCGAGCAACGCAGCCAGTCCCAGCGCCAGCGCCAGCGGCTCCATCGCGCCGATTCCCCACGGAGGCGCCCGACGCGCTGCGCTCATCCCACTCGGCGGCAGCAGGTGCAGGAGCCGAGCCGGCGGACTGGGGGAGGAGCCAGCCTGGTGCGGTGGGCGTGCCCAGCAGGTGGGGGAGAGCCGGGGGCGGCGCCCCACTGAAGGGCCGCAGACCTATCAGGCGGCAGGGGCGGCGCGCACAGGTGGAGGGCGGAGGCTTGCTGGGGGTGGAGCGCCAGAAGGGAGGCAATTCGAATTTACAGGCCCTCTTACACAGACACGACGCTGACTGACTCCGGGGCAAAGAAAGCCCGTGGCTTTCTGCGAGGCGTATACGCCAAGCAGGATTAGAGCCCCCCCCCCCGCAGCTGCTTTGAAAGCCCCCGCGCCTTGTGGCTGACGGCCGCCACCGACTCTCCTTGAATCGGTTCTTCTTCTAAAGCGCTTTGGACGTTTCCCTTTCATCGGAGTCGTGAAATTCAGTGGCCACATTTAAAACACAAACAAAATCCACACCACGTCCCTTTTGTCAACTTCAAAAGGCAGTCCCTCCTGGGTGCTGGAAGCCCACCACCCTCTTCACAGCCACACTTGTCTGCCCCTCCTTCTCCTTCCAAATGCATATGGGGGGGGGGGAAGAAGGGCAGGTGGAGATGGGCGGTGGCACCCACCCACACACACCCCGACCTCACGAATGAGCCATGAATTGGCTGGCTTTGGGAAGAAGAACTCTTCTTCTAAGGGGGGGGGGGAGGTTAGTAGGGAATGCTAACAAGAATTAGCACCAAAGCATCACCCCCTCCCCGCTGTTCCCAATTATAATTAGCTATGCACCTGTCCACTGACGATTTCCCTGCCTCTGATGAAGAGGGCAGCTGTAGGCAGCTTCTGCAGGGGGAAAAAAGGCTAGCAGCAGGGAATGCTGACGAGAATTAGCACCCAAGCATCATCTCCTCCTGCTCCCATTAACTCTTCAATTGGGCCTTTTACTTTGCAACCTGCGGCTTATTCCAGGCGTGTGACACTCTGTAGTAAGCGGAAAAAGCGAAAGCCACCTCCGCTCACACGCAGCTCCGTCTGGCACGTTGCAGTCTAAAATACAGAGGAAATGAAGGTGGCAGCAGAAGCTTCACTCCAGGATTAGGAACGCAAACACACTTCAATGCAAAGTCATAAAGACTTCAGAGGAGCCCAGCGGGATCAGGACCAAGCAGGGCCAGCTTTAAGCCAATTGGGCCCTGCGCCTAAGGGGTCCCCACCCTAGGGTCATCAATTACACACAACACCACAATACTAAATCATTCCACAGTCACTAAAACAAGTGATTTTACTTTCCAAAGGTAATCGACACGTTTTGTTTGTTTCCTTGTAGGCTTACATGTATGCAATTTTATATTAAAAATGTGCTGAGATCCATTTGGTCCACTAACTCACACGCACTTTTTAAGCACACATTTTGATGGCTTTCCATTCTACCACCGAGTTATAAAGCCTATAATAAATTTTATTGATATCTCTAGGATTCTACAGGCCTTGGTTGTGAACCTGTGTGTGTGTGTGTGTGTGTGTGTGTGTGTGTGTGTGTGTGTGTGTGTGTGTGTGTGTGTGTGTGTGTGTGTGAGAGAGAGAGAGAGAGAGAGAGAGAGAGAGAGAGAGAGAGAGAGATCTGGAACAGGACCTGAGACAGGTAAATGGTTAAAGTCTCTCTTCCCCAACATCATGGTCCCAATCAAGATCAGGAGTATCAACCCCCCACACCGATCCAAGGGCCAACTGGGCCCTTTGCCATAGCAAGCAGTTTGACAATCCAATAGCAGTTGCCTTTTGGCACTTAACGCTTGGAAATATGGAGAATGTCACTGTTATTTTCTTACAAAAAACCACGACAAACTGAGCTGCAGACAATGCTTCATAGATCACACCCAATCTATTCAGCCGCCAATTTTGGAATATACTGCACAATAAAACATTAGACTTCCCTTTATGTGAAGTAGCCCTGGCGAAATTACCTAACACTTAATTTAGCCATTTGCTCCCCCAGAACCAACAAAAGCTATTCAATTCTCTCTCTCTCTCTCTCTCTCTCTCTCTCTCTCACACACACACACACACACACACACACACACTCACACTCATGTACAAATTACTAGCAGGGGAAATTAACATCCAAATGAACAAACATGAACAAATGTTGGGTGGGTGTTTAATCAGATTAGGGTGGAAGGGTAACAATTTTAACATGTTCTTAAATGAAATCAGGATTTAACCAAATCTCTAAATATGAACAGATTAGATTTATGCAGCCCAGCTGTGTGTTTATCTATTTTCCAACATTTTGAATCATCAGTGTCCAGGCTAGAGAGGAATCAAGACAAAAATAGGGAAACTAATAAGATCATATCAGGAATTTCATTAGTCTGAGCTTGTCAGATTTGCCCCTCTGCATTCCTGAATGATAGATGAAGCCCAGGGCAAAATCTTTCTGGGGCAATCCCATTGAGGGTACTGCAGTCTTTAACTAAGCAGGATGGAGATTTGTCCACTTTTACAGAGTATGTGCATCTCTCTCTCTCGGGAACTTTGGAACAGAGAAAAGACTTGACCTAATGAAAGGTTATCATATCTACATAGTATTTGGATTGCAAGCAGTAATAAAGGAACCTAGCTACATTCAGGTCTGCTACTGCATTACCATCTCCCACCGTTGTGAGTTAGTGAAACAGGGTGGGGAGGAAAGTATTTCCCTGCTGTGATATTTAAAAAGTTGCACATTTGCTATAGTCAGATAAAGTTACTATAACAGACTTAACAGTTGGCCTAAAGTCATTAAAGGAGTGTGGGAAGAACCTCTCAATTTCTTACAACACAACTCCCTCTGCTGGTCCCTGTAGGAATAACCTTCAAGGCGACTGTGCTTTCAAGACTCTCCAAGAACACAGCCCATTCAAAAGTGCCTGTAACTTCCATCATAGTTGATAAGCATTATTGAACAAATAATGCTTTTAGAAAGTGGGGGAGGGAGAGAAGACCGGTAGCAAAAGTCCAACAAAATATAAATAAAGGGACAATATCAAGGAAAAAGATATCGTTTTCCTTTGCTATTGTCCAAGTCTTAAGATGGTGCAAGGCAGAACTTCAAACATATACTTAGAGATACATTTGTAGACTGTCACGACGTGCCCAAATCTCCGAGTTGCAAATCCACATATTTCCGGGTAAACTACATCATTAATAAAATACTTTTATTTACATAAACCTGGTTTATGTATACTTTTATTTTATTTTACATAACATCTGGTTTATATAAATAAAAGTATTTTATTAACGACGTAGTTTACTCGGAAATATGTGGATTTGCAACTCGGAGATATACTTAGAGCTTCTAGCCTTAGATAGAACATTCTTTGTCTCTTCTTCATTTGCCTCTTTTCACAACTGCTCTAACAGCTCAATCCTGTGTAACTCTTGCACCGGTGTAACAGGAGATCCACTGGTATAAGTGCACTTATGCCAGTGTAACTCGACGGACACTGGTGTAACCCCCCCTCGGACACTGCACGTGCGCAGTTTGGATGCATGACAGACGCTGCAGCAACTCCGCTGGCGCAAGGGGCATTCTGGGGGTGTTTGGATGCCCCCTGCGCTGGCGGTGGTGCACTGGTGTCCGTCCCACATCTGAACTCTGCACGCGTGATGTCCGAGGAGGGTTAGAGCTGTTTCAGACCGCTTGCGGAAGCAAACGAAGACGAGCGAGCGCGAGAGGCTGGCCACCGACCTGCCTGTCTGTAGGAGTGTCTCCCTGCAAATAGTCCCTCCTTTTGTCCCACCTTCTTGGAAGAAACCTCCACGGTGACTGGCTAACACTCCTCCCCCTCTCTTCTGATTGGTGGCTCCAGTAGTGTCGCTGTGCGTCCCCCTGAAAACATGGCCCAGGGGATGTTCGAGCGTGCCGGCAGTCGCGAGACCGCTCGCTTCCGCTGTGTTGACACCCAAGCACGCCTCGGCTAAGATCCAGGACGAGCCGAGATTTGTGCGGTCTGAAGCGGCCTTTACACCGGTGTCCGTCTTGTGTCCGTCAGCATCCGGCAAGTTACACTGGCATAAGTGCACTTACACCGGTGGATCTACTGTTACACCAGTGCAAGAGTTACACAGGATTGGGCTGTAACTGTGTCAAATAGAGGACTGTAGAGATCCCCAATAGTATCTTAATTCTCAACTTAAAATGCTAGATCTGCAACTAAGGAAGACGACACAATGGATTTTCTCCACATGGCACTTAAAGCAAAGAGGTATCAAGCACAGCTCATCATCTTTCTCTTAGCAGCAAGGCCATATGACCCTGCCAAATTCCACTTTCTTTTATGTGGGCACAATGCAAACGCTCAGCCCAGATGAGACCAACTGTCTGCTAGCCCAGAAACATCAGTCAATTTTCAGACTTTGCTGTCTTACAGTACTACAAAAACATTCGAGATGAACTGCCCACACATGGCCTTTTTTAGCAGCGTTTCATAATACCAACGAATACATGTTGCAGTTTTCCCAGAATCCATCTGTCAGCCACAACAGTAAATGGTCCCCCCAGTGACCCCCCCCCCCGTTTAAGAACAAATGGCAATTTTGAACTAGGCAACCTTTACAATTGTCAGTTTACATTTTGAAATGTGGCGTGTGTGTTCCAACCCCTTGACAATCTGCCAGATTGCACGGTCTTCTTTTGGCTGTCAAGCCACACTTGGTTTTTAACCACAATTGCACAAATGAAACACTTCGATACCTTGCGCGAAATCAAGACTGAATATAGGTTCTTCATTGGCATGAGTGATCCAATACTCACAATACAAAAACTAGCCAATATTTGGGTCCAGTGTATTTCAGAGGCTGTGTTTGCCCAGATCAGTCTCTGTGTGCCAGTACTGCCTGAAGCTAGGGTCTAAGGCACAGAGGGAAGCAGAACCTTTTTGGTAATGGCTTCTGCTTTATGGAACTTGTTCCCCAGGGACGTTTGATGGGAAGTTATGGTCCTCCAGGAAATTAGTTTAGGCTATTTTACCGAGCATGTGTTTATTTGGGACATTGTATGCCAATAAACTCAATCCCTAAATGAAATCAACCCTGACTGTTCCCTGGAAGGACAGGTACTGAGGCTGAAGCTCAAATATTTTGGCCACCTAATGCGAAGAGAGGACTCTCTGGAGAAGAGTCTGATGCTGGGAAAGATTGAAGGCAAAAGGAGAAGGGGAAGGCAAAGGATGAGATGGTTAGACAGCATCACCGATGCAACGAACATGAAAATGAGCGAACTCAGGAAGATAGTGGAGGACAGGAAGGCCTGGCGGGATGTGGTTCATGGGATCACGAAGGGTCGGACACGACTTAACGACTGAACAACAACAACATGCCAATAAACATTTTATTCTTCATGGTTTTTGTCTTGTAAACCACTCTCAGAGCTTAGAAACCCAGATCTGCTACAGAATGAGTCTGACCCCTTAAGCTCAAAATTGCCTACCTGGAAGCAACTCTCTAGGGTTTCAGATGGGGGGGGGGAACTGCCCTACCTGGAGGTGCCAGGCTCCAAACTTGGACCTTCCGACTAGGAAACATGCACTCTACCACCAAGCTAGCGTCCCTCCCTGTGGCTTTTCTAGCCTCGTTGACAGCATATACATTTCAACACAACAGAAGCGTCTCTTTAGATTGATGATCGCGAAGGTCATTTCTAGATCGAGAGAAGAGACCACTGAGTAAGAAACATATTTCTGGAAATCCACATGTTTGTTTCTTTTTATTTGGACTGACACATTCATTGTATGTCACAACTTCCACTGATCAATGAGGTTTTTTAAAAAAAGAAATTAAAAAAATGCCAGCACTTGTTGGCAGCATAATGGGGCTCATATAATAACATCTTGATGAGGCATTAAAAATATTTACTCCCCTGGTCCGTAACGTCCCCCTCCCCTCCCCTCCCCATCCCCTTCTCACAGCTTTGATTGTATTGATAAAAAGCATGGTTTGACAAAATGCTTCTCAGCAGTTGAGTTATTTCCGCTGCTACACAAAGAGGCTAACTAAACTTTTTAAAAAGGCCAGGGATTACTTTAATGTAAAAAAACAAACAAACCCAAAAAAACTGATATGGCAACACTACTAGTAAAGTGGGATATATCACAGAAACAGAAGTGTTTTTTTTGTAGGCAACACTGGTTGGAAATTGTAAAAACACTGGATGGGTAAAAAAAAGTGAAATGCTAAATTATGTACAAGAGCAGCTAAAGGTGGCACTGAAAAACAGTCTAATGTGACTCCAAGTTTAAACTCGCCATTATGTATTGCTTATTTATTACATAATTGTAATAACACTTAGAGACAGATGTGTAAAAATGAGACATTGTGGAAAACAGCTTTTTTTCATATGAAACAAGTGTACGTTCGTCCAACGTGGAATGTACCAATAGTCGTCGTATTTACAGGGGGGGTCCCTTGCAGAGTCTTCTCTTTACAAGTCCAGCTGCCCAGCCCAAGCAAGTGAGCAGTATATTTTATTGACTTGGGATAAGCTTTTTTGTAAAGTCACTTTGCAAGTCTGTTTGTTCCAAATTCCTTCCAAGTTCAAATTTCACTCAGAAAGGCTCTTTTTCGCCCAGTCCTATACTGCAAGGTTCCGGAAAACGTTCAAAACACTACGGAGGAGACGAAGCCCTGATCCTTATGAAGGATGAAAGATTCAGTTGTTGAATTTCAAGGGGTACCCAATGGCTTTTTCCAGGCACTCTACCAAAGAGCCGGCAGAAAGGAAGTCCCTTTCTACTTCCACAAATTTGATGTAGATGGACTTGGGAGAAACCCCCGGCTCTACAATGCAGTTCTGAGATAAAAACCCATTGATTCCAACCCACTCTTTGCTGAAGGTTTTGGTGTTGGCCTGAAAATGCAAAAACAAACACTGCTGGAGAGTTCTGACCTCAGCAATGCCGAGGTAACAATAGATGATTCGGGACGACTCCATCTCCACTTTGAGAGAGGCTTGCGGTAAGGGCATCTCCGCGTCCACCAGAGTCTCGTTGTCAGGGTCCTGGCTGATGCCCTCGTGTTCAGGAGACTGTGGCCTCTCGTGACAATCTTCATAACCAATGGCATACAGCCCAGGACTTTTCGGAATGCCTCCTGGCAATAAATACTGGACAACGTTGCCACCGGTGGGCTTGGAGTGAGCAATTGGGATCCAGTCTATCTCCATGTGCAGCTCCAGGCACCGGGCTTCGCTGATCGTGATCTCCAGGAACTTGTAGTACACGTTCTTCCAGTTCATTTTCTGCACCCGGGTCATGATGATCCGACCCTCGGGTTTCTCCGAGTTGAAGTACTCCCGCAGTCGCTTGCCGAGGGGAACTTGGGAGCTGATCTCGGCATAGTGATAGCGGATGTCCTCCTTCCACCGTGTGTTATAGCCAATGCCAAAAATAGCCAGTTTGTTTGAAAGGTGGAGCCTAGAGAAATCTGTCCAGCTCTGAAACAGCTCCCATTTTAACTGGACGGATTCCAAGATCTGTACAATATTCTGCATCATGTCGCGTTTCCTAAAAAAAAACAACACACAACGCAATAAGCAATCAACTTTCACACACCGAGGAAGAACAAGGCAGACAGCAGCAACAGAAACTAACAGTTGTGTCTTGGGACTTTAATAAACTTAATTTGACAGAACTTAAATTCCTACAAACTTAATCCCAAGACATGTTCCCAGTCAGGAACCCTTGTGCAACACAGAAAACAGCAGCGGTGCCTCAAATGTCATGAATCTAGCAGAGCATCCATTGCCACAAAACCCTGTACAAATGCACCACATTTAAACAAATTCGGCTAAGTCCAGAAAACATTCTCTGAAATGAAAAGCAACCACAGGTTGCGTGACAGGCTCTTTAGGAAAGAAGTCACACAGAAAAGAAACTGGACATGACCAGGCTCAGAAATCTCTCTCTTCCCCCCATCCCCATCATTTTCTTTTTGAGAATACCCAGCCTGGAAAAGTGTTGTTCTCTGCAACTTAAAAGCGGGTGCACTGCAATTCTGAATACTACTAGTTGATCCCAACAGAAAGAGGTTTCACTAGCTACCAAGATGCTGCTCAATTAAATTCACGCTTGATGGATTAGAAGAATCCTGCCCGTTTCCTGGCTGTTATGGAAACTGGTGCTAGTATCTTTTCCAATTACCAAGACAACAACATCTTACCTATCGCCCCCACTTCCCACCAACATAAAACAGTCTGAAAATAAGAAACTCTTATTTAAACTCTTGGGCGGTTACAGTAATGGCAGAACAAGGAAACAGAGGGCATTTAGTCCACTGGTCTCCAGCTGGGGGACAGCGATTCTGAAGTGGTTCCAATCTGGCCTCAGATGGCCCCATCAGATGCCAGCATGTTCTAAGATATTTGTTCCCTCTCTCTGGTTTTCTGGGTAGCAGCCCAAGTACACAGTGGTAAAAGAAGCTCTTGCACAGTGTCCATGTGGACAAATTTAAAACGACTGCTGTTGCATTCTTGTCCCACTGGCAGTCAGTGCAAACGTCCTGGCCAGACTGCATGACGGGGACAACAAGCAGACAAGCAGATTAAAAACAAGTCCAGGTTCTGGAAAAGACAAATACTGCTAATTTAGAACACTGGACGTTTCAGACATTTGGGTTTGCCTAGCCAGATAGGCTTATGCATATCATTCCCAACCTGTAGTATGTGTCCCACTAGTGGTACACGGATCACAGACTGGCGGTATGCGGGCTGCAGGTGGTCAAGATGGTGGCCGCCATCTTGGCCGTGCGGCGCTGCATCGGAGCACCAAAAGCAGCGGCTCGAGCTCTGCTGAGCCAGCAAAGCTCAAGCACACGGGCTCCAAGCACAGGGAATGCCCCCCCCCCCGCCCTCCCCTGTGGCTTACTGGTGATTTATTCGCTCTGGCACAGCCATGAACCCGAAGTGCCGATGATATCATCAGCACTTACTTCCGGTGGTACACGGAGGGCCGGAGCCATGCGGAGGTGGGTACGTTGAAGAAAAAGGTTGGGAACCTCTGGACTATACTATGAGAAATGGCTGGACACTGGTGTCATTAAGGTGGATTGTACATACCGCTCATAAAATACAGCTGGAATGCAACAAGCATGATCAGCTGAATTTGGTATTTGATGGTGGGGGGGAGCCCAATAAGCACTGGATCCAAGTCCTGCTTTTGCAATTATCTCCTTGAACCTCTCCTGAAGCCCAGGCCTCCAAAGAGAGATTTGAGGGCAGCTTGAGTGGCTCATTTGGTGGGGGCCAACCTGACTCTCCACCAGCCTCCTGAAGCTGAGAAGTGCAAAGGACACTTCTTAAAATCAGATGAAAATTAGACAAACCTTAAAATGAGAACATTACACACCAACCAACCAGTGAATGAATTTCAGGTTACAAAACATAGCTGATGAACTGTAGGCGCTATTGTTGGTTGAAGCATTTATTTTATGAGAGCTAGCTTTGCTCCAACTAGAAATAAGCTGAAGGACTTTGTAATTACTCGGGGAAAGATACAACTGATACCAGCCCTACAGTCGGCACCTAAAAGAATCAGGCAAAGCTACAAATCATGAGCTACTTACTGTGATTCTTCAGATGATTCCTGCTTTATCTTCAACGATTTCTTCGTAGCTGGCATTTCATCTAAAAGTAAGGTTTACAAATAAGTGTTTTGGGCACGTCACCTTAAGATGTGACTACACGGCATCTACAAGAATATTCCAATAATTCAATCTGATGTTGCCAAACGCAACACACTGCATGAGTACCTAAAACATGTACACTCAAAGCTAGACGTCTTCAGCATTTTTAAGAGGTACACAGTTTAAGATGTTGCCCTCTTATACAAAGCATCTAAAGACCAAGAGAAGAATTCTTAGTACTAAGCCAGAGTGTGTTTGTGAGCCACATATTTACACAGAGGTCATTCTGCCTTCAATATATTTGAACAACCATATAAGATATGCCTTTGTCTTTTATTTAGACACTTTCTCCCAGGGATCATCCAATAAAAACGATTAGCGGGAGAGTCAGGATGGCCTAACAGAAGTACTTCTTCATATGGTGCTCTAGACACTCTTTCCACATCACGCAATCCGTTTATAAGCCTCATTCGTGTGTATGCTCCCCAAGCTTAATCACCGTTTCCGCCTAAACTAAAAAGCCCCAAACGTTGCATTCTTTAAACACTTCCATATTCCGGGAGATACATCGTTTTAAGAGAGAGGACAGGTTTATTAAAACATTAAAAACAATTGATGTTTTGCCATGATGTTTTACTCGTGGCTTCATCAGAACAACAAGAGCAAACAGCTGAATACAAATGTCTGCTGGTCTCCTTAGAGCAGAAACTGCCAGCTTTAGAATCCGACCGAGATGAACGTCAATTGTTTTAAATGTTTTAATAAACCTGTCCTCTCTCTCTTAAAACGACGTATCTCCCGGAATATGGAAGTGTTTGACTCAGTAATCTATACTAGTCGTGAAAACCTCACTTTATTTTATTTTTCATATTTTTATACCACCCTTCCTCCAAGGAGCTCAGAGTGGTGTACATATTTCCTCCCCTCCTTTTTGTCCTCACAACAACCCTGTGAGGTAGGTGAGGCTGAGAGATAGTGACTGGCCCAAGGTCACCCAGGAAGCTTCGTGGCTGAGCGGGGATTTGAACCTGGATCTTCCAGGTCTAAGTCCGACTCCCAAACTACTACACCATCCTGGTTGCATCCTTTCTTCATAAGGAAAGCACTCCAGTCCCCCGATCCTTTTGGTTGCCCCCTTCTGCACCCCGACTTGTACAGTACCACCAGCCAGAGGAAATATCACAAGCTCACAGCATGCCAGAGAATGGAGAAGGTCGACCTTACCCAACTCCTGCTCTCCTGCCTGGTAGCAGTGAAGCTCCTGGCTGTGGTTCCCCCATTCGTCCTGCGAGTATTCCTCCATCGTGCTGCCGTCCGACTCCAGCTCTTGGTACAGGCCGCTGCTGTTGATAAGCACAGGTTGGCAGGGTTGAGAGTCCCATCCCCCTTGACCAAACACCTGTTCCAACTGCTCAAATGTGTAACTGCTTTTCCTTTTCCCAACTCCGTGCTCTTTCACCCGACTGTAACACCTGCGAAGGGTCTAAGACACAAAAGGAGCGCATTAGTCCATGCTGGCTTACCGAGATGGCTAAATCCACTCTGCTCTTTGCGTTCGTCTCTTAAGATTGGCTGCGCAACGTCATGCCACACAGGCTCAACTGCGCTCGTCAAAACTGGGTGCTTCCAGGTAGCCTTAAAAGCCAAGCTGAACTTTCACAGCCATTTAAAAGTTCCCGAGACAGAGCACTCACTTGCATATTCCCCCAAACAAAACGCCATTGGTGTGATCAACCGTTTAAGACTTCAGTTTTAGTGGGTCTCCTCTACTGCTAAGCCTGTCCCCTTCACAGTCCCCAAACCTGCTCTATTATACAGAACTCAAGTCGAGATACCAACAGGCCCATAAAAACGTACACCTTGACAAAAGGAGGAAAAAGAACAGCTACTGTCATTCCCATAGTTTGGAGAAGGAGGTTAAGGGAAGGGAGAAGGATAGGAACAGGAGTCACCAAAAGCAGACAGTCGGATCATCCCTTAACTCCAATAAGAAAACATTAAGAAGGGTTGTTTTTTTTAAAATATGTTTGCCTAAACTCTTTAGCTAGTAAAATATATTACTTACATATTTTGCATCCTTACTAACTCACTCTGTCTCTTGGGAAGCTGCTGAAAATTTAAAAGAAGTGAAATCAATAATGCTCTGAATTCCCATGCTCAAATATCAAAACACACAGTACTAAGATGGTCAGGTCTAATAATCAAACATTAAACCCAACAGTCCAGCCTAGATTCTGAAGCATCTTGTACCCCAAGCCCCCATCAGATTTGGGGCCCTTGGGTTGTATCCTGAAGTGGAGTCAGTCATGACTAAATCTCACTGGCTCCAATCGGACCTCGTCGTAACTCCTTTCGTCATGACTGACTCAACTTAGGATAGAACCTTTTCATTCTTTCTCTTGACTGCAGGCAGCAAGCATTACGTAGCAGCGAGCATGAAATCCTTCCTTCCGAGCCTCTACTTCCCAATTGTCCAACTGCATGCAATACTCGAGGGGGGAAACAAACCAACCCTCTCTCTTAATGTAATAAAGAGAGGGCCATAGACTTCATTGACAAGAAAAAACTCACAGCATCACAGGGTGCCCTGCTTGCTCTTATCACAAGCATGAACTGTATACACTCCATTACAAAAAAAAGAATGGTACACAGAAAGTTGCCTTGTCCGAGTCAGACCACTGATCAATCGAGCTCAATATTGTCTAACCTGCATGGAAGTGGCTCTATGGGGCTTTAGATCAGGGTCTTTCCCAGCCCCACACGGAGCTGCCAGGGCTTGAACTGGGGGCCTTCTGCATGCAAAGCAGGTGCTCCACCACTGAGCTATGGCCTCGGAAGCGCTCAGCAGACTTAAGGGCGAGAGACACAAAGAGGGCCTTTCTTTTTAGAAAACGTGGAAGCAATTCAGTTACCCACGTATCCCAGGACCTAGGCTACCTCCCAGCCCCTCCAGCAGTTTGGATTATATTCTTACAACAAATAACGTTTCAGTGTTTTCTTTTGCCAGCTTCCTCGGTGACCCCCTGGTGCTGCCCACATCTTCACAGTGTGGCTGCTCAAGGAGATACCAATCATTGCCCCTGCTGATATTCAGAAGCCCAAGAGTTGGAATGAGAGCCACAAGAATGGTCAGCTTCATGATGCAGAGACAGCGCCTGTGCCGCCAACCACCCCCCCCCACACACACACACACAACAGAGAAGCAAGAACCATCAGCTGATGAAAAGGGACACTGTTCCACCAGTCCTGAAAATTCACACGTTTCCTCTTCCTAACTCCATTATAGCTGCAGCAACACACATCGGAACGCAGGACAGAAGTGTTACACAAATGCCAACTCCATGGACAGCCCTTGGAAACACAGTATGTGACAGAAGGTCTGCCCAGCATCCTGGTCAGGAAACACAGTATGTGACAGAAGGTCTGCCCAGCATCCTGGTCAGCAACTAGTTTGCCTGGAGACTATTCTGAGGTGGGAGTAGAGGGTGGTAGGCCAGGCCTCTGCTACAACTCCCCAGCACTAGCGACTGGTAAGAGTTATGAGCACAACCATTGCTCCCTCCATATACACTACACAAGTGTCCCTTGCACTCAAGTTGGCAATGGGGGGGGGGGGTAGATGGGAGATGCCTCTTGCTTTAGCATGCAAAACGTTGGCTCATGTTTTAGCATTTTCCAGTCTATTTTTAAAGAGTTCTCAAATTGACCTCCATTTTTGTAGAAAGCGCAAGTAGGTTATTATGAGGGACAGTCATTTCCCCCCCATACACCAGAATAGCCTCTGCTTTTCCATTTCATCCTATTGAAAGGAACCATTTTGCAAAAGATCCGAAGACAAAGAAATAAACGAACCCCACCTTTCCCTGCCCCTCAGTTGTCAAAAGGCCTATGGGCTGCATCCTAAAAATTTAGTTATAGCTACCGTAAGTCCCACCGACTTCAATGGTGCCTAGTCATGACTAACATTACTTAGAATACAACCCTAGGTTTAGTAGGAAATAGGAGCCTTGTTGCAAACTAATTCAACACTACCCCAAAGCCAAACACACTTCAGAATGTTCTCAGTAAAACTAGAGGTCTTGTTTGGTTCATTTTCTCACAGTAACCCCCCTAAACCTTATTATGCCAGATAGCATCATCCTAGCGCTTGGGGGATGGGACGGGACGACAGAGTGCTATTTGACATGTTGCTAGTCCTCAGCAAAACACAGGTTTCCTGCCTCTGCTTGCTTTCTGATGTTTTCTAGCAAGCTACACAACCCACTTACGCTAAAGTTATTTTAAGACCGAGTCCCACCGGGATGTCAACAGACTCAAATCCACCCAAACCCAAATACTTCCCCTCGCTGTGTGGCAGGGAGTTGATTATCTAGCAAAGCAACAGAATATACCAGATTCTCATGCAGATTCATTAGTGATGATAAAGGCTTTTTAACAGTCAAGCTTAAACAAACAACGTCTGAGCACAATTAGCCAGGAAATCTTAATCTGATGAGGTCTTGGGGGAGTCCCAGCATCCTCAAACACTTGGGGCTCAATTTCGCATTTTAAAGAAGCTTTTCCTGCAGCCTGTTGCAATATTGACTGACAGCAATCCTACCGAGTCTTCAAAAGATTCAAGTATAGACTCTATAAAAAGACAAAAGTATAGACTCTATAAAAACCCTGCAAAATACCATGGCAGAGGAAGCGCTAGAGGTGGGTAAATCACAGCTCCAGCAATAAGTCTCTTGACAGGACTACAAAAAAGTCCTCTCCATGTTGCCAGTGGACAGAGCTATGCCAAACTGAGGAGCAGACCATTCCACCTAGACTTATATGTCAGTAACACACCATGACTTCTCTCTTATCCCACAGACAACACCCTGCTCATAAGTCCACAATGTGGGGGAGAGGCGGGATACAGACCCATCCAAATAAAAATAGTAAGTACAAATGTGACATTTTTGTTGACCCTACAGCAACATTTGGATTTTTCCAACGGACCAATATGGTTACCTAAAGGTTTCTGTATGCTTTGGAAAATACAAAATGAAGCTGATCAGAAGAGGGACCTTAAAACCAGAAGATGAACTATCACCTGAAACTGGGACTTTCAGGGAGGTTATGCGCCCTCCAATCAACAAGTAATACTACATCACACTACAGTACTTCTGACTTTTTAACCTACAATTAATGTCTAGGTTGACTCATGAGGACTATCGTGTTAATACAGTCAACAGAATGAGCCCGACTAACTGGACAAAGTGGCAACTTTTAAGTAGTGGAATAGGAAGAGACCAACTAGTCCTATTAAACCGCGCACTGCATCTTTTCCAGTGGCTGTTTGCTGGAGAGTCCCTTGTGCCTTTTTAAGACTGTGCCCCCCTTTGGGACAGGGAGACATCCTCTCCCCACTCCCCATTTCTTCTGCTACATAAACTGCTTTATGAAATTTATAACAATCAGAAAGAGCTGTTGCTTTATTCTAGGCTCCCTTCTTCCAAAACCAGATTGGGACCAAACCCGAAATCAATGGAAGCAACCCGATATATGTAAACAAGGCCAAGGTATCTAAAATTCTGTACCACTTAAGTAATTACTGGTTCCTTTGAAAATTAGTCACTCCAGGCAAGAGAAAGAAAGTTATACTCAGAAGGGCAAATTACGAGCACTAAGTAAATTATCCGCAGTAAATCAACTCAGCCCGATATGGTGCCAAGTAGCCAAGCAATATACTGTATTTTCATATTCCATAATAAAGCCATCTCGGAGACTCGTCAAGGAAGGAGCCCTGAACTTAGATTAATGCTGTCCAGTCTTCACAGATGGCTGAATATTTGTCAGGTAATAGCTGTCCAATATATATGGCATGATATCATCACATAATGCTTTATCCCAAAGGGACAAAACGTCCCCAGACTTGAAATTAATATATATGAAGGACAGATTTGACCATTGCTTTGATTTCCTAGGTAGCCCGTGGCCAGTAAATTTCCTCTGTTAAAACATATTTTGGTAAAGCACAAGTGCCCTGAAGGCTTGAACGTTATCAAGTGACCACATCTTTTTCAAACGAAGTCCAAATGAAAAGGTACACTTGATTCTTCACTGGCGCTCTCGGGTTTACCACAACATCTTCCAGTATAGGAAAAATGTCCTTAAGAATTCACAGCCCTTGCCAGTATATTCGCACAGGATAATTAAGTCGCATATTAATAACATTTTTTTTTCAAGTTTCAGCTCATTAGCAGCGGGCCTTGACTTGACAATCCAAAGCAATTTTTGCAGAACAGCATCTTCTCTGTGAGAAGTAGAGGCACAAGTTTACACTAGGAAAGCAAAATCGTTTCCCTCAACTCATTACTTCCTACCGTCAAGGAATACTGCACACTGATTCACGGAATCTCAAAGCTTTGCTCACCATTATATTAGAATGATTTTATCTCTTCTCACAGAGTTCTTGATAGTTCCGTTCAATGCCCGACACTCAAAATTGGGCACCACAACTTCTTAACTCACAAGGAAAGATTTAGACATACATTTCCTGTTAGTTAAGATTTTCTGAACTTCTCTTTTGTTAAACATATGTCTTGACATTATGTATATACCGTTCATACAGAAGGAGGTTTTAATAATGTGCATAATTGGGGAGCAAGCTATTTGCAGAGGGGGGGAAAAACAGAAAACAGAAGACTACTGTATACGGAATCTCTTGGGACAAGGAAGCTGAATTGTGCAAACATTTCACTGACTGTTCTATGTGAGCTGTCTAAGATAACAAGTCAGCCAAGTTAATTAACTTTCAAACATATTACAATAGCTGTTAATGACACAGCAAATTATACATGGTTTTGTTCTTCAGGGAAGGGAAGTCGTCTACTAATATTATTCGGTCGGCATCTGCACGGCAATAACAAATCTATTAGGATCTGGACATTTCTCTATGAACTACTGATTGGAATACAGAGCACAGGCTTCATGTGCAAGTGAGGGCGTTTCAGGCTTTTCTGTGCAAGTATCACTGCCACCAGATGGGCTGCCGTGCACAGAAATGGGCAGCTTGCGCCATAGTTGCCCTTGCAGTGAGAAGTTTCTCCAGTTGGCTGCTGCCTCCTGATCGTTCCTCCATTCTGCACCTTCCTTCCCCTCTTGACCAATCCATGCATCTCTTGAAGGCCAGGCAGCCACACCTTGTTTCCAGCGCATCTTTGCTTCAGTCATCACCACACCTGGTGGCGGCAGGCCAGGGAGAGCAGTGTCCCACATCCCCCAAGGCAACAGGCCCAAGTACCACCCACCATACTATGAACTACCACTGATTGAAAAGCAAGACTATCAGGGAATACAAACTCCTTAAGAGACAAACAGAAGAAGCATTTAAAAAGTATGTACATGATCACAGATTTTAGGCAGCTGTGCATGGGTTCTCCATTAACTGAGCTGAACTTGGTTCTTACACTAAACCAGTGGTTCCCAAACTGGGAGGGGCGGCTCTCAGGGGAGCCGCGGAAATCAGCCAGGGGAGCCGTGGAGTACCACGTAGTCCTCTCGGAAAACAGCACAATGCCAGTTGGCAGGCATCAACATCATGTAATGGGGAGCTACGGCTAATGGTCATGGGAGCCGCAGTCGAAAGTTTGGGAAACACTTTACTGAACCAAATGTGTGTTAAGGGCACTACAAACTAGACAAGAAACATTAGCTATAGCAATTTATGAAGTGCTTCTTGTCCCACAGAACCAACATGAGAAATAACAAGCTTCTGATACCCAAAGAGCATTGATCAAAGACAGGTCTTCCAAGGCTAATCCTCGTTCTTGCAACAAACAAACACTCTTGCCATGCCATTCATAATATCCTGCAGTAAACTGGAACTGGATTCAGCCTACTAGAAAAACCTCTAGAAAACGTTCAAGGCACTAAATCATTAATAAACTAGAATCCGACAGACTTTAACAGACATGAAATCAAGCCTGTTTACGAACTGTGGATGAGTTCTATTTCATTTCAATTTAACACACTGCTGTACAATAGTTGTTAACAAAATCAATAGTGCTAATGGTATCAGTAGCATAAGACTAATAGGATAGGGCATATCCCGCAGCAGAAATAAACCATTTAGCTCAGTTTGACCTCTGAGCTTCCTGCTTAAAGCTATGCTAGTCAAAGGGCCCAATCCTATCCAACTTTCCACCCTCGATGCAGCTGCCATGCAGCCCCAAGGTAAGGGAACAACGTTCCCTTAATTATTATTATTATTAACAGTATTTATAAACCGCTTTTCAACAAAAAGTTCACAAAGCGGTTTACAGACAAAATCAAATGAATAAATGGCTCCCTGTCCCCAAAGGGCTCACAATCTAAAACCCCGAGGAGGCCTCCATGACTGCCCCCCCCCACAGGATGCAGTGGCAAAGCTCCATCAATACCGGAAAGTTGGGATAGGACTGGGCCCTAAGACACAAAAGGAGTTTCAGTTCCATGCTGACAATCACATGTAGGGGGTTGATAAACACCCCAAACTTCCATTCTTAAAAACCGCTGCCTTGTCTACAATCAGAAGCTCAAGCTCATCACCAGGTTTAAGGGACAACAAACCCAGCTGACCTGGTGCTCTAGATCTACCTTCATCCACAGCTGAAGACAAAAGCAACTTTAAAACTGCTACTGCTCAGGTGAATATTTAAAAGCAATGCATAAAGCAACATACACCCATGGAGTCCTAAACCACTTTCATTTGTCATGTTTCTAGCCTCACAACAGTTAGCAACTTGCTATAGCTGCTCTAAATGCATGCATGCACTTGAACTCACTTCCTTAACTACTTAACTAGCTTTGAACTCCCACCATTGTGGGGGGAAATGCGGGATATAAATTTATTTAACGAACAAGCCAAACAGTACCACTTCCCAATACAGTGAAATTGACCATGCAGGAGAATGGCTACCATGCAATAACTCTGGGATCTTTACAATCATGTTACGAGCCTTTATTTCAGGTGAACTCTTACAAGGATGCACCAAAAGAAGAGTAACACTTCCAGTTCAAGAAAATTAGACAGGTCTGTACACATGGGTCAGCACTGTTGCCTGTATAAATGGCTGCTGGGGGACGGGGACAACAACCCTCATATATAGCAACTGTGGTAAGTTTATATGATGCTCCTGTATCTCACTAACAAACGTCTGGTTAAAGTCGTCAACAGTGACAACAAGAAGTTAGGGGAAGCAGCGCTGGATTGCATCCAGGCATGCCGCTCAACTTAGTTTTAATATTAAAACATCCTTAGAGTAAAGGGAATTTACTTCCACCGACACCAGCTCAAATAGCACACTGCAAAAGTAAAAAGACATTGGACTAATGGAGTGAAGGGGTTCTGTTCATTCCAAAAAACTGTTCAATCTGAATGCGCTGAAGTAAACAGAGATGAACATGCGCAGAACATGAGAACCAGGATGGTGTAGTGGTTCAGGAGTTGGACTTAGACCTGGAAAATCCAGGTTCAAATCCTCGCTCAGCCACGAAGATTCCTGGGTGAACTTGGGCCAGCCACTATCTTTCAGCCTCACCCACCTCACAGGGCTGTTGTGAGGACAAAAGGAGGGGATGAACTACCGTATTTTTCGTTCCATAACAAGCACTTTCCCTCCCAAAAAAACAGGGGGAAATGTCCATGCGTCTTATGGAGCGAAGTTTAAAAAACGTGTAAAAATTACTTGCTTTAACAACTTACCTGGTTGGTTTTCCGCAGCGTCAATCTTCTTCCCACGTCCCCTAGTCAGCAGCTCGAAGATGCGAGTCTCCCAGGTGCTGCACGCGACCAGAAGGCTCTCTGCAAACATCGCAGTTGCTGCGATGTTGCGCAGAGCCTCCTGGTCGCGTCCAGCGCCTGGGAACTTTGCGCAAACATCGCAGTTGCTGCAATGTTTGCAGAGAGCCTTCTGGTCGCGTGCAGCACCTGGGAGGCTCGCGTCTTCGAGCTGCTGACTAGGGGACGCGGGAAGAAGATTGGAGCTGCAGAAAACCAACCAGGTAAGTTGTTTAAGCAAGTCATTTTTTAATTTCCCCTATTTTTCGCTCCAAAATACACATGCGTCTAATGGTCCGATGCGTCTTATGGAGTGAAAAATACGGGTATGTACACCACTCTGAGCTCCTTGGAGGAAGGACAGTATAAAAATGTGAAAAACAAACATATATGCCTAGTTTTTAACGGAGCGGAAAATGTCTGTTGTTTCCGAAGTCTGTTAAATTGATGGATCGCTGTACCACCATTTAGAGAGTACTGGTTAAGAGGATATCAGCAGCAATATTAGAGGAGTGAACTGGAAAACTACCACCACCTAGGAATACAATTAATTTGCCAACTACTTGGCATCATCCAGATCACCTTCTTGTCATCATCCAGATCACCTTCACGTTTTGCCATCTAACTATTAAGTGACCCAACCAACTACAGGTAGTTGCATTCCAGTGAGTGACTAGAAATACTGCAGAACCACTTGCTCCCAAATACAAAAACACAAACTGTATATGCACTTTATGTTTTGACATAAGCCATGAGCTTTCCTGAAAGAAAGTCATCAGGGGGGAAAAAAACCACCACTAGAGGAGACTGCCATTTATTCCACAAAACACTTTCACCTTAACAAACGGATCTGTGCTGCAACTAAACAGCATGGAACATTTTTGTTCAATTCGACCCATAGTTAAAGACGCAATCTGTGCCTATCCAAAATGATTCAGCATGCCAAAAAATAAAACAAATCCAAGCAGATGACTAAACTTGCACGAGTTCTTTTTTTAATTGAAAGATATCTGAAGTCTGACATATTTCTAAAGCTCCGAGATCTAGTTTTATTCCACACAAACATGTTCACTTATTTCTCCAAACTTGAAAAAGTCTTCAATGTGTCCACCACCACCATCATCATCTCTCTCTCTCTCTCTCTCTCTCTCTCTCTCTCTCTCTCTCTCTGCCCTTCTAACGTCAATTATAAAAGTTAACGCTCAAACCCTGGAAGCAGAACTAAATCAATTTCTCAGGCTTGACATTTAGAATTATCCTTAAAAAAAAAAAACCATTTGGACTAAAAGCCATTTATGATATGCTATTAAGGAAGGCTTCCGCTGAATACTGTTCATTATTTTAAAACCAGAATCGCCCATGAAACCTTGACTTTAATCCCAACTCCTGAATTACAAAGAAAAAGCTGGAATCCAAACCAAAAGCCTCCCAATGGCCATAAAGCTGCAGGCACTCATTCACTAGCCACCGCTTATGGGGATCTCTGGTGTCCCTGCCACATAATCTATGTCCAATGCAACCCTATGCATATCTACCCAGAAGTCCGCCCCACTGACTTCAACAACACACAATGCTTACTACCAGAGATAAGCACGTATAGGAATGCAGCCTAAATTTGACATTCATGTGCTTGCAACTCTTTTGTACAAGCAACTCCCTGCTTCAGAGTGTTTTTTTTTGGGGGGGGGGGGGGAAGGAGAAGAGAAACCACACAAACAACCACCCAGAGCCTAGCTTAGTGATGACATTGCCTAACGCGTGCAGGCTCTAGGACTGAGAGTGGAGAACCAATGGGAAGCAAGTGACAGGCTGTCTTTTGAAGAGACCAGGGCTGCAATGCTAGACCCAGGACCCAAACCGGTCCAACTTTCCAGTGCCAATGCAGCTGTGCCAACTGGGCATGCACTGTGTTCTGGGGGGGGGGGGGAGAAGCCACTGAGGCCTCCTCAAGGTAGAAGGGAAGGTTTGTTCTCTTACCCCGGGGCTGTATCAGCACTGGGACGTTGGACAGGATCGGGGCCACGCTGTCCTAGGAGGGAGCCCCACTGAGCACAAGGAGGCTTCTTTCTGAGCGGACAGGCAGGGTGGTGCTGAAGAGGACGCTGTCATTTCCTGGCGCACAGTAGGGTCAGCCAGCACAAGGCGATTATTCCCCATCCTCCTCATCGCCACCAGCAGCACCACTCAGAACAAGCGACTGGAGGTTGCTCAGCCTGGTCCACGAGGAGAGGCGCGCCAGGCGAGGGACATACGGGCGGACAGACGTCCCGGTGCTTCTTGCGCGGGCTCCCTGGAGACCCCCCCGCCCCGCCCCGCCCCGCCCCGCCCGAGGGCCGCGCGCCGTACCTTGATGCGCTCGCGGCACTGCGAGGGCGTCCGCTCGTAGCCCAGCTCGGCCAGGGCCCGGGAGACGCGCTCGTACATGGCCGGCCCGGGGGCCTTGCTACCGAAGACGGTGCCGGCGCCCTCCAGCTGCTGGTAGCGCGCCTCCACCAGCCGCTCGTTGCCCCAGACGGCTATGAGCGCGTTGGTCTCGGCCGGCGTCCACGACATGCCCCGGCAGGCGGCCGCCGAGGCCGTGCCGCCGGGCGAGAAGGAGACCGAGGGGGAGGCCCCGCCGCGGCCGCCCCCCGAGCCGGCCCCGGCCCCCGCCGAGGTCGCCGCCGCTACCGCCGCCGCCGAGCCCGGCCCGGTGGGACCTAGCGGGGAGGCGCCGCTGGGCGTGGAGGGCTCCGAGAGGCTGGGGTTGCCGTCGCTGAGCGCCCCCGGCGAGCCCGGAGACAGCACCTCCATCTTGGGGATCTTCAGCGGCGACGCGGCGGCGGGGAGCTGTGAGGAGCCACAGGGCGCCGCCATATTGGAGCTGCCGAGCCGAGCGGGCGGAAGTGACGGCGGGGGCTCCGGCGGGCGGGGCTTCCGCCAGGCGACCCGGAGCAAAGCGGGAGAAGAGGGGGGGAAAGGGGGGGAGTGAGAAATAGAGGGAGGCAGTGTGCGCGTGCGCAGGAGTGGAAACCAGGGAGGGAGGGAGGGAGGAGGACGCTAGAGCGCGTGCCTAGGTGGGAGGGCGCATGCGTCGAGGGATTCTAACGGAAAGGCGCTCCCGCTTTGCATGCTCAGAGGACTTTTTTCATTAATATTAATGTCATTATCAACATAGATAAAAAGTGTGCTTATGTGTATATCTGTAGCTATAGACACACACACAGAGGCACGCACAAGCACATATGTGTGTTTTTATGTATTTTTTAAAATTCTGTCCCACCTTTCCAGTACTGCAAGGCGGCTTACAACAAATGCTTAACATCCGACAACAATACAACTAAGGCCTCGTATAAAAATTGCTGTTGCTGGACCCTGGCGGGAACTGGGAAGAAAGGTGCTCTTTGCATGCTCGGAGGGTTTTTCATTAATAGCAATCAACATATATATTAATTATTATTAACAGTATTTATATACTGTACCACTTTTCAACAAAAAGTTCACAAAGCAATTTACAATCAAATCAAATGATTAAATGGCTCCCTGTCCCAAAAGGGCTCACAATCTAAAAAAGGTGAAGAACACCACCAGCAAACATCCACCGGAAAAGATATTGTGCTGGGGTAAAAGGGGGCAGTTAGTCTCCCCCTGCTAAATAGAAGAGCACCCATTGAAAAAGTGCATCTTGCCCAGTTAGCAGGGGTATGTATAAAGCATAAAAAGTGTGCTTGTGTTGTGTGCATGTCTGTATTTACAGACACACGTAGATATGCGCGCACGCACACACACACGTGTGTGTGTGTGTGTGTGTGTGTGTTTTTATGTATTTTAAAAAATTATATCCCACCTTTCTGTCCACTGCAGGGTGGCTTACAATAATACAGTATCTCTAAAACCCTCATTGTACTGTCAAAATAGAACAAATTGTACCTCATTGTACTGTATAAAAATAATGGCAACTATATTAAAGTGACAGATAGTAAAAACTGCGTATCTTGAGTCTAAAGCTGTCTTAAAGCGCAATGCAGCCCCGAGGTAAGAGAACAAATGTTCCCTCACCTTGAAGAGGCCTCCATGACTGCCCCTGCACTGCAAAATGCAGTGTGCGCCCTGTTGGCACAGTTACACCAGCGCTGGAAAGTTGGTTAGGATTGTACTGTTAGAAAATGAACTCTATCGGATGTTAAAACAAGAGCAAATATAATAACGAGAAGGCTAATAAATAAGGGCTTTCCCCTCTGTTTTAAAATGGACAGGGAGGAAGGTACTTCCCAGGGAAGGTTGATAGATGATATTGGGGCCACCACTGAAAAGGCCATGCCCCTCATTCCTACCAGTTGTGCTTCACTGAGAGGTGGGACCCAAAGCAAGGTCTCAGATGTGAAACAAAGTGCACAGGCAGATACATGTGGGAAAATAATTCCTTCGTGTGTATTCAATGATCCTTGAAGAATACTATCAAACATTAAATGGTAATATACAATTAGTAATGTCTCTCTTCACCTAGCATTGCAACTTTTCAGGTGGCTTTTGGTTGTATGTCTTCTGTGTCTTTTTTTTTTTTAAGATTGTGAGCCCTTTGGGGACAGGGAACCATTTCCTTTGCTATGTCAACTGCTTTGCAAACTACAGTACGTTTTGTTGAAAAGCAGTACAGTATATGAATAATCCTACTAAATAAATGAACGAATCTCAAGGAGCGGTTGCCCAAACAGAGAGCATTAAACATTTGAATCTTAAATGTTTCCATTTTCATCAGTGACACGGGTATGTTTTAAATACAAGCCAGGGTGTTGAAGGGTTGGAGAACGTTCAAGGTGGTGAAATGTTCAACAGACGTTGAACCAACCTGGAAATGGGGGAATTAAAATTCAAGAGGAAACACAAAAAGGTCTAGTCTTGTGACAAGGTTAAGAGTATACAAGATACAAATGCTGAAAATGTATATTAGCAGCTCCTGGTGATAATGTCCTGTCGATGCTAAGAACAAAATTGTCAGGGGACCAGGGTTGAAATCCCCCCCCCTTTACCCGATGATATGACATTTCCTCTTCTTCTCAGTCCCCCTCTTCCTTTTCCAGTCCAGGGATTGGAAGGAGAAGGAGGAGCAGTGGGGGCAAGAGATAGGGTCCGCTATCCGCTGCCTGAGGCACCTGCTCCAGTTGGCCTCATAGATGGGCCTGCCCTGTTCATCCCTATAGATATATCCGCTATCAGTGGGGGCAAGAGATAGGGTCCGCTATCCGCTGCCTGAGGCACCTGCTCCAGTTGGCCTCATAGATGGGCCTGCCCTGTTCATCCCTATACCTGTATCTTAAATAAAATACAGTTGCACGAACTGACTCTATGAACGGAGGCCAGACAGAATGCCAGTATTGCGTTCTACAGTAAAAATTCTACTTAGCCCTTGGAAGAAGTGAGGATTTTTTTTAAATCAAACCTTGAAGGAGTCACAGTGGTGAATAGCTTTGCAAATGGGGCTTCCTAGCAGACTTCATGGAAAGCTCAAACTGTGGATATCATTATGGAGCATAAAAGCACAGACCCAATGGTGCAAAAATCATAAATAGCCGTATTGGTTAGTTAGAAAGAATTCAGAAACCATAGCCTGGTGATATTTTGATTGGGACCAACTAAACTAAGGGCGCAATCCAATCCTACTTACGCCACGGTTGTAACCAGCGACGCAGCAAAAACGGGAGGCCCCAGAATGGAAAGGGGATTCAAATCCCCTCCAAAAGGGGAATTCAAAGGGGATTTGAGTCCCCTTTCCGTTCTGGGGCCTCCCGTTTTCACTGTGTCGCTGGTTACAACGGTGGCGTAAGTAGGATTGGATTGCGCACTGAATTTACTAGACTGGGGATTGTGTGCCCCCCCCCTTATGGTGTATTTCATAACTTGGCCATACAAACCTATTCCACTTTTGAACACTAGAGAGAGCTCCTACTCCCTAGAAAACTGGCAGCGTTTGTAACTTGCTTTGTGGAATTAGAGGGTTGGTGTTATCCCCCCTCAGGGGGTCTCTCCATTGAGACAACAGAGGCAGTTTTGCAGAATGTCTTTCCATGAAGTCTGAAAGAATTCTGCATTTGATATGTGCATAGGTATCCACTGCCATGTGTGCAGTGGATGTGTGCTCCAAACGAGAAAGTCTGCGTCAGGCTTGACTAGCCATGTCCTTTTTCCGGGACTGGATCTGTGAGGAATGGATCCCGTTAATAGATAGATCCCCCAAAAGATTAGGTGAATGCTAATCCTGGTGTAACTCTTGCACGTGCAAGAGTTATCATATGTGGTGGACATGCCCCCAAGCAAAGAAGTATTGGACTCAGATTAATAAACAGATAGAGTTGATCTTAAAGATTAAGGTTCAAATGAAACCAGAAACCTTTTTGTTGTGTACGAGGGATGATCATGTAGGCGAAAAATCTCAAACTTTGTTTTTATATATGATAACTGCAGCAAGAATTTTATATGCACAATATTGGAAGAATTCGGAGATACCTTCGCTGGAAGATTGGTGGCTGAAAGTTTTGGACTATGCTGAAATGGATAAACTTACAATTTTAATTAAGGAAAAGTCAGTTAACCTTTTCGTGAACAACTGGAAACCATTTATCGATTTTTTGAGAGAGAGAGAGAGAGAGAGAGAGAGAGAGAGAGAAGAACGATGTGATGATATGCGATTTAATGAATAGAATGTGGGTGTTACTTTGGCTTAGTTGGATATTATATGTAGAAAATAGTGAATAGTATGCTAGTAGGAGCCTCTTGATGAGGGTGAAAGAGGAGAGTGCAAATGTTGGCTTGGAACTCAACATTAATAAAACTAAGATCATGGCATCTGGTCCCATCAATTCCTGGCAAATAGAAGGGGCAGAAATGGAAGCAGTAACAGATTTTAATTTTTTTGGGCTCCAAGATAACTGCAGACGGAGACAGCAGCTATGAAATTAAAAGACGCTTACTTCTTGGAAGGAAAGCTATGGAAAACTTAAACAGCATAATAAAAAGCAGAGGTATCACCATGCCAACAAAAGTTGGTATAGTCAGGGCGATGGTGTTCCCAGTAGCAATGTATGGTTGCGAGAGTTGGACCATAAGGAAGGCTGAGCGCCGAAGAATAGATGCTTTCGAACTGTGGTGCTGGAGAAGACTCCTAAGAGTCCCTTGGACTGCTAGGAGATCAAATCAGTCAATCCTAAATGAAATCAACCCTGACTGTTCCCTGGAAGGAGAGGTACTGAGGCTGAAGCTCAAATATTTGGCCACCTAATGCGAAGAGAGGACCCTCTGGAGAAGACTCTGATGCTGGGAAAGACTGAAGGCAAAAGGAGAAGGGGAAGGCAAAGGATGAGATGGTTAGACAGCATCACCGATGCAACGAACATGAAAATGAGCGAACTCAGGAAGATAGTGGAAGACTTTCCAGCGCCGGTGAAGTTGTGCCAACAGGGCACACACTGCATTTTGCAGTGCAGGGGCAGTCATGGAGGCCTCTTCAGGGAAAGGAAATATTTGTTCCCTTACCTCAGGGCTGCATTGCGGTTGCACCGGCGCTGGAAAGTTGGTTAGGATTGCAGAGACGATCCTGGGGGGGGCGACGCCACGCCCCCACGTGACCCATCGACGCACGCCCAGCTTGATGATGCGCACGCACCCAGCGCGGCGCTAAACACACACACACCGCTGTTTTTCTATCTATTTTGGAGCCAACGCAGCTCCAGGGCAGGTGGGAGGGCCCAGCTCCAGGGCGAACGCGGCGGAGGGAGCGCATCCCGGAGGTAAGTGCGCCCCTTCACCGCCACGTCCGGTCCCCGCCCTGGGGCCCACCGCACCAACCCCCGCGACGCTTCTGGGATTGTAATATTACATAATGTTCATTGCTTTATAACAGGGTAGATCAGTATCTTTATATACAAATAATGTGTTTCCTTATGCAAATAATGTGAGAGGATGTATAGGACATGTTCTTTAAGTCGATCCCTCCCCCCAAAAAAATTGCTGGACAGCTCAATAATGTGTGAAGCATTTTAGCACCGACGCCAAGTACAGAATTATTTTCACTTGTCCTGGCAGTTTTCATTTCCATTTGAATGTCTTGCAGCCAACTCACATTTCCTCTTGCTTTGCTTGGACTGGAGTGCATAGGTTATTAGGAAGTTCCTCTCTGCACTGCAGTGGTTTGAATGATCCATTGAAAGTAAAGGTTACCAAACAGCTTCGCAGCTCAGTGGTGCAGCAGGGAAGCGGAGCAGAGGCTTGCCGCAGGATCTGCAGGCTTTGCTGCACATAATCTATGTTTAATGCGTGCTGCATTTGCAAGGTGCCCTGACTTCAGATTAAATTATGAGCTCTCTGACCTGCCTTGTAAATTTCCTCGGAGTTCTTTCCGAAAGACGCCTGAAGTTAGAGGCCACGTGTCTGTATGTGAATGTTGCATACGAGAATGCAAGATCCCATCTCCCATCTTGGACAATGCACCAAACCAAAGTTTGGATGTGTGGTCGGAAACGATGGCTTGCTGTGAAAGGAGAGGAGAACAGGGGTCGCTTACAAAACATCCAACTGTCCAAACGGTGGTTTGTGATTCTTTTCCAAACGAGAATTGCAAACCAGCCATCCGGTGGGTTGCAGCCCTGGGTTGTTGGTTTGTTTGTTTGATGGATGGGCTCTGAGCTACTCACAACATTGTCGTCGACATATTAATAGACCTGTCCCCAAGGGGCTCACAATCTAATAAAAACAACCATAGTAATGGCTTTGGGGGAATAAAAGAGGCCAAATGACATGGCAAACATAAAATCTGTTTCAAAAGGGGTAAAAAGGAAAATACAAAAGAGCTCCGTCCCAAATGCAGCGGTGATACTGTGTATAGAGGTAAACTGATGTTCACAGCAGAGAAGGGAAGTAGATATTAACTCCCCCAGGCCCTGGGATGCTCATAAGAACATCAGAAGAGCCCTGCTGGATCAGGCCAAAGGCCCATCTAGTCCAGCTTCCTTTATCTCACAGTGGCCCCACCACATGCCTCAGGGATCACATTTTAATACCCGTATCCTGTCGCAACTCCCTTGCATCTGGCATTAAGAGAGAGCCTACTACTCAAATCAAGCGGTTGCAAGGTTGCATATACTACCCATCATAGCTGGTAACCTGTGATGAACTTCTCCATAAATCTGCCTAATCCCCTTTTAAAGGCATCCAGGCCAGGTGCCATCACCATATCTTGTGGCAAGGAGTTCCACAGATTAATTACACGCTAGGTAAAAGCCTGTCTTCTTCGCCAGCAGCAGCACCAACAACAACAGCTAGTGCTCACTCTAGGAAAAGGTGCTGGAGGGCAGACTGGGTGGGTAGCCAAGCTCAGCCCTAGATGTGATGAAGCCCTAAGGCCGTTTCAAAGAGGGAGATGTTAAGTGGCAGGACCTAGAGTGCTCCTTTTCCTCGAGCAGCTGCACTCCCTGGGTTCATGTACAAACTATGTTTTGCCATGTAAGAGGAGGAAGTGCAGAAGAACATGACAGCAGGTGGGATTGTGAGAGCCCAGAGCTCACTCAAGTCGCATCAGAGCAGCCCGAAATGTCTTCCTGTGACATCACTGAAACGTTTGCTTGCAGACACTGTGCCTTCAGAACATCACAGTATTCAAAGCAAGAAGTCCACGAAGGACAGAAGAAACTTAAAGATCATCTGTAACTCCATGCACCATAGCAAGATCCTTCATAAATGTCTTATGTGTGAATGAGTTGACAGATTACAGGTCTGAGTATGTCAAGTGTGAGCAAGGAAGACAGTTTGTGTCAGAGAATAGCTGCAGGGGAAAGCAGGACATAAAATCTAGCAGTCGTTTAAGAAAACTGGGAGCTCAAGCGAGAGAGAGAGAGAGAGAGAGAGAGAGAGAGAGAGAGAGAGAGAGACTGCATACTTGAGGCCTAACTTTACCTGTCCTAATTTGCAATTTAGTAAGAGGTGCTAAGGCCAGCAGGTGGCGCAGCGGGTGGCGCAGCGGGATAAACTGCTGAACCATAAGCTGTCGATCGAAAAGTTGGCAGTTCGATTCCCGTGACAGGGTGCGCGCTCGTTGCTTGGCCAGCTCCTGCCAACCTAGCAGTTCGAAAGCATGTCAATGCGAGTAGATAAATAGGTACTGCTTGCGGGAAGGTAAACAGCGCTCCGTGTTCCAGCTGCATGCTACGTGCTGCGGCAAGGAGAGTCATGCCGGCCTCATGACCACGGAGGCATCTTCGGACAACGCTGGCTCTTCGGCTTTGAAATGGAGATGAGTACCACACCGTAGAGTCGGACACGACTGGACTTAATTGTCAGGGGTCACCTTTACCTTTACCTAAGAGGTGCTGGTGCCCTGAGGGGCTTGGCCATGAGATGGAGATTAGCTACTCAAAATCTGGGAGTCTCCTTCTTGGTCTTGTGGGGGGGGGGATGCAGAAGCAGTGCCGGCTCAACCATGAGGTGAGGTGAAGTGGATTGCATCAGCGGTGGATTGCGAAGGGTCTTAGGGGCAGCTGATTCAGATTGCAGTCTGCCGTCGCCTCCCTCCAGCCTGCCGCTGGTGCAAGTCACAATGATCCGCTTCCCCCTTGCCTGAGTGAGAAGCGGATCACCCCCCCCCCCCCTTGCCTTGCTCCTTGCTCAGTTTCCTTAAAGCCGGAAGTACAGGACTTCCAGTTTTATTTACAGGGACAGCACGAATGGAGCTCCTTTGTTTGCGCTGTCCATTTAAATAAAACTGGACGTCTCGCACTTCTCGGTTTGACAAAACTGTGTGAGCGAGAAGCCGTGTAAGGAGCTTCTTTCTTTTCGTTTCGACAGCGCCACAGCATTCGCACAGCGCCACAGCACTCGCGATCCAGGGCGTCCCGCCCCTGTGCAGACGAGAAGTCTGTGCCAAGCATTTCTAGCAAAAATCAGCCGAGTTCCTAGTGGGCAAGGAAATGGTTTCTTCTTGGCTGGGAGTAGTGAATCTGGAAATGATTAGGGAAGGGTTTAATTTGGAGCGCAGTGGAAACACTGCAGTGCTAAGCGGCCTTGTCTTTGGAGTCCCCGTGGGCCGCCTCTTCGCAAGAATTAGCAACTTTGACGTATACTTGCAAGGCGTGCACTTTGGATCTGCCTTTAGCCCACGGCAAGGAATAAACACACAGACAGTTTGTCTCGTTCTCTCACTTTCCTTTATTGCTTTCTGCTTGAAATCTGCTGTCAATACCCGCTTCTCCCTGCCAAGTTGACTCAGCATAATCTCTCCTGTCTTTCACCTTTCCTCGTCTGATGCACCTTCTCACTTCTTTCTAGATCTCCTCCTCAGTTAATCCCATTCCTGTCTTACTCTCCCCTTCGTATTCTGTTTTACTCATGATGATGAAGCCATGTTAATGCAAATGGTCAGCAGATACTCCTAGCTATTATTATGATCCATATTACCGTCGGTCCTTGGTATCCGCGGGGGTTCCGTTCCCGGAACTTCTGCGGATGCCAAAAACCTCTGTTCCCTAGCTTGAGGGCGCTGTTAGGTCTGACTCTGACTCTTGATGCTCAAGTGGCATATGTGGCACAAAGCGCCATTCACCACCTTAGGCTGATATGCCAGAGTTGAGGCCTCTCCTGGACAGAGACTTCCTGGCAACTGCTGTTATCCGTGGTAACATCCAGATGTGGGGCTGCCTTTAAAAGCTATTTAGAAACTACATTGCTAGATTATATCTCTTCTTCCTTTTCAAATCCAGGAAGGAGAAGGAGTGAGAGAGGCAGGGCAGATGGAAGCCAAGCAGGCCCATCCATAAGGCCAACTGAGGCAAATGCCTCAGGCAGCAGATTGGTGTGTGTGTGGGGGTACCCATTTCTGTTTGTCCACTTGCCTCCACTGCTCCTCCTCTTCATTCCACTCATCCTTTTCCAATCCAGGAAGAGGGGGAACAGAGCGAAAGAGGAAATGTGGAGGGGAGGAGACTGCTGCGCTAGAACATTGGAGAGTGGGAGGAGCAGAGGGCTGGCACATCGTCGAATAAGGGCATCGGATAAGGGCAGCCTACCTCAGGTGTCAGGGGCTCTTGGGCTGGCCCTGGATGGAGATAGGAGGCAGAAGCCCCCCTGCCAACCTGCGACCTGAGGTGTTTGTCTCAAGTGGCTTCTTGGATGAACCAGCTTTAAAATTCTTGTTTGATTGTTACTTTTATCTCGTGTTTTTTTTTAAACGTATGCTGCCTTGACAATTGCTGCAGTTCTGAACCAGCATTTGGTTTTTATTAAACAGCCTCCCTTCCCCAACAATGCTGGGCTCCATTGTGTATTATATAACAAGCTTCCGGGTCGACAAATGGTATCTTGATTGTGTCTTTCAGGCTTTGACACCATGTCAACAACACATCAGGACAAAAAGGCTACTGGGTGAGCGGAGAGATCAAGCTCGGAAATGCTGCCGACGGTTCCTCGATGCCTCGCCGGCACGATTGGATCTCCTTCACGATTTGCTCGGGCAGCAGCCCCCTCCTCTGCTGCAACAGTCGTGTTTGTCGTCCCCTGGAAAGGGTCGCTTGCAAAGCTGTATAGCTGGGACTGTAACGTTCATATTCAACTTGGATAGGCCTTCTAAGATTTCCTCCTGGGCAGAGCCCAGACAAAGCGGACTCTCTCGGCGGTCACTTCTCTGGCAGGCAACTCATTCGGAGAGCATCTGTTTCAAATTTATCGTTCTCGGCTGTCATGCTTCAGTGTAACAGATTCTGGTTCTTGCCTCTCCTCTGGGCAGCCCCTTTTACCAACTGCAGCCCCAGCTGAGGCTTCTCCCAGGGGCCTCAGTAACACCTTAGGCCTGCCTGCCCCAGAGGAGCAGAAGAGCAGGTGCTAAGCGGGCTACAGACAGTGGAGTAATTCTCTCCCGCATCCCAGAACACACACACGGGCATGCAGGGTGCCCCATGCAGCTTTCCCATTACGCACAGCCTCTCATTAGCTTGATGTCTGTGGGGTGATTGTAATGAGGGGTTGGCGGTGTCTGAAATGGACAATCTCTGCACTAATAGCATAAATATCGGAGAGGGGTGGAGCCGGTCATAAACCAGGCTCGCCCACCCGCTGTCGCTACAGCAGAAGTGCTTGAAGCAAGGAGAGGCTTTCCATGGGTTGAACGGTGTCCCTTCCAAGCCTCCCCAAAGTTCAGCCATCTCGTTCTAGAACACTGAGCGCTTCAAATCCAGCTCAGAAAACTCCTCATCCAATGCAATACACTTGATTTGCATAGAGCAGGCGTGGCCAAAAACCACGAGCCACATGCAGCTCTTATTTATTTATTTATTTTTCACATTTTTATACCGTCCTTCCTCCAAGGAGCTCAGAGTGGTGTACATATTTCCTCCCCTCCTTTTGTCCTCACAACAACCCTGTGAGGTAGGTGGGGCTGAGAGATAGCCCAAGGTCACCCAGGAAGCTTCGTGGCTGAGCGGGGATTTGAACCTGGATCTTCCAGGTCTAAGTCCGACTCCCAAACCACTACACCATCCTGGCTCTCTTGCACATACAATGTGCGGCTCTCGGAAATACGTTGGCTGAGCTCCTTTTTGCACCACAATATAAAATTTAATTTAACACAATATTAATATAAAAGGGTAAATAAGAAAGTTTCAAGCTTTATAATTATTTACCAGGTATAAGCTGAGAACATAAGTTTATGTTGGTGAGTAAATATATTGTTGGTGAGTAAATATATTGAAGAATTTAAATGCTCTTTAAATATTGAGGCTCTCAAACATCTCTCTTGCGACTCTCAAACATCTGAAGTTTATTGTATGTGGTTCTCACTTTAAGCAAGTTTGGCCACCCCTGGCATAGAGCATACTCGCCATGTGGCAGCTATTGATGCGACACAACGCCTGATAAACGTGTACTATAGATCAACCCCATCATCAAATGGTGATTCTTTTTTTGCTGCCCGAGTCCCCAGATGTTCCAGATGTGTGTCTAGGAACATGTGGCAGGTCCCAGGACACTTGAAAAATGGAGGGGTGTGAACTTGGTATTAGGACAGAGCCCAGTAAATAGGTAGGGCTCAAAATGGTGTGGATTAAATTTTAACACCCCCCCCCCCCAAAAAAAAGAAACCGATTTTACCATAGGCTCAATGATAGACGTAAATGTTCTGATGGCATTTTCCCATCAACTTTTGAGACGGTGGTCTGGGAGACCCTGCTGCATTTTTAGTTAGCCATGAAATTTGGTGTAGCATCTTCTCCCGCCCAGCAGAACCGCTTCCCTGATTTGAGACTCAAAGGGATTGTTCGCTGGTGGGAGAGATTGTCCGCTTTCTGACCCCAGGTGTGCTACTCTAAGGACGAACAAAGGGAGTGCTCCTTAGGGTTGGCTTAGTGCAAGCTACTTGCATTAATTTATGGTGGAGTATTTATTGCCTATGGGGCCGTGGTGGCTTAGTGGTTAAGAAGCTGAACTGCAGATCGGAAGGTTGGTAGGACAGCAGTTCGAGACCTGAGTGCCGTGTGACGGAGTGAGCTCCCGTCTCCTGTCTTCAGCTCCTGCCAACCTAGCAGTTCGAAAGCAAGACATTGCAAGTAGATAAATAGGTACCGCTGCGGCGGGAAGGTAACAGCGTTCCTTTAGTCATGCCGACCAGATGACCACGGAAATGTCTTCGGATAGTGCTGGCTCTGCAGCCTTAGAAACGGAGATGAGCACCGCACCCTAGAGTCGGACACGACTGGCATTCGAGCAGGGGATACCTTTACCTTTACTAACCAGGTGACCTCTGAAAGCCAGATCTCCGTCACACCAGATAGGAGAACTCAGCTTTTATTTATTTATTTATTTTTGCATAATCGCTTATTCCACAGGGCCGCGGTGGCTTAGTGGTTAAGATGCTTAACAGCAGACCGGAAGGTCGGTAGGACAGCAGTTCAAGACCCGAGTGCCGCGTGACGGAGTGAGCTCCCGTCTCCTGTCCCAGCTCCTGCCAACCTAGCAGTGCGAAAGCAAGAAATCGCAAGTAGATAAATAGGTACCGCTGCGGTGGGAAGGTTCCATTAGTTGGTTCCATTAGTCATGCCGACCAGATGACCATGGAAACGTCTTCGGACAGTGCTGGCTCTACGACCTTAGAAACAGAGATGACCACCACACCCTAGAGTCGGACATGGCTCCTTTACCTTTACCTTATTTATTGTCTAGTTTGATGTGGGACATCTTAGGAGGATGCTGAGTAGCATGGAGCAAATAAGGCTGCCATGTTTACTTGGCCTTTCCATTGACAAGGCTCTCCAGCAAGTATCCGCTTTCCAAATTTCCTTGCCCAGCTCTTGCCCAGTAGTCCAGAGGCTTAGCATTCCGACCAAAGAGTTTTGTTACACAGATGCTCTCCTAAACCTACTTTCCCTGGCTTCGCTTCGCTGCGGTAATGCAATTAAGCAGACTTCGGTCCTCATGTTGATACACCAGGATGGTGTAGTGGTTTGGGAGTCGGATGTAGACCTGGAAGATCCAGGATCAAATCCCCGCTCAGCCACGAAGCTAATCCTGGGTGACCTTGGGCCAGTCACTATCTCTCAGCCCCACCTACCTCACAGGGTTGTTGTGAGGACAAAAGGAGGGGAGGAAATATGTACACCACTCTGAGCTCCTTGGAGGAAGGGTGGTATAAAAATGTGAATAAATAAATAAATAAAATAAATTTGCAGTCGGGTACAGGAACAGAATGAGCCATGGAATGGAGAGCTATTGGAGTCGTGGTCAAGGAGATTTTTGAATATTGTTACTGCTGTTCTCCTATTGTGACGTTGTGGTTCATGTTATGGGGGGGTTGTATTTTGGAATGTAACTTGGGGCTGTTGCTGCTTTGCATGCAGAAGGCCCCAGGCTCAAGCTCTGACAGAAAAAATTATACATGGGATGGAGAGAGTGGATAGAGAGAAGTTCTTTTCCCTCTCACACAACACTAGAACTAGGGGACATCATCTAAAGTTGAGTGGTGGGAGAATTAGAATGGACAAAAGAAAATATTTCTTTACCCAGTGTGTAATTAATCTGTGGAACTCCTTGTAATTAATCTGTGGGGATAAGCAACCTCCTGGTCTTAGTAATAGACTCTCTCTTAATGCCTGGTGCAAGGAAATGGCGACAGGATACAGATATCGTGTTCCCTTGTGTGCTCCCTGATGCATCTAGCATCACTGTGAGATGCAGGAAACTGGACTAGATGGGCCTTTGGCCTGATCCAGCAGGGCTCTTCTGATGTTCTGATGACATCTCCAAGCAGTGTTGTGGAAAACTCTTCACCCGCGTCACTAGAGCGTGGCAGGGGGGGTTTGGACCACCAGAGGGTGACGCGTGCAGAAGGGTGACGCGTGCACCCATGCGCATCACCTCCCCTGCGTGCGTCGTCCTCCAGAGGCTCTGAGGCCGGGAGAAGGCCTCGGAGCACCCTCCTGGGCCGGCACTCCAGGGCCTTCTGACGAGGCCCACTGCGTCAAAACCTCATTTATAACGTTTTTCGCGCATGCGCAGACCGTTCCTGAGGGAAAAGGGCTGCCCTTTTCCCTCAGGAACGGTCTGTGCATGCGCGAAAAACGTTATAAATGACGTTTTGACGCAGTGGGCCTCGTCAGAAGGCCCACGATAGCCGGCTGGGGAAGACGTCCCCGGAGCCAGCTGCAACGGGGGGGGGGAGAGTCGGGGGGCACCCGGGGCAGCGCCCCAAAAATAGCAGCACGGCCTAGGGGCTGTGGGGGGAGGGGTCATTAGGGTGAAGCGCGTGTCCTAGTGACACCAACCCAGAGGAGCTTCTCGTCACTACAGACAATGCCAGGCTAGATAGACCAATGGGCAGACTTCACAGAGGAAAGCTTCCTACTTTCCCATATAATCACAGTGTACTTTTTTGAAGGTTGCCACCCAGGTCCTTTATGTGTGCTAAGTTTAATGGAGAGGATATAAATGCTAAGAAAGTACCTGTTGGCAGCGGACGACATGTGGAGAGTATGATGGAGGCTATATATTGCTCTAGGCCTGGGACCCATTTTGGCTAAGCTGACTTGCCATTCCCCAGGTGAAAGTGCCTCTTGTGGCATGCAGGCTATGAGTTTGCAGCTCAGTGGCAGAGTACCTGGTTTACATGCAGAAGGGCGTAAGGCCCCTGGCAAAGACCCCTGCCTGAAACCCAGTGCTGGCCCAAGACGTCCTGGCATCTGAGGTTTTCACTGGTGGAAAAAGACAGGTACAACTACTGTATGTTCAATGGAACTTACTCCCAGCTACATAGGATGGCAGCATTCACCTTTGCTTTGTATACTGTATAGTGTGCAAAGGACTTCTTCACATGTATGATCTTGATGTTACCCTTACAAAAAACCTATAAGGCGAGAAAGTATTATTATTCCCATATTGCAGATGGGGAAAACTGAGGCTGAGTGGCTTGCCTAACGCCACCTGCCATGTTCACTGCAGAGGCAGGGTTCAAACTGGGGAAGTCCTCATTCACAGCTCGCCGTCATTGTCACTACGCCACGCCAGCTCAGATGCGTGGTGACGAGGGCGAAAATAATGGTTGTCAAAAAAGATGAATTTGTTCCAGCTGGCTTTGCGAGGCTTCTGTGGGGTCCAGTCTGCCGCTTTGTTCTGAAGCGAGGTCTCTGAAAGACCCGAGATGAGAAGATGCCCTTCCCTAATGGGCTCACTCGTCTCCCTGTCAGCCAGGATACTTCAGAGCTGCGGAAGGTTACATGTACTTGTCGAGTGGACACAAAAAAGAGGTCAAGATGTCTCTTTTACTATGGCCAGGTCGTGACCTGTGCCTCTGCGGCCAGTGTCTCCAAAGCCCCGGAAGGCGTTGGGTCCGTGCTGAGTCCCTGGGCCTGTGTGTGTGTATAAGGAACCCTCCCACTGTGAACGTAATTAAAGCAGCTTGGCAACAGAGGGGGAAGCCTGGCGTTCTCTGGGGCTCGTTTTATTCCCGTTCTGATTAATGAGGTTGGGTGAAGTTAATGAACAGGGAGTTTAAAAGAGTGAGCCGGCCCAAGCTGATACATCTCCCTTCTCTTGGGAACTTGCTAAGGGTTATGGGCAGCAACAATGGTGCAGCAATGGGGGATTGCGGGGGATCAGGTGCTGTCCGTATCTGCTTAGAGCGTTTATGCAGAGAACGGTCTCCAATGGCATTTCCCCAGTTCCTTTGGCCTGGGACACACCTGACTAACCTCCCTAGGTTTGCAGCTAGAATCGCCGGTGGGAGTCCGGGGCCTGATCAGGCCAGCAGCATGAGACACTTAACTTTGCTCTTGGTTCCCCCGGGGGGGGGGGGAGTGGCATTGTCTGTACATAAAATTGCCCTTTCCCCCTTGTGTGGATAAAGGATGTCAGAAAGGCTTTTTAGCTTGAGCCTTCAAAGAGCAGCCCAAGGGAAGACCTCCCTGACCTATCTCTGCAAGTTTCTCTCGCCTCTTAATAGCGGGGGGGGGGGGAGAGAACGAGGGAGGGAGCCCGGAGCTCAGGAGCATCCCCATAGAGCTAGGGAGCAAACAGTATGGGATGTGGAGCACATTATTGTTGTTGTAGTTAATAATAATAATAATAATAACAGTGATGTGGACTTGAGTCTATTGACTCGGACTTGAGTTGGACTCAAGTCGCGTCAGTGACTCGACTCGGACTTGACTCGGCGATTGTAAAAGATTCAAAAACCTCACTTCGAGACTTGGAGCCTTTTATGACAAGTCCAATTTTATTCAGGTTTAAACCCGTTTTCCCCATTAAATCGATAGGGACTCGCAACTCGCAACCAAAGACTCGGGACTTGGGGGCAAAGGCTTGGGACTTGACTCGAGACTTGGAGTCAGAGACCTGATCTACATTCCTGAATAATAATAATAATAATAATAATAATAATAATAATAATAATAATAATAATAATTGTGCATTAACTGTGAAATGTATTAATTTATATTATTAAAATATTTGCATGCTGCTTTTCAACAAAGTTCATGACTTATTTAGAGAAATGAAAAGATGGTTCCTTTTCCTTATCCAAAAACAAAAACAAAAAAGAAGTTACAAAACATCACCAGCAAACAGCCACTGCAAAAAGAGGCTATACTGGGGAGAGAGAGAGAGACAGACAGACAGACAGACAGACAGACAGACAGACAGACCTCCCCCGCCCTGCTAGCTATAAGTTAGCTGCCGCTTAAAAAAAAAGTGCCTCTTAGCATCAGCACTCCCCTCCCCTCCACATTTCCTCTTCCTCTCTGTTCCACACTTTTTTTTCCCAATCCAGGGTGTGGAAGGAGAAGGAGTGGCAGTGGAGGTAAGTTGGTGGACAGAGAAGGGTGCCCCCCCCCCAGCAATCAGTTGCCTGAGGCATCTGCTTCAGTTGGCCTCATGGATGGGCCGGCCCTGCTTGTGACAGCTACCCTGTCCTTTCAGCACCTTTCCGTACCAGACAGCTCCCCCATTGTTTCAGCACCTTCTCTTTCCGGACAGCTCCCACCAATGTTTCAGCACCATCACCTTCCTGTTGGCAGCTTTTATTGAATGAGAGAGACCTAGGACTGTAGCTCAAGTGCAGGTCACCTGTTTTGCATGCAGGAAGTCCCATCCTTGCCACCTCCAGGTCAGGCTGGGGAAGACCCTTGTCTGAAAGCCTGGAGAACCACTCCCAGTCAGTGCAGTCCGTATTGAACTCGATGGACCAATTGCCTGACTCCGTAGGTAGCATCTTCCTGCATTCCCAAGGAAATTGCTCAGAGGTCAAATTTGCATCTCTGAAGTCACTTTAACTGTTTTCAACGTATTGCCACATTAGCTGAAGAGTTATGATAAGTTGCCGGATTATATAATACTGACAGTTTAAGACTAGGCACAATTCTATCCAGGCAAAAAACTAAGAAGCTAAAGCCTTTCAAACTGCTATAGTTCTTTGAGCAGCATCTCATCACAAAGCGGTCTAATCTCTTCTTTCAGCTGCTAAAATCCCTCCAAGGAGCTAGATTAGCAAAAGGAGTCTCTCACTGTTAGCGGCGGAAATAAAACTGTCGAAGAAGCGAATCTGTCGGGGGAAGCGTCTGTTGGCGGGCGCTTGAGCCCATGCAAAGTGACCCTTTCCAAGAATGAGTTTTGGGGGAAATACAAGAAAGAATAGTCTTGGAGCTCAAAGGGGATTGAGAGAACCTCCTCTCTGTCTGCAATCATGGCATTTAGTCGTGCTCTGAGAAGTAACAGGTGTACGCCAGATCAAAAATCTTTTGGCTCTGGAATAAGCAATGAGGATGAGCAGAAGAGGATGAACAAATGAAAATGGATGTTTTGCAAGGCTTATGTGGTCAGCCCTGGGTCGGCCCATTCATGAGGCCAACTGAAGCTGTTGCCTCAGGCAGCAGGTTGGTGGGGGGTGCCCATCTCGTTCCGCCTACTTGTCTCCAGTGCTCCTCCTTTTCCTTCCACTCCCTGGATTTAAAAGGAAAGAGAGGGACAGAGAGGAAGAGGAAATTAGGAACAGACATTTCTGCTCCTCTCTTCGTCTTTGAAAGCAGGAAGTGGGAGATGGAGGAGCAGGTGGGCGGAGGCAGTAGAGGCAGGTGGGTGGAGTTATCCTCCATCTTAAAAGGAAGAATGCCCCATGCCAATCCACTGCCAGGCAGCCTCATGGATGCGCGTTTTCCCTGCGCATATATCCCTGCACATTTTTAAGTTTTTATATCCTGAATACATTTGTTAAAACAGACATATGTGTACTACCAACTGTCCTTTTGTACAGAGTGACGGAAACTTTTAAAAAGGACTTTTAGCCTTGGTTTGGAGAGGAGAATAGACCAAAGCCACAGCATCTGTCTTGCACAGAGGATGTTATGGAGTTCTGCAGCCTTTGTCTTGCACTAGAAATGGAACACATCATTTGCGTAACTTGTCACAAGCCACTACAGATCACACCCTGTGATCTTGATTTTGCATGCTTTTATATAAACGTGCCTACTACCGCCATTGGGCTGATAATCAATTCCCCTTGCAGTTCTTTGGAAGAAACAAGATGAACAACCTTTAATGCAGCTGCCCATCATTTGTGCTTGTTTCTATTATGAAGTGGTATCACACACACACACACACACACACACACACACACAAGGAAGGACGGCATGATTATTGGTTATTATTCAAGATAAATCTGCTTTTCAGCAAAAACAAAGTTCTCGAAACAGTTTGCATAGGGAAAAGGATGAGAAAATGATTCCCTGTGCCAAAAGAGCTCAAAATAAAAAAGCACACACACACACACACACACACACACACACACACACACACACACACACACACACACACACACACACACCACGAGGAGATGCACCAGCAAATAGTCATCAGATGCAATGCTATGCTGGACTGAATGGAAACAGTTGCAGTCCCCCTGCTAAATGTCAGAGAGCCACCCTTTAAAAGTGCTTCTCTTGCCCAGTTAGCAGGGGTCACATGTGTGCAATTGTGTCCAGCCGGGGTGTATTAACTCATGGCTGGGCCCCTAGGCTTCAGGTAATTTGGGGGCCCTCCAGCACCTCAATTCTCACTCTCACTATTCCTCTCACTCTATAGAGACTTGTCCCTGCAAGGCCCCTAGACTGAAGCCTAGTCAGCCTAATGGTACACCCCTGGTACCCAGATGTTTTGAAGTGTGTGCAAGTGTGACTGTGCGAATAGGTGCATGTGTGTATAGGTGCATGTAATAACAAAATGACCAGTCCTTGCCATTTGTGCTCATTGCTCTTTTTTCTTTTTTTTAATCTGAGAATCAGTATGGCATGGAAGAGTATCATTTGGGAGGTATTAATGTATTTGAAAAGGGATATCTGATGCTAAATGGGTCTAAGTCTCCACTAACTGCTTTTTAGCCCCCAGTAATTGTGGTTCATCACTAGGAAAGCCCCATGTTTATTCTCAGCTGCTTAATTCCAGTAGTCTTTGTTATGGGTTTCCCCTTCCGACATTAACCAAAATGCTTTAATTACAGAGCCATTTGTACCAGTGTTGGTTAAACAAATCAGTGTTTGGAGAAAGCAGGATTCTTCCTGCAGACCTAATTTCCTCAGCTGGGTGGAAAGGGCTTGAGGAAAAAAAGGGAGGAAAAAAAAACCGTTCCAAAAAAGTAATATGGAGTCTAAGCAATCGCAGCTGTCGGGACTCCAGGATAGCAGCAATCAGATACGTAATTATACAATTCTAATTACAGGGATTACAGAGATCGTGGCATTACAAATTGCATGAGCTGCGGGCATTAGAATACATTAAATGCTTACTTGGAAGCAAAGCAAGGCAGGTGACGGGTGCTTTTCTCTTTGTGAAGAACGGTACTCGGGGGCTGTGGGTGGAAATGTGGAGTACAGTTGCACAGCGCTTTGGCGGGGTTTGGTCAGGGCAGGATGCAGAGGCTTAAGCTTCTCCAGTTTCATTTTAAAAGACAAAGCTGTAAGAGCTTCAAAAAAAATCTGGTGGAAATCTCAGAAGGCAGTGGAAGAACCAGACTGATTTTTTTCAGAGGATAGGGCTACCTCTTCCTGTAGCATCCAAAAGTAGTTAATCTGTGGAACTCCTTGCCACAGGATGTGGTGATGGCACCTGGCCTAGATACCTTCAAAAGGGGATTGGATAGATTGATGGAGGAAAAGTCCATCACAGGCTACAAGTCATGATGGGTATAGGCAACCTCCTGGTTTTAGAAGTAGGCTATCGCGGAATGCCAGATACAAAGGAGTGGCAACAGGATATATATATAAATTGGAAATCACAAGGCCCTCTTCACTAGTGATCTGACAAAGGAAGCAGTTGGCAGCTGCCATAACACCCCTTTTCATTTAAAGCCCATTATTTTGTACTGCCTCCCCACGTTTAGGCAAACAGTGGCACGAAAAAATACCATATTGGTCTGAGTATAAGACTCACTTTTTTCTCCTAATTTAAGTTTTTTAACTAGGGGTGCCTCTTATAATCAGGCTGTTGCAATTTAATGCCAGTGATTTAATTAAATTTTTGTAATAGCACCAAACTTTAAGGGTGCGTCTTATAATCAGGTGTGTCTTATACTCGGTACAATACGGTAGATGGGCCAACACCTTCGATCTTTCGTCATCACTGCCCTTCTCCAAGGCAATTCTATTCATTCCATCCCAACTTGCCAACGATGGCTAACGATCAAAATCGACGATAATCAACAACATCAAGCATTTTGTTATGATTTGTTTGTTTGTTTGTTTGTTTGTTGGGATGCTCTCCTTTCCTGAAAGCGAGAGAAACATTTCTGGGAAAGAGAAGTAAAACTCAGGAGACATTCGAGGAAATAAGCTCCAGAATATGTTTGGAAATGGAGTGTCCCCTGGTGTCTTTAAATGCATTAAGTTGACTAGGTGGCCCAGCAAAATGCATTTAACCCTGGAAGATTTCTGAATGCCACCTCTCCTCTCATTTGCGAGGAGTGCTTGTTTGCCTCTCGCACTTGTCGGCTCCCTGAGCAGCCCTAGAAATGATGAGTAGCGCACTCGTTACTCCAAAATACCATTTGCAAGTCTAATATCGACGTTATCCAAAAGGTGCCTCTTGTGCTTTTATAGATCTCGCCACTGTAACCCACAGCAGGAGTCATTCCTTGCTTGACAATGGATTTCCTTCCTCCTGCTGTAGCAGGATCAGCTTATCTGATGCCAAACATATAGCGTATGTCTAATGTATGTGGAATGTGGTTGTCAAGCACATAAAGGTAACACACATTAAAGTGTGCATGTAATCTCTCTCCCCCCCCCTTTTTTGGTATTTTTTTTAAATCTGAATGTGTGGCATCCCTGATCCAACTGAGCATTTCAACACCAAAAGCACCTTTTGTTGTAATACTTGCTGATTTGATCTGAGACGGAGAAATATCAGTACAGGAAGAAATAGAAAGATAGGGGTGGTCACCATGACTGCAAAGTAGCAGGAGAAGCTAAACAGGCAGTGAAATGTTATAATCCTGTTCTCCACACATTATTAATCCTCATTCCAGCCAAAGACAATGAAGACTGAATCTTAGACATGGAAGCGCAGTGTGCAGGCCTCCATATACTGTACTCCTGTTTCAGAACCAATTTAGTCTCATCTTGCAAAGTGCCTTGTGTATTGATAGAGTAATAGATAACTATTGCAATTTTAGTAACCATAGGGACCGAGAGGCTCCTTACATCAAACCATTCTTAAACATGCAAACTCCATGCAGCGTGTTGATTGTTTCTATCACAAAACTGCCACGATATGTATTTTTCAATCCATCACTGAGAAACGTGTCCGACACTTACAGTGCAATCCTACACGTGTCTACTCAGAAGTAAGTTCCACTGTGCAATGGGGCTTACTCCCAGGGAAATGTGCATGGGATTGCAGGTTTAGGATTTTATAGGCACACACACACCCCTTGTTGATCTGAGCCCTGCGTGTTGTCGAAGCTATTGATGCAGCTATTGTGATGCAGCTATTGATGCAGATGCAGCTATTGAGGCAGCTGGTTCTTCACAAGGTCGATTTAATGTTCTACCATATTTAAAATGAGTGCATATCCTCTTTGAGGCATCGTTGTTGGCTGAGGTGTCATTCAGCAGGAGCCGGGGTCCAATACGTAGAAAAAACTCCAGGCAGGGGATTCAGACCTTGGACAGCTCCAAGCGAGGCAGGCGTTCGGCCAGGGACAGGAGCCCGTCAGTTGATCAGAACTTTGGAAAGCTCCCAGGGGTTCTCAGAATATGGGTCATTATGACCAGAGATGTGGATCAAGTCTCTGACTCCAAGTCTCAAGTCAAGGCCCAAGTCTTTGCCCCCAAGTCCCGAGTCTTTGGTTGCGAGTTGCGAGTCCCTATCTATTTAACGGGGGAAACGGGTTTAAACCTGAATTAAATTTGACTTGTCGTAAAAGGCTCCAAGTCTCGAGTCAAGTCTTTCGAGTCTTTTACAATCACCGAGTCAAGTCCAAGTCGAGTCATTGATGCGACTTGAGTCCCAACTCAAGTCCGAGTCAATAGACTCAAGTATACATCACTGGTCATGACTAGCTGCAATGTGGGAGGTCATGTGAATGTCTGTTTTTTTTGGGGGGGGATGTCTCCGTAACAAAGTTTGAGAATCTTTTCACATGTCTGGGTTGTAGTACATTATTTGACGTATAGAATCTCGCACCAAAGATACGTCAATTGTGGAGCTTCTGCCAGAACTAGAACATTACACAGCAAAGATGTCATCTAAATTGGAATTAATGTACCTTTGCTTTCATCATCTAAGGAAACAGAGGAAATTCTCTCTCTCTCTCTCTCTCTCTCTCTCTCTCTCTCTCTCTCTCTCTCTCTCTCTCTCCATCTCTTTTGAGACTTGAACCTGTCGACATGTAATTCCATCTTTCATATTGCTAGAACTGTTTGCTCTAAAGAAGGCCTTGCACTAGACTAAGAGCAAAGCCTCCTGTTTGCCTTTGGAAAATCTCCCCTGTTAGGAAGATAATAAGACCCAAATTAGAAGGACCCTTGATGATCCAAGTGGCCCAACGTGAACGAGGAATGCAAATCAGATGAACGCTTAATTACTTTTTGAAAAATTCATTATTTGTCTAGAGCTGCTGATTGAAAAGTAGCACTGCAATTTAAATTAGGACTATTTGTTCATTTTCAGAATGAAATTGTGTCATTTGACTTATAATCTGCTACGGCTGGGATGAGTAAAAGCGATCGGAGGGCCCAAGGCTGACACGGCCAATTGAATAACAAAAGCATCCTGATGAAGCAGGTAGAGGTGACGGAAGTGTCCTCCTCTTTTGATTTTTTTTACCCCCTCCACAAACTAGCAATTAATTGTTTGCCACTGTTTGAGACACAGTAGTGCTTTTTTGTCCGAGCTCACTTGAATTTGCATATCGTAGATCATTCTCTGTGTTGCCCTGGGACGGGCTAATGATTGGCTGTGGCATCAGATACAATGTTTCATCTTGCACGTGCAGCAGTTATGTTCCTTTAATGAAGTTGCAGGCTTTGCCTACGTTGTGTATATTGTGTGTACGTTGGACTTTTTTCTCCTGAGCGTGATGCCAGGGCAGCAACCGTGGAAGAGCTAGAATTCAGGATCAGGGAGGTAGCCAGGAATTAGGAGTCAGTAGTCAGGACTGAAGCCAGGAGTCAGAGCCAGCTGTCAGGACTGAAAAACAAGATGGAAGTCAGGAGATGTGGTCTAGAGGTTGAGCTGCCGCCTTGCCTGAAGAACAGCTAGGAGGATGGGATCAGTTCGAGACAACTAGAAGCTGCCAACAAGCTGCCAACAATCTGAGATATCTCAGCTGAGATATGGAACAGGGGTTGGGCTATGGAACAGGGTTGGGCTATGACCAATTTATACAACAGGGCAAGATAGTGACTAGTCTGGCTAGCCTTGCCTGACCAACATCCAGAGGAAACTTTAGAGTCTCTCGACATGGGCAGCATGTTTGAAGTTGTGGATTGATTCAAATCACCAAGGGCCACTTTAAATAATTGATTTAGATCGAATTTCTCACTTTCTAATTCATACATTTCCTGAACAAGCATACATGCTAATTGGTTGCCATAACAATTAAGATATATCTGTCTGCAACTAAATAAAGCCTTTTATCCTACACAGGGACAGAACCCAAACTTCTGATCATGTAGCTTATATGCCATTTGCACGATTAATGTATATCTATTTAGGATAGCAATTGCAAAACTAAAGGTTTCTGCGGCACGGTTTGTACATGTATCAGAATGCAAAGCAAGATCATTTATTTGAAGGATAAATATCCTTGTGAACTCCTGTTTCCTGAGTCCTTGAGCATTGTATTTCCTGAAGGTGTAGTGGTTTGGGAGTCGGACTTCGACCTGGAAGATCCAGGTTCAAATCCCCGCTCAGCCACGAAGCTTCCTGGGTGACCTTGGGCCAGTCACTATCTCTCAGCCCCACCTACCTCACAGGGTTGTTGTGAGGACAAAAGGAGGGGAGGAAATATGTACACCACTCTGAGCTCCTTGGAAGAAGGGTGGTATAAAAATGTGAAAAATAAAATAATAAGATCCGTGTGCCTGGCAAAAATGTGGCAACTTCGGTCTTGCTCCCATAAACTCACATCAGCCTGTTCTGAGCAGTGGGGCTTGAAAAAACTGGCGAAGATCCAGGAGTATGACATGCTTTCCAAAGCTCAAGCTGACGATTGGGCACAATTCATGTCTTTCAGCCCACACAGGTCTTCAATGCTGGTACCAAGTCGCCAGGGGCCCTGGAGCAATGCCTTGGGTGGGACATCATCCCCATAGCAGGTTGGGCCCCCAACTCACCGGTGGTGGAGGCAGGAAGCAGTAGCCCCTTCTACCCTCCTCATTGGTGAATGGGGAGGAATGTTCAATAGCGGAAGCTCCTCCCTCCCAGCCAATGGGAGGGGAGGCTCCCATTGGGAGGGAGGAGCTTCTGCTACTGAACATTCCTCAGGCCACACAATGATGCGGGGACCTCTGGGGGATGTTCTCACTGGTATGTTGGGCTGCCAGCCAGAGGTGAAACTAGACTGGAGCAGAGGCAAGTAGTTCTGCAAGACTCCGTTACACTGGAGTCAGCGGCCCCTCCCCCTTGCTGTTAGAGCCATTCCGGCAGCGACAGGGGAGTGTCCTGCGTGTTGCCTTTGCTGCCAGAATGGCTCCAACAGCAAGGGGGAGGGGCTGTTGACTCCGGTGTAACGGAGTCTTGCAGAACTACTTGCCTCCGCTCCAGTCTAGCTATGCCACTGGTGCCAGCTGCAACAGCAGCCCAAGTCTCAACGATCACCACCAGTTCTCTCTCTCTCTCTCTCTCTCTCTCTCTCTCTCTCTCTCTCTCTCTCTCTCTCTCTCTCTCTCTCTGTGTGTGTGTGTGTGTGTGTGTGTGTGTGTGTGTGTGTGAGTGAATATTTGGTGTGGCCTCTATTCGGCATGTGCTGTCAGCTCAGCCAATCTGACCCTGTGTGTCTTTCTCTAACTTATCAATGAAAGAGCAACAATTGCAATGGAAAGAAAGAACAAACAGCTGAGAATCCTGGGCTTTAAAACAACATTGAAAATGTTCGTCGTTTCAAGATCCGTTGTTGACTTTGTTGAAAAATAGGGATATGTCTCCACCACTCATTGTGACAACCTGGTTCTTCTGCTTTTAGTCTCGGAACAACAAGATGTTCGAGAAGACACGGCTCTGATTTAAAATGCCCCCTTGCAATCAGGAGAGTGGGTTGCTTTGCATACTTCAAAGTCATCCTGGGAGATATTGACTATCTCATTCTATACACTTGCAGTTGACACATCAATTCTTAGTTGGCTCTGCTAGCTTCTGCTGTCTGTGCAAGGCTTATTTATGATCCTGCTTCAATCTTGTGTTTTCATTCTTTATGGTTTTGTGGCTTTTAACTTATTTAATACACCTTTAAAAAAAACCCCACAGATATGGAAATTGCTGTTTCTGCAGCAACACAGTGCGTTCCTGGAAGAAGTTCGAGTACATCAACAGACTCTTGTTTCCGTGGCATGTTTGGCCTAGCCGGTCTGGTTTTTTCTCTCACAGTTTTTTTTTTGCCAGCCGCGGGCCGTAGAGGGTTTTCTCTCTTTTGTTCTTTACAGCTCTGAACTGGGCACTAGAGGGCGCCCTCCCACAATGAGGAGTTGTTTCGACCAATCTGACCCTGACTCATGGAGTGGGAGGGGCTAACAATGCAAAGCACTTTGGGCACAGCATCATCAGACCATCAATGTACATGATACTTTCCATAGAGCAAGAGGTCAGGGCCCTGCCCCAAGAGGTATACAGTCTAGCTATTGACACAAAGAAGACAACAGAACCTCCTCAACACACTTTCCCAGGAGTAAGCCCCACTGAATGCAATGGGACTTACTTCTGATGCACTTTTGGTTTTTCACTTGCTGTTGGGACTGAGAAACCCATGCCACCCATAACCCATGCCAACCCATAAGGACCCACAAAGATCTCACAAAGGACCCATAGATCTCCACTGAGATCCCAATCTCCCTTGCCCGGTTTAGACGGCCTTTCGGTCTGCCCCGGCAGGTCTCATCTGTTGTTAAAGTCCATCACAATGTCCAGAGGAAAATCAAATTCTTCCCATTGAATGAACAGATTCATCACTGCTTTTGCACCTTTTCTCCCCGAACATCCATTGTTGTGGAGGGCAGGACGCTCCAGCTAACAGCTGCGCCCACCTAGGAACGTAATTCAATCAATGGCACTGTATGCAGAATTAGTGCATTTCTATTCTTGTCTGAGTTTGGTTCCTTCTAGGAGTTAGGAAAATAGGGTTGCTGATTAAAATGGATACTCTCCAGCTTAGCCCAAAGCCTTTCCTGACTGACAATAAGATTGGCCTGAATCATGTTAATCAACAATTGCTGTACGCCTGGCTTTTGGGAAGATAACACTTCACCTGAAAGAAAGGGAGGGGTCTGCTTCTTCATAATCAGCTGATGCTCATTGTATAATATTCTCGGAGATTTCACTTTATTTAATAGTAATTTTTTGTCTCTGTGTATTTTTTTTTAAGGTCAATTTCAATTGCACGGGGAATGTCGATCTGAAACTCCACAGGCAACCAATCACTTTATATTAATGAGATACTTCATATGACACAACTGAATTAATACTTGTATCACATTTGATCAGGCTGCTGATTTTCCTACATTGACATTAGGATGGGGAACCAGCCTCTCGTACGGAACTGCTGAGCTCAGTTTAATTAGAAAGTGCTTCATACGGGGGAAAAGTCTCAGTCTCACAACAGAAATTATGAAAATTGTGTTTTTGAATTGCATTGTAGCCTCCCCCCCCCACGAATATCGAGTGCACATTTTATTTGAGAGAGGAAAAACGTAGCTAAATCAGCTGTAAGATATTAATATCTGTGTGGTTGTCTTAAGATCGGAGGCAACTTCTTTAGCAAGTGTTTTTGTAACAGAGTCAGAAGTCCCGTTATTTAGCCCATTGCTGTCAGGTCAACTTTGCAGGTCAGAGGGAGAGAACCATTAGCTAGCTGTAGGCTCAGAGTCAGGGCCAGCTCACTCCAGAAGTTGGGTGAAACAGCTAATTCAGGAGATGGGCTGGACGGTGGTGAGCTGGTAGGCCATGCTGCCCAACCTCCTGGCTGCTTACTCTCTCAATGGCTGGGCCCATCCAAACATGCTCTCTTGATTGGCCTGAGCCGCCAGTCAGTCATCCATCCACTCAACCCTGTTGGGCAGCCTCCTTTTCCAAAGGCAAAACTGTCTACAACAGGGGTTCTCAACTAGTGGTACTAGTACCACCAGTGGTACCTCGGCCAACTGCTGATGGTACTTGGCCTGCTGGAACCCCGCTCTGATGCAGTACTTTTGGCGCTGTACTTTTGCTCCTGAGAGGCTCCTGCCTTTGGCTGAGCCTCTTGGGAATGCTGAGAAGGGCCCTCCCAGCCGCCCAGAGCCTCCTACCTGAGTCTTCTGGCCTCCGAAAGCCTGAAAACCCGGAAGTAACTGGTGATGATGTCATCACCAGTCACTTCCGGTAGTACACAGCAGGAGAGTGGCGCCGGAGGTGGTACTCGGCCGGTAGGGGCTTGAGAACCCCTGGTCTACAACAGGCCAATGGCTTGCAAGGTGATGGAACCCTAGCCATCCAGAAGTTCTAAAGCCAAGGGTTATGAGCAGAGAGACCTTAATCCAAAGTAATTTTGTATACCAAGACCAAACAAAGACTCCATGAAAAACCAGCCACCCTCCTCCTGGAGAATAGAGCTCTTTATGACACTCAGCCATTTCCAAAGATTGGTTTTCATGCAGCTGGCAGGAGACCGAGATCCAGCTGTTTCTCAAAGGACAGCAGGAAGTGGCAATTTCCTTGTTTCTGCTGGTGGGCGAGGGTCAGTGAAGCCTCTCACCCTTGGAAGCAGAAAGATCATCTGCAGACATCTGATGGATCCAACTTAGGCTCTTTGTAGCTATCCGCAGGAGCTGGGCTGATTCCTGATGGGAGCAGAGCCATGCACACAGAAACCTCTGCCACATGCAGAATACTAAGTCAGAATTCAAATTAAATCAGGATAATTAACAATTAACAAAAAGCTAAGCAGACAAGTAATTAGATATTCCCTGACTAGTGTTTACTGTAATTTTGTGACCCGTTCATAATTAACCTCAGATTGTAAAGTATATTGATGAGAAGGAGAAGTATAAACTTCTATTAACAGTGACAGAATAAGATGCCAATTAAACTGCGTTTCATTCAGGCTTGGGAAAGCAAAGCTATAATGGATTTTTATTATCTTCCCATGCTTCTCTATGCCTGGCACGTGCCAGAGGCAAGATTAGGAGTTGATGAAAGGGGATAAAAAGAAATGCCTAAAGTCTGTAGCAAGGGGAGGAGAAAAGAAAAGTAATAATACGGAAGATTTAAAGGAAAGAAAAACAATGAAAATATTAAGCAGCCTTCCTGCTGTACTGCAGTGCATACATATAAAAAACGCGATGAGCGCCGGCATCCCGTATTTAACCTCCTTGGGATACGGCCTGCGTCACTGGGCTTTCCATGCAGGGGTTACTCATATCCATCTGAATTTAGTTGAAATGTCGTTTTTCTAAAAAAGACAACTAAGGAAGGATACGGAAGATTTAAAAGAAGGAATGCGAAAAGCAAGGGTGAAAGGGAAAGATATAAACAACTGAATGCAGATTTCCAGAGAACAGCAAGGAGAGATAAGAAGGCCTTCTTAAATGAACAATGCAAGGAAATCGAGGAAAACAACAGAATGGGGAGGACTAGAGATCTCTTCAAGAAAAGTGGAGATATCAAGGGAACGTTTTGTGCAAAGATGGGCATGATAAAGGATAAAAAAGGCAGGGACCTAACAGAAGCAGAAGAGATTAAGAAGAGATGGCAAGAATACACAGAAGAACTATACAAGAAAGATCTTAATGTTCCTGATGACCACGCTGGTGTGGTCACTGACCCAGAGCCGGACATCCTAGAGAGTGAAGTCAAGTGGGCCTTAGGTAGCATTACTAACAATAAAGCTAGCGGAGATGATAATATCCCAGCTGAGCTACTTAAAATCCTAAATGATGATGCTGTGAAAGTGCTGCACTCAATATGCCAACAAATTTGGAAAACTCAGCAGTGGCCAAAGGATTGGAAAAGGTCAGTTTACGTTCCAATTCCAAAGAAGGGCAGTGCCAAAGAGTGTTCAAACTACCGTAAAATTGCACTCATTTCACATGCTAGCAAGGTTATGCTCAAAATCCTACAAGCTAGGCTTCAGCAGTACGTGGACCGAGAACTACCGGACGTACAAGCTGGGTTTCGAAGAGGCAGAGGAACTAGAGATCAAATTGCCAACATGCGCTGGATCATGGAGAAAGCACGAGAGTTCCAAAAAAACACCTACTTCTGCTTCATTGACTACGCAAAAGCCTTTGATTGTGTGGATCACAACAAACTGTGGCAAATTCTTAAAGAGATGGGGGTACCAGACCACCTTACCTGTCTCCTGAGAAACCTGTATGCGGGTCAAGAAGCAACAGTTCGAACCGGCCATGGAACAACTAATTGGTTCAAAATTGGGAAGGGAGTACGGCAAGGCTGTATATTGTCACCCTGCTTATTTAACTTATATGCAGAGTACATTATGAGAAATGCAGGGCTGAATGAATCTCAAGCCGGAATCAAGATTGCCGGGAGAAACATCAACAACCTCAGATATGCAGACGATACCACCCTAATGGCAGAAAGTGAAGAAGAACTAAAGAGCCTCTTGATGAGAGTGAAAGAGGAGAGTGCACAAGTTGGCTTGAAACTCAACATTAATAAAACTAAGATCATGGCATCCGGTCCCATCAATTCCTGGCAAATAGAAGGGGCAGAAATGGAAGCAGTAACAGATTTTACTTTTTTGGGCTCCAAGATCACTGCAGACGGAGACAGCAGCCATGAAATTAAAAGACGCTTACTCCTTGGAAAGAAAGCTATGGCAAATTTAGATAGCATAATAAAAAGCAGAGATATCACCATGCCAACAAAAGTTCGTATAGTCAGGGCGATAGTGTTCCCAGTAGCAATGTATGGTTGCGAGAGTTGGACCATAAGGAAGGCTGAGCGCCGAAGAATAGATGCTTTCGAACTGTGGTGCTGGAGAAGACTCCTGAGAGTCCCTTGGACTGCTAGGAGATCAAATCAGTCAATCCTAAATGAAATCAACCCTGACTGTTCCCTGGAAGGACAGGTACTGAGGCTGAAGCTCAAATATTTTGGCCACCTAATGCGAAGAGAGGACTCTCTGGAGAAGACTCTGATGCTGGGAAAGATTGAAGGCAAAAGGAGAAGGGGAAGGCAAAGGATGAGATGGTTAGACAGCATCACCGATGCAACGAACATGAAAATGAGCGAACTCAGGAAGATAGTGGAGGACAGGAAGGCCTGGCGGGATGTGGTTCATGGGATCATGAAGGGTCGGACACGACTTAACGACTGAACAACAACAACAAAGGAAGGATATAGGCTCCGTGTTCCAGCCGCATGCTACGCGCTGCGGCAAGGAGAGTCATGCCGGCCACATGACCACGGAGGCATCTTCGGACAACGCTGGCTCTTCAGCTTCAAAATGGGGATGCGCACCACACCCTAGAGTCGGACACGACTGGACTTAATTGTCAGGGGTCACCTTTACTTTTACCTTAAGGAAGAATATACAGTAGAGCTTTATAAGATGAGGCACGGTGTAGGGAAGTGGAAAGAGAGGTGTCTTTCTCCGTCTTATAACAGAGGGTCTTTGACAGGTAGGGTCAGGATCCAGAAGTGGATTTCAATTGGACCTCAGGCAGGCTGTGGCAATGTGTCTGTCGCCATTTTGTTTTGAGAGACACCGTTTGAATAGTCCCTGAAGCCTACACAGTATAATAGCCTGGAGAGGGGTATAGCCTAGTAGGTTGGAGGTCCACTCCTGAGGTAAACCTCACCAGAGATTTTGGCTTTGGAGGGGTTGCTTTGGCCAAGAGGCCCTCCATGTTCCGTCGGCTCCCTCAGTCTCCCTCCCATCCTCCTTTCATGACTTCATCTTTCTCTCCTTCCACTGTTCAAAGCTTTGGAACTGCCTTTCTTTCGGGGCGCACTTGGCCCCCTCCTCCTTGATGTCTCTTTGCCATTCTAGTTGAAACTAACTAGAAGCTCCAAAGAGTCGCCTGGCCTTCAAGGGTCAGTAGGTGCTTGTTTTCGCACACTGGCCTGACCTGTGCCTTGAGGAGACTGAAACGACAGTGGGATACCCACTAGCTTAGATGGCTTTCAAAGAGGACCAGACGAACTCACGGAAGTCTATTGGTGACTGATCGTTACAATGTCTATAGTAGAGAATCTGGATGTTGGGAGAAAATATGTCACCCAATAATCAGTTGCCAGTGACAAATGATGGAAGAGAGTGATTCTTTTGTTGCCCTGCTGGTGGGCTTCCAGAAGGCATGTGGTTGACCATTTGTAGGAAGTGGGATGCTGGACTAGGTGATATACCTCTGGTTGGATCCAGTAGGGAACTTCTTGTGACTGCATAGCAATTTCCTTGGCCTGCAAATGTACTTCTGGGTTTTAGAGGTAGCCTGTCTCTGAAGGCCAGGTGCAAGGGAGTGGCAACAGGATACAGGTCTCTTGTTGTCTCGTGTGCTCTCAGAGGCACCTGGTGGGCCTCTGTGAGATACAGGAAGCTGGACTAGATGGGCCTTTGGCCTGATCCAGCAAGGCTCTTCTTATGTTCTTATTAATGTAGAAAGCACAGGGTAAGCTGGAATTGACCCCTCCATGTTGAGTCTAAGCAAAAGAACACCTCTTTCCATGATTGGCTGCAATTGAAACGCTAGAATGGGTCACGTCCTCTGAAACATCATCTGCCTCATTATGCAACTAGAGCCTGCTCCTCTGTGCGGTGACTTCTGCATGCCCCCACATTACCCTGTCTCATTGGCGTGGGGGTCACTGCTGTCTTTTCCCTCCCAAGTTACTGGAGTCATAAAATGATGCTCCAAAGGGAAGCGATGTAGCAGATGCCCACCTCCCCAATTCCCTCAAGCTCCAGACATGGCTCTGATCAATCGCACAAACAAACAAGCGCACCAGTGCTTCAGCGTCTGTGTGCTGTGCGGAGGGACAAGTAATCTTAATTAAGGCACTCTCCAAAAACTTTCTAAAAGAAAGAGGTCGTACTCTGAATAAAAAAAAACGTTGCCAACGAGAAGCTAATTTAGACTTGACAAGACATTTATTGGATCTTAATCAACCACGGATAGCTTGTTAGATAAATGTTTAGGAGTGTAACTGCGTAGAATGTTTCTCCCCTTTGCAGCTGCAAAATCCGAATAGATGTCTTATTAATAATAAATAGTTGGGTGCGAGATGGTGGCAGGCCTTAGACATGACGCGAAGCGGGCATACGATGTGGTGGTTAGTGAGTTCACAGTAACAGCAAGGGGAATTGTGGGTCGGAGGCTGTTGGCAGAGTTCTTCTCTGATTGCGAGGAGAGGGAGTGGGCTGGTCTCTTCTGGTGGCATTCAGGGGTTTGAGCCGGATCATGATGTTCAATGCATGACAATGCATTGTCTGCAAATCAGGCGCAGTGTTGCAGAGAGCGGCTTCCAGCGAAGAAGATTGGCAGGGAGATTGAGGACGCACAAAAGGGAGGATTTCCTTGCATAGCACACACAATAGACCTGTGAACTTTGCTGCCACAGGATGCGGTGATTAGGATGGCCACTAGCTTAAATCGCTTGAAAGGGGAATTGGGACAAACGCATGGCTGTATGAATCATCATGGCCATATGCTGGACTAGAAACAGGATGATGGACTATCAGGGGTTCTCAACCCCTTCCCGGTCGAGTACCACCTCTGGCGCCACTCTCCTGCTGCGTACCTCCGGAAGTGACTGGCGATGACATCATCGCCAGTTACTTCCGGGTTTTCAGGTTTTTGGAGGCCAAAAAATGCAGTTAGGAGGCTCTGGGCGGGTGGGAGGGCCCTTCTCAGCATTCCTGAGATGCTCAGCCAAAGGCAGGAGCTTCTTGGGAGTGAAAACACACTGCCGAAAGCACTGTGTCTGAGCGGGGTTCCCGTGGCCGGCAGGCTGAGTACCATCAGCACTTGGCCAAAGTACCACTGGTTGAGAACTCTAGACACTGGTTGAGAACTCCTAGACCTCAGGCTGATCCAGCAGGGCTCTTCTTAAGTTCTTAGAAAAGTTTTGATTAGGTGATGTGATTGCTCTGGTGGACTTGAGAAGCAAGGCCTAGTTTGTGACAGAATGAGTGGTCAGGGGGATTCTACTCCTGCCATCCCTTCGGGAAAGATCTGTACCTCAGTAATAGAGCATCTCCTTTGCATGCAGAAAGTCCCCGCTTCAATCTTTGTTATCTCCAGGCAGTGTCTGACTCTGTAGAAGTCAGTGGTACTTCATATGTACCACTTTAGACTGCAGGTAGAATGCTTCCTTGCATTAGAAGCTTCTCTGCAAGTGGGAAAGTAGCATAACAAGCTGGCCTAGAATGTTTCTCCCTGATGTGCTAGCTCTCTGCTTGCAGTGTGTGTGTGTGTGTGTGTGTGTGTGTGTGTGTGTGTGTGTGTGTGTGTGTGTGTGTGTGTGTTTAATGCAGTGGAGCATTTAAAAATGTGCTCCCCTGCCTGCAGCCCAAAGGACTGCAATCGACACTAGCATCTCATTCTTCTACATGGATAGACCAAACCTAAGTCTGCATCTGTCACAGAGTCTATTTGCAGGACTGTGCATTTCCCTGTCTCCCAATTGCTGTCTTTTCTTTTCAGACTTGCTGAGAGAACACCTTGGAGAGGGACCAGTGCTGCTCACTTTTGTGGGACCTGTCTTAAACAAACAAACAAACAAACAGCTCCTTCACCACAAACAGACCCCCGGAAGGAAAGACTCTCCCTGCCAGGGTGCATGGGGTCCCTGGGTATTTGCAATTCCAGCTGCCCAGCCTATGAATTGCTTATTTTTGGACAATAGGGCACAGACACCATAATTTGGTGTGTGATCATTGACACACCCCCTCCTTTGTCTTCCTTTCAAAGCCAATATCTCTGGCCCAGATGGGTTAATACATAATGCAGAGATGCAAGTAATTGACTGCCTTTGTATAACAGTCAGTCATAGCTCCCCGTCCCTCTGATCCACGATTAGTGGCCAGGCAAACACTCCTTCCACCTAATTAAGCACACAGCTTTGAAACCGCCCTTCCCAATGATGTTCCAGTCCCAAGCTAGTGGTTCACACATGAGCCACTACCTGTTAAACCTGCAATCTTGCCCTCTTTGGGGACAAACATCCCTGCCCTCCCCCGGGTGACCCAGCTGCTGGCGGGGCCGAGGACCGAAAGGGAGGGTGGCGTGATAAATGATCTTTAGAAAAGTCCGTATTAAAGAGCTGGAAATGGGATGTTAATAAACCCCAAGCCACTAATTTAGAGAACACATGCTCTCCAGGCTAAAGCAATGCCCTGAAACAATGGCCAATCATGTTGCCAACCAACTCTCTTTGCAAAAGACCGTTTGTATGGAGAGGTGCAGGACTGGGGTGTGTGAATGTTTGCATCCCAGTGCATGGAAAGAACAGCTAAGTTCTCTGCATATATATATTTTTTTAACCAATCTTGGTACATCCCAGATAAGCTGCTTTATTCAGGTGCATTGCAAGACAAACAGCCTCTTTGCTCAAGGAGGTAGGGTATATGGGTTTATTAGCCATGTAATTTTTAAAAAAAAAATAGTTAAAATTTTAGTTTAAAAGTTAAAAACTGGAGATCCATTTTTAACTTTTTTTAAAAAAAAATTTTTTTAACATGGCTAATAAACCCATATACCCCTACCTCCTTGAATGTTATAGCTAGCCATGATAGTTTCTATTCTACTTTGAGCCTGTTGGTTGCTTTCCTTCCTGCTTGAACCAATAAACAGAGGTATTATTCTGGAATCCTTCTGGAATCTGGAACTAAATATGGGCATCATCCATCTACTACTACTACTACTACTACTACTACTACTACTACTACTACTACTATTATTATTATTAATCATCATCATCATCATCATCATCAACTGAAATTATTCAGTTTCAGGAGTCACTGAGCCAACTAGCAGAAAACGTTCATGGAAAATGTTGCCAAAATATTAAAAAGTAGCAGTTTTCTCAATTATCTCCCAAGGTGCCTCACAGCTGATTTCTTGCTTACATTCATATTTTTTTACTGAGACTCTCACTTCTTTTTCCACTCTCCAATACTGTTTTGTTGTTGGTCAAGTCATGTCCGACCCTTCGTGATCCCATGAACCACATCCCGCCAGGCCCTCCTGTCCTCCACTATCTTCCTGAGTTCGCTCATTTTCATGTTCGTTGCATCGGTGATGCTGTCTAACCATCTCATCCTTTGCCTTCCCCTTCTCCTTTTCCCTTCAATCTTTCCCAGCATCAGAGTCTTCTCCAGAGAGTCTGTTACTGTAGCCCTATTAACACATTCTGTTTAATGAACATAGAATCCTGATACCTCGTACATGCGGTTGTGGGTGCATCTGCACATGAAGTTATACTCGTGATGTTCAGTACATGTACAGCAGGACATACCGTAGTCTGTGGTCTGCATTTCTTTAGGAGTTCAGACGACCCCATCGTGATGCATGCTTAAAAGGAATGCATACAGTCATTCACAAAAGAAGAAGGACTTTTCTTACTCATTAGAGAGAAGAGGAAGAGAAGACTTCTCACATGCTAGCCAGATAATAAAATGTCTCTGGCTTGGGGAGTTTGGCCATTTTCAGAGCCAACCTTAATAGAAAAGAAAGCCAACCTTTCTATTAATTCTAGGACCTTTTAATTCTCAGCAGTGGCCCCCAACCTCTGGGATACCTGCCTCGTAATGTGTGCCTGTCTCCTTGCCATTTTTTTTGCCAAAGATAAAAGATCTGGATTCTTTTGACTGGCTCTGACGTTATCTCTGGTTAATCTTTCTTTCTTTCTCTTGCTTGCTGCTGTGGTCTTTGATTTATCGTACAGACTTTTTTTATTATTATTGCAAGCTGCTTTGAGTCTCCCCTCCTGGGAGAAAATATGGTATATACCAGGGGTGACCAAACTTGCTTAACATAAGAGCCACATACGATAAACTTCAGGTATTTGAGAGCCACCATATTTAAGAAGCATTGAAATTCTTAAATATATTTACTTGCCATGAACATTGAAATTATGTTTTAATCCAGTAGACTCTCAGTTTATACCTGGTAAATAATTATAAAGCTTTGAAATATCTTATTTCCCTTTTATATTAAATTGTGATGCCAGAAGGAGCTCAGCCAACATATTTCCGAGAGCCACACATTATATGTCAAAGAGCCACATGTGGCTCAGGAGATGCAGTTTGGCCACCCCTGGTATATACTGTAATTTTTTTAAAGGGAATAAATAAACAAATGAGGCCCTGCATATGAACATGTACTTTATCTCCTGCTAATAGTGGCTTGTGCCCAGCAATTATATAGTTCAGTGGTCAAGCAGCTGTTTTTTTTATGTAGAAGGTTCCAAGTTTAATCCCCAGCATCTCTAGGTAGGGGTGAAAAAGACTCCAGTGTGTCAACCATATGGATCTAGAATTCTAGATGGACAAAGGTAAAGGTATCCCTTGACAATTAAGTCCAGTCTTGTCCGACTCTAGGGAGTGGTGCTCATCTCTGTTGCAAAGCCGAAGAGCCAGCGCTGTCCGAAGACGTTTCCATGGTCATGTGGCCGGCATGACTCAACACCAAGGCGCATGGAACGCTGTTACCGTCCCGCTGACTCGGTATCTATTAATCTACTTGCAATTTCTTGCTTTCGAACTGCTAGGTTGGCAGGAGCCGTCGCACGGATTCGAACTGCTGACCTTTCGATCAACAGTTCATGGTTCAGTGGTTTAACCCACTGCGCCACCCGCTGGCTCTAGATGGACAAAGAAGGCAGCTTCCAAATGCTACCTAAATCCAGCCAGAGAGGGTTTGTTCTCCCTCTGTAAAGCAGGGTCCACACCACAATAAGTTTCTGCTCATTAGGATTGTCACCCAATTAAATAAATCTTAATTGATCAGTTGTATGAACTGTAGTTGATTAATCATCTATTAATTTGCATAGATTTGCATACGAGTAAAAGCAATCACAATGAACCAAAGGCACACTTCCTTTGTTCTTAGCTGACACACAGATGTGTTGTAGCAGACATGATTATGGAAGAGGTATTCCCCCCTATGTGTTAGAGGAAGGAATGCCTCATTCAAGGGACGCTTGCAGTCTGCCTTTTTTTTTTTTTAAATCAGTAGTTGCATTAACAAATAATCTTATTTTGAAACAACTGCCACCCAATTAATCAGGGCACCTTTTGAGTCAATCAAACGTTTTTTTCTCCCAATCAGTTAAATGTTGCAGCCCTCCTACCCTGTTTCCCCGAAAATAAGACCTACCCTGAAAGTAAGACCTTGCGTGATTTTTGCTGGCAATCATAAATATAAGACCTCCCCTGAAAATGAGACCTGCCTTGTTTTGGGGGAGCTAAAATTAATATAAGACCCGGTCTTATTTTCAGGGAAACAGGGTAGTGGCTGCAGAGGAACCAAGGTATACAGAAGTCCCCCTGGAAGATCAGATCCTAAATCTGTGTATGCTTCTCATTTGAAAGTCTGTCTTGACCTGTAATATCTTGGAGTGGATGGGGGATTTGCAGATAATTTCCTACTGTCTCATTCATCAGCAAACCCCAGCTGAAAGTCTTCCCCCACATGGGCAGCAGCAGCAGGAGGAAGCCAGGCAATGTCATTATTCTGCATTAATAGGAAGTCCAAGCTCCTGTCGCGGCGTTTTCCCTCCGTTGCCAATTCACATCTCTTTCAATCTCCCCTGTCGAGTCCCCTTACCGTGGACTTCTCTCTGCTCAGATTGTCTCCTGATCTTCCTTCCTTCACAATTGGGAGCCATCAGTATCAGCAGACTGCAAGCCCGGCACTAACACACACAAACACACACACAAAATTAGACCCATATGATTTATACTAAACAGTTGCACGCTACATCCCGGTTATGTATAAATATTCAAACCAATGACTTTTCAGACAGCTGAGCAGATAACAGTCAACAGAGGAAGAGACTACAGGATCTCCCTAAGGATATGCAAATAGTTGAAGCTGAGATAGGTTTTACATTCCAAGTGTATACATTCACAGCACAAGGCTTTGTACCCCACTCATTTGTCCACGCACATTCTCATCATTTGCCATTATCCGTGTGGTTTTAGCTAGTTAGCACCTTGTCCTGTTCTTGCCAGTAGTGACCAGTCTAGAAAACATGTTTCCATCAATAGGTACTATATTGGGAATGTACAAATCTCCCATCCCGGAGGCACAAAAACATGCAGATGAAAAGTCAGGTTATCGTTGATCCCAGTTTTATCACTCATTTTGTGTAATGGCTTTTCTTCGTTTTTTTTTTAAGTCTCGTTTTCTAATATTTGCGCATGATTCATTTATACTATAATTTGCTTAGAGATCGAGCTATGCATTTCTTTGTCTTCATTTTGTTCATTTCTCATCATGTTTTAAGCCCCCACCCCACTTTTGGTTGATAGTACCTGTTCCAAGGAATGTTCATCATGACTGCAGCCCATTGATGTTAGCCACAGCTAACTTGTCTCACTGATTTCAGTGGTGCTTAGTCACTTTCCCTGAATGCAACCCAATAAGTGCAACCCTTAATATGAGGGTCTTACCAGTTATTGCAGGAACAAAAGTGATGCACCCTAAATTATGTCCTACTCTTTCTCTTCCTCTTCTTCCTCATCCACTTTTCTCTTATAACATTATATACAGTGGGCTCTCCGTATCTGCAGGAGATTGGTTCTGGGACCACCACTCCCCCCTGCCAGTACCAAAATCCGCGGATACTGAAGTCACGCTGCAATGTGTTACCACATCAAGCGAGAGGTGCCCCTGGAGGCCTCTGGGTCACACTGGGCCCGCGACGCATTCCATTGGCCTCCGCGAGCCCGAGAACGCCTTGGGAAAGCAACTGGAAATTGCTGATGCAAAACCGGAAGTCGCTTCCAGTTGCTTCTCCAAGGTGTCCTGAGACCCGCAGAGGCCAATGGAGTGCATTGTGGGACCGGCACATCCCCGAAAAGTGGCCTCCAGAGTCACCCCCCACTCAATCTGCAGATGGTGAAATCCGCGGATACAGGGCTCGCGGATGCGGAGGGTCCACTGTAATTCTTCAACTATAGACCCCTAGTTTCAACTCCATCTTTTCCCCCCAGACATTACACCCTGTCCCGCCCCCCCCCAATTATTTTGAAAGGATCCTTTAATATCTCCTTCCCCTTACAACGCACATCTCTATTACAGAGGGCTTTAGAAGGGAACCCATGGCATGTGTCTGTGTACGAATTTGTGTATGACAAAAATGAGTGGAGCCTGATAGACATTCATGGGTGTGTGTGTGTGTGTGTGTGTGTGTGTGCGTGTGTGTGTGTGAGTGAGAGAGAGAGAGAGAGAGAGAGAGAGAGAGAGAGAGAGAGAGAGAGAACACCTTTGATTATTTTAATGTATATGTACACATATACCACATCCATCATGTTTCATTGATAAAAGTAAGTCCCATTTTATGAAAGTGAAAAACTTGCAAATGGATATACTGTGGACCAGAAAACTTATTAATCCTATATTTCATTAAAATATCCTACAAACGTAGCTTAAAAGGCTTCCTTCCTCCAATCATTTGGAAGGTGTCAGCTTGAACATATCTACAATGCACCGTCATTTCCCAAACCAAGACATCACAGACAGCCGTTCAAAGGGATCTCTATGTCTCAGCATTACACAACTTGGCAGCTGTTAAGAGACATAAAACCTATTCTAGATCATCTTTTAAAATGATCTCCTTCAAATAATCAAATGAGACTTATTTGTTCTGATGTGTTCTTCTGTGTGTATATTGAAGATCCTTCTCTGTGTCATTCTGTCTTCACTTCTCCATTCAAAGACACACAGCCCCATTCACAATATGTACTCCTCCTGCACGTGCATGCGCACGCGTGCACACACACACACACATTCACTTTTTGTATACAGGATACAGGGCTCGCGGATACATTGGCTCACACATCCTAACCGTTGACCAAACACACTGATCAGGCTTCCCACTTGAATGCTACCGTCACACAGCCCCATCTGTTCCTTCCGAGGCTTTGGGGATTGACAGCTTCAAACAAAAAACCGCACAACCATTCTGAGCAGTCGGAAGTATTCGAAAGCATTCCCGAACATCCCAGTGACGAAGCCCCCTTTATGCACACATAGCCAGTGGGGCCATGTGGCTTTCCTATTGAGTAAATCGGATGTCTCTGGGGCACGCATATGGATATTGGAAGCAGGAGTCTATGGGTCAACGTGTGGTTCTTTCCCAGCCAATCAGAGAAGTGCCAATCGAAGAGCCACAATTGGCCCAACACATGCACGTGATACGTATATCCCCAGCATTGTGAATTCAGTGCCCAAATTATGGGGGGGGGGGGTAAGCCCCCTTATGTGTTGTCACATTCACTACAGGTTTTAATAAGCCATGGGAAAGCGTGACTTAGCTAAAATTGGGGACACATAGAGGTGGGACTTGTGCATTTCATTAAGGGCCTAATATCTTTCCCCTATAATTTGAAGTGTAGGAATCATATCATGGTGAAATGACTCCCACACCTGTGTCTGAGTTGCATGTGTGTGCAACCTTAATCTGTGGACCTCCTTGCCACAGGATGTGGTGGCGGAGGCAGGATACAGGTATCATGTTGTCTTGAGTGCTCCCTGAGGCATCCTGGCTGCAGAACAGGTGCTCTCCTCTCCGCCCCAACAGGAGATTTAGTTGTCTTCAAGAAGTACAGTTTTGCCCACAGGGACAACTTCCTTGTGGTCTCCGCTAACAGTTGGAAGCTGCCTTCGTTCTTGAGAACAGGTCACGTCAAACCGATCTTTCTCAAGGTAGCAAAAAATGCATCTCACTGCGTGCATTGATTAGATTGTCTGGAAGTATTAATTTCCCCCTAAGTCCTGCCTCCCATATCCATTAGCCACTCGGCTAACAATTCCAGAGAGCACCTTCAGAAGCACTTCATTACCATGCAAATAGAGCCGGGCTCCTTTCTAGGCGGCCGCGTAGCCCTAGCTAGAGGATTACACTATAGCTTTAAGGAGAGCATATGCAGAGCACAAATTATTACAGTCATCAATATTTATACAGCTGCGAAAGTTCATATCTGACAGGCACAGCTTCTACCACAACGAGCCATAAAAGGCAGACAGATACACTGAGACGTAAAGGTACCAAGCCCACAATTAAGAGTCCCATCATCAAAGCTCTGCTGTGCTACTGAAATAAATTGGAATTGTGCTGGTTGGGATCCTCTGAGCACTGGTTAGTCCCTATCGGTGAATGTTGGTGGTGAGACATGGTGACCAACGACCCAATTGTCTCCAAACTGTGGCTCGCGAGCCACATGCGGCTCTTTGACGTATAATGTGCAGCTTGCAAAAATATACTGGCTGAGCTCCTTTTTAGGTCACAATTAATATAAAAGGTAAATAGAATATTTTCAAGCTTTATCATTATTTATCAGGTATAAACTGAGAGTTCACTGGATAAAAACGTACGTTTAGTGTTCATGGTGAGTAAATAGGTTTAAGAATTTAAATGCTTCTTAAATATCGCGGCTCTCAAACATCTGAAGTTTATCATATGTGGCTCATACGTTAAACAAGTTTAGCCACCTCTGCCGTATATGCTAAAGCAAGTGTTGACCATACTGGCCTAGATAGACCAATGGCCAGACTAGGAATTAAGGCAGTTCCTTGTGTATCTTGAAGGCCGCTTCAGACCGCACGAATCTCGGCTCGTCCCGGATCTTAGCGGATCTTAGCCGAGGTGTGCTTGGGTGTCTGGTTAACACAGCGGAAGCGAGCGGTCTCCCGACTGCCGGCACGCTCGAACATCCCCTGGGCCATGTTTTCAGGGGGACGCACAGCGACACTACTGGAGCCACCAATCAGAAGAGAGGGGGAGGAGTGTTAGCCAATCACCGTGGAGGTTTCTTCCAAGAAGGCGGGACAAAAGGAGGGACTATTTGCAGGGAGACACTCCTACAGACAGGCAGGTTGGTGGCCAGCCTCTCGCGCTCGCTCGTCTTCGTCCGCTTCCGCAAGCAGTCTGAATCCGCTCTTATTGTGAGGATGCTTCTTGCCAAAGAGGCCCCTTCAAGTTCCCAAGATGTTGCAATGCAGCATTTCTCAAACTTTTCAGTCTCCAGAACCCTTTACACTCCTAAAAGGAGTCTCAGGGAGCCCCGCTAGTGTATGCCAAAAAAGTATTGTGTCAGCTTGGTAGTTTGCCACCATTGTAGATAAGAACATAAGGAGGGGTCCTGCTGGATCAGGCCAAAGGCCCATCTAGTCCAGCTTCCTGTGTCCCACAGTGACCCCACTAGATGCCTCTTGAAATCCCACAGACAGGAGACAAAGTCATACCCCTCCCCCACTATTGCTCCCCTGCAACTGGCCTTCAAAGGCATGATGTTTCTGGAGGCAGCATATACTCATGACTAGTCATCGTCGGTAGACGTCCTCCTGAAATTTGTCTAACACGTTGTCAAAGCTCCTGCCCATCACCACACCAAAATCCACAGCTTAATTAAGCACACTGCAAAGAAAATATACTTTCCATAAGAACATAAGAACATAAGAAGAGCCTTGCTGGATCAGGCCAAAAGCCCATCTAGTCCAGCTTCCTGTATCACACAGTGGCCCCACCAGATGCCTCAGGGAGTACACAGCCAACAAGATAACCTGTTTCCTGCTGCCACTCCCCTGCACCTGGCACAGAGAAAACCTACTTCTAAAGCCAGGAGGTTGCTTATGGCTTGTAACCTGTGATGGTCTTTTCCTCCATGAATCTGTCCAAACCCCTTTGAAAGGCATCTAGGCCAGGTGCCATCACCACATCCTGTGGCAAGGAGTTCCACAGATGAATTACACGCTGGGTAAAGAAATATGTTCTTTTGTCTGTTCTAACTCTCCCTCCACTCAACTCCATCCCATGCATAATTTTATACGTCTCAATCATGTCCCCCCCACATGGCTTCCATTTGTCCATCCCACATGGCTTAAAAAAAATCACACACATGCTAGTGTGGCATAAATGCAGCAAGGATTATTCTGAATTTCTCTCCCTGAGATTCTTTTTTGTCTCAAGAAGCATCGTACTGAAGGCAACCCAAAGCATCCCAAAGCATCCCAAAGCATCGCTTCATTCCGCATCTGAATTCTCTCCTTGATGTCCAATGGAGTCTTTGTTCTCTCCTGACTTGTCTCATGCAAATCACCATCCTGTGTACTTCAAAGGCCTCTCGAGATGAGAAATTCTTCACACCAGGCTATGATCCTGACGAGGAAGACCCAGATCACCTAATTGAGGGCTTTTGTTCCTGATAGCTTAGAGACACCCCTCTGATCTGAGCATCCTCACAGTCACACCTTCCAGGAAAGAAATTATTATTTCCACATTGAACGTCGTATGTCCTTCTTGTGGGATTTTTGTGATTCAACGGAGTTCTGTCTCTGTAAGATATTAGATTTGCTTTTCCCGACAATCATGGGACCCCATCCTGGATGGGTAAAAAATGTTGTGAGCTTGGGATGCCATAAACCCCTGCCTGTGGCATTTGCTGCCTGGAGAAATGGGATGTTTTCAACAAGTTGGTTCACATGCAACAACACCCAACCATGTTTTGGTACCACATGCAATGGGATGTTTTCAACAAGTTGGTTCACATGCAACAACACCCAACCATGTTTTGGTACCACATGCATGAACCAGTTGGCACCAGTTTGGAGGGAGCCCTAAGGCAGAAGCATATCTTTCATGTGGTGCATGAGGCCACTGCATGAAGGAGATCTCCTCTGCTGTGGCTTCTCCCTCCTCTGCTGTGGCTTCTCCCTCCCGTCACCGGTAACCATTCCATGGGGGTGATGGAGAAAGCAGCAGCTCCAGCAGTCCGCATTCATTGGGTGCCAACCATTTTCAACCCACCATAAGAACATAAGAAGAACCCTGCTGGATCAGGCCAAAGGCCCATCTAGTCCAGCTTCCTGTATCTCACAGTGGCCCCACCAGATGCCTCAGAGAGCACACAGCCAACAAGATATCCTGTTTCCTGCTGTCACTCCCTTGCACCTGGCACAGAAAAAACCTACTTCTAAAACCAGGAGGTTGCTTATACCCCTCGTGACTTGTAACCTGTGATCGTCTTTTCCTCCATGAATCTATCAAACCCCCTTTTAAAGGCATCTAGGTCAGGTGCCATCACCACATCCTGTGGCAAGGAGTTCCACAGATGAATGACACCAGATGCTCGGATTTAGAGATGACTGGCTTCCCAAAAAAGAAGGAGAGCTATAGCAGCTGCTCTCCCAAGGAAGCCATGGAGTGGTTACCACCCATGGTTGGGGGTCCCATTAGTAGCATGGTCGTGTGCTTGACCTGGTGACAAGACAATTGCATCCTGGACAACTGTGTCCCAATCAAATCCATCACGGTCATTGGCATCCCTGGACATTTGCTTCTGTTTTTTTGTGTCCCAGAGATTTCTGTCCCAATGTATATATACCTGCAAAACCCAATGAAGAAATGTGTGAATGAGGTTGGTCAGTCGAGACAGCCCCCCCCCCCCCCGCTCACAAACCACCTTCCCAGAGAGAGGGGTGTGTTTCTATACAGTGAATATCTGATTCTCTGGAAGGTTTTATGTTTTTATGTATAGTAAAGTTAGATAAAGTTTCCCCTTGCTCGAAAGCCAGTTGTGCCAGACTCTAGGGTGCGGTGCTCATCTCAGTTTCAAAGCTGAAGATCCAGTGCTGTCCGAAGATGCTTCCGTGGTCATGTGGCCGGCATGTCTCAACGCCGAGGCACATAGAACGCTGTTACCTTCCCGCCGAGGCATTACCTAGCAATTTCTTGCTTTCGAACTGCTAGGTTGGCATGAGCTGGGGTCGAAGCACTCGGGACTTGAAGTGCAAATAACTGGAATGTGCCCCCCCCAAAGCTGCAAATGTCCTGGGATGCCAATGACCAGGACACAGTTGCAACTGTGCCCTTTGGCCTGTCCCACCAACCCTCCATGAGACTCAGGCTTGTGTGCGTTCTCCTCCTCCCAAAGTGCTGGGGGTCATGACAGGACATAGACACCTTATTTTCTGTGCCACCATTCTCTGTGCAGCTCCCTGGTTATAGAGAACTTCACAGAATAGACACAGATCCTGCACGCGCGCGCGCGCACACGCGCGCACACACACACACACACACACACACACACACACACACACACACCACAGAGAGAGAGAGAGAGAGAATGAATCACATGTAAATTCACAGATCAAGCACAAACACATCTAAATTATCACAAATTTGTGGCACCTGAAAGACAGACATTGTTTCATCCATTTTCATGCATTACAGCCTACCTCTCCGAAGGAGGTAAATCGTAGGTATGAATCCTTTTCTACCCTCATCCACACAAATGCAACACCCCAAAAGTTGGCTCAATAAAATATATACAAGCCTTCCATTCCCTTGCATGCAGAACCCCCCTCTCCAATACAATATATACAGCTCATCCCCACTTATGCTGTCTTTGAATGCAATATGGACAAATGTATTTGACACCTCTAAACTAGTGGTCTGGCAAATCTCCGGGAGCTCATGAACGAGATAGAGAAAACGATAAAAGTCAACTGTCGATCTTTAAAATTTTAATGAAGTGGAAATACTGTCTGCAAAAAAGCATGAGAGGTAGAAAGAGACTTTCTTCAGTTGGAAGAGATTAAAAAAAACTCAGGGGATCAAAGGAGATTAACACACCCAATGCTAACATGAGTACTTGGAGTGATGTTTGGAAAAAGACTGTGCAAACCGTCTGACAAGAGAAGCTACCTTCCTTCCGAAAGCCCTGAGCAAACAAATACTAATCACAGAATAAAGGGACAATTAGCTGTGATGTCTCCTGTAATAAATCTACTAACAAGAATACAACCTTCTGGCCATTCACAGCCAGATCTCGGGCTCTCGCTGTTTGCAGAGCAGATTAATGGGGACAAATCGGGCAGCTTATTGCAAGGGACAAGCACATTTCTTTGTCTGTCTTGACACAAGGAAGCCAAACCTGCCTGGAATTGTATTTCCAGAGTGATCAACGGGGCGTCTGGTCCGGCGATTTCTCCTGTTCCAGCGTCTATAAGTGGCACCTCATTTCCTCGTAAAAGATGCCTTGGCTAGAATAATTGAAAACCAAGAGTCAATTTGAAAGAGGAACCTTGTAGCACACTCTCTCACCTTCCCTTTTGGCTTTCTGTGTAAATTAAGTAGCCTGGGCTGGTTCTTATATAAATTACTGGTGTAAATCCATTAGGTGTCACTTCTGATTCACATCTGTACAAGCCGGGAGAATCAGGTTCCCCGAGTCAAATGATGTTGGCTCCTCAACTTCATGTTCGGTGCCAGGGTTGGCCCATCTAGGAGGCAGATTCACCTCAAGCAGCGAACTGATGGGGGAAACCCACCTCTGCTTACTTCCACACCATTCCTCCTCTTCTTCCTCCTCCTCCCAATCCTTGAATTCAAAATGGAAAAAGGACGCAGAGCAGAAGAAGTGGTGTGGGGGAGAGGAACAACTCCGACGCTCTAGCCCACCACTTGTCTCCTCTCTTCCTCGTCCTCTCCCCTCCCTTCTTCTTGTTCAAATCCAGGAAGCAAGCGGAGGAGGAGCATCTGGCGGCCTTGGGCCAGCATTTTTGGTGTAGTGGTTTGGGAGTCGGACTTAGACCTAGAAGATCCAGGTTCAAATCCCCGCTCAGTCACGAAGCTTCCTGGGTGACCTTGGGCCAGTCACTGTCTCTCAGCCCCACCTACCTCACAGGGTGGTTGTGAGGACAAAAAGGAGGGGAGGAAATATGTACACCACTCTGAGCACCTTGGAGGAAGGGCGGTATAAAAATGTGAAAAATAAAATAAAAATAAATAAGTCAGGACTTTTTGAAGTGGGGTCATGATCATGTACAGACGAAAAGCAAATGTTGAGTCAGGCTATGAGTTAACATTTCCACCCATTGCGGGGTGGGAGGCTTATGGAGGGGTAAAGGGAAATAATTCCCCTCTCCCCTCCGAAGCCTCCTGACCCCCCTCCTTACTGGATACAGCATGCTCCACAGGCTCGCTGCACCACTGGAGAAAGGATAGGATTGGGCTCCTCATCCCATACTGCCCACTCTGACTGGCAGCGGCTCTCCAAGGTCCCAAAGAAAGCGAGGTTGTTCCGCTGCACGGAGGTCCTTTTGTAGTCTCATACACTCAGAAGTTAGAACCAGACCCCATTTACACCCATTCTAGCAGCATGGGAGCCATTTTCCTATAACTGCTTTTTGCTGGAAACTGGCAAACCATCTGGCTGGATCCATCATCCATGTGATTCCAGTCTTTACACAAATACCGCAACGGTGTAGCAACGCAACGCAAGGAAGCAGGGATGCATGCTACTTTAGGGTGTGCATTCCATGCCACAGATCAATCGCACCAAAAAGTCTTTAACTTCCCTTCTGAGTTTATAATCTGGGTGGCCCACACTAGCATCTTAAAGCGTGGCTTCCATTCTTTCGTTGCACGGTGCTGAGCTCAAACAAACACTGCAGCATGCAAAAGCAGTGTCTGCATATGATTTAATCTGCAATAAAAGGGAGTCTTCATTCCCCAGGTTATTAAAGAGGCAGGTGCAGAATTTTGCATATGTGCCCCCCCACCCCACATTGTCATGCTTTTATAGTAATCTCTATGTCTGTTCATGCAGCTTATTTACCCATAGAGTACACCTCTCCCTTGGGCCTTGTCGTCTTCATCCTGTCAAAGTTTACCTTCAGTTTACCTGACAGCAAATTTATCTGCTTTTTTTTTGTCCAGGGATAGCCTGCCCCTCCAGAAAAGTTTGAGGGGGCTTACAGTAATTAAAATCATAATGTAATGTGTCGAAAACTTCTGTCTTGTGCCTGTCCTATGTAGCTGTCAGGAAAAAAGATGGCCATGTGCCAGAATCACTCATTCAGTTATTTTTAAGGTCTGAGAATCTGGAGAAAGGGGTTGGGTGGAATCTTAATGTGGACGATGAAGGCATCCAAGTCTTGAGAATTACCAGCACACTCTGGAGAGTCATGTGGTATAGTAGCTAGAACAGCAGCAGGAAAAAGTCTGGTTCAAATCAATACTCAGCCATGGAGCTTATTGGCTGCTTGGGCAGGTTGCTATTTCTTGGCCTAGTCTACCTCGCAGGGGTGTTGTGAGAATCAAAATGAGATGGAGAGAAAAGCTTGTAATGCAGAATCTGGTACTTGGGACTTGAGAACACTGAAGACATTGTGCATCCTTCCAAGAATTGTTGATGGAGCAAAACTCCTAAACATACTTTAATTACTTCCCATTTGATTTGTATATTATTTTCACATGATGGATGGCTATGAGTTAACATCTAACTATTTAACGTTTATTTACTATCAGAGATGGCCTGGGCACTGTACAAAAAAAAAAAATATTCAGGGCCGGCCCAACCCTGAGGCCAACTGAAGCAGTTGCCTCAGGCAGCTGATTGGTGGGGAGGCACCCATCTCTGTCCATCAACTTGCCTCCATTGCTCCTCCTTCTCCTTTCACACTCCCTGGACTGGAAGAGGGGGACAAGAGAGGATGAGGAAATGTGGAGGGGAGTGCCAAGTGCGAACATTGGAGAGTGGGAGGAGCAGAGGTTGGTGCATCATCAGGTAAGGGGGCAGCATTTAACATGCTGCTGCAGGTATGCTGCATGGCGCCTTGGGCTAGCCCTGAAAACATCACACAATCATTTGTTCTCCAGGTAAGTAGTAAGGAGTCGCCTTTTAGGGAGTGGCCAACGGGTGGCGCAGTGGGTTAAACCACTGAACCATGAGCTGTCGATCGAAAGGTCGGCAGTTCGAATCCGTGCGACGGCTCCTGCCAACCTAGCAGTTTGAAAGCAAGAAATTGCAAGTAGATTAATAGGTACCGCGTTAGCGGGACGGTAACAGCGTTCCATGCGCCTCGGTGTTGAGTCATGCCGGCCACATGACCATGGAAATGTCTTCGGACAGCGCTGGCTCTTCAGCTTTGCAACAGAGATGAGCACCACTCCCTAGAGTCGGACACGACGGGACTTAATTGTCAAGGGATACCTTTACCTTTACCTTTTCTCTCATATTTAGCAGGGGGAGAACAACAGCCCCTATTCATCCCAGCATTCTACTTTTCCCAGTGGATATTTGTTGTTGTCTCCCTTGTGTTCCTGTTTACATTGTGAGCTCCTTTGGGACGAGGAGTCATCCTTTCATTCCTCTGCTATGTAAACCCTTTTGAAATCTCTTTTCACTGAAAAGCAGCATACAAATATTCTTAGCAATGCTTGTATACTACTTGTATACTTGCCATACTTGTATACTACTGAAAATAAATTGGTGTTTATCAGCACAATCCTGTGTAACTTTGCACCGGTGTAACAGCACCGGTACAAAGTTACACAGGATTGCACTGTAAGTAATTTTTATCATGCTTTTTTTTCTGAAACTGAGTATCTCAAGCCTTGTGCAGAGCAGCCTTCCATTTCCAGGTGTCTTATTTATCTGATGGAAACCATTTCTGCATGGAATGGATTGGAATGCTGGTGGCCTGTGAACTGAAACCTAATTGCATTTGGGATCCAGCCCAATGGGCTCTGTTTGATTAGCATTAACCAGAAAGCAAGTGAAGATGCAACCAGTAATCTGGATAAACAGTGATAAGACAAGAGAAAAAATAAGCATGGAATAAACGGAGAGGAAATCAACGAAACCTCGACAATAGACCAGAGTCTGTCTGCGGTGGGAATGACAATTAAAGAAGACTGAAGGAGTGCGATGGAACGGGTCCCTTCGGTCAAAGGCAGCATTTTACAGAAGAAAAGAATTGAGATGAGCAACGAGATCCAATCTGGGTTTAACACATTTTCGAACATAAGAAAAGCCCTGCTGGATCAGGTCAAAGGCCCATCTAGTGTCCCGGCATATTTTCTGGGAAGCCCACAAGCAGGAGAGAATGGCAGACTTCTCTCCTACCATTGCTCCCCCACAACTGATATTCAGAGGCGTGCTGCTGCCAAACTGGGATGTACTGTTGGAACCGGGCTATGCCGTCTGCCGGGCTCTGGGGGACAGCATGCCACCTCAGACCTTTACCTGGCCTATCTTCTCTATGATCCTTGTGAGCCCCTGACCCTGTTTCCTTCTTGTCCCTTCCCAGTCACATTCTCTTGATCTCCAAACTCCAAAGGGGAAGGATGTTCTGCTGGCGCTTCCATGCACATGGCCATCTTCCCATGCGCACAAAAGGGACTTCTCTAGGGTCCCTTGTTCCTAACTTAGACTAAAGCCTCTGATCCTAATCAGAAGATGTACATATGCAACTATGATCTGTAAGTAAACTTTTCCTTTTGAAACTCTTACCTGCCTCTGTCTCCATGCATGTTTTATTGATAGCAGCTAGCCTGGGTGGCGGGATACTCCCTGATTAGAGGGGGGAGGGTTCCACTGATTACTCTGCTTCCCCCCCCTCATCATTCTCCAAAAGTAGCTCCTAGCCATCCTGACTAGTAGGCACTGATAGACCTATTCTACGTGACTTTGTCCCATCCCCTTTTCAAACCATCCCAACTAGTGGCCATGATCTCGTGGCAATGAGTTCCACAGACTATGTGGTGTGAAACAGTCATAAGAACATAAGATGAGCTGGATCAGGCCAAACGCCCATCTAGTCCAGCTTCCTGTATCTCACAGTGGCCCCACCAGATATCTCAGGGAGCACACAAGAGACGTATATCCTATTGCCACTCCCTTGCATCTGGCATTCAGAGATAGCCTACTACTAAAACCAGGTGGTAGCATATACCCATCATGGCTTGTAACCTGTGATGGACATTTCCTCCATACAGTAAATTGGTCTAATCCCCTTTTAAAGGCATCCAGGCCAGGTGCCACCACCACATCCTGTGGCAAGGAGTTCCACAGATTAATTACATGCTGGGTAAAGAAATATTTTCTTTTTTCTGTTCTAATTCTCCCACCCCTCAGTTTCAGTGGATGTCTTGAATGCTTGAAAGATCTTAGGGGCTGGATGGGACAGTAGAAGACCATGGAGACATCCTGCTTGGGCGACTGACTTGAAACAGATAATCAGGAACAGGAAGTTCTTGACTCCATGGCACTGAGGCTAGATGGAACTCCATAAACCACACAGGAGAAGGAAGGGTGAAAATGAATGTGAGATTAGTGACAAAAGAGATAATAAAATCTTCCATAACAAATACTTTTTACATTTCACGGGCTTTTGTGGCATACAACATGCACACACACACCCTGATAAACAGAGCAAGCCGAGTTCATTGGTAAACTGCTCAAGCGATCCCATGCCTGCTTCCAGACAACTCTGACACAGTAACAGTTTCTGCTTTTCACGTGCCGTGAGAGGGAGAGCAGTGATTTAAGGAAAGCAGATAATCAAGGCACTTGGAAGAACCCCCGGCTTGTCACCTGGCGCAGCATTTAATATTCCAGCGTAATGCGAACGTTCATTTCTATTACGGTGGAGAATAATTGTTTTGATAATTGTTTGATAACGCGTTATTTTCAGGTAATTTATTTCGACTTTTCCGCGTGGTGGATTCTCCTCTGTCCCTGGAGCAACGAGAGCTGCTTCAGGAGAAACGGGAGGCTTTGTGTGACTTTGGAATTAATATTTATTTGGGTTTTTTTTCACTTCCCCAAGAACAAGAGACTCTATGAATAATACATAGACCCGAAGATGTCAAGATAGGAAGCTTTGTATTTTGAATGCCAGTCGGGTCCGTAAAACTTAAATCGAAGGTAAGAATCATCATTGTCAAACGCATCCGGTATTGCTCAGGCAAATGGGAATTTGGGTTGACTTCAAGGTTCAGAAGTAGTAAAAAAAAAAGACATGAAGGGGGAACCATTATTATCTTGAAAAGACCGGACAAGTATAAGCTGGGAAAAACAGACCCTGAGGATGAATGCCAGAAGAAAAAGTCTTAGGAAGATCTTTCCAGATAGTCTTTAACTCGACCTCACTACTAAGGGTAAACTCATGGTGTATCATCAGCAAGTGTGTACACCTCTGAGTTCTCTCTTACATTCTATAATATATTTTACATTATATAGTATCAGCAACCTTGCTGCTGCCTAGCATATTTGGATAGACTTTATGTCTTGGGAGGCTGTGGCTCAGTGGTAGACCAGCTGTCTGCTCTACATAAGAACTTCAGAAGAGCCCTGCTGGATCAGGCCAAAGGCCCATCTAGTCCAGCTTCCTGTATCACACAGTGGCCCCACCAGATGCCTCAGGGAGCACACAAGGCAACAAGATCCTGTTTCCTGTTGCCACTCCCTTGAACCTGGCACAGATAACCTGTGCAGCTGGTGGTCAACTCTGGGAAACAGGACGCCAGGCGTGTCGTGAGCTAGTAGTCTGGGGAAATGCTTGTCCCCAGTGCCCCCTCCAGAGCTAGTAGTCTGGGGAAATGCTTGTCCCCAGTGCCCCCTCCAGAGCCACTTACAGGCAGTCTTTCAAGATGGTTGCAGGAGGCATAAGAAGAGCCCTGCTGGATCAGGCCAAAGGCCCATCTAGTCCAGATTCCTGTATCACACAGCGGCCCCACCAGATGCCTCAGGGAGCACACAGCCAACAAGATAACCTGTTTCCTGTCGCCACTCCCTTGCACCTGGCACAGATAACCTGTTTCCTGTTGTCACTCCCTTGCACCTGGCACAGAGAAAACCTACTTCTAAAACCAGGAGGTTGCTTATCCCCAATTTCCTCCATAAATCTGTCCAATCCCCTTTTAAAGGCATCCAGGCTAGGTGCCATCACCACATCCTGTGGCAAGGAGTTCCACAAACCAATTACACTCTGGGTAAAGAAATATTTTCTTTTGTCTGTTTTAATACTCCCTCCACTCAATTTGAGTGGATGTCCCCTAGTTGTGGGAGAGGGAAAAGAACTTCTCTCTATCCACTCTCTCCATCCCATGCATAATTTTATACGTCTCAATCATCCCCCCCCCCATAGCCGCCTTTTTTCTAGACTGAAGAGGTCCAGTCTAGACATGCAGGAGGTCCAGTCTCTGGATAGGGCTGGGATTGTCTGAAATCCTGGAAAGTCAATCTGCACCAGTAAAAGGTCACTCCAGAACTACTGATCCCTCTGGCAGTGAACTGAAGTGACTCCTGGATCTTTCCTGCTGTGTCTCCTTTTCCCAAGCTGCAGGGAAACTTTTAAATGCCTGTCTAACAAGCACCCCAAGTCTGTGTCTGCACCCCAGAGAACAGTACCCTTCAGCCAGCATCACCCACATACTTCCCAAGGCCTCAGATGCAGGTCCAGGGAAGGGGGGTGTAAAGCACCCTCCAGCCTTCTTCCTGGCCTCCTCTAGTGTAGGGCTGGGTCACAGGCTGAACAGCCATCTGCACAGCTTGGCTGCCGCTGCCTATCCTACACTGAGCTTCCTAACCAGCCGGCCGGTCAGAGATGAGTAGTTATATACTGGAAGCCCCACCCCTGTCTCACCCCCAGTGCTCCCAGGGCCTGATCCTGCAAGGAATCCTCTTGTCCCTTACCTCCTCCTCCCTCAAAGGCCCTGATCTTGCAAGGCATTCACCGGGCCCATGTTGGCTAGTGGTTGGCTATTTGGCCACCAAGGTCAAAGCTGGCCCTTGGCCGCTTCGTGGCAGGGTGAGGAGAGGTGGTTCCATCTGGTGGGGCCTCGTCGTGCCTGGCTGTTCCAGCTGCTCGTGCCATGGGGCGGGATGCCAGGTGGTCCCATTTCTGCACCAAATGCACTGAACATTGGATTCTGCCACCTTCCTGGTTCGTCTGGGGTCTCATCCGGAAGAGCTGGCAGGTCGGGCCCCGGACATCCAGCTTCGCCTCTTAATGACGTGTCTCCCTGGTTATCGTACATCAGCCCTGGCACTGAAATTAGTCCACTAATGCAGCCATCGCAATGCAACAAGATAAGGGGTTGACAGCTGCTGGCCTTTCTTATCATTGGACGGATGATAAGAAAATTGTAATACCCTCACCTATACAACCAATTACAAAATTGACAGCACCATTGGTCGTGCAATGGTGCCCTCAATTAATTAGGCATTAAATTCATTTCAAATTTCAATGTTTTAAATTTGTCAGGTAATTTTTTTACCATGTATTTAAAGGTAAAGGTGTCCCCTGACAATTAAGTCCAGTTGTGTCCGACTCTAGGGTGTGGTGCTCATCTCCATTTCAAAGCTGAAGAGCCAGCGTTGTACGAAGACGCCTCCATGGTCATGTGGCTGGCATGACTCTCCTTGCCACAGCGCGTAGCATGCGGCTGGAACACGGAGTGCTGTTTACCTTCCCGCAAGTGGTACCTATTTATCTACTTGCATTAACATGCTCTGGAACTGCTAGGTTGGCAGGAGCTGGCCAAGCAACGAGCGCTCACCCCGTTGCGGGAATCGAACTGCCGACCTTTCGATCGATAGCTTATGGTTCAGCGGTTTAACCCGCTGCGCCACCCGCTGGCCTACAATGTATTTACTACAGGTTTAATACTAGTAAAAACTGCCGATTGCAGGTGTCTTCTTAGAAGAGGCATTTTACGCAATAGGAAAGGGAAGCAACATGTGGGCCTCAACAAAAAAATCAAAGTTTGCTTTTTTCTCTCATATGCAAATGTATGCAGATTTAATTGTTGAAATAATTGACAAAACTCAGAGAAGTTTCTATTAGGAGTAATTAAGGTTTCTCTAATCGGATGGCCAGCGGGTGGCGCAGCGGGTTAAACCGCTGAACCATAAGCTGTCGATCGAAAGGTTGGCAGTTCGATTCCTGCGACGGGGTGAGCGCTCGTTGCTTGGCCAGCTCCTGCCAACCTAGCAGTTCCAAAGCATGTTAATGCGAGTAGATAAATAGGTACCGCTTGCGGGAAGGTAAACAGCGCTCCGTGTTCCAGTCGCATGCTACGCGCTGCGGCAAGGAGAGTCATGCCGGCCACATGACCATCTTCGGACAACGCTGGCTCTTCGGCTTTGAAATGGGGATGAGCACTACACCCTAGAGTCAGACACGACTGGACTTAATTGTCAGGGGATACCTTTACCTTTTTAATCGGATGGCAGCCTTGCAAGCTGTCTGTAGTATTTTCAAGGCTTGCCACCACGGCATGTGCAACTTATGGGACTTTGAAAAAGGTCAATTGTTGGACCCAGTCATGAGTTGTCCTCTCTGTTCATCGAAAACTTCATATTGGCAGTAGAAACACATTTCCCACTGTCACAGAAAGCACAGGTACACTGTCATGTGTTTTTCCTTAATGGTTTTAATTTAAGACTGATGAAAAAAGGGATCTGTGCACGCTGGAATTCTGCGAGTTCAAAGGGACTAATTAAAATACATGTTTATTTAATCTCCTTTGTAATTTATTTAGCAAAGCGCCATAGTGTCGATAAAATGCACACAGAAGCCACCCTGAGAGCGGAGGGCTACGTAAACATATTTTGTGTGTATGTGTCAATCCTGAAGCTTATGGTTAACCCAAGGGTGGCCAACCTTTCAACATGAATGTTCCTGGACCTTTAATACCGTATTTCTTCGATTCTAAGATGCATGTTTTTCCCAATTAAGCTTTTCAAAAAATTGGGTGCGTCTTAGAATCAAGGGTCTCCAAAAAGCACCCCAAAATGCCATCTTCTTACTTACCGGGGCTTGGGGGAGCTTCAAGGAGACCTGCGCGACCCTCTGCAGGCCTCTCCGATCTTCAGTTCAGCGAAAAACCGGAAATGGTTTTCACAAAAACTGGAAATGGCCAAAAAGCACCATTTTTCGCTGAACTAAAGATTGGGGAGGCCTGCAGAGGGTCACACAGGCATCCCAGAAGCTCCCACAAGCCCAGGTAATGAAGGAAATGGCACCTTCTGGCAGGGTCAGAAATGCTATGCAAAGGCACTCAGTCATCGTCAACTGCATCGTCAGCTGGACATACTGGGGAGAGTGGGTGCTGAGCGGGAAGATTCAATGAAGGGAGTTGAGTCTTACAATCAATGGATTTTTTTCCCCTTGCTGGTGGTACTGAAAGTAAAGGTGCGCCTTAGAATCGATGGCGCCTTAGAATAGAAGAAATACGGGGCAGTTGTATAGGTGAGGGTATTTCAGCAGGTGCAGCTGCTTTAGCAGCACCATCAGCAATTGCAGCTGCCAAGATTCTGTCTTCTACACCAGGGGTTCCCAACCTGTGGTACTAGTACCACCAGTGGTACTTCAGTCGACTGCTGGTGGTACTCGGACCGCTGAACCACTGGAGCCCCACTCCGACACGATGCTTTTGGTGGCGCATTTTGGCTTCCAAAAAGCTCCTGCCTTTGGCTGAGCCTCTCAGGAACGCTGAGAAGGGCCCTCCTACCTGCCCAGAGCCTCCTCCCTGCATTTTCTGGCCTCTGAAAACCTGAAAACCCGGAAGTAACTCGTGATGATGTCATTGCCAGTCACTTCTGGTGGTACTCAGAAGGAGAGTGGCACCAGAGGTGGTCCTCAGCCAGGAAGGGATTGGGAACCCCTGTTCTGCACAACTCTTAAGACACAATTCAGAGGCCCTAACGGTGGAAGGTTAGCCACCCCTGGGTTAACCTCTTGATTCTTCAACAACATGGTGTTTGCTCTGGCAGTAGCAGCGATTCCTTGGCGGCAAATGTGTGCATAGGAGAAACCTGTTGTTGACAGAACTGTAGGCTCAGCTTTATTCAGTTGCTAGGGTTGGACACTGGAGAAAACCTTTACAGTTCATCATAGGCCAGCAGCTGTGTCCTCCGTAACTGATTGCAAATAATTTTGCAATCACGGCAGCCCTTTGTTCGGATAAACAGCCGACATATGTTCTTGCTCAAATTTGGCACGCTACAAAGTGAGGCTTTGAAGTCAATACTCAGGTGAGTTGGGTTACCTGAAAGAAAAAGCAGCCTTCAAAAGCTACACTGTGTTTGAACGAGAGCAACAAGGAGTCTCATAACACTGGTGTCAAAGGTGACTCAGGCTCAAGATCGGATCATGTCCATACTCAGATGCATCCAACTGGTCTTTCTCTGATCTCAAGTCTGGCATTGGTAGGCAGAAAGGAGAAACACAACAGGAATGCACAAATAAATGTACGTTAATATACTAGGAGTCATAGAGAAGAAAAAGAGTTCTGTATGTAGCTCTGTATGTTTTGTGTGTATTGGTTCCAGGGTCAATTCTTGGCACTTCCAGCTAGGGTTGGGAAAGATTGCCCTCCGAACAGCTGCTTTAGGTCAGAGTCTGGTGGCACTGAGCTAGATAGGCTACTGGTCTGATGCATTGTGACAGCTGCATACATTCAAATTTCAAATAAGACCTCTACAGTAGCTGCCCGAAATTACAAGATCACGGATCTGCCCTGCAGGAGTTGACCAGAATACATACTCAAGAGATTCTACAGAGCCCAGCCACTGGTTCATGTAGCTAAGTATTTCTTACATGGATGGGCAGACATGGAAGTGTCCTACTAACTAGGAGGTGCCAAGGATTGAGCCTGGGACCTTCTGTGTGTAAAGCAGGTGTGCTAGAGGCCTATTTGCAATGGGTGTTGCCAGTGTGAGTTGGGAGCCAGGATGGTGTAGTGGTTTGGGAGTTGGACTTAGACCTGGAAGATCCAGGTTCAAATCCCCGCTCAGCCACGAAGCTTCCTGGGTGACCTTGGGCCAGTCACTATCTCTCAGCCCCACCTACCTCACAGGGTTGTTGTGAGGACAAAAAGGAGGGGAGGAAATCTGTACGCCACTCTGAGCTCCTTGGAGGAAGGGTGGTATAAAAAATGTTAAAAATAAATAAAAATAGTTTACCCATATTTTCCCATCTCTTCCAGTTCTCTGAGTGCACACAGCAGGGGTGGGTGGGTTTCTAAATTTAAAAAACCCCACACAAAATGGGTTTTTGGTGCTATCCAGAACCAGGTGAGCAGAATCACAGTAAGATCGTTGTAATTTAGCGATCAGGAGAAAGAAGGCTCAGAATCAGTGAGTCTTGGGATTCATAGTACAAATGGGTACAACAGCCAAACAGGAGTGAGGGATGTGATGATGGTAGATTTGCCCAAAGATTTTTTTTTAAGCTTTAAAAAAACTAGCACCATGGACAGCGCCTGGGCAATATCTCCAGCAAAGCTTGTGTCCTAGAACTGCAGGGGATTTCTGAATAAGAAGGAAACAATGACCACACATTAAAGTCACCTGGAGGGATTGGGGGGGGGTATAAGTTGAACATATCTAGGAGGTGTGGTCTGGAGGTTGAGCTGTCGCCTTGCCTGAAAAAGCTAAGCAGGATCAGCTTGGGTCTCACCTTGGATGGGTGACCGGAAGCCACTGGCTAATCTCCGCAGAGGAATGTGAAGGAGTGTGTTGGAGTCAGCTGGCATGAAATGGATAACATCTGGAGAACCGGTCTGAGGTGCAATTTGCAACTGTTGCCTGTGGAAGCTTGGAAAGCGCAAGAGCTGTACAGCCAGGATGACGAGTGCGCTACGAAGGGAAACATCTGGAAAAAGGGAGGGTTCTATGAGTTTCTTGCAAAGAATAACACTTGTAAAAAAATTTTTGGAAAAAAATGTGTTTATGGTCACCCTGCTTATGTAAATTGCCTTGAGTCTATGAGAAAGGCGGTATATAAATACGTATGTATATACATTTTGTTGAAAAGCGATATATACCGTATTGGTCTGAGTATAAGACTCACTTTTTTCTCCTAATTTAAGTTTTTAAACTAGGGGTGCGTCTTATAATCAGGCTGTTGCAATAATGCCAGTGATTTAATTAAAAATTTTTAATGGCACCAAACTTTAAGGGTGCGTCTTATAATCAGGTGCATCTTATACTCGGGACAATACGGTACATATTCATTATATATTTGTATGCATATTTATATGTTGAAAACTGATATATAAATACTGTGTGTGTGTGTGTGTGTGTGGGGGGGGGTGTGTGTGTGTGTGTGGGTGTGGGTGTGGGTGTGGGGGTGTGTGTGTGTGTGTAAAAATCATGCATTGCATGATTTGTGACCGTGTGCATATATAAATGTATATAGGCTTTGTACTGTATATACTAATATATAGGCTTTGAAACAAACACATGAATGATTTTCATCCCTGTCCATTTCTCTCTTTATTAGTATTCCCACTGAGCTCTCTTTGTCCCTCTTCATCTGACATTTCCACATGCACACACACTCGGCTGTCTTGCACTTTTCAAATGTAATCATTAATATCAGAATTAACTGATTCAAATGAGCACAATTGCCTTCGCCTTGAATATTCCCAGGTTTGCGTCCAGGGGTGGCGCACACTCACCTCATTTGCATCTCAGGGCCATGTGCTCATCCGGTTAAATGTGATGTAAAATACACCACCTCCGAATCTGTCTGAAGCAATGTATTAATAAAGCGGGTAATTGTCAATTAGGAATTCTGGAAGCATTGCATTCACTACAGAGAAAACCACAGTGGGTCCAATCCTCTTCAGGTGTAAACTCAAAACAGATCTGGCGTCTGGGAAGCTGCCTTCATTTAGCAGAGTGACGCAGTGGATAGAAGTATACTGAGAAAATGTGGGTTCAAGTTCCTAGTCAACAGTAAGGCTCACCGGGGCCAGCAAGTATTTCTGTATAAGCTCGGCACGTCACGACGTTCTTTTCATCGCTGAAAACAGCATCATCACATGGAGAGTAAACACGTGATGACAACGTCAGCCCGCTAGGCCGTTGTATCATGTTAATGGTGATGTTTGTGTGAATAATTTGGTCGGCAAATTGGCTAGCTCTTGGCTAACAGGTGCTGGAGCAACTGACCTTAGCAGAGATTTCACATCCTGAAATGTCTTGGGATGGTCCAGGCAGAAGAGAAGCTTGACATCAAGCTCCAAGGAACAGTAGACCTCAAAACTGGGCTGTTTAGGTATGGGTGACGATGTCTTGGTGCTCAGGGAGGCCATCGCGGGAGCTCTGCTGTCCATTTCCCGAGTCGCAACCTGTGGTTCCTGACAGCCCACTCTGTCTCACTTCATCTGAGGTTTGCTACCTGGGACTCACCCCTTTGTTCATGAAGAAATGGCACTTTGCTGCTTGCATTCGCATCAATATTCTGGGCTGCCCACTGCCTTCTGCTGCTGCTGTGTCTTTGTTGAGATTTGCTTGCCTGGCTGCTTCAGCCCCTATATCAGCATGACCACAGCATCTCAACCTTGGCTCTGTTCTGGATGACAAATCAGCTCAAATCTTTCACTCACCTTCCGCATTCACCTAGAGAAGACACCTCCCTTACTCTCAGAGCCCCAAACCTCCACTCCAGAGAACACCCCCAAGACTTCTCCATAGCCAGAAGTGTGTCTACAAAACCTCCCGAGCTGTGCATCAAGCACCGCACGCCTATTTTCCTGACATAGTTTTACAATAGCACTGCCAGAATTACTACCCCCCTATTGCAACTGGGGAAGGAGAGAGGGGCCAGCTCGGTTAAGGCCATGTCAGCGAGCTCATGGCAGAGGTGCAATTTTAAACCAGTGAAGTCCTGATTCGCAGCTCAGTCTCTTCACCGCTATCTTGCCCCAGTTCTTACAAAGCTGGGCCCAGGTGTCATTGACGGCACAATCCTATTGATCTTGAAGGCTGGCACTGCGGCCTCAGCGCTGGCCGTGGGCGTCGCAAGCATGCCTGGAAGCATGTTCGCGACACCTGGTGAGTAAGCGGGGGAAGGCCTATGCTGTTCCGCTGGCGCTATATCCAGCGGTACGTTGAGCACCGGATGATGTGGGGGCTGGGGAAGGGCAGGGGAAGGTGGGGAGGGGTATAATGGGGCGAGGGGAGGGCGGAGATGGGGCGGACTTGATGCATGGCCTGTGCATAGGATTGGGCTGTGAGTCTTGCTTCTTTCCTAATGCACAGTGTTCCTTCTGTAAGGCCTAACCAGGACGTCTTAAGCCGGAGCTACATTACAGGCAGAGGCTCTGCCGCTGCCTCTGCCTTCGCGCCCGCCTGTTGTCCCTCCTGTTGTCCCGCCTTCTTAAGAAGGTGATTGGAGGGAGTTCTGATTGGCATGCAGCCACTCTCCCCCCTCTCCTACGATTGGTAGGCTGCAGTAGCTCCGCGAACCGCCCCCTAGCTCTGCATGAAAAATAGAACTCCAGCTTGAGGTACGCGCCGGCCGTGAGGAGGTTGCAGAGGCTCCGCCTGCTTCAAAAATCAGGTCAGAAGCTCCGCGACGCGTGTAATGTAACTCCGGCTTTAGAACTGAACGGAGAGCAGAGAGGCACCCTGGAATCAGATTGCCATCTCCTCATTTCTCTTTTCACAAATCATTTAACCTCATTTCAATTTCTTTCCGACGCCCCAAAGTGCAAGCGCAAGAGACTAATTACAACCGGATCTCCTCCACCCCCCACCCTCCCTATTCACCCTGTTCAATAGCAGCTCCTTATCGCCCGCCACTCTCTGAATGCTGGGGTCTGACTCCCATCAAAGAATCTGCGGCACAGAGATACACTATCTCCCCTTATTATCGCAAATTGCAGAGCTCGGCAAAGTCTAATAAGAGCTGATGACTAATCAGATCTCAGGGAAAGCCCATCAGCTTTTCTTGCGCCATGAAGGTTGAGCACTGATAGAGCTAGTTATTCACTGCAAATGCACATTCAGGTCTTCTCCTGGTCACTGTACAGATCTCTAACTTGGCCAGCCTGGGCCCATTTGGACAAACCCTCTTTGCCGGGGCTCTGCCAGAGCTTGCCTCATTAATATAGATTACCCCTCTTTTTCTCTAGACATTCATTTGCCGTTCTCCGCTGTGGTCTCTAGCAATGTTCTCTCTGTTCCCTTCCTGCTGTGTCTGAGTTAGAATGTTAATCTCTGCCATGCCATGCCATGCCATGCCATCACACACACACACACACACACACACACACACACATGAGTGCGCACTCCTCTTTTCTTTTCCATCCCCAGCAGGTTCTTGCTCTGGGGAGTTAGCACACCGTCGGCCTGTCGGGGAGGCATTTGCGACTGGTGCTGACTGCTTTACGGCAGTCCACACCAGCGCGGGAGATGCAGCTGCCATTGGGCAGTGCGCATAGGATTGCGTTGTCAGCTAATGTTCTGTGCCTTTAGCGTTTCTCTACAAAGATTGCTTCTTTTGTTGACTCTCTGTAGTGAGCTCCTTTGCCAAGGATTGACTGTCTGTCTGTCTGTCTGTCTGTCTACATATATGGGAGCAATAGCATATGTTTCTTCTCCTTCCTCTGCCTCCATCCCCTTCCCTCCTTCTCTTGTGTCAATTTCTAAATTGTAAACCCCTTGGGGCAGAGACTGTCTGTAAATTGACTTTGATGGTGCTAAACTATTAATAAAAGGGAACCGGAACCAGGTATTCAGCTTGCTTAATGGAGATCACGTTATCTGGAGCCATGCGATGGATCAGTTGAGTACACTCGGAAAATGCAGTTTACCGAGAACAGCGGGAGATGTTCCCAACTGCGTCCTTGATGAGGGATTCTTCTGGGGCCGCTAATTAGCCAAACAATGACCGTTCCACAGCCAATGTTCCCGGTCGCAGCTGCGTGCTTAGCTGTGAGACCTGCTGTTCGATCACAAGGAAGAAATTCTCCCTGCTGCAGAGGGAGAAGCTGGGGGCTTGGAGGTCTCTTCCCTAGTTATGTGGGTCTCTGACGTGCTCGAAATGTTCCCCACGCCCTTCAGTGGAATGAGACAGATTCAATCTGCCACGTGCCATTCAGCAGCTAAAGATTCGCACCACCGACCCACTTAAAATTCAAGCCACCCCCCCCCCCCAGAGAATCTTCTTGGGGCAGAATCTGACAGGACTGGGAATCCACCTGCCCTCTTCTGTTCAGCACTGTAATAGACCTGAGCTGTTCTGGCACTGGAAGGAGCTGTCAGGAAGGGATGCTAATGATCATCTAAAAAAGACTAGCAGACCAGCAGTTCCAAGACAGCAGAAAGAAATCTGACAATTCAAATGTCGGAATGCCATTCCTGTGTGCTGGACTCCGCATGTACACTTGCATTATGTCTTCGTAAGTCATAGAGGGAGATCAGTGGAGAATAATTGGGCCAAAGGAGCCCATGTAAACAGTATCTAGACCCCCCCCCTCCTAAAGCAGCCAAAAACACGAACCAATTCTTTTAATTTTTGCTGTGCTGCTGCAGGAGGTGGAACCACATGTGATCCTAGAATCAAGTGCCATGAATTCTGAAGTTGGCAGATATCGGTAGATACCAGGTGTGTTGCTGCGATCCAATAATGCCCCTGGGCATGCGTTAATGAGGAGTCACACCTGTGCATGTGTTTGTTTTACCTGTGCGTTAAACTCACACAAGCTGTTAGCACATGAGGCCAGTCAAAGTGTTACAAAGAGACAGTTGCTGTTCAGGAACCAGCCTCCAGCATCACTTACGCTGCGATTAATTGGCCCAGAGAATTCAACCATATTTTGACGTGGCAAGGAATTTGGCGAGCAACGCAGCTTCACACCTGAACCTTTCCCTCCAGTCAATGAATAAATTGCTGTGAGAGAGTATACATGCACCATCATTTGCTGTGGCATAAAAGTTTGATTATTGCAATGATGGCACAGACTAGATGACCACCGGGCATAGCATATGTAAAAAGGTAAAGGTTCCCCTCGCTCGAAAGCTAGTTGTTACCGACTCTAGGGACTCATCTCCATTTCAAAGCCAAAGAGCCAGCGCTGTCCGATGTCGCTTCCATGGTCATGTGGCCGGCATGACTCAACGCTGAGGCACACGGAACGCTGTTACCTTCCCGCCGCAGCAGTACCTATTTATCTGCTTGCAATTTCTCACTTTCAAACTGCTAGGTTGGCAGGAGCTGGGACAGAAGACGGGCACTCACTCCGTCATGCAGCACTCGGGTCTCGAACTGCTGACCTGCCTACCTTCCAGTCTGCAGTTCAGTGTCTTAACCACTAAGCCACCGCAGCTCCCCTATAGTATATGTACTTCTTAGTAAATATGTTTAGGAGGACTGTCATGTCAATGTTCACTTGAACTCTGATCTCTGCCTTTGAGAGAAAGCCGATGGGAATATCATTAGAACTCACGGGATGGCTTTTCAGAATGACCTAGTGAGCGTTTGCATGTGGAAAAGTTATCTTGGCATGGGATTGCCAGGTCGATTCTGCTGGGACAATTCTGAAAGCAAGATCGTTTCTGCTCACTTGTAGAAACTGAATTCCTGGTTTGGGAAAAAAAATAACATTTGATCTATCCTAAATGAAATCAACCCTGACTGTTCCCTGGAAGGACAGGTACTGAGGCTGAAACTCAAATACAGGTGGGGCCCCATATCCACTGATTCGCTATCCACGGTTTCAGTTATCCACGGATTGTGGGGACCCCCCCAGGCTTTTACTTTTTTCCCAGTAAGCTTAGTTTCTTCCTTAAAGAAACAGGAGAAGCAGCCTCTGGCTGCTTATTACAGGCAAGTAGAACAAGACTAAGTACTAGAGAGGCTCTGCAAGGTTAACAGAAATCTTGCAGAGCCTCTCTAGGACTTAGTCTCGTTCTACCTGCCTGCAATGGAGGCTGCTTCTCTGTTTGTTTTAAGGAAGAAACAAAGCTTGCTGAAAGAAAAATAAGAGCTGGGGGGGAAACATGCCTGCCTGCAGGGGAAGCGGGGTGGGGGGCCCTCAGGAAACCATGGAGGGGGTGTTCGCTCTTATCCACGGTTTCAAGTATCTACGGAGGGGCCTGGAACATATCCCCAGCGGATATGGGGGCCCACCTGTATACTGTATTTTGGCCACCTAATGCAAAGAGAGGACTCTCTGGAGAAGACTCTGATGCTGGGAAAGATTGAAGGCAAAAGGAGAAGGGGAAGGCCAAGGATGAGATGGTTAGACAGCATCACCGATGCAACGAACATGAAAATGAGCGAACTCGGGAAGATAGTGGAGGACAGGAAGGCCTGGCGGTGTGGTTCATGGGATCACGAAGGGTCGGACACGACTTAACGACTGAACAACAACAACAAAATGCTCACCTCAACACTGCAGTTTGGATTTTAATTTTTCCTGCCCGCAGTGCCCGGCCAACTGTCTGGTTGCTCACTCTAGCAGCAACACTAGGAAGTCTCACCCTGGCGCCTGGCCAACTGTTATGTGCCAGGTGCCAGAAGCACTGGCAAATGTAGTTTTCTCAGCTCTACCAACCACTATCGGTAGCACTGGGAAAATTATGTTTCCCAGCATGCAAAGCCCTAGGTGGAGGAGAAAGGCCTCCCTCTCTCCATTCAACGACCACCACCAGAGCTGGAAACCAGGTGGGTAAGTGGGAAAGAAGGTCGGTGGGGGGGAATCAGACCCCAGTGCACTCTTAATGACACTGGGGACTCGACAGGGTCCAATTATGAGTGAATCAACGAAATCATTTTCAGAGTTTTGAGGAAAAGCGTGAAGTTCTTGAATTCCAATTCAGCACCTGTCTGGGGGAGTTGGCCCTATTGCTACTCATCAATTTGCTCTTGGAAAAGTTGTCTGGTTCACACCTATGTGCTCCCAGATCACAAAAACTAGCCAACGGATGTGTCTCCAAAAAGGCCCCTAAGCACCGTAACGTTACCGAGAAGCCCTTGAGATTGCACAGCTGGACGGTCAGCTCTGGAAATTCTCTCTAACGGATTCTATTCGGTAAACACACACAATGCCCCAGGCGATTCTCTGTTTCCTCTGTAATCCATAGTCCTTCAGGGGAAGGAAAGGGCTGTCATTTCATGCGTCAAGCCCAGGAGGCGGGTATATGCAGATCTGGGGTTTCCATCTGCCTAAGGACTCTTGAATTGGAGCAGCGTAAAATCTTAATGAAGAATGTCAAACAATGGCTCTCCCGTCTAACCAGGGACAGCATCTTAACGGCGACTTGTGGCCTAGCTGTCGAGGCAGCCTAGTTATTGCCACCTTTAAGAGAAGTGAGTGTTTCTGGTAGTTAAAGTGAAGAGACTATTGAGGATATTGATTCCATCGTATGACTGTCCTTGAAAGCAGCATAATTAAATCTGAGCTTCATCTATTTGCGGCTCAGTTCCACAGGACGTGATTAGGGAATGAGGAACGGAGTCTGTTAATTCAGGCCCCCGCCACCCCCTCAGAATCCTCAGAATAGGAAACGCTACAATCAGAATTAAGTGTACACACTGAAAGAAAATATATATATATACAAAGGCAGCAATCCTATATACACGCTTTCTTGGGAGTAAACTCGATTGAACCCAGTGGGATGACTACATAGTAAACATGCACAGGATGGCGCAGTAAAGGAAACACCCACAGAAACTAACAGAAACATTCAACGTACCAATTTACAGCAGAGTCTTAATTTGTGAGAAGCTGCGATGAGCCTCTGAAAGAAAAACAGGACGTCAGTCTTCTAAATAAGTATATTTATTTCACTTGCTGCAGTTGCAAAATGGTTTCTTTGCAATGAATGGGAAAGAAGGGAAGGAAATACGAGTGCGCAATAAAGACATGGGAAGTCTTGTTCTAACTTCGGTTTCTGCCAAAACAGCACACATTGTTCTTTGCACCATGAGGACTAGAAACATTTTTTAAAAGGGAAGAAAAGATTTTGCAGGCTGTGAAAAAGTTGCCCGATTCCATATGCGTCCACTGAAATGTTTGGACGTCCTGACCCTGATAGTAATCAAATGTAATACATTTAGGTAAAGGTGACCCCTGACAATTAAGTCCAGTCGTGTCCGACTCTAGGGTGTGGTGCTCATCCCCATTTCAAAGCTGAAGAGCCAGCGTTGTCCGAAGACGCCTCCATGGTCATGTGGCCGGCATGACTCTCCTTGCCGCAGCGCGTAGCATGCAGCTGGAACCCGGAGCACTGTTTACCTTCCCGCAAGCGGTACCTATTTATCTACTCACATTAACATGCTTTGGAACTGCTAGGTTGGCAGGAGCTGGCCAAGCGACGAGAGCTCACCCCGTCGCGGATTCGAACTGCCAACCTTTCGATCGACAGCTCATGGTTCAGCGGTTTAACCCACTGCGCCACCCGCTGGCCATTTTACCCATGTTCTGATAACTTCCCTAGTATCTAAAACAGACATTTCATTACCTCACAAGTAGGCAGTACTTTCTTTCCTTAGGAATGCACGGGTATGGGGTTCCCAGGATTTCTGCTGCCTCAAACGCTAAGGCTGCAATCCTATACACACACTTACCCAGGAGTAAGTCCCATTGAACTCGCTGGGACTGACTTCTGAGTATGCATGCACAGGATCGTGCTTGAAGTCTAACCAAGGATCACATAGCACTTTCTCCACAAAGCAAGCTCATTCTTCTCTCAAGAACAATACTCAAACCAACACTAGGATAGCTTTCCCCCAATTGATTATAGCATGGGATATGCGAGCAAGGAAAGGAGGTGCACAAGGGCGCCACCTAGTGAGACCTTCAACAACAGCAACTTCTTGTGTTACAGAAGATTCTGCAGAAACCTCTGAAAAGACTTCGAGGAGAGAAGAACTCTTTGCTCAGTCTACTACTTTAAGTGTGGCTTTTGCTGCTTTGTTATTCAGTGCTGACCCATCCTTACCTCTGCTGCCACTACTACTCCTGCACCTCTTCCTCCTCCTCCCATGCTTGCTGGATTTGATAAAAAAGTGGCCATTGAATGGATGAGGAAGTGGAAGAGAGAGAGGAGAGTGGTGAGATAGAGTGTCTCTCAGGAGACATTCTAGCCAGCTACTCTCCTCTCTTCCACACTTTCTTTCCACTCTCATTCCCCATTTTCTTTGCAATTCTAGTGAATGGATGCTGCTGTTCTGCCATGTAAGAGGCTGGCATTTGGCACCCTATGGTGCCAGGTGAGGGGAGTGGCATTGGGTGCCTCACCCAAAGATCTTGGGACACACCAGCTCCTATTACTATCTTTAGCCTGCCAGCAATGCATTGAGTCTCTTCCTTGATCTAATCTCACTTTTGCAGTTCCATCAACCACCATCACCACCTTCCACACAGGTATGGGAAACTCCCATTTGAAATTCCAGGGCAAGGGAAGGCATCAACATTCGAGCAGTATCAGTATCAAGTATCATTCGAGCAGCTCTCAAAATGCAGTCCGCAGAGTTGCTTTAAAGTACGGAGAAAGGCCCAAGAAGATTTATGGTCTGCCTGATTGCAACAGCACATTCAATACAAAAGAACTGATTGATTTATGAAGGATAAAAAGGACAGCTTCTATTTTTACCAGGCTCGTTTTGGAACAACATCCGATAAGTGGTAAATAGTAAACACAGGCCAAAAGATGAAAGATGAGCTTGTCCATCTTGTCCATACCCTTGAAGAGGCTACAGGTCTACCGCCTTGTCTCTCTTGTGGATGACATCACCAGTCTTGGCACCGCTGCGTCTATGTCATAGAATTGCATCTGAAAAGCTTCACTAGGGAACTACTGAATTGGACTCAAGTCCAGCCATCCGAACGGCAGGTGCACCAGAATATAGACAGTGGCAGGGGTTGATCGGTGGATTTGCAGAGAGGTTTGGACAATATTGTGAGACAGACCAGCCGCCCTGCTGGGGGTGGAGGCCAGTGGCTCAGAGGGTGGGGTCCATTCTGTGAAAGTATCACTCAAAAAATCAGGAAGTCTTAACCATATTAAAAATGTCTGAGAAAACAGAGAACTCTTCCTGGCTTTCACCAAGGAAGTTTGGCAAAGGGGAGGGACTATAGCAGAACTGGGTCTTGTATAGCCCCAGGGCCACATCCGGCCCTTTGGCTGTCCCTAACCGGCCCGCATGAGGTTTGAAGGAAGACACGGAACAGCTAATTAAGGTAAAATAATGCCCCCTGCGCCCCCTGGCCATTCTCTTACCTTCATTAACTGCTCCATGTCTTCCTTGCAACAGACGCTATAAGCAGCAGCATGCTGCTCATAGCACAGACAGTGAGTGCTAGAGAGGCTCCTTCCTGTTCTTCAGCTGAGCCTCTCTAGCATTCAACGTCTGTGCTATAAGCAGCATGCTGCTTATATGCTTCAGATGGTGCTGCTTATAGTGTCTGCTTATAAGCTGCTTATAAGCTGCAGCTTATAGCGTCTGTTGCAAGGAAGACACGGAGCAGCTAATGAAGGTAAGAGCATGGCCGGGGGGAGGTGCAGGGGGCATTATTTTAACTTAATAAAGAGATATAATTCATATTGAACAGAATTGACTTCAGCCTATTGATCCGGCCCTCCACAATGGTCCCAGTTTCTCATGTGGCCCCTTAGGAAAATTAATTGTCCACCCCTGGACTATAGCTAGGTCTGCCTTACATCTGGCTCCGGGTTCAATCCCTGGCATCCTCTGGCAGGGCTGGGAAGACTCCTGATCTCCTAAAATAACTCAGTGGTGATTTGACTTGAGTTGTGAGATTTCAAAAGGTGATCAAAAGAACACTATAAGCTGCCTGAAGGAAAGAAAAACGAAGTTGCTTCAATCCATCCGGTTCAAAGTTCTAGGTACCATCTCTGGGTTTCAGGATTCAGGGTTGTGTACGCATGAGAGGTGCCAAAACACAGGCTTCATTTGCTACTCTAACCTGACTTTTACACCATCTGAAGCAGTGATGTAGACTTGAGTCTATTGACTCGGACTCAAGTCGGACTCAAGTCGTGTCAATGACTCGACTCGGACTTGACTCGGTGATTATAAAAGACTCGACTCAGACTTGACTCGGCGATTGTAAAAGACTTGAAAGACTCGACTCGAGACTTGGAGCCTTTTACGACAAGTCGAATTTTATTCAGATTTAAATCCCCATTAATCCCCCCACTTTCCCCATTAAATAGATAGGGATAGGGACTCACAACTCGCAACCAAAGACTCGGGACTTGGGGGCAAAGACTTGGGACTTGACTCGAGACTTGGTCATAGATCACATCCCTGATCTGAAGTAATGCACATAGGGCTCAGTTAGAAACCAGTAATTCGAGGGGTGGATCTATTCAAGCTGTCAAATGTCGAATCTGATTTGTTTTCAGCTCGGCACCCGTAGCATGTACTTGAGCCCAGCATAATATCTCCATGCAGACTCATAAATTCAGAGAAACCTTCAGCATAGGCAATTTCTCAAGGCCTCGGAAAGCCAGCGACACAGTGCAGAGCTGTTTGGGGGCTGTTCCAAACATCGCAACTGCAGCTCTGCTTGCACAAGAACCATTTCTCTGGGACTTGGCAATTGTTTCAGGCAGTTAGCACTGCGGCGATTTGTGTGAGAGGCTGCAGCTTTTTCCCAGATAGAGATGAAAAGACATTCAGCTGGGCAGCGAAGTCAATGTCGTGGGAGGAAATCATCCTGAACTGGCAGTCGATTTTTATTCAGTTGGTTCATTGATTTGGGATGGAAATATAGAGAGTTTAATTGGGCATCTCTGCAAACCACAAGAAATGGGGAGCAGGAGGCCTTCGAAGAAGCAAATGAGGAGCAATTAAGGGCTGAAATAATCCTCTGAATCTTGGAGACCCTGGATTAAGGATGACAGGGTGGGGGGGAATCCAGAGACAAGGCAGACAGAGACAAGGGATTAAGGTTGCAGGGACTTTGAAGTGAGATGTCTGTCTGCACCACTGAGGAAATGAAGGGACAGAGAACCAGTAAAACATTTGACTCCAATTCATTGCAGAGCAAAACATGAAATGAACTGGTGTAGCACTGTAGCCAAGTTGACCTCCCCCACGGTGCCCCCTGATGGTATATTATTCAGGGGTTAGCCTGGCCAGGGAGTGGTTCTTCGGCTGGCGATCAACCTCTGATGCCACCCTAGATAGTGGCTACAGCTGCAAAACAGAACTTCTTTGGATTGAGTCTCGCCTCTCTGCCATGAATTCAGTAGGTGGCCATAGGCAAGCTGCTCCCTCCCAGCCTCAGTCTTCCCCATCTGTAATATGGGTGCAATAATACTTACCTTACAAGCTGGTTGTAGCGATTGTATCAAGATACTGCATGGGATGCTCATCTAAATTTAGACTCTGAATGCCTTCTCAAGGATAGTTCTTTCACGCATGTTAGCATCATGTACACCGATAACCTATCTGGTGCACGGCAGTCAACTTGAAAATCCTGTTCATGTGGCTGCTTCTTCCCCATAGTCAAGGCAGACACATGCGCCTACTGTTCTGTACATCATTCCATTTTCATACAACACAGAAAATAATGCCATTCATTCAGCATGGCACATCAAAAGCCGGATTTTGCACATAGAAGCGGCAGATGAACATGAGTCAGGAAGCACAGGAAAAATGTGCAGGTACTTTCCCAGTGCCTGCTATGTAACTCAACAGGTATTCCAATGCAACCTGGTTCACACCTGAATGGAGGCACCGAGACGTGGGTGGGTTTCAACAACCCCCATTGAACCCCTCCCCAGCACCTCTCTTTCGAAATGAACCACAAAACTCAAAACGGCTGAGCCTAACTAAGCACCCTTCTGTCATGGAAGCGCCACACGCCATACTCCATCGGAAGCTGTCCAAAGTTCATCGCCCTGGAAAAACATTCCAGAGGAAACATAACATCCCCTGGCCAGGAAGAAAAAAGTGAAAAAGAGAGATCTGGTCACTTCCCCAGAACTCATGCTCCCCAAAATACCCCCCCCTCCCGACAAGTCCTCTTTAGTCTTATTATTCATCCAAGGTGCTTTACCAAGAATGAGAGGACAACAGCTCCCTGCCCTGAGGGGCTTACAATCTTGATATTGGGCCAAGAGGGAAACAGTAGAGGCGGAAAGACCACACACACCCCCCAATCCTTGAGCTTCTAATGGGGGGGGGAGGAAGGCAGTATCCTAGACTTTACTCAAGGGCCGCCACTTGCTGGCCCTTGATGTCCCCCTCCCCTGCAGTTTTGCAGCCCAGGTCAAGCCTGGCTGGCTGGCTGCGGGCTCGTCTTCCTTCTCAGCCATCGGAGGAGGGAGGGAGCTGAGCCTCCCCCCCCCCCAGGGAGGGTTATTAATCCAATAATTAAACATTTATTGGTGGCGGCACCTGCTTTCCGCCGCGCGGCCCCCAGGGGAGCGGCCAGCCCGGCCCAGCCGCGGCAGCAGGAAGGAGGGGACAGTGAGGAGCCAAGCGAGGAGGAGGCGGAGGCGGCGGCGCGGACGAGAGGCGCGCTGCAGAGGCAGGCAGGCAGGCGGCAGGCAGGCAGGCAGGCAGCGGCTGGGCGCTAGATGCTTGCACGGCGCGTCCTCCGAATGCCAGCACAGGCGGCGGCGGCGGCGGGCGGTCGGGGCGGCCAGGATGCTGCGCTACCTGCTGAAGACGCTGCTGCAGATGAACCTCTTCGCCGACTCGCTGGCGGCCGGCGACGCGCTGGCCAACTCCTCGGAGCTGCTGCTCAGCCTCAACTCCTCCGCCCTGGCCGCGCTCAGCCCCAGCCTGCTCGACCTGGGCAACCTGACCAGCGTCAACGGTGAGGGGCGGCGCGGAGGAGGAGGAAGGAAGGAAGGAAGGGCCCGATCCTCAGCCCTGGGCGGGCCGGGAGGGAGACGGGTGGGTGGGCAAGGAGAGGAAGAAGCGCCGGGGCTCGCTCGCTCGCTCGCACACACACACGTGGGAACGGCCGCGGGTCCTGGCGTTCTCCCGCTGGCGTGCCACTCTGCACATGCTTCAAGGCGCGCTTCTTTCTGGCTGCGCTCGAGCGCTGGAAACTGGTTCAAGGGCCCAGACTCAGGGTTGAAAGGTCTTCTCTAGGGGTGGACTTTCTAGGGCCTGATCATCAGAAAGAGTTCCAATGGGGTGGGGTGGAGGGGGGGGCGCCACCGGGCTTGAGCCAGGTTGGAAAAGGCAGAGGTGCGGCTCCCCCCCTCCCGCCCCACGATCTGAGCCATTTCCCATTAAGGAACCAGGGAGAGAAGCGATGCGCGTGTATTATTGTCCATTCGGACGTGCCTGCCTGTGGAGGGGGTGTTTTGCTGGGTTTTTTTTGCCTGCGCGTATCCCAGGAATCGGAGTTCGTCTCTCTGCGCCCCAGAACTCACTTCAGGAAGTCGCAGTTCAGCCTCGGGAACGCCTCCCGTGCTTTTTCTGGGGACACACGCACACACGTGCGGACACACGTGTCTCTCTCGCCCGAGAGTGCATCGGCGGGGTTTGAGGACTTCTTGCCTGGGACTCTGCCCCACCATCACCCCGGCCAGGACGGTGTTTTCGCCTTCTCCTGAAATGGGCTGCGTGGTGCCGGGATTAATTCGAATAGAGGGGGTGATGGCAGGCAGCCCTCAGTTCAAGGGGGCTTCCTCCCACAGAAGTGGGCAGAGACGATGGCCGCAGCAGCAACCATGCACTTTTACGTGGGGTGGGAATACAGTGGAACTTGCTTTTGAGTAAGCATGCATCGGATCCAACCGCACAGCCGCAGTCCGTTCTTTACTCCCTGGTAAAGCCCCGATCCTACGCGCGCTTCTTATTCAGAAGTTAGCTTGATGTACCGTGAAGGCTGCAACCCTAGAGCATACTGACTTGCGAGGAAGTCCCCCTAGTGGGACTTGCTCCCGAGTAAAGGTGCCTAGAATCGGCCACAAAACCTGTGTTGGATCATGCCAGAGTTGCCCAGTGCCCTGCATTCCGTGAAATGGAAATCAAGTACCTCTGAGCAAGTACAAAGTGTATTTCGTGGCAGCTTGCTTGTCCCTTCCACACCTGAGGTGCTTCACTAGGGCTGAGTTCCCACGGCTCTTTTCTAGTTCAAATCGAAATTGTATGCGTGGATGGGATGGGTCTGTGGGTGGGTATGACTGCCTGGCCTTTAAGGAGTTAAGACTAAAGTTGAAATCTCTACAAGATGTACTCTGGTAATCTCACTTTTGGATAGTGTGCTTGTTTGTGTGTGTGTACACTGCTCAGGAATTTTTGTGTGCAGACGAGAGAGAGAGAGAGAGAGAGAGAGAGAGAGAGAGAGAGAGAGAGAGAGAGAGAGAGAGAGAGAGAGAGAATGTATTTCATCTCCGGAGGGTATGTGCCTGATTTTGCATGCTTTTTTGTGCAGTCCTGACTTTCTCTTCATTACAGTCCCGTAAGAACAGCGGGTGGCGCAGTGGGTTAAACCGCTGAACCATGAGCTGTCGATCGAAAGGTCGGCAGTTCGAATCCGCGACGGGGTGAGCTCTCGTTACTTGGCCAGCTCCTGCCAACCTAGCAGTTCCAAAGCATGTTAATGTGAGTAGATAAATAGGTACTGCTTGCGGGAAGGTAAACAGCGCTCCGTGTTCCAGCCGCATGCTACGCACTACGGCAAGGAGAGTCATGCCGGCCACATGACCACGGAGGCGTCTTCGGACAACGCTGGTTCTTCGGCTTTGAAATGGAGATGAGCACCACACCCTAGAGTCGGACACGACTGGACTTAATTGTCAGGGGTCACCTTTACCTTTTAAGGACAATTCACGCACTGTGTAGTGTCTGTTTTAATCACCTTGATGCTTTGCAGTAAAACTCTCCGTCTCCCTATATCTGACCCGTACAATGAGAAAGTGGTTGAAAATTGCAGGAATGTTGTGGGAATGCAAAAGCTGATGAATGCAGAAGAGTGACTAGCTAGACAAGTTGTCGCAGGCTGCAGCGTCTTCAGGCCAGAAATTTGGTCCATACCAAGCCAATGCTCTCTTTCCCCCTGATGCTGCTGAATCCCGGACATGAAATGTACTGTCACTCGGACAGCCAGCGCCCTCTCTTGGATAAGGTTGGTAAATACCATGCACCTGATCCCATCCCCCCCCCCCAACTTACTGTTTTGATCCCAACATGTAGAAATGATGATCTAGGGAAGCAAAAATAACTTCTATCAAACCAGTGTCTGTTGGTGAAAACACACAAGCCCTTGATTCAGCTTCCCGAATAACAGAGAGATCTGTGTCATTCAAAGGTTTGCACATTTATGGAATGTATCACTGCAACAACTTGGTCTATTTCTTTAATGAAATGGACAGGGAAATGACTTCCAATTCTCGGAGAAAATGCAAGTCAGGTAATTGTTTTATTATATTCATGCCAAGTTAGAAGAACTGTGACCTTTTTTATTTTTATTTTTTGGCAAAAATAAAAAGTAGGATTGGTTGAGAACTGGCTTCTGGCCCAAATGTGGGAAGCAGTTAGTCCTTTATCTAGGTAATGCAGACGATTTCATGCACCAAAATGGACATGACCGATTATTCCTGCAAACAAAGCAAGAATCCTTATTTCTACGGCAACACAGAGGCACCCTCAGCACCCAGGTAAGTGACTTCCAGACTCCAGCCGCAAAATGCATGTTCCTTTCCTAGGAATTGGGAACCAGAACACCTCCCTGCATTTTGCAACTTGGTTTTGTGACTGGGGGAAATCTGCGGGAATGGTTCTGGATTTTTAGGCATATCAGCATTTCAAAGTCTCTTTGCTTAGACAGATTTGGCATCCAGCAACAGGTTGTTTGGGACCCTGAGGCAAAGCCCCATAGTGCATTGGAGCTCTGTGGGCCCCTCAAGTGTACTGGGGGCGGTAGTGGTGTGTGCGTAGCAACAATGGCAAATGGGAGGGAATCTTTGGTGGTGGCGAAGTTCAATTCCCTTCCTTCCAAATGCCCAATAGAAGCATCCCCTTGGGGGCCATGAAGATACAGGAGGTGCTGGGTGAAGTCATAATACAAGTCTTTCAGCAGACTCATTCCACTGATACTGGGGCAGGGATGGCCCATCCATGAGGCCAACTGAAACAGTTGCCTCAGGTAGCAGATTGGTGGGGGGTGCCCATCTCTGCCTGCCTATGTGCCTCCACTGCTCCTCCTTCTCCTTCCACTCCTTGGATTGGAAAAAGAGGCAGGGGACAGAGAGGAGTGCTGAGTATTGGAGAGTGGGGGGATCCTCTTACCTCATCAGGTAAGGGGGGCAGCATTCAGCAAGCCACCTCAGGCATTAGGAGGTCTTGGGCTGGCCTCGTACTGGGGGATTCAGTGACAGATCTGGCCAGATGATGGGTGTGGACTCTTGGCTGGTGCCCAACCATATCGGCCCCTGAATTCATCAGCTTCTTCTAGGAACTTGTTCTGCAAAAACGCTGTTGGCCACTGTTGGTCAATCGACAGCGCTGTCAGTGTCACATTTCTTTGAGTTGTCTCCTCCCCCACATTTACATTCTACACTCAAATCACCTGAGTGCACGATATCGAGAATGCACACAGCCCGAAAACCTCTGATGTGAGGTTGTGTGTCTGGCGACTCCCTGTTCCGTCGTCACCCCGTGTGTCCCCCCCCCCCCCCCGCGCACTGAAGGAAGCAGGCACAGAATTCATGCACAAGTCACATACTATAAGCTACAGTTTAGGGCTTCCCATGATGAGGGGCTCTAACTACGAACGTTTCTAGTTCCACCTCATCTGCTGAAACAGCAAAGTCGTTTATCTTGTCCTCCGATGATAAGCTGTAACATAGATGCTAATTAAGAAACCAGAAAGCCAAGAAGGTATTTTAATTTGAAAGTACTTCGTAAGGCAAATAGGCTTTGCGCAAGATATTTATGTTGAATGAGCTTTTCGTTGCACCTTTCCCTATGAGTAAATGCCAATATAAAGCATGAATATTTCTTTTCTTTTTGTCCTTTCTCTTAGAATGATTATATTGGGGGGGGGCAATGTTATGGGATGGGGTATTTTAGGAAGTGACACACCTTAGGACCCCAGCATGGCTTAGTTCAGCCCTCAAAAGATGTGCCCAGTGGAATCCGGCTGTAATGTATGCATGATTCAGCAGAAAGTTTGAAAGAACAGACACCATTTCTTCTGCTTATGTCAAACAATGACAGTGCTGTTTAGATTGCGACTGATTGAGCAGCTGAAGCTGCAATCCACACTTTCCTGAGGGCAAGTCCCATTGAGCTCAACAGGGCTTACTCCTGAGTAAACATGCATAGGCTTGCACTGCAGGTGATGTTCAAGAATGCATTTTGCCCCTCACACATGGTTTTGACATTATTATTATTATTATTATTATTATTATTATTATTATTATTATTATTAAGACTATTTATATACCGCTTTTCAACAAGAGTAGTTAACAAAGCAGTTTGCATAGCAAAATAAATCCAGATAAATCCTGTCCCCAAAGGGCTCTCAGTCTAAAAAGAGATGCAGAAGAGATACCTGCAAGAGCCGTGCTGGGGTGAAGAGGGGCAATTGCTCTCCCCTTGCTAAATATAAGAGGATCACTACCATCTTTGCCCAGATAGCAAGAGTATGAATGTGAGTGGTGCACCAGATACTGTGGAAAGCAGCCATTTAAAATACAAACAGATACTGTGCTGCTTTTCAACAACAATAAAAGTTCTCACATAGGCTTACAAAGCAAAACAAATTTGAAGATGGTTCCCTGTCCCCAGGAACCCTCTATCTATTGATAAGTGATTGGACAGCCAGACAAGGGGTCCATCTCATCCCTGACACTGGCATGATATGTTTAAAGCCATGCAGCTCTTCAACAGGTGCAGCATCTCCTCCACTTGCTTGCCAGGTGGGGGACTGCACCTATTGAATCCCTGCCCGTCCCATGGTTCTTACAGGCACACAACTGAACTGAAGAAAGGAGGTGCCTTGAAGCCTGGGAACCTGTTTGTCTCCAGATGTCTGCTACTCTGTAGCCTTAGCCTAGGGCCTGTAGCACTGCCTTCTGCAAGGCAGGGATGTGTGAATTCTGGAAACCAGAAACTGAACTTGTAAGGGCAGTGGTAAAATAATAGCTCAATAAATAATAGAGAAGAGAGACTTTGTGGATTGGATTAGTGAGTCCCTCCTGGAGTCGTCCCTTTTTAAATGTAAATGAAGCTGGATACAGATTGCCTGGCCTCTGTTGGTGTTCAGGAGAGAGACCTTACCCTGCCTGGTTCAGGCTCACTCTCATAAACAGGAGGCACTTTTCATTAGCATTATTAATTAGTATTTGTTATTAATGCAAATGAGGCCCAGTGCATAGAATCTCAAATCTTTAAGTCAGGAGGGACCGCAGGGACAATCCTGTGTATCTCATGCCCCTTGAATTGATCTCCCCCCCCAGTATGTAAATCGAGCTCATTAAATTGTAGTTGGCTGTGTGTCTTTCGAGATGGCCATCCATGCTTTCTCCTTAAAGTGCAAGGGATGGAGAATTTACTCTCACCACCCTCAGGCTGTCTTGTGTCAGTGGTTATTTCAACCTGAAAAGCACTCTGTCTCTAACTTTCAATTAGCCAGCTTTAATTGGCATCCATTTGGGTCTGATTAATTTCTTCCTCTGTCAGATTAATAAGCGTTTGGCAGCAAAGATATTTATGCCTGCAAATATCCGGAAGTATCCCGGCATCTCGGTAACCTAGACAGCTTCAACTCAAAACTTGTGTTCGTGCAACTCTTTGGTTAGTAACTTTTACACTTTACGTCCCGAGTCACACTCCTCAGTTGGCAGTAACTAAATACTAGTGATGTAGACTTGAGTCTATTGACTCGGACTCATTGACTCAAGTCGCGTCAATGACTCGACTCGGACTTGCCTCGGCAATTGTAAAAGACTCGACTCAGACTTGACTCGGCAATTGTAAAAGACTCGAAAGACTCGACTTGAGACTTGGAGCCTTTTACAAGAAGTCGAATTTTATTCAGGTTTAAACCCGTTTTCCCCATTAAATAGATAGGGACTCGCAACTCGCAACCAAAGACTCGGGACTTGGGGGCAAAGACTTGGGACTTGACTTGAGACTACTTGGACCCAGAGACTTGGGACTTGACTCAAGACTTGGAGTCAGAGACTTGATCCACAACCATGCTAAATACAAAACGAAGATGCATCATTTCTTTGGGAATTTTATTTGGGGCAATGAAACAGCACTAGCCGAACGTGTCATTGTCTCCCTCTAGTGGCTGCTGCAATTCCTGCTGAATGTTCCACCAGTGCTCTTGCTTGGCTCCTCTTTCGAAGATCTTCTGGCTCCATCCAAGGCCCAGGGAGAGGACAACAGGGTCCAGTGAATATCCTGTGCAGTTGTCAGCACTGGCGTCACTACAGGGGGGTGGGGGTGGAGCTGTAAGTTCCTCCATGATCGGAGCCTCCGTTACACAGAAGAACGAAGCGCCCCGCCCCGGCGCCTTCCGATCCATTCAAAGCGGTGAAAACAACATGCAGAGACTGCGCGTTGTTTTCACTGCTTTGAATGGGTCGGAAGGCGCGGGGGCGGGGCGCTTCGTTCTTCCGTGTAATGGAGGCTCCGATCACGGAGGAACTTACAGCTCCGCCCCCCCCCCCCGTAGTGACGCCAGTGGTTGTCAGCCATCTCACGGAGCGTACTGGGAATGGCGAATGGGAGTAGGGATAAATGTTGATGGAGCATGAGTGGTAATGGTATATCTTCTGACCCGATCGCTGTGGCTCATTTCAGAAGTGCAAGCTGAGCATGTCTCAGGAAAGCAGCTCAGCTCTCAATTACTTTTCAAGATTCCGCTAAATATGGGAGGCTTCTCATGCAAGGCTTCTCACCTGGAAAATAAATGTTGTGACCCACTGTTAGAAATGGGGGTGGATCTTCCCTAGACATGGTGGCATTCTGATCATAGACTACGTAAATCCTACCCTTGTAGCATGGCCAGATGTTTTAATTATACATGCATCCCATTTTTCCTCCAAGGAGCTCAGGGGCAGCATCAATAGTTGTTCCTTGCCCTGAGAAATTTATCTGTACAACAACCCAAGGAGGTAGGTTCAGCTGGGACTGGGAGACTGTGACTGCCCCCAAATCACGGAGAGTGGAAGGGAGACACTCTAGCCAACCCCTCTCCTCTCCTCCACTTCCTTTTCCATCCCCCCCCACTTGCCTTTTCAAACCGAGCATGGAAAGAGGAGGAGGGTCGACCCTTCGAGCCTGCTGGCTGGCTGAATTTGTGAACTGGCAGCAGAGCAGGTGGTGGGCAGATGCGGTTGTGGCGAGGGCAGCAATGGAAAAAAAAACCCTTGCCCACCGACTGTGGTAGTGCCAGACAGACATGACACCCTCCTATTCTTTGCTCGGTGATCAGGGGACTCCTGTTTGCTTTGTGGTCCTCATTCTCCTGGATCAGTGATGTCTTTTATTATTATTATTATTATTATTATTATTATTATTATTATTATTATTATTATTATTAGTAGTAGTAGTATGAAAACTGCAAAGTGGGATTGCAGAAGAGCCGGAAAACCAGATTTCCAAACCTGGACGCTGAAAGCCACTGCCAAGTCGGCACATCCTGGCGCCCTGTAACTTGAGAGGGTTGTGCCAGTCGGATGTGTCTTTGAGTTGCAGCAGAGGCCCCCCCCTCCCCGAAGCTGAAAGCAGATGCATTGCGCCAGTAAATAAAAGGTGCATCATCAGGAACCAAGAGAGGGGGGAGCGATGCTACCGGCCCGACCTGCGCACCTCCTAATGAGCTGCTTCTATGCCTAGCATGGAGCATCAGAACTGACTCCAAAGGGCCGGGGAAAAAAGCATCTTTATGCATGGCGCGTGTGGCGGGTGCATAAGCAGCAGGCCTGCTGCTCGCGCTGGGAAAATGCTGTGGCTTTATTAACACTGGCACTTTCCCTCTGCTCTGCATTCACCTTATTAGCATAAGCTATTTATCAGGGTGATTTGGCAATCAGAACAAGTCGCAGTTTGGAGCTGGGCTTGGGGGAAACGGCGGGTCCTTAGGGGGAGAAGAAGAGCAGCACTAAGGCCGCCTGCAGGCAGCGCAGCGGTGGGGGGGATTGGGGGGGGGGCTGGTCCTGAAGTCCTATGCAGTTTGGTTTCCAATCCTGCAGAGCTAAAGTTTCTTGGCCGGTGTGTGTTTGTGTGTGTAGCTGTATTCCTTTGTCGTCGAGAACAGCGGCTGGTTTGGGGCCAACTTAGCTACACTGATGTGGAATGCCTCAGTGTGCGGTTACATGCTCAGGTTTACTCATGGGTAGCAGCCGTGCAGGGCTGGAGTTTGGATCAGGACCCCAGCACAGAGCTGGAAGGTACTGGACTCTTTACCTCCGAGCTGTTTGCTGAGCCAAAGAGGCGATTGCACTCCAAACATGCATTGTACAGAGTGGGCGGTGGTCAGCATGAAAACAGCGCAGAGGTAAAAAATGGCTTTGAGCAAACTAGGAAGATAGGAAGCTGCTTTAGACTGGGTGTGATCTACGCTTCTTGCAGACAATGGCTCTCCAAGGTTTCAGCAAAGGGGCCTTCACGAGGTCTACCTGGAGATACCAGGGGCTGAACATGCAAGGCATATACCCTGTTACAGAGCTTCATGGAGGATAGGCCTAGCAACAGCTATTAGTAACTGCCGCTAATCAGAGCCTCCATATCCAGAGCAAGTCTACCACCAAATATATTTCTGGGAGAGGACAACAGTTGGGGAGGCCTGCAGCTCTCAGAGTCTTCCTGGCATTACCCAGCTGGCCATTGTGAGAAGCAGGAGGTCACAGGGCTAGATAAACCTTTTGAGCTAATCAGCAAGGCTGTTTTGATGATCTTTGATGACCTGGCAGTAGCTTCTGAGTTGTCTTCAAGGGCAGCCCCACACCAAAAGCAGACTGCGGTAGTCAATCCTCAATGTGAACAAAGTAAGAATAAGCATCGTGAGATCCCTTCTCTCTGAAAAGGGGCAGGGCCTGCACTGACCAAACTGGTCATGGTTTCTCAGTGGTGGCACCAGAAAAAAAATATACTGGAGGGGGTACTCTGAGGACGTGAGAAGTGCCTTTTCTTCTAATTGCCATAGGGGTCTGGGAAAGAGGCAGGGATGAGCTACTTGCCTTGGGGGATGCTTGCCCAAGGCAAGTAGCCTCCGTCAAAGGAACAGAGATATCTTTCTACTCTCTGCACAAATTGTGAGCCCCAGAATTGGGGCAGAACAGGATTGGGTGGATAGATGGTTTTAGAAGCACGTTTTCCCACCTGTGAACTGTCTGAAAGGCTGCAGAGAGATCGTCCCAGCATGGTAGGCCTGCGGGGTGGATTTCAGGAGACAAGAGTGCCTCTTGATTGACAGCTTTTACAGCTGGGGGGCCTGTGAATGACAGCATCCTGCCCCTGCCGCCTGGAGAGGTCTCTTTGCATCGCCTTGGAAACCAACTTCCTCTCGCTGGAGTGCCAGCCACAGGAAGCGGCCAATCCATAGGAACAGGGCGGGTGGGGGGGGGGCTCTCGAGGTTGCCTGGGACTAGAGCTTTGCTCGCTCCAGCTGTCCCAGGTGAGGAGGCTGGAGGTCAGGGAAGGAGAATGGGCTGTCCAGGTTAGGCTGCTTCAATTGCTCAGTGAGGTCTGTTTGCATCGATGCAAGTGTGAAAAAACAAAAAAAACTGGGGTGCATTTGGGCCTTTCTGATTTAGGGATTGCATTGCCTGTGGGTTGCTTTGGAATTTCTGATCCTGTAAGCCAGCTGTGGGGGTGCTTCCCTATCCTTGAGACCACGGGCATTTCTTGAACTCCAAGAAGGGTGGCAGGCAGGCACCACCACCCACAAAATGACTGCCGAAGGAGTGGGACTGGACACAACCCCTCTCCGTTTCTCGTCCAGCTAGTACCTGTCATCCATGTCGCCCAAGATCTCTGTCTCCCTTTTCCTGCTGCAAAACAGTCCGTTGCAAGTCAATGGCGTGATGGCTAGGTGGAGCTTCCCTGTTCAGTGGCAGTCTAGCTCTGAATACCAATTGTAATTGCAAGTTAAACTCGAGACGTTGTTCAGCTCAGACCCTCAGACTAGCACACTTCCTGATAAGGAACGTAATTAATGGAGCAAATGCAGGAAAGTCCATGATTCAGCAAGGGGTGAGGGGGCAGCAGCAGCAGCTTTTAAAGGGGGGGGGGCTCCACTGCCAAAGCAGTGTGTCTGCTTGTGTGTTTCATTCCTTGTGTTTGCTTGCTTCATTCACCCAGTGCAAGAAACGCTGGAAGCTGACCTCAATACACACGGTGGACTGGGGCTGCAATATCCTATGCACATTCACTTGGGAGTAAGTTCCATTGAACTGAATGGGCCTTGCTTCGGAGTAGACACATTAGGGTCGCACAGCTGCATCTGAGAGCACAGGAGTGTCTGGACAGGGAACAGTATCCTCCGTCAGTTGTAGCTTTTTTTGTGGGCTGGGCTCGCAGGAAGGGCCAGGACAAGGGGGGTCCTTTTTGTTGACTCGGGCGTAGCAAGGGTAGACAAACTGAAGCCGATCTCCCGGATTCCCCCTGGGCTTGCTTTCCATGAATGCTGGGCCGAGCTTGGCCAAAGGGGAGACCAGTATGGGATCACTCAGTCTAGAGTGGATAGGGTGGCCAGGTCAGAATATGCATCCAAGGCCCAGGGGTTTTTGAGACAAGGGCCTGAGTGATGTCACAGGGTGGGGACAATCAACCCTTACAACACAAGGAAACATTTTGCACAAGGGCAGAGCCCGTGATTAAGCCATTCACAATTCTGCTTTGTGCAGTCAGGTCTGGTAAGCTCCCAGTTTCAAGAAGGGAGGACTGTTTGCAATGGTAGAGAAAGAGAAAGGGGGGGGAGCTGGAGGGGGGCAGCTGATGATGCCAGCCAAGCCACCCCATGCTTCCTGGCCTCACTCTGCAGCTAGAAGCTGGCTTTTCCCAGTGGGGGCCTGGCTCGTGCGCCCCTCCCAGCCGCTGCCATGTGCTTCCCCATGCTGAGCTCACAGACCGTGCCATTAATTAGCGGTTTTGTCTCCAGCAGCCAAGGGGCTGCTCTGACTGGCAGGAGGGGAATCCCCACAGCGCGAGGAGGCAGCAGGGCCTGGAGCGAGTCCATAGCCCTGAAGAAGATGTCTCGATTCCTCCCTGTGAGATGCTGGCTTGCAGCCTCCGTCGCTGGCAGTCTCCCAACACCGAGGGTCCCCGCCGTCAGTCTAGGCCTCTGGAAACAGGCCCAGGCAGCTGTGGGGTGCAATGAAGCACCTGTGGTTGGCTGGTTGGCCCTGTTGTGTTGTGTGTGTGTGTGTGGCAAGGGGGGGGGTTACAAAAGGCTGTCAACTGGGCCCCAGGACCACTTCATTCTTTTCATCTCCCCGCTTCCCCAAGAGCTTTGTCTCTGGGCCGCCTCCCCTCTTCTTTTGGGCTTCCTTTGACTGTTACCCTCCCCAACCTTTGATCGAAACGGGTTCCAACTTCCATCGGTGCCCCAGGAGCGGAGAAGGCCGGCACAAAAGCGAGTCGTTGCTTGTGGCAAGACTCTCGAGAATGATGGAAAAAGCACATTCTGACCTCTGCAGAAACGGCTCCAGCTGAGGCAAGAAGGGCGCTTGATCATTTACACACACACACACACACACACACACACACACACACACACACACACACACACACACACACACACACACACACACACATGCAGTCAAATCTGAGGGCAATTCAATATGGGGAGAATCATACTGTACTTACCTTACAGGGTTGTTGCAACAACCACATCAGCACAGCACATACATGCAGCACAGCTCCCCAAAAAAATCACCAAAGTGCACCCCACACACATACACAATTCTACAAGATGCAAATAGGATTGCAAAGTGGATGTGTGTGGGCATTTTGGCTTAGCCCTCCCTCTGAGGTTTGAGAAACCAAACTCCTCCATGCTTAACGCTTGTACAATGATGCCACCATGTGGCGAAAGGCTGGTGTAGCACAAAGAGAAGCCACAACACCTCAGGAAAGCAGAGGCCATATAGAGGCAGATCAATGTATTGGGTCACACATGACCTTTGGAGCCTGATTAGAAGAAATGCGACAACCTAGCAAGCTGGAAACTGTTATATCCTCTCATTACACTCTTTCTGGGGGGTGGGGGTGGGGGTTGCCAGCTGCCAGCTTGTCCCATGTATCCCCTTCCCTGACATGCTTGCTTTCTACAGGATTGGAATTTTGTTTTGTTTTGTTAAAGGGGGAAGCCTACAGAAATGCAACCCCCTGCTTGCAATCTGAAGAGGTGCGGTCCAGAAAGAGTGGTATTGTGTGACACCACCAATTGTGGAGTCCAAATTGTGCCATTTGGCTGTGATATGTCTCCATTTCGACACGTGAGGCTTTTGTGCAGCCTAGGATGAGAGCGGCTTCTTTGCTCCATCAGTAGCCACAATAGCCCCTAGTCCTTGACAAGGCTGAGACTTAACCAACCAACTCTGGTCTCAGTTGTGTGCTTTGGTTTTGGTTTGGGGTTCCACCTTCCTGATGTGACATATTTTTCCTTTGTGTCCTTTCAGCATCCTCAGCCAACTTTTCCAGCTGTTGCACAGTGATCGTTTTGCACAAGCAAATTCTTGTGAGCTCTCCACCCTGGGATTTTGCATCCCTGGTGGGTGGATGCACGACTACACAGACTTACTGTCTCTGTGAGTGCCCCTTGAGCTCAATGCTGCAGAAATCATTGCCTTGCTCAGGGCACTTAGGCAAAACAATGGTGACACCTACTGGCTGTGTGATGCAATTACTAAGCTCTTGTCTAGGTCTCCTGGACCATTTCCGATGATGACAAATACTGGGAAAGAATTGGAGCCTGCTTGTCAAACTATTGCTATTTCAGTACCAGCACTGCCTTGCTAGTGCAAAATGCTCTCCCCAAAAGGAATGGGGAGGGCTGACTTTGCTTCAAGGGGGCTGAGCTAGAAATGGCATGTATGCACACACAGCCTCGAACCACTTTAAAACAGAGAGGAAAAAGAGGGGCAGTTTTCATAAAATAGCAGGCATGGGTGTTACATGTTCATTGCATGAGAATACAGTGATGCCTCACAAGACAAATGCCTCACACAACAAAAAACTCGCAAGACAAAAGCATTTTGCAAGTTTTTTGGTGACTCGCAAGACAATTTTTCTTGCAAAAACAATTTCGTCTTGTGGAACACTCAGCTCCTAAAGCCACAATCTATTCAAATGTTAAACTATTCAAGAGGGTTAGCAGACTGCAAACAGTACAGCCCGAGGCCACACCGATTATCACCCGACAAATAGCTAACACCAGCAGAGATAAAGGCAAAGCAGAGATAAAACTTCCCTTCCCTTCCAGAAACGGTGTGCATTACTAGAGCGGAGCTCTGGGAACTGTGAGTACTGTAAATACTTAAAAGTAAATAGCACGGCAGGGGAGGTGACTCGCAAGACAAAATTATTCGCAAGACAACATGACTCACGGAACGAATTAATTTTGTCTTGCGAGGCACCACTGTAATACGAAATAAATACTCTTATCTATATCGTGGCACAGCTTCTGTCTTCCACATACTTTCACTGAGGAAGGGCTCTTAATCTCTGCTGCCACCTTGTGGCCAAGCAGGAAAAGATTTCTAATGACCACCTGCTGCTTAGATTTTGGCGATTTGTTGGATCGTCCTTATTTGAATTTCTTTGTTAGTTATTGCACTTAGATTTCTTATTGCATCTTCCAAGGAGCTCAGGTCAGCCTGCCACATGTATACTAACTCAGTGTCTCAGATTCAGGGCTCCCTAGTGCAGCCCATTAGGGTGTTGCTCCACCTCCTGCAGTGATCTGGAGCCAGCTGAGGATTTTTCTGTCCTACCCTCTGGTTGGTTTCAACACTCTACCCCACCTGAAGCAACTATTGGGGTTTGGACCATGTCTTAGATTGCCAGGCGTTCTTGGAGTTAGAGGTGAGAGGCAAGCCTATCTGAGCAAGGTCTTCACTGGTTCCTAGAATTCCTTCTTGCTGGGAATGTTTCCTGTAGCCATGGTCTTCTTGGAAAGAATATGGAAAGGTAGGACTCGCATATATGCCCAATTAATAAGAGCAAACTAATCACTCATTTGGGGTGGGGTGGGGGCTGGTTAGATGCTGCAACATCTTATTACAGGCCCCATTTATTATTTTGAAATATAATTGTACAGTATACTGATTTTCAATAAGTGCCGTATATAGTGGAGTATAAGTTGACCTCATAGATAAGTTGTTGAGGGCATGTTTTAAGCCAAAAAATCATGAAATTTGCTATGACCCATGGTGGATAAGTTGAGGGTCAAACTCAGGGGTGTATGAAAGTCTTTGAATTCTTGAAAATCATGCATTGTTTTGGGGGCAGTAGCAGAAATTCTCCAAACTGGAAGAAAGGTAAAGGAGATTGTGGGAGTTGAAGTCTTTGTGAGGGCTGCTGCTATGGAAATACAGTACTGTAGTCCTCACAAATCCTACAACTCCCATAAGCCCCTTCACCTTCCTGTTTGGAGAATGGTTCTGTTTTTCTGCTGCTTCAAAACAAGATAAAATAGCTTTTTTTGTTACCCACCCCGTATGTCCTGCTTCTCGGCACAGACCCCCCACCAAGCACCTGTTCTTAGAAGCCCTGTGTATAAGTCTGTCCAGGTTTTCAGGGTCAATTTTAAGGCCTATATCAGGGGTTCTCAACCAGTGGTACTAGTACCACCAGTGGTACTTCTGCTGGTGCTGGTGGTACTATACAGTCAGTGTGACCAGATACAGTGGAATACAAAGTGCCTATACCTCGTAACTAGGCTTACTATCGTCCCGGAATCAAGGCTGGCTTCGGCCTAGTGCGGACCCGAGCCGCTCCCAAGAGTGCACCGCAGCTGCCCAATGCGGTCGCCTCGTTGACCAGAAGCCGTGTGCACATTGGCCAGCTGCGGTGCACTCTTGGGAGTGGCTCGGGTCCGCACTAGGCTGAAGCCAGCCTCAATTCCGGGACGATGGTAAGCCTACCTTTAACCATTATATAGAAGAGGGAATTTGGGCAGGTATAATAATAATAATAATAATAATAATAATAATATACAGTATTTATATACCGCCTTTCTCGGTCATTGGATTTCTCCTCCGACTTTAATCCAAGGCGGTGTACATGGGCAGGCTGTCCTAACCCCCCTTGGGGGGGGGTTACAATATATATAAATGTCCAATCTCTCATGAACAGCTACTTTCCAGGTGGTATCCTTTTACAGTCTGACTTTTTTCTGCTGGCTGGCGCCTCCCACACTCGACTGACGCAGCTGGAGGCTCTTATCTCTTCTCCTGGAGGCTTTCACAGCTTTTTGCCGGCGGCGTGTCTTGAACTTATCAAGTTCACCGGTCTTCGGGCTTTGAAGACAGCAGCTCTCCCCACTACGCCAGACTCTTCTGCAACTCATCATGGAAGGGTGCAAAAAGCTGCACCTGCCCAAATTGCCTCTCCTATACAATGGTTAAAGGTATAGGCACTTTGTCCTCCACTGTATCTGATCACCCTGTACTCAGTCTGCTCTGACACAGCGCTTTCGGTGGCGCGTTTTCGCTCCTGAGAGGCTCCTGAGAAGGGTCCCCCTCCCACCCGCAGACAGCCTCCCACCTGCGTTTTCTGGCCTCCGAAAACCCAGGAGTAACTGGCAATGATGTCGCCACCAGTCACTTCTGGTGGTACGCAGCAGGAGAGTGACGCCAGAGGTGGTACTCAGCTGGGCAGAGGTTGAGAACCCCAGGCCTATTTTTTATTTATATACGTATATGGGTATTTGCAAAGCGGTAGCAAAATAACGATGAGATCCTGCACCCAAAGGGCTCACAGTTAAAAACCCTGCAAAAGAGACACCAACCTTTTTGTTGAAAAGCAGTATAGAAATATTCTTACAATAATAAAAATAAACATATTTCTTCACCCAGCATGTAATTAATCTGTGGAACTCCTTGCCACAGGATGTGGTGATGGCAACTGGCCTTGATGCCTTTAAAAGGGGTTTGGATAGATTCATGGAGGAAAAGACCATCACAGGTTACAAGCCATAAGCAACCTCCTGGCTTTGGAAGTAGGTTTTCTCTGTGCCAGGTGCAGGGCAGTGTCAGCAGGAAACAGGTTATCTTGTTGGCTGTGTGCTCCCTGAGGCATCTGGTGGGGCCACTGTGAGATACAGGATGCTGGACTAGATAGCCTGATCCAGCAGGCCTGATCCAGCAGGGCTCTTCTTATGTTGTTAAAGGGGGGGACCCACAGCCACTGGAAATGATACTCTGCTGGGATGAAGAGGAACAGTCGCTTTCCCTCAGCTAAATATAAGAGAGCTATTGCTTTAAAACAGCGGTGGGGAACATCCAGCCCCAGGGCCGGATCAGGCCCCCGAGGCCATCCGGTCCTGCCCCCGGAGAGATTGCCGGGAGGCCGCCCAACCGGCCCCTGGAGGCTCCGCTGGGTCCGCGCGTCACCTCCGGAGGCCGGGAGAGGGCCTTTGCCTGTCCTCCCTGGCCACCGCCTCGACCCCTTCTCACCAGGCCGTTGGCCATTTCGCACATGCGTACCACGCCGATGAGGGCAAGCTCTTGCCCTCTTGCCCTCATCAGCATGGTACGCCGGAGGTGACACGCGGACCTGGTGGCGGCTTCGGACGGTGAGCACGGAGCCTCCGGAGGCCGATGGGGGGCGGGGGCAAAAATTAATTAAATAAATAAAAATGGCACCCGGCCTTACAGCTGGCCCTCAAGCAAATTTCTAATATTTAAAACGGCCCTCTCCAGGGAAGAGGTTCCCCGCCCCTGCTTTAAAAGGTGCCTCTTTGTCTTTGCCCAGGCAGCAGAGAGGGCTGAATGGGTGGACGATGTTTCTCTTTTGTACTGTGCCAGAGTCATCACTGAGAGTAAGTAAATATTCCATGTGAGCCTCCAGCTGCAGTATGAGTTGGTACAGAGAGCAATTAATAAATAAAAACACTAAGCTTTTGTATAGCAAAGTAGTAGTTCACATGTATTATCTTGCTGTTGCCCTTATAGCATCCTTGTAAGATAGGTAAGCATCATCATCCCCATGCTGCAGCTGGGGAAGACTGAGGCTGGGGGGGAGTGGCTTCCTTAAGGCTACTTAGAGAGTTTATGGCAGAGGTGAGAGTTGAACTAGGGAAGGGCTGGTGCAGCTTAGCGACTCAGCTATTGCATTTCATGCAGCTTTCCATTTTCTGCCTGAAGGGGAGCCTGGGAAGAAAAAAATAGCAGAAGCCAGCTACTGAGATTCCAAGGAGTGCTATGACCACTGGAGGTAAGTTTGCTATAGCGGTTACTCCCTTTTGTATCCCCTGAAAGTAACTGAACAGACTCCCCTTTCCCAAACTCAACACTCCAAATCGGCAGTCAGCTGGCATGGAGACTTGAGAGAGAGAGCGTGCGAGTGAGAGAGAGCGTGAGCGAGTGCGCACAGCTGTTGCTATTGGGAGTGCAAAATATACTGCAGCAAAAAGTGTGCGAGGTGGTCCATTTGGGGAAAGTTTTCCTCTGCCTCTCTGGAATTTTCCTGCAACTTTTCAAGTAAATTCAGACTTTATAGCAGGGGGTGGCCAAACTGTGGCTCCTGAGCCACATGTGACTCTTTGACCTATAATGTGTGGCACTTGGAAATATTTTAACTGACCTTCTTTTTGCACCATGATTAATATAAAAGGTAAATAAGAAATGTTCAAGCTTTATCATTTACCAGGTATAAATCCAGAGAGTCCACTGGATTAAAACATAAGTTTAATGTTCATGGTGAGTGAATATATTTAAGAATTTAAATGCTTCTTAAATATTGCAGCTCTCAAACATCTGAAGTTTATCGTGTGTGGCTTTTATGTGAAGCAAGTTTGGCTACCCCTGCTTTATAGGCTAGATTAGCAAGTGTCGTCCACTCGCTCCACCAGAGGGTGTTGTTGCTTCGTCTTGTTGCATTTTCTCTGATCTGGGCTCAGTTGTGCAATGAAAAAAGCCAACTTTCCTCCTTGGTGATATACTGTGTATATATAGGGCTGTCTGTCGCTTCTCTTCAGATATGTCGCGATGTAGAACATTGCAGCCTTTTGTGAATATCAGAGCCATGGTGAATTGTGGCCTATAGAGTAGGTTTGCTTGCTTGAGATGGGGCGGAGATGTGGTTACTTGGGGTAGAGATGTGGTTATTTGGGGGGGGGTGTCAAGGAATAGACCAGCCATGTCTGAGATGGGGGGGGAACGGAGGGGGTAGCCTTGGCAAACGCGAATGCTGATTCGTTAGGCAGGGCACCTATAAACCGACTGTTGACCGATGAGTGTTGAATTTGTGTGCCTTCTGCATGATTTAATTAACTTGACACGGAAGTCTCCTGTAATGCGGAGCTTGAGTCGAGCCAATCCCAAACTCCCGTTACGACTGCTTGTGCTGACAACCAGAGAAGGTGTCGGCCTGCTGGCGGTCAAAGGAGACAGACGCGATTGGGAGAATCTGCCTGGCACGTGCCTCCCCGGCAACTGAGGTGGGAGAAACAGCACACTGCCAGGTGTGAACCTTGCTATTGTTCTGTCCAAGCCTGGCTGGGAAGCCGGCTGCCCTTTCTCAACGACAGTAGCGGGATTCCAAAGATTTCCCTGCTCCCTCTCCCCATCGCTGGTTGCCACTGGTGGGGAGGGAGCAAGGAAACACAGGAGACCTCATATGAGGCGTTGCAAAGGAGAAGGGGGAGCCAGATGCTGGCTGGAGCTGCATATTGTAGCAACATCACAGTTGAACCTTGGCAAATCCAAGCCTAACAATCACACTACTGATTGCACCTGTTGTATTGCAACCCCATGCTGTCGCTAACCAGTAACCTTGGATACTGCTATTTTTGTGGTGGTGGTGGTTTTTTGTTTTAAATACTCTTCTTTAATGAGGAAAAAGTCTATCATATCGGGCATCGGTCGCATACAATGTTGAATTAACTTATGGAACTCATTGCTACTGGATGTGGCGATGGACACCAGCTCAGATGGCTTTCAAGGGTGTGGAGACAAAGTCACAGAGTCTCTCAGGCAGCTGTTAGGGCTATTGTCTTCATCTCCTGCTTGTGGGCTTCCCAGAAGCATCTGGTGGGCTGTTGTGGGAAGCAGGGTGCAAGACCAGATGTGCCTGACCCAGCAGGATGGTTCTTATGTTCTTGTTTTTGGGTGACTAGCACGCCTGGATAAAAAGGACCTTTGTATGTTGGGGGCGAAGAAGTCGTTCAAGGTGTTTGGGAAGGGGTGGCCTTGCAAGAAGAAGCCAGTTGCATCATGAGGCCGATTGAGGCAGTCGCTTCCGGGAGCAAGTTGGCAAGGGATACCTACCTCTGTTTCCCCACTCACCTCCACTGCTCTTTCTCCTTGAAAAAGGATGGGGGGACGGAACAGAACAGGAAGTATGGAGGAGAGTAGAGTGGTGGGCTAGAACGTTGGAGACACTCTACCTACTCTCCTTTCTTCTCCTCCATACTTCCTCTTTTGATCCACCCTACCCCCTTTTCTAATCCAGGGAATGAGAAGAACAGAGGCTGGCACATCGCCAGGTAAGGGGGGGTAGCATTTACCTTTTTGTCTCAGGTGACCTGGGACTTTGCCTGGATTTCATGTGTGCCATTTTAAAGTCTACTACACAGAACAGTATTCATCTTCTTATTGCAGCAAGACCAACCTCTGATTTTAAACCCTCTCCATTTATACAGGCCACAATTGGCATTTTGATGTGCACATCTTCAGTTGAGCACATCTGGAGTCTTGTCCTCTGCATAACAGAAGCAAAACAGAAAGATTCGCATGCTCAGAGAAGGAGGCCTTGTAAGTCGCACACCTCGAGTTGCCGTGCTGCTCACGCTCTGTTAATCGGGGAGTGAAATATTCAGAACGGGGTCACGCGCTGATGAGCATTTGATTTTTAAAAAGTGATTATTGCATTGGGAACCATCCATTAAGTCGGTATGAACAAGGAGGGCTTGTAGATATTAACCAGTAACTGTGCATGCGGCTGATCTGTCGCGGGTTGTGTCGCTTCCGAATGCCTCTGCGGCTTGGCAACTCGCCTTCTGACTCCCGCCTGTGACACTCCTGTCAAATAGAAATAGGGGTGCCCTACTCTTCTCCTTCCTAGAAAACCGCTATCCCTCTTCTCTTTTGGAGCTGCTAATTGTGGCTATGAATTACTATGATTGTCATCCTTCAAGGATTACTTAACGACAGGGATACGTTCTGAAATCTCCATCGTAAAGTGAAGGCCGGCATTAAGCGGGTCTTGCTGTGCTTTGAAGTTTAGCACTGTGCTTAAAGCCCCAGCGTTAAACATCCAAGCTCTTATCTTGCCCATTGGCTGTTTGGCTTTAGAGAAGGGCTTTGAAGTTCAGCGCTGCGCTTAAAGCCCTGGTGCTGAACTTCAAAGCCCTTATCTAAAGCCAAAACAGCTGATGAGCTGGGGCTTTAAAAAGATGTGTCTTTTTAACTTCTTTGCTCTTTTTTTAGTGGGGGACCTCCGTCATATATCCTGATTGTTGTTAAGCGATCCATCATTAAGTGGGGGGCCACCTGTAGTTAAATCTCAGAGCGGGAAGCAGACACAGCATACTTTGACTCTTAATATTCAAACCCAAGACTCGACACAAGATGGGATGCAAGAATCCCAGGATATGAACTTGGATTTTCCCAAAAGCAATGCAGGGGACTCGATTTGGATTGTTCAAGACCTCCTTGTGCCTGAGGTAGCATGCCAACCGCTGCCCCACTTAACCAATGGTGTGCCAGCCTCTGCTCCTCCCACTCTCCAATGTTCCAGCTTGGCACTCTCCTCCACATTTCCTCTTCCTCTCTATTCCCCCACTTCCTATCCTGAGAGTGGGAGGAGGAGGAGGCGGTAGCGGCGGCGGCAAGTAGGCAGACAGAGATGGGTGCTGACTGCAGAGTATCAGAGATGCTTTAACCGACCACTCTCCCCCTCTCCTCCACATTTCCTCTTTCTGAATCCAGGAAGCGAGAGAGGGAGGAGGCAGCATGTACATGTTCCTGGGTAAGAGGGGGCAGCATTTGGCATGCTGCCTTGAATCCCAAAAGGCTCTGTGTTGACCCTGCTTCCATATGATCCTCTATCATGCTACCCAGCGTGTAGTTAATCTGTGGAACTCCTTGCCTCAAGATGTAGTGATGGCACCTGGCCTAGATGTCTTTAAAAGGGGGTTGGGCAGATTTATGGAGAAAATGTCCATCCGGTTACAAGCCCTGATGGGTATATGCAACCTTCTGGTTTTAGTAGTAGGCTACCTCTTAATGCCAGGTGCAAGGAAGCAGCAACCGGACACACAGGTCTCTTGTTGCCTTGTGTGCTCCCTAAGGCATCTGATGGGGCCACTGTGAGATACAGGAAGCTGGACGAGATGGGCCTTGGGCCTGATCCAGCAGGGCTGCTCTTCTGAGGTTCTTATCCTTCTGAAGTGGTCAGGCCAGATACAGGTTCACCACCACAGTGAGGCCCCAACCACCCATCTCTTCCTTTGTCTTGATGCTGACAGAATATAAATGTGTGTGCCCGAACACAGAGAACCATGGACATCACAGGAGCCCTGAAAGGGAAAGGCTGGATAGTATCTGTAATTAAAAAAAAAAAAAAAAACGAGACTCCTCTTTCTTGGCTATGGGCAGAGGCTCTGTGGCAGACGATGACCCACAGATGAGGGTCCCGCTTGATGAAACATCTGGTTATCTCCCGGCGTGGGGAGGCCTGGGAGGGATCCGTGCGCTGCACCGCTGTCGGAGCTGTGCAATAGGTGATCAAAGACTGTAATTATTGACAGGTTGCCCTGAAGGTCAAAGCCTGCTATTAATCACTGGCGTTTTCCCCTCCTACGCAAGGAGATGTGGAAGGCAGAAATTAATCAGGAGGGGAGGCATGCAGATGATGGCCTGTTATGCATACGCAGGGCTGCGGTATCTGCTCCCCTGCAGATGGCCCGCTCGGCGGTGGGGACCCCCATTTATCCTCCCAGGTCGACTGCTGAAGGTGCAGGAGGCCGATGGTCAGGGCATCTCCTGGCCTGGCTGTGAGCGATGATTAAAGACCCAAGGATTTCTTGGAGAAAGGCAGGAATGTGTGCGTGTGAGGGAGCCGTGGCTGTCGGAGCGGGAGCCGTACCGACTGTGGCGGGGTGGGGGGTGAGGAGTCAAACTGCGCCACTCAAATCGCCACCTTTTCGAAAAGAACCTGGATGCCAAGCAGCCTTGTCATCCGTTGTCAGTTCGGCTCCTCGCGGCGGAAGAAACTATGAGGGTTGATTCTTGTAGCATTACATCTGGCTTGCCGCGGAGACTCCTCTGGGACATCTGGATCTCGGGACTCGACAAAATGCATCGCATGGCCCAACCAGTTTGCTGCTTTGTCTTTTTTTTTTTTTTTTTACATTAGTAGTGGGGGGGGGGTAGAATGGAATCGCAGCGGGGGGGGGTTAGGAGCTTGACCCTGGCACAGTCACGGAATAGAGTTGGTGACCCCTGGAGGACCGCCAGAGTCGAATGACTTGGGCTGTCGTCTACCCTGTTAAAAGATAAGTGTGGTTCCTCCTTTGGAGACTCTGCTAATCAGGGCAGAGCCATGCGGAGTCCTGTGGCAGGCCCCATTTATCCTCCGCGCATAGTTTTGGTGAGGGGCAGGCCAGCAGTGCGAGCCGCTTCATGCTCTTTTATCTGCTCCAGCACAGACGTGAGATTTCAAGCCCGTCTCTTCGGAGGCTGCTCTTAGACAACGGAGGTGCGCCAAGGCTGCGTCCCTCCTGTCTGGGGATCTCCCCTTGGAAGAAGGATGCCGGCTTGGGCACAAACCAGAGGCAGGCTCGTGAAACCTTCAATCTCTCAAACAATTCAAAGGTCTGTCTTGGTTACGGTGCCACAGACAAGTGTAGCAGAACGTCTGGAATTTGCCGCTAAAGAAGAACTGGAAAATGCTTCCTTTTATTAATTCAAAGAAGGCATTGTTTCAGGTAGAAATTGAGCCTCCAACTCCCCCCCCCCCCCCAGTGCAGCACAAGGGAAAATAACATCCTGTACCACTGAGAATCTACCTGTCTTGACATGTTCTCCTTGTGAAGGAAACATGTCAAGATGGGTAGATTCTCGGTGGCATGCCTGTCACTGCTGTGGTGTCCTGAAGTTATTTTCAGGGCCGGCCGTTTCTTTCATCGCAGCCTCTGTATGAAAACCGACCCGTTTCTGAGGTTGGGGAAGAGCAAAAGGCAAAAATGCGTCGTTGGCACCCCCAGCGAAACGGCCTTTGACGTCTACTCCAGACGGGTTTCCCCTGCGACGGGGGCCGCTTCTTGCTCTTTCGTTCTGTGCTGTAAATGCCGGGTGCTGGAAAGGCTGTGAAATCTCGGCAAGGCCTTTCGTGGCACGTTGGGATTGTGTGGGCAGCAGACCTTGGTGAGCAGCGCGGTCACGTGACGTGCCGATGGGGGTCATTGGAAAGCCGCATCAAGGCTGGTTGACTCGCCTTGGACTGACTCCTCGGTTGTGGTGGCCCCTCCCCTAAAAGGGGAGCAACTCTCGGAGAAAGAAGGAACGTTTTCTCAGGGCCTTCTGCCTGCCGCCTGTTTCCTCTCGAGCTCTGAGACCCGCCAGCTGTTTTCAGGATGGCCTTGGAAACCTCCAAGCTTTTGCTCGGGGTCAAATTTCAACCTTGGCAATTGGACTGGGGTAGGATTTGAATGGTGGATCGACTCCGTCCAGATGCCTCAATGCCAGGGATAAACGTCCTAACCCCAGTTTATATAGCAAAGTGCAAACTAACAGTGCAACCCTGTTATGCATTACCTGTCGATGGTAAGGCCCCATCTGGAGTATTGCGTCCAGTTCTGGTCGCCACATCTCAAAAAGGATATAGTGGAACTGGAAAAGGTGCAGAAGAGAGCAACCAAAATGATTCGTGGGCTGGGGCACCTCCCTTATGAGGAAAGGCTGCAGCGTTTGGGACTCTTCAGTCTAGAAAAAAGGCGGCTGAGGGGGGACATGATTGAGACGTATAAAATTATGCATGGGACAGAGAGAGTAGATAGAGAGAAGATCTTTTCCCTCTCACACAACGCTAGAACTAAGGGACATCCACTAAAATTGAGTGGAGGGAATATTAAAACAGACAAAAGAAAATATTTCTTTACCCAGCGTGTAATTAGTTTGTGGAACTCCTTGCCACAGGATGCGGTGATGGCACCTGGCCTGGATGCCTTTAAAAGGGGATTGGACAGATTTATGGAGGAAAAGTCCATCACAGGTTACAAGCCATAAGCAAACTCCTGGTTTTATAAGTAGGTTTTCTCTGTATGCCAAGTGCAAGGGAATGGCAACAGGATACAGGTCTCTTGTTGTCTTGTGTGCTCCCTGAGGCATCTGGTGGGGCCACTGTGTGATCCAGGAAGCTGGACTAGATGGGCCTTTGGCCTGATCCAGCAGGGCTCTTCTGATGTTCTTATAACCCTGTGCATGTTTACTTAGAATCAAGTTTCGCTGTGTCCAGTGGGGCTTACTCATGCTAGCATTTACCATATATGGTGCTCTCTGAAGGTATAAAGTGCTTCATATTCCATCTAATCCTTACAATTATACCCATGTTACAGCCAGGGAAGACTGGGGCCAAGAGGAAGCAGCTGGCCTAAGGCATGGAGTGAGTTCATGGCAAAGGCAAGATTCAAAGTGGGGGAAGTTCTGCTTCACAGTTCAGTCTCCTTTGGAAGGAACCACAAAATGGAGGGTATAATTCAGCCAGGGAGAATGTCGTCGGTATATCTAGATGTGAGTTGTGTTTCAGTCTGAATATATGCTGTTAAGACATGTCTCCATGCCCAGTGCTGGATGGCTGTATATAATGGGCTGCTCCGGTTTTATTCACTCAACCCCAATTCCCAGCACCAGTTAACTTAGGGTCAAGGCCGGCCCAACCATGAGGCCAACTGAACCGGTTGCCTTTGGTAGCAAATGGGTGTGGGGAGGGTGCCCACCTCTGTCTGCCTACTTGTCTCCACTGCTCCTCTTCCTCCCACTCCCTGGTTTGGAAAAGGAAGAGGGGGCAGAGAGGAAGTGTGGAGGGAGGGGGAGAGCTGAGCTAGAGCATTGGAGAGTGGGTGGAGCAAAGGCCGGCACGTCATCGGGTAAGGGGGGCAGCATTTGTCATGCTGCCTCGGGAGGCCTTGAGCTGGCCTTGCTTGGGGTCGTTTCCTGCCATTTGAACCCGTTCTATGTCCCCTCCTGGGTTCTTCATCCCATCAGGGCCTCCATCGTTGGTCTCTGCTGATCTTGTGAAGCACGTGTGTTGGGGTAGCATAAAGAAAAGCCGGTCCCTTCATCCCGCCGCAATGCCGAAAGGATTTCTCCCTTCCGAGTGCAGACCCAGTAGCACCTCCTGCTGAGATGGACATAAACACATCATCGGGTGCCACTGACCTGGGGTCCTGTTTGTGTCCGTCTTTGAGAGACCACATGCGCAGAGGAGCTTTTCTACGGGAAGTAGCCACGTGGGGGCAGAGTCAACGTGGGGGCGGCCTCTAAAATCAACACTGAGCCTCTCTGCTCAATTGGGCTTCTCTCCAGAGAGCCTTCGCGGCTGCCGGCTCCCGCACGAGATCCGTTTACAATGGCAAGAGAGTGAAACACACAGTATATTTGCAAACATGTTTCACCGACCTTTGAGAATACGTGACAGGCCGGCTTTGCCGGCTGGCTGTGACCTCTGACCCAAAGCCATGGATTAAATTTGTGACATATCTGTTATTTCACTGGGGAAATATGTAAAGGTCAAACGACAAATGAAGAGATTTTTTCTCCCTCCCTCCCACCTTCACAGCTCATTAGGGTGATGGCTGTCGAGCACCTAAGATGGAACAGGAGAAGTTTGCGCACAGAGGGAATTTAACAAGGTTCTACCTGGAAATTTGGGGAGGTTGTTACCCCTCTGCCGAGAGGGATATACTCCTGGCCCTTGTTAAGGCTGCTAGCCCGCTGTGCGCTCTGACATCTAAGTGACACACGCTGCGCTCTGCACGACAATTTTTTAGCTCCGACGATGACTTCTGAGAGAGGCCATAATAAGACCTGGATGGAAATTGATTTCCTCTTTTCAGGCTCTCTTGGCAGCCAGGCTGAGCTCATCAGGATGCTTTCCGACAAATCCTGACGAGAGGAGAATTCTTGTTGCTTTGGGGAAGGAGGAGGCGAGGCGTAAGGGGGCAATCTTGGGGAGCCTCTCCTCCAAAATGGACTGTCATTAGACTCGGTTCGGAGTGCTCCCTGCTACATGTCTTGATGCTTCCAAGATGAGGTGGTTTGCGCCTTAGGGCCGGCCTCCTGCTGAGACTGGGTAAAGAAGGTGATGCACATCACAGATTCAGTGCCCCGGGGGCATCCCACACCTTCCTGCTGCCCCCCTGAGCTGACTGCCATGTCTTCCAGACAGGCTCTGCCTTCCCAAACACCTTCTCTTCTTGCCTCTCTTTGTGCTCCCCATGGCCACCCTGTCTGTGATGCAAGAAATGATGTTTGCATCGGGCAGCGGATTGTAGGGGGAGGGGTTAGTTGCAAACAGACCCCCCCCACTGCCGCCACCTCCACTCTTCCCCCAACAGATCCAGCCTCCTGACCCCGCTTCTTCCTCTGTGTGGGCTCTTTAAATGACGCAGGAAATGCAGAGCATTCTGGGTGCAATCAAATGGCGATTGGGTATCCCGCGGATTTTTAGTCTGATCCAGCAGGGCTTTTCTTCTCGTCATAAATAAGAAAGCACCTTCCTTCTCTCTCTCTCTCTTCCCCCCCCCCCCTTGCTTTATGGTCATATAATTTTTTTGCTTCTGAATCTCATTGATTTAGCAGAGACTGGATGGCTACCTTCCAGGGATGCCATAGTTGCTAGTCCTAAGCAGGGGGCTGGACTAGATGACCTCCAAGGACCCTTCTAACGCTGACATTGATTAGGGGCTGGACTAGATGACCTCTAAGGACCCTTCTAACGCTGACATTGATTAGAATTCTAACGTCGGAGAATGAATATGCCGTGTTCGTCTCTCTGTTTTTTGTTTTGACAGTTCTGTTTTCGCTTTTGTCTACATGCTCCGCGCCGCTCATTTTTCTGCGGCCGTTTCTCCTGTCCGTCCTTATTCATCTCTTCCCTAAAGCCAACAGGCTTGGTCTTTCCAGTCTCCCTTCATAGGGATGCTCTTTTTTCCAGCTCTCTAAACCACTTTTCTTTGCTGTCTCGAAATCCTCTTGGTTAGTTTAGAAAGTGGGAGAGGATTTCTAAAACGGTATACAACCTTACAGGGCAAGAAAGATAAGCTGTCCATTTATATAATGTCATTTGCCTGGTTTTTTTTTTTTTTAAATATTCCTTATCCCTCTTCCCCTTCCCCCCCCCCCCCCGCCGACTTAGCATTGTTTCCTTTTAAGCAATCTGTTTTGCAAAGGCTCTAATTCAAACTGCAATCTAATGTAGGCTGCAATCTTATAACACTTTCCTGGGAGTAAAGCCCACTGAACACAATAGGACTTACTTGAGTAGAGATGTATAGGATTGTGTCTTAGTCTTGAGGCTGCTGTTCGCTTTGTCCTTTCAAAAAATAGGTAGCAGGTATCTGTTGGGTCTGATACCGGTTCACGTTTATTGGACTTGGGCTATGAAGCTTGCTTTGGTTATAAGAGAGGTCCTGGTTTCAACTTCCAGAGTAACTCCTCCCTCCTGGGGAAAGAGGGACCAGCTCTTCGGGAAAGATGTTTAGCTTGCTTGTTGAGGACTTGGAGGAAGGCAAAGTTTAATCCCTGGCATTTCCAGGTATTAGGAAAGGCACATGTATATCTGAAACTCTGGAGAACTGACACCAGTTCATGTAGGCCAAACTCAGCATAAAGCTATTAATCTGGTCTGGGTTCTAATGTCTACCAGTTATGTCGTCTCCGCCGCCTCCGCCTCCTATACAGACTTCCCTGGCAATCAAGATCAATGAGTGAGGCCCTGCTTCAGATGACATCCTACACAGAGGCAAGACTGGCCTTTGCAAGAAGCAGGGCCTTTTCAGTTGTAGCCCCAGTCCTGTGGCACGTCACAGTGTAGGTGTCAAATATGCATCATTTGATCAACAGGAGATGGTTCTGTTGGCAGGACCCAGTCCTCTGATGAACTCTGATGAGACCTGGGTCCATGGTGGCACCTTAGGGAGAATGACCACTTACTGCTGCCATCGGCCTCCTCCTTCCCCCTCTCCAGTCACCAGTCTCTGTTCTTCTCATTTCCTCCCTCTGTGCCTTTTGAAATTGACAGCGCTGCTGCTGCTGGGACGGGGAGTGGTGAGGCGCTGATCTCTCTAGGGTTGGTTGCAGGGGAAATGACTCCCAACCCCAAAATGGGAAACGGCCACCAGAGAGGCCAGCTGGCAAGTCCTGGGGCTCGAACTCCCTCACCGGGTTGTGCTGATGCATCCCGCAGCTACCCCCTCCGGTGTCTATTACCTATAGAGAGATTCTGACTTTGTACATTTAAAATGCATTGTTGGGCCATGGCCATGTTGCGTGAAGCAAGCCTAAGTTAGCCCAGCCCTGGCCTGCGCTGACCTTGAGCCGTCGCTTGGCAGAGCGCCATGTCGCCAGGTACAGTGGTGCCAAGAAAGAGCTGCGCTTGCACCTCCAGCAGCACTCGGAACGGGATTAATAACAATTGCGTGGGTGCACAAATGAAAACTGCTTGATTAATTCAGCTGTCAGCCTTCCACACCCTCTCATCCATCCACCTGTCCTCATTTGGCGTAATTTCGAAAGCGCTTGTCATTGTGGAAGCAAAACATCAAGTTAAGGCTGACAGGTGTTGCAAGTTTTGCTCTGGGTTTGGGGGCCTTTTGCCTGTGGTGAACGGAAGGCTTGATTGAGCCATCCCACCATCTTCTGACTGACGCCCGTACCAGCCGTGGACACGGTGTTGGGATAATGGGGTGGTGGGTGCCAAGCTTACAATCAAGTCCCTATTTGGATATGAAGCTCAGTCCATGACCTTGGGCCGGCCGCTCCCTCTCAACCTAACCTTGGGCCAGGAGCTCCCTCTCAACCTAACCTGTCTTCCATAGTTATTGGGTGGCTAAAATGGCTGGGGGAGCACCGTGTGTTTCTTTCTTGAAGGAGTGACGCATCTCAAAGAGACCAACAGAATGTGACACAACTCAATTGCCAAATCACCAGAGCTTGGGTTGTTAGAAACCATCAGGACTCACCTGAGATCTGCCACTGTCTGAGGGAAGGTGCTAAGTGCCGCCCCGTTTATCTGGGCGTGCAATGATGCCTGTATTCTCCACCGCTTCTGCTCTGTCTCCTCCTCCCACACCTCCTGGATTTGAGAAGGAAGAGGGGAATGAAGCAGAAGCGGAAGGGTGGAGGAAAAGAGCCAGCCCATCGCTCTCCAATTCTCCTCACCTCCTTCCACGTCCTTCTCAAATCCAGAGAGCGTGGAAGGAGGAGGAGAAGACAAGGTTGAGGAGGTGGCCCACACCACTTGAGTTGGTGGATGAAAATGTCCATCGCTTGAGGTGGTCGTCCACTTGAGCTGTCCACCCTGAGCCCGCTTCACGAACGGGCCAGCCTTGGAGACCATGACTTGCCTGTGGATTCTCATTGGATCATTGAAATTCATACTTGGAACAGGGGTGGCCAACCTTGCACCATGAGGGCCTCTGCGTTCTTAAGAGTTGTGTAGAAGACAGAATCCTGGCAGCTGCAAGTGCTGGGCTGCTAAAGCAACTGCACCTGCTGAAATGCCCTCACCTATACAACCATGAAAGTGTCAGGAACGCTCATGTTGAAAAATTGGCCACCCCTTGACCTTATAATATTGGGCAGGTCCATCAAGGAAGCTGTGACCTGAGCTCATTGGGTTGGTTTTCATCCTGCAGAGCTGTCCTGTCCTCGACTACGTCTGACCAGGACCAAATATGGTCTAGTTTGGCCAGCAGTGACCCTCCAGCATCTCGGGTTGATGTCCTGCTACCGGAGGTCCATGAACTCGAGATGCCAGGAATTGAACCTTCTGTATGCAAAGCAGGTGCTGTGTCACCGAGCTATAGATTTAATGAATATGGATTTAATCCATATGAATATGGATTTAATCAACTAGACTGTGAGTGAAATTTGGCAAAGTTTCTGCAGGGAAGATCGTTTTGCCACATGTGCATCGACACTTCTAAGGAAACGTCAAAGGCCCTAATAGATGTAAGCAACAGCCATCTCGAGCGAGTCTGGAGGTCAATATCGCAGAGAGTTAGATTTTCATGTTAAGACTTCTATAAGCCATTGAAAAGCAGTCTCTGTACCGTTTCCAGCGACTCTGTTTCCCTGAATATAATTAACAAACGAGGGGGGGGGGAAGAAACCCATTTTGCTAAAAGGCAAGGTTGCTATGTAGATTTTCTTCAACCTTTAAATCCATAAAAACAAGCGGATGTGATTTAAGATTCAATTTTCAAGCTGGGTTGGTGGGAGAATTCCAGAATGCTTTCAGCATGTCGTTTTAAAGGCAGCCTTTAGCCTTCTGATGAGGACATCTTTTCTGCATTTGTCCAGCAGCATGTGATGTGGGAAATTGCGTGTGTTTTTTTTAATTGCATGACAATCCCTAGAAATGTAGCTATTCACAATTAACAACTCAGCCATCCCAGGAAGGGGAACCCCAGGAGCCCCCACCAACAAAGATGGCTCTGCTTCCCTCGTGTTCTGACTCCAAGCTCTGCACTCAGAACTTTCAGTAATGCAGAAAACTTCCCTGGAGCCAGTGTTTAAGAAAAAGGCTCAACCCCTTTAAGCCCCGGCCCCCAAAAGTTCTTGCAGAGGGGGCAGAGCAGGACACACCAGGATTATTTAAGCCCCAGTTGGTTCCAGATCATTGCTGGACCGAGATTTATGTTTGCAATTAGCTTAGTCCTGCCTGGTTCTCTTCCCTTACGTGGCTACTTCCCGTAAGGCTTACGTGAATTGCCTTCACTAGACTCCTTCACTAGTAGTCCTAACCGACCACTCGCTGCCTGTAACAGGGTAGTGATCTAGTGCAACTACAAAATAGGTTTAGAAGTTTCTCTTGTTGTATAGTACGATTTGGGTCAGATGGGCACAGAAGCAATTTGGTGACTGTTATCGGTCCACGCCAAACATGATACGAACTTGTGTAAATTCCATTCACGACACCAAACATGGATTAAGCCCGAAGAGCGCTTATTGATATTCTGATGGGCAGCAGTAGAAGCCAAGCAGGAAGGGCGACTTGTAGAAAAGGTTTTTAGCCTTGCAAGGTGTTTGCACTACTATCCCCATTTGGGCTTTAAGGTACAGTGGGCCCTTGGCATCCGCGGTATTCCCAATCGTGGATTTCACCTACCACAGACCGCTCAAAAAACCACTTCCAGGAGCGCGCCAGGGCCAACGGAGCTGTCTTCAGTGCTCAAGACCCCTAGGTACATATCTTTTTTTTTTTAAGGGATCTTGAGTATCCGCGGATTTTGGCATCTGCGGGAGGTCCTGGAACCAACTCCCGCGGATGCCAAGGGCCCACTGTAGCTCTTCCTCCCATGCCAGTTCTGCTGCTTTATCTGGATTAGCAATAATTTGTACTGGGAGCAAGTCCATCTCCACCCCAAACATGTGGCTAGTGGGTGTCCGGTGCCATGATTCAGAGCACCAATCGCCTGCGATGCTCTGATGATTGACAGACTGGAGAAGATATTCAGAGGCCGGAAGAGAACCAATAATGCACTGTAGCTATTTTGCCTCCAGTGTGGTAGTCTTTAGTTTCTTCAGATCTAGGATCTGTCGTTAACACCAGCTTGCAAATGGAATTAAACTCTTACCATATGTGACCCATCTTTCTCTCTCTCTGATCTCTCCCTCTTTTCCTGCCTTCTGTCTGTCTGATCTTACCCTTCCAACCAGGCAGCACGCCCTGGTAATATCTCTGGTGGAAATCAAGAGTGTTCGTGTTGAAATTCAGGTGAAAGGGAGGTCTGGTGATGAGGTTTGCCACACAGACTTTTTTTCCTTCTCTTGGAATTATTTGGAGTTATGCCAGGTGAATGCTGGGCCCCGATGATGCGCTCAGCATGTTTGACAATTAAAACCGTTTCAATTTGTTAAGGAACTGAGGTCATAATAACAAATCAGCCCACTATTTCTGTTCAGCCATGCTGAAGAATTCAGATCAGACCAACTAAAACCCACAAAACTGAGAGTTTGTGAGATTAGGAACAAGGGGTTCTTTTTAAAGGCTCACCATCGGGGGAAGGGGAGAGCTGATTGGAACCTAATTTTAAAAAAACACCCACAGAAACCTCTTTCTCATTCCCCTTGCAGTGTTTCTTATTTTGCCCATGCAGTCTTGATCGCTAGTTTGGTTTTGCAATCTTGCCGAAAGGCTGTTTAGAGATCATTTCCGTCAATCGTAGCTGGCTGTGCACTTCACTTTTCCTGGTGAGTGTTCCGGACACAATTTGATTGGAAACTTACCGCACTTGCAGCAAGTGGAATTTACATTGCCCCACCCATGCACTACTATATGAAATGTGCGCGAGTGGGCTGCTGATTCTAGGATCTTCCGCTGGCACCAATAGGAGCGGAGGCACCCTCCAAGGGTAAATCGCAGCCCAGGGAGGTCGAGGAAGAAAATCCAAATCAGGATCATGGCGATCCAGCGGCTCGTTAACCAGGAAATAATTAAGCCTATCAGCCCTAATAAGGGAGTTCATATAATGTCTTGTTTGGCCAGCGGGTGGCGCAGCGGGTTAAACCACTGAACCATAAGCTGTCGATCGAAAGGTCGGCAGTTCGATTCCCGCGACGGGGTGAGTGCTCGTTGCTTGGCCAACTCCTGCCAACCTAGCAGTTCCAAAGCATGTCAATGCGAGTAGATAAATAGGTACCGCTTGCGGGAAGGTAAACAGCGCTCCGTGTTCCAGCTGCATGCTACGCGCTGCGGCAAGGAGAGTCATGCCGGCCACATGACCACGGAGGCGTCTTCGGACAACGCTGGCTCTTCGCCTTTGAAATGGAGATGAGCACCACACCCTAGAGTCGGACACGACTGGACTTAATTGTCAGGGGATACTTTTACCTTTACCTTGTTTGGTCCAGTGCAGATTAAACAATTAAAGATTATTAAGCTTGTCTACGGTAGACTAAATAAAACGTATGTTGGTATGGAGTGACTTTATACAGGATTAAGCCCAGTATTTGCTCTGACTGGTGGTGAAGTAGCAAGGATGGTCTTTGTTGCCTGGGTGATTCCTTTTTCCGCAAGAGTCTGGGATCTTTTGACCATGAAATGTGTGCTCTGCCATTAAGCGATGTCTCCCCTGCCCCCGGCAGCGCGTTGTGGTTCCATGCGCCCTATTGAGCCAGGATCTCTCGGGAGCAATGAAGAAGCATCTGAACTCTTGCAGGGTTGGGTCTGGTCGTCTGGACTTTCCAGCAAGGTAATCAAAGGGTGCAGCTTCTGCCCAAGGGACGAGATGGAATTTTTGTTAGTTGCAGCAAGCTGAGGTCAATCCCAGCAGCGCAGTCTGCGGGGAAATCAGGTTGCGATGCAGCCCTAGCTCAGTGATGGAGCACATGTTTTGCCTGCATTCGATCCCTGGCATCACCTGGTAAGATTGGGAGGGAAAAACCATGTCTTGTAGCATTGCTGTCAATGGTCAGCTAGATGCAGAACCGGCCCATCCATGAAGCCTACTGAGGCAGTCGCCTCAGGCAGCAGCCTGGCGAGGGCTCCCATTTCCGCCCATCTTCTCGCCTTCACTGATCACCCTTCTCTTCCTCCCTGAATTGGAAAAGGAAGAGGGGGACAAAATGGGAGAGCAATGGGCTGGAATGTCAGGGGAACAGAACCTAGCGGATCACCAGGTAAAAGAAGGGTAGCATTTGGCACACCGGCTCGGGTGCAGGAGGCTAGCCCTGGCTGCTAGACCATCTGGATTGAAGGCACTTTCAATGTTCATAGAAGCTGGAAGCTCCCAAGGGGGTTGGGATGGAAGTCTGGGGTTGGGGTGCCCTGGGTCTGGAGGAGACCTGCATCCTGGTTATTGTGCATAAAATCGTCAGCACTGGGCCCAGCTTGGTTCCAGCTAGCCTGGGATTCGTTTTCCAGGATACGAAGGGCAGCGGAAGCCTTTTGATTTTGAGGGAGACTGAAATGGCAAAAGTGCCTTCAGGCCGTGCGCGAAAGAGGTTGTCCTGGGGGGGGGGGCGGCAGCAGCAGCACATTCCTTTGGAGTAAATCTTCTGCTGCGCGTAGCTAGGTGGGGCCTCTGATTGGCTGACGGGAGAGGGCAGGCCCATTCTCGACCCTGATTACAGGCGTAGCGTCGGAAGAGAGAACCTGCCACTTTAAAGCCACATGGCAGCTCATTTGCATGGCGCTGGGTGGCATTGCTGAACGTCTCCGTACTGTGTCCTTTGTAATCGCGGCTCGGGCAGAAATCACAGGTGTGACCTTTCCCAGTGCCAGCTAATGAGCCTGCTTCTGTTTGCGAAGCAGCCCCTGTCAATCCGCTGTGATGCTCAGAAGGGCTGAGCCCTTTGTCTCGGCGTGGAGATGAAATGCCAAACGGAAATGGAGATTTAAAAAAAGAACACAACAAAAACCACCAGAGGAATCCTCGCGGGTCTGCAGGAGAGGAGAGGTTCCTAGAGACGGTGGGTGCCCCATGGAATAGATTTGGGGTTGGTCTCCCAAAGAGCTCTGCTGTAACCTGATGCTAGGAAGATTTTTTCAGGAGTGCCTTGGCTGGCTTGCTATAATGTTGGAACGTTTCTCCTGGGTGTAGAGTTTGAAAATGTAATGGAAAATATTTCTGTTGGGGTTCCCCCCCCCCGCGTGGGCATGCACACACAGTACTGTAGCAATTGGCTTTCTGTCATGAAGTCCTCTTCAGAACAGCTGAATGGAAGTACCATATTGTCCTGAATATAAGACGCACCCTTAAAGTTTGGTGCTATTAAAAAAATTTAATTAAATCACTGGCATTAAATTGCAACAGCCTGATTATAAGACGCACCCCTAGTTAAAAAACTTAAATTAGGAGAAAAAAGTGAGTCTTGTACTCGGACCAATACGGTACTTGGGGAAAGTAGCTTGTGGAACTCACCACCACAAGACCCGTTCAAGGCTTAGATGGTTTGAAAAGGGAAGGGATAGGCAAATTCATGGACTGTGGAGCTATACATGGCTGTTAGTTGTGATGGCAGGAAAGGGATAAGGCCCTTGTCTCCTGCTTGGGGAGCTTTGCAGTAACATCTGGTTGGTCACTGTGGGAATTGGGATACTGGCCTAGGTGAACCCTTGGTCTGAGAGCCCTCAAGGGCTCTTCTCAAGAGCATTTAGAAATGTGCGAGACGCAGCTCCTCTGAGGAAGCAGAAAGACACAGCGTTCTGTGCAGCATTACAAAGGGGGGAGCAGAGAGGAGGGGTGAAGCTTGGGGTGGTGATCTCCACATGCGAGAACCCTTCAGGCCCGAAAACTGCTAGAGAAAGGAGATTGTCTCATTGTGTCCATTGCACTTTGATGTCCAGACACATCAGAGGGTATTCCAGGCGACTAGGAGCTTATCCAAGACCAATGCAGATATGCCTTTTTGTAAAAAAAAAAAAAAAAAAAAAAGCACTGCAAGCCCTTATTCAAAGGTATATTCCCCCAATACTTGTCAGCTGAAAATAGGAACATGCTTGCCAGACCACTCTTGAAGAACTGAGCTCACGACCCCCACCCTGTCGCTGCTGAAGGCTTTACCCTTGTCTGTTCTGTGTTTGCATTCATTTATTCTGCAGGATTCTGGCCTGTAGGCCTTTAGAAGCCCAGAAGGATTTATTCTGAAGGTGCAAGTTATCCCAGGAAAAAATAATCCTTTTTTTAGCTGTCTGTCTGCTGATCTGATGCTGGCTTCTATTTTGTTTTTTTTTTGGGGGGGGGGGGTTTGCAATGACTGGTTTAAATTTGTAGTGATCTCTATTTTTGTTTGTAAGCTGCCTTTAGTGTTGTAGAAAAGCTGGGGATAAATACCTAAATAAATACACACCTTGGTAGTGGAGTACATGTTTTTGATGCCAAACATCCCAGCTTTGATCGCTGCCATTGCCAGGAGAGGCTCATCTGAAACCCTGGATAGAGGCTTCCAGTCAGTGTTGAATGGACTGAAAACTGTAACAGACCGCATGCGTCTCGCTGTGTCACGTCCCGGAGTCTATTCTGGGTTGGCCCAACGTGTTGCTCCGCGTCCCGCCCCCACAACGCCAAACACAGCCTCTCATTGGCTGAAGGTTGTTCCGGTGCGTTCCAAGTTGAATAAATTGCGCTTCGGTCAATGAGAGGCTGCGTTCGGTGTTGTGGGGGCAGGATGCGGAGTAACGCGTTGGGCCAATCAGAATCGACATGTCGGCTAATCCGGGACGCGACTCATGCGGTGTGAGGGCAGCTTGATGGTCTCTAGCTCAACATAAGGCAGCTGCCTATGTAAATTGTCCTGCAATCTGTTAACCTGCGAACATCTCCAGCATGTTAAAATGGTTGCTAGCACATATGCTGGGCCGGCCCATCTGTGAGGCCAACTGAAGCAGCCGCCTCAGGCACCAGATTGGGGGGGGGCACCCATTCTCTGTCCACCTGCTTACCTCCACTGTGCCATCTCCTCCTTCCACTCTCTGGACTGGAAATGAAAGGGGGGAGAGGAGAGTGCGGAGCTAAAACATTGGTGAGTGGGAGGAACAGAAGCTGGCACATCATTGGGTAAGGGGTGTAGTGTTTGCCATGCCACTTCAGGCATCAGGAGGTCTTGGGCTGGTCCTTCACATGTGTGTTTTCTTGTATGTTAAGGTGTATCCACCTTTGCAGCCAACTCGCTTTAATTTTCAAGGAAGTCTGTAAAAGGACCCAACGCTTGAGGAATGAAAATGCGAGCAGATAATATTAACAGCATTTTAAGAAGGCAGAAAGATCAGGGACAAAACGGTGGTAGCGGTTTCAGAGGAACGTGAACCAGATGTTGGGGACTGACCTTGGTTGGTGGGGACAGTTGGAGCAAATGCAGAGGCGGGATAGTACAATTACCTGTTCAAAGATCAATGGATATTTGGTTAAAGAAGGAGGTGCTCAGGTGTGTGAGTGCGAGCATACCGGGAAGATGCCGGGAGCCCTGGGACACCCTACACCTGGTGCGCGCATCGTAGTACTGAGCAGGGATGTGGATGAAGTCTCTAGGTCCAAAAGTCAAGTCCCGAGTCTTTGCCCCCGAGTCTTTAGTTGCGAGTCCCTATCTGTTTAATGGGGAAAACGGATCTAAACCTGAATAAAATTCAACTTGTCCTAAAAGGCTCCAAGTCTCGAGGTGAGTCTTTCACAATCGCCGAGTCAAGTCCGAGTCGAGTCTTTCACAATCGCCGAGTCAAGTCCGAGTCGAGTCTTTCACAATCGCCGAGTCAAGTCCGAGTCGAGTCATTGACGCGACTTGAGTCCGACTCGAGTCTGAGTCAGTAGACTCAAGTCTACATCACTGGTACTGAGCATAAAAAGAGGAGCCTTACAGAGGAGCTGAAACGGAAACCTCTCCAGAACGTCGTTTTCAGGCTAGAAATACACTTCGCTTTATTACTGCATTGCTGGTGGCAACCTATTATTTACTTATTTATGATTCTTTTTACGCTGTCTTTCCCCAGGGTGGCTTATAAAGGCAAACATTAAAGACAACACTAAAATATCCCACAAATTCACATTCATCATGGGCTGTGCCGGGTAAAAGGTGCTGCTAAATGCCTGGATGAAGATTTAACCTGGGGGAACCTGGGATAGCCACTTCCCAGGAACTAGGGTGGAGCCAAACCCCAGCAAAGTTTTTTGCTGCTCCCCAAAGGGGGGGGGATCCCTTCGATGTTGCTCTTTCGAAGGTGACCCAACACCAGTGTAAAGCCTGGAAGTTGGTTGTTACAATTTCTACAGGAGGAAAGGGTTCCTCCCACTCTCCGTTCTAGCTCAGCACTCCCCTCCCCTCTACACTTCCTCGTCCTCTCTGCCCCCTCTTCCTTTTCCAATCATGAAGGAGGAGGAGCAGTGGAGATAAAGAGGCAAACAGAGGTGGGTGCCCCACCCACCAATCTGCTGCCTGAGGCAACCGCTTCAGTTGGCCTCATTGATAGGCCGGCACCGGGCCTGATGGATGTGATCTGCGCCTCCTCCACACATCAGTTTTACCCGCTTTGTTGTTGTTGATCAGTTGTTAAGTCGTGTCCGACCCTTTGTGATCCCATGAACCATATCCCGCCAGGCCTTCCTGCCCTCCACTATCTTCCTGAGTTCGCTCATTTTCATGTTCGTTGCCCGCTTTGTACTACATGCCTAATGCCTTTTGGGTTTGAATGCAGATGCAATGCAATAGTCTCTCTCAAGAACAGAAGTACGTTCTTGAAGAGAAAAGCACCTAGAACGTGGCTCACCTATTGCAGCGTAAATGGGTCATTTGGAGAGAGTCTTTGCTAATATCTGTGCTTGATCCTAAAAATAGCTCATTTTGACTGGGCCAAGTCTTTATCTTTTGGCTGCCCTTTCCTCCGGCTTCCAAGTATTCTGCTAAGAAAGAAGTCTTGCATGCACTATGAAAACTGACTTATACTCCTGCTGCCTGAGTTGTGATTCTCCCAACAAAACCTACCCTTCTCCACCCGAGGTCTTTAGGCGAGTAGCTGCAAGTGTTACAGCTACACGGCACAAGCTAAACTTCTTAGGTAAATTGGGGGCCAGGAGCCCGTTTGACATGATATTTGCATTGCAGAAGACCCAGGGATACAGAGCAGAGGAAACATTGCAAAAGACTTTTGGAATACCAAATACATCCTGAAGCTTTTTGCAATCTGTCCACGGACCATTCGAAAACAGACCAAAATGGCAATGTTAATGGCATTGTGCATTATTCACTCAAGTCTTGCAGACAGTATTCACTGCACTGTTGATGATATCCATCTGTTACTTACTACGTTAAAATAAGCTGTTAGCTAGATTGTGCCATTTTGCAAACTCATAATTGTATTTTAAAATATCACCTTCAGCTATGGGCTTGTCTTGTCAGGTCTTGCCTGCCAAAGCGAGGCTCGCTTGGATGTGTTTGTATATGGGAGACCAGTCTGAAGGAATCAAGCTACTAGTCCTGGGAGCCTGGAGGGTTAGTCCAAACCACTCCTTGTCTTTTCAGCTTCACTGAAATCGCACCCGGGTGTTAAACATAAGGCCTGCTGGCCAGATATGGCCCGCGGAAGCTCTTTATTTGGCCCATGTGATAATTGGGGACTCTCTGAGCGCTACCATCAGCTGCTGAGCTGCAAAGTGATGCTTCGGCAGAAGGGATGCTGCTGAAAGGGCAGCCTGTGTGATAATTGGGCTCCCCCATATCTTGAAAATATGATCAGGATTTGCAGGTTTTCTCTTCTGTCATTTGCAGCTAATGATATTTTCTTACGTGAGAGAAAAGGGGCTAATTTCTGGCCATCACCTGCTTAATGATATCATTTCCTGCTCGATGACATCACTTCCGGCCCTCAGCAGGCACTGTGAATGGTATTCGGCCTGCTGTATGAAACGGGTTTGACACCCCTGCCCCTAGAGCCACCATAATGTCTCCAAGAGGGCCAGCCCAAGTCCTCTACGCCTGAGGCTGCATGTCAAACGCTTGCCCCCCCCTTTCCTGATGATATGCCAAACTCTGCTCCTCCCACTGTCCAATGTTCTAGCTTGGCACTCTTCTCCCCTCCACATTTCCTCTTCCTCTGTGCCCCCTCTTCCTTTTCCAATCCTGGGAGTGGAAAGAGGAGGAAGAGCAGTGGGGGCAAGTAGGCAGACAGAGATGGGTGTCCCCCACCAACCTGCTGCCTGAGGCGACTGTTTCAGTTGGCCTCGTGGATGGGCCGACCCTGGTTGCCAAATGTTCTTGGAAGCATGCTGAGTTTGCATGGGACACTGGCCAAACAGAATCCTCCTTAAGGGAAGGACTGGTAGGGCACATACGTTGAACGCCCCAGATTTTATCCCGGGCACCTGTCGGTAGGCCTGAGCAACATCTGTTAAGCCCTGGAGAGCCACTATCATTCATGATGATAGACAACCCTGAGCTACCGTAGATGGATTTGACAGGAGGCAGCTGCCTATGTAGCCTGACATCATCTTATTTATTTATTCGTGGCTGAGAGGGGATTTGAACCTGGATCTTCCAGACCTAAGTCCAACAGCCAAACCACTACACCATCCTGGATCTCAGGATGGAGAGATCATCCTGGAATCATGGAATTCAGTGCAGCTTCTGTGATGGTGGAACTGTCCTGCCCTAGACAACTCTCTGGTCTGCTTGTATGGTAGTGCCAGGTCCGTTCATATATTGAGTAGCTTTTGGCCAATTGTTGTCCCCCCCCCCCCGCCCAATTCCCTAGTTGAAGCTGTCCACCTGTCCCTCTAGCATATCTTGCAAGCTTCACAATCCAGGTATCTCGGAAGATTCTAGAGACACTACATAGCTCACCACCAGCTATTAGAGTAGCTTAAGGATATTGCTAATCTTCTGTTAGTTCATTAGTTTGAAGTTTGCCTAAGCTGGCTTTTTCCACGACTGTCGGTCATTGAAAATCTTTGTAGCAAGCATGGATTTGTGGTGGTTTTTTTTGTGCGTATGTTTTTTTTTTTGCCGCCGTAGCCGCTGCTACTGGCAGTTTGCTGCCTAATTTCATTCATGAGCAATTTGTTTTGCTTTCCAATGTTATCGGGATTGTTCATTCGCTTCTGAGAGGCTTGTTTTGCTGCTATGATCTCCTCTGCCTGTTTACCATTACCCCACAAGGTTAAACACCATTTGGATTTCGCTCAGGGCTCTTGCTGAATACCAAGCTGCTGTTGTTGTTTGAATAAGTACATAATATGTATATTATCCCACTGAGCGATAAAGGCAGCCTGTTGCCAGAGCCTCTCTACAGAGGGCAGAGGGTCGCGGGGAGGGCTGGCGATTGCGGACATCAAACAGATTCATCTGCAGGAAATGATACGTGTTGAAGTCATGTTTGCAAGATGGGAGCCAACTTTGATGTGCACGCGGGGGGGGGGGGGTCTAGATGGTGCACACGTCGTCCTCTGGAGAGCAAGCGAGGCATCTTTCCACTCAGTCGCAGTTCTATTCTCCAGAAAACCATCACTCACCTTGCATTCAAGTGCCTTGTTTGCACCACCGAAGCTTTACACGCGACGTCAAAAAAAGGCCATTTTCCATCGCCCGGTTCTGCACAGAACTCTTTTTGTTCCAAGCCAACCAGAGGGCGGCCCCATCTCAGCTAATCAATAGGCAGCTCTATTGTGCATAGAGACTGACAACTTCGGGTCAGCATCCATTTTGTAAACAAAAAAATTGCCCAAAAGCAACAGTGCCACGTCGGCACACATTATAGATTTCTGTAAAGATCAGCACTTCATCTTCGAAAGGGTGTTTTGCGCAAGCGGGCTTGCTCAGAATTCCGAGGGAGGGAGGGTGGCGTGGTCGGTGAGGTGGGTCATGTCTTTGTTTTTGTTTTTTGCTTGCAAAGATCCGTATAACTAAGGTATGCTCCTTAAAGCTTTATTACCCCACATAAAAAAGCCTAAAAGGGAAGGGAGGTTGACATAAAGCAATTACCCAAGCTATTAAAGGGATTTATTTGAACGTGCAAATATTTTCTACCAGTGTTAACAACTCTGTTGGGAAGGGAGGAAAAAAAGAAGCTTCCCCGCCAAGCTCTTGCTTACAGAAAATAATTCAGATATTTCTGTGGCGAGCCGGGTGATGAATTCTGGGTGAGCCTATCAAAATCTTATTGCTTACCTGTCTGCAACCCCTTGCCCAATCAGCTTGCCTTTGGGAGGCTGATGCCCTCTCTAGTCAATAGTTTTCATTGTTTCACAAAGATGCAGAGAGCGTATGCGATGCCTTCTTTTTGTGAAATGAGAAGGGGGGCATAAACCAGTTGTGCATGTTTGTTTAAGTGTTGTCCCTACAATGGTGCTCGAAGGGATTGAGAACAGCTTTTGGGGGGGGGTTCAGCAGGGGAAACATCATGGGGGGGGTCCAGAGTTAGACCCTCTGCCTCTCTGTTGCAGACCCAATCCATGTTGCGCCCATCTGTGGCTGCTTCTCTTCAGTAAATGTCCATCTGCTGCAGCCACTGAACTTCAGGAGCCCTCGCAGAGGAAGGAGCCAGGTCAGCGGACAGGATCGCTGCCTTCCGATCCTTGGAGCGCAGTGGTCTGGCCCCCTGCCGCCTTCTCGCATGGCTTTTAAAGAGCCCGGTGGAGGACAGAGCAAAGGGAGGGCTCCAGATCGCTGTGCTCCAAGGCTTGGAACGCAGCGGTTCTCGCTCCTTCCGCTACCCACGGGCTCTTTGCAAGAAGTAGAAAGCGTGGAATGCACTGGAGCAATCCCAGCATGCCCCGCATTTCCCGCTTTTAATTAAAGAGCCGCAAGGAGGAAGAAGCCGGCAAGGAGGCTGGCTCCACCTGTGGTGGCAGGTGAGGGGGCGGGCCCCTGTTTGCTGCTTCCTCTGCTCCGGCCCCAATCCACCACCCAACGCAAAAGGGCCTCTCAGAGGAATTTTATCAGGGAGCACAAAGTTTATTTTGGGCCCCTTCCTAAAAGGGGGAGGGGGGGAAATAGGGGAGGGCAGGGCAGCAACGGCCGGAAAAGTCTCCAGAGCCCAGGTACCTGGCTTCCCGATGTGGCGTCCAGATCTACTCACTCGGTAGACCTGGCCTTCCGGTTGGCCCGTCCACCGTCTTCACTCTCCATGAGCCCAGCTGAGATCCCAGGAAATGTCTGGGGCCCCTCCTTTGGCTCCTGGGTCCCCTTTTTGCCCCTGGGCCCAGGTACAACTTACCCCCCTCTCATGGGCCCCTGGGGCTCATTCGCCTCATGGACGGGTGGGCCCTGCCTTCATCCGAAAGGACATGTGCCGTCTGTTTTCCACTCTACTCCACGGGCTTTTGCCGAGTCAAACGCACAAACAAGCGAGCCTTCAGCCCTGTGTAGCTGTGGTGGCGAGGATGCCTGGCTTTCCCATGATCCCTAGTCTGAGAAGCGGGAGAGTGTTGCCTGCAAGGCCCTGCCTTTGCCAGTGAGCCGTTAGGAGCATCGGGGCCCGGCTGATGCCTCGGGGCTGTTAAGCTAAGCATCTCTTACTGCCCTCGCCTGTCTGCTTGCAGGGCCAGGAGCTCCGAATCAATAACCCCCATCAATTTTAGATGAGCTGCAAGCTGTCAGAGCCCCATTCCTACCACACCGGCTTTTCTTTCTACCAGCGTTTAGCGCACCCCTGATTTCCATTTCATACGCAAGGGCTGATTTCCTTCTTCTCCTGCTTTTCTTTCTTTTCCCCAAGCCACCGATGTGAAGCTGTTGCTTCTTTGGAGCAGGTCAGAGACCATTAACAAAGAGTAATTGGACTGCTTTATCTCTTGGCTGTGCAAAGCTGAATTACCTCATTGGGGGGGGGGCAGGGAAGGAAGAAAGGAAAGGGTTTTGGAGCCCTGGGCTGGCAATTTATTTTGCTTCTGGGATGTGCGGTTTGCATGAAGGCGTGTGCCTGCCCCAAGGCCTGACAATGTGGTCCTCAATCCCAAATAAGCCTCCTGGATGCCAGAGGCTTTAGAAAGGAGTTCTTGCACTCAGGTCCTTGAGAGGGGAAATGTCTTGCATAAAACAGCCAGTAGCCTCCAGAAAGGTGAATTGGAAGCTAGACCTCTGTGGTTCTCGACCAGAATCTGTGGCTGACTGTAATTGATATTTCTGTGCACTTCAAAGCCTCCTGAACGGGGCCATCCATAATTAACTTCAGCCACACGTTGCTCCCCTAAATGCTTCTGCGTACGGCGAGCCTTGCTTTGTCCGAGACATGAGCACAGTCCCTAATAATGATCCATCGTGTTTCCTCTTTGCTCTAGGGCCCTCGCATGGGGTGGGGGATGACAGCTGTACTGTCCTTGGGTCCAGGGAAGTCTGGCTCAGGCTGCGAGACCATTACCAGGAAGAACAAACAGAGGGTCAAGTTGGTATTACATATTTGCAAAGAAAGCAAATACCGTAGTACAAAAAGGTGTTTGTTTTGGTTGACGACTGCATAAAAACACAAGACGCCACCTTTTCAAACCGAATAAAAACACAAACCACCACATTTTCAAAACAGAATTGGAACCAAATTACCAACTCTCGACTGGTTGTGTGGAATGCATCTGGTTGAAACGGACTACTTTGCCAGTTTAGAAATAATTGAATATTTAGCATTGTGTAGAAGCTGTCATGGCTAGAAACAATGTTGCACAGGAACCTATGTTCACAGGAACCTATCTCTAGACCTAGTAAATGTGCTATGATTTAGCACGAAACGTCGGTCAGACCAGCCACGCTATTGGAATGATTTGCATCACAAATGCTTTTAAAAATCGTGGAGCATTTTAACTTTGATTTTAAATTGTTTTTAATACGCATTTTGGCTTGGATAAAAATATTTTTCTACATGGCTTTTTTACCCTTGAATCCTTTTTTGTGCAAAATTGAATATTTGGTGGTTTTTGCATTGAAGACTGCAATGTCATGATAGTAATCCTGATATTGTTGCTTAAGAATTCGCACCTCTGAATAAAAACACAAAACATCACATTTTGCATTTTAATTCAACAAATTTAAAACACAAAACACCATTTTCAAACGCCTCTAGCCATGAGTCTCCAGTTCTCTCTTATCCAAAGTAAACCGGGTAGCAATGTCTCTGAAATTTCTCGCAGTGCGAGGAAGTCGGCATGACCAGCCCAAGATCTTGCAGCACCTAAGTTGGGGTGCCAAATGCCTCCTACTCCCCCACTCACACGGTGTCGCTACCACTCTTCCAATAGTCGCTGGATTTGGAAAGGAAGAGGGGAACAGAGCAGAAAAAGTGTGGAATAGAGGAGAAGAGAGTGGTGGGCTAGAGTGTCTCCCAGGAGACGCTCTAGCCCACCCACCACTTACCTCTCCTCCACTTCCTCGTCAAGGATTGGCATTAGAAGACAGGCAGGTTGCGTACTGGCTGAGGGCCCATGTCCGCCAGGGGACACACCGGGCTCTAAACCCTCAATACCAGTAGCTGTGGTCATGCCCAATTCACCATCAAGGGGTAGGAGGGAAGACCATGGGGCCCCAGTGCAGGACTTTGCCCTCGGACCCCCCCAACAACCTGGCACAAGCACTGTCTGCTCAATTTTTCAAGAGGAAGAAGATGTGGAGGAGGAGGGACAGGGCTTGGGAGTCCCCACTAAACTACAATCTGCCCCGCAGCCAGGCTGGCCCAGGAAATAGAGAGTGCCCAGCAAAAGAATTACTCTGATCTGAGCAACGTGCGCGCGCGCCTAGCAAAAGCATTATTACGTTACTGTATTCTGATCTGAGCAATCAGAGCAAACATTTGTGTGTGAGAGCGAGAGAGAGCGCAAAAAGCACACACAGCCCTGTGCGTAGTGCCTTTTCCAGAGGGGTTCTGTAGTTCATTGACTTGGATTATTGAGTCCCAGCTATTGCTGGTTCAGTTCCCTCGCCCTCGTCTCAGGCAGAAGGGCCATCTGCAAGCCATCTCAGCCAAATCAGCTGCATTCATTTTCCACAGAAAGGCTCCCCCCCCCCAAACAAACATCACACAGCTCCTCTCTCCCAAATCACCTGGCCTTTCTCTGCCACCCAGTGTTTGCTCATGACTGCTTTGGAGAGCATCCCTCATCAAACACACCTCTTCAGGCCATTCAGCCCCCCGGCTGCTTTGCTTGTTCTGCCTCTGTGTTCATTTGCAAGCCTTCAGCACAGCACCTGGGTGAGCACTTCATGCACCGAAAAAATAATGGAACAGTCTCTGCAATTGTGTCTCAAGTAGTAAATCCCCACTAGAGTACATCCCAGGCGTGCAAACCCAATTCAGTGTTGTACTGCCTCATGGCACCCTTTTCCTTCCACTCTGTCTATGTACTGGTTTCCCTAACCTGGATGGAGCAAACACTATGGACTGATTTTTTTTTCCCGTAAGGTTCCCTTTAGGTTTGGTAAACTGGACTACATTTCATAGGAGGAACAATCGCATGTGGGAGATAATTATGCTTGCAGTCAGAGTTTTGTAAACAGTTTTCTTCACAGCGGTTTCTGTTGCCAAAGAGACAAGCAACTTGAAAACCAGAACAGGGGCTTATCTCTTCAGCAGCAGGAATTGTCCTGACGAAAACGACGTGCACAAGTCTAGTTGCCTATGCAGTTATTCTCTATATGTACCTGTCCCTTTGTGGGATCCTGGGCTTCTTTTTAACCGCCATATCTTCCCAGCAGGTACAAGTCCTGGCAGGTTTCTACACCAGCAGCCATTGAGGAGTACCGTAACTTCCCTTGGTGATAAGCTGTCTAGTCTAAGGGACTGCATTGGTTTGGGGAGCTGTATCCCGGATGGTGGCATGGGATTGGCTCTTTGGGGCCACCTGATTTCCAAGACCAGAGGGATTCTAATGTCCCAGTGCCAGTGTCAACCTATCCTAATTTTCCTCCTCCATTTTGCAGCTGGAGTGGCACAAGGAGAATGGGGCCAGTGCCTTAATTGAGGGTCAGTGCTGACCCTCTTATTGTCAGACTGGTGTGTGTCCCTTTTCTTGCTATCCAGTGGTGACCGTGACCACTGCCATCCCCTTTTCCTCCTTCTCTTCCCGCTCCACGTAGCAGAGCCTGGGGAACGGAAGAGGAAATGTGTGAGGAATGCAAGAGGCATTGAGAAGAGTGAAGTTGCATAGAGCGTCTCCCATGTGTCGCTCTAGGCCACTACACTGCTGTCTCTACTGCACACTTCCTCTTCTGCTCTTTTGCCTTTTTCAAAAGAGGGGAGCAGAAAGAGGAGGAAGGAGGGCAGCAATGGCTGGTACTGGGCTGGCCTGATGGGTCGGTGGCTGGCCAGCAAAGTCGTCCCAGTTAGCTGAGGTGGTGGCTGACTGGCCGGCCGGCCAGCAAGCGGAGGAAGTGTGGTGGAGGTGACAGACGGATCCGTGGTGCAGCGGGATGCCACTGCTGCCTATGGCCAACGCATTGCTTGTAGCCTCTGCATGACACCAAGACGGCTACCTTCCAGGTTCTTTCCTTGAGCAGATTTGCCCTGGTCTCCTCTTGTCGCTTGCCAAAGTAACTTCCTTGTGCTATTTTCATGTCGCTAGTCCCTTTGGATTTCTCTGTACTAGTTTTCTGTCTTGGCCGATGCTAACGGCCTGAATATCAGCCCGCTAATATCATTTGTGACGTTCATGAATATGCCCTTTGCTCCTTCCACCAAATCATTAATGGGGAGATTAAATCAGGTCTGTCTAAACTCTCATCCCAGCGGTCTTGTCTCAAAACGCCTCTCTTCTCCCCGTCCCGCGTCAAGCCGGCGCGTTGCCATTTATCATCCCCCGTTCTCATTGGCCTTTTAGGCGATTCTCAATCCATATTTGCTCCTCGCCGAGCCAATTTAAATTACATTTTTAGTTACGATGTAACGAGGCGTCGTATCGAATGCTTTAATAAGGCAGAAGTATATCATAGGCCCGGCCTTCCTTATGCCACTTAACCTTTCTGCTCGTTCCAAAATAGCAATTATGTTTGTCTGGCAAGACGATCCTTGATGGGAGCCCTTAGCTTGAGAAGGACGACCGTTTTCTTTTCGGGGGAGCTGAAGGTGATTTGAAAGAGAGGCGGCTGTTGGGAGCATCATCTCCCTTTCACCTCTTGTCGGACAGACGTCACAGGGTCTTGCCTTTTGTTTCTGAACCCTGCAGAACCTCTTTGAATGGAGGCAACCGTGAGTTTGATGGGACTGACTTCTGAGTAGACTTGCATAGGATTGTGCCGTTAAAAATGGTTCCTTGGATCAGCCTTCACATTGCTAGAGATTTTGCTTCCTACGTGGTGGTTATTAGATAGCCTTATTGTCCCGGAATCGAGGCAGGCTTCGGCCTAGTCCGGGCCCGAGCCGCTCCCAAGGATGCACTGCGGCTGGCCAACAGGGTTCCAGCTTCGGTTGCATTGTCAACCGGAAGCCCATTGGCCAGCCGCAGTGCATCCTTGGGAGCTGCTCGGCCCGGACTAGGCCGAAGCCTGCCTCGATTCCGGGACGACAATAGTAAGGCTATATTAGAGATTTTTGTTCTTATCTCTGAGTTCTTGAGAAGTAATAGTATGTACCGTCAGAACTCTCCCAAGATCTCCTGATGTGTGATCCGTTAGGCAAAATGCCTCTTTATTCCGCAGCTTGGAAGTTGCCAAAATTTCTTCCTCCTGCTTCCTGGATTTGAAAAGGAAGAGGGAAATGATGTGGAGGAGAAGAAAGTGGTAACCTTTGACCCTCTAGCCCGCCATTAGCTTCTCCTCCACACTTCCTCCTATACTCTATTCCCATCTTCCTTTCTGAGTCTAGGGAACAGAAGAAGGAGCAGCAGAGGAGGAGGTGAGCAGATTGAAGTGGGAGGTGGGTGACCTCCTCACATCCGTTGCCTGAGGCATTCACCTCAGCATGCCTCATAGATGGGCCATCCCCATTCACCTTGTACATGGTGCTTTACAGCAGATGACAGACTCGGTTTCTTCCCCAAGGGGCTCACAGACCCAAAGGAGACAACAGAGGAAGCTAATGGAAGTAGAGAGAAAGTTACATAAGAACATCAGAAGAGCCCTGCTGGATCAGGCCAAAAGCCCATCTAGTCCAGCTTCCTGTATCACACAGTGGCCCCACCAGATGCCTCAGGGACAACCATGACCTCTGTTCAGGTTACGAAGCCATGAAAAGGTTGTTGTTAGTGAGGATGCCAAATTTAATATTTCTGGACTCAGAAGTGCAAATCTCAGCAGCTTGTGCCGCTTTCCTCCAATATGAGATGAGCATTTGAGTTATTTTCCGGCTCAGATTTTAATCTAGAAATCTAGTCCACCTTCTTCCCTTCAACTGGGCTGATACAATGCCCAGCTCTGTTTTCAGTGCAGAGAGATGTGGGATGGTCGCACAGCGCTGCACAGAGTGTGCAGGTCTCTTGCTGTTAGCACTGTGTGTTAGCCCTGTACAAAAAGCCTACCTGGTTGCTGGTAAGCTGATGTGACTGCATGGAATGTTCATGGACGTTCTAACTACTGGTGAGGAAGATTTTAGCAACAGAATGTTGACAAACAGTGCAGTTTCTGTGCGGGAAGTGAAAGATAATTTGGCTGGGAAAAATCTCGCAACAAGTGTAGAGATGGGGAGGAGGTGTGTTGTTGCAGGAGGACAAGAGGCAGGCATGCTGAGGGTTTGGGTGCTCAGTGGGAACAGGGCCCAGGGGACAGGACAAGAGGGTGCAGAGGCAGAGTGGCTGAAGGAATGGAGAGGACTGGCTACATCTCTTTCACACATGACTTGGGTGTGTCTGTGTGTAGCTGGACAGGGAAGAGAGTTTGCATAATAGAAATCTGAGTGCCAGGAGTCTTGGGACGCAGAGTGACAAGAGCTGCGTTTCACTTATTGATTGGCCATACATAGCCAAATCTTTAAATGCAGCTTGCTAACGAAAATTGATTATTCTAAGCTTACTGTACTGTACAGCGAGAATTAACTGAACAAGCAATCCTTGGGTGTGCTATACTTAACCCCGCTAACACATACTATAATCTGGAGCCTTCCCACTCTATACCTGCAGCGTGAATGAGCTACAGGAGAGTAAGGTGGAAATTACTTGATAGAAGCCTGAGGGGATAAAATATACTCTACTGTTTGGGTTTGCAGTGGGACAGGGGATCACATTTTTTAGTTCTCCCTTTAATTAAAAAAAAAAATCTGTAAAAAGAAACTAGCACTGCAAGGCACATGGTACAGTCCATTCTACCACCGTAAGACTTGACGACTTCATTCTACTAGACCAGGTATCTCCCTTCCGGGGACAATTGGCCTTCTTTGCTGATGGTAGTGTTGCCTGTTTGCCCCAAATGATGCTATTTCTCCAGCATTTTTCTGATTTCGCATGGGTGACAGGCCAGGCCCCGCCCCTGTATGGCCAGGCCCCGCCCCTGTATGGCCAGGCCCCGCCCCTTTACCACTAGACTTCATCCCAGTACCAGATTGTCCCCCACTTTTCAAGGGTTGGTAATCTTGCGACATCACCAGGCCCCGCCTCGGAAAGTCTCAGGGTTTTGGACGCATCTGACCCAGCAGCCCTAGCTAGCGGTGCGCGGAGAATGCACCACTCAGCCCAGAGACTGCCTAACGCAATGAAGGCCTGCACTGTCGTTGCTACTCAGAAGGAGCTCCTCTTGTTCAGCCGCTGCATAGTCTTCCCTGTCTGTGCACGTGTCAAGGACTGTGAGTGTAGCCTCCCAAGACTGGCCGAGACCCGGGGAGCCCCTTGCTGTGTCTGAAGTATTCAGCACCTGGCTTTAGGCAGGCGATGTGCTTTTCTGCCTTGTCGAACCTGGTGAGGCCAGTTTGCTTTTTCGTCTCTAAGAGAAGATGGCAGAGGGAAGGATCTCGCTTCAGGAGGGCAGCTGCAATAAGGAGCAGGAGCTGTGGATGAGAAGCAACAGCTGCCAGGGGCCATAAAAACAAAAGGAAGGTGCCCAAGAGACTGGGGACACGAGCTTTGGCAGAGACGGAAAGGAAGGCAGAGTCTGATCTGAAAGTCCCAAGACAATCTTGCTGTTCCCACCCTGTGCCATCACTTGGAAGGGGGGCTCCTCTCCAAAAGGTACCCCTTATTATAGCAAGGGATCCTAACCTGGGGTCCATGAACCGGGTGCAAAAAAAAAAGTGTGTGTGCGCGCGCGTGCATGCATTTTCCTGGGGAAGGGATCCATAGCTTTCATCAGATGCCCCTATGGGTCTTCTCAGATGTGCACCAGCAAAATGGCCGGCGCAAATCCGAGGAGCCGGTATAACGCCGGCCAGGCCTGGGACAGGGGGATTGGATTCAGCGGAGCATGCCACCAAGGTTCCCTCCCCCATTCCTGGACTGGCTGACCAATCACTCCCTCCCTTTCCACCCCGTTCCGCCCTCCCCATGCCCCCCCCCAGTGCAGGACTTACCTTGGTCCACCGATGCCTCTCTGCCAATGCCACTTACTCTCTTGGTGTCAGAAACGTACCTTACAGCTACGCAGGATTGCGCTGCAAGACTGCAATCCTATAGAGTACTTGAGAATAAGTCCCCTTGTATACTGTGGGACTTACTTCTGAGTAGGCATGCACAGGATTGCACTGTAAGGTTTCTTGAAAGTGGGTGGCAGCTCTGCTTTTCAATGTGGGTCCTCTTGTGATGGAGACGTACAGGTGTCTCCTCCTGCCGCCTAGGCTCCCTTACTGGTTGGATGCTTTCATACTCTGCCATGTTGGTTGCACTGTCTCACTAGGCGACGTGCACCACTAATATGCTGCTCCTCTCGTTGCAGTCCTCGTAAATCAGACCCTTGTGGAACGCAGAACAAGGAAGCGAATCCACACGGGTCATATCCAACTCACTTCAGAGTAAGGGGAGAAAGCCGTGATCACGGACTTTGCAACTCGTTTATGACGACGGTTTCGTCTGCCTGACTTCTTGCAGCCTGCAAACGGATGCAGGATCATGCTTGGGAAGCTATAGGCTGAGAACTTAAAGCTTTGCATTGATTCACTGGCTCAATGGAACAGAGTCAAGTCAAGGTAGGCTTACCAGATATCCAACCGGGACAGAGTGCTAGACCTTTAGGAGAAGGAATGTGGGCAGATGTAGCTTGTTAAACCTTAGAGCACAATCCTAGGCATGTCTACTCGGAAGCAAGCCCCATTGTGTTCAGTGGGATTGTGCTCTAAGGTTTAACAAGCCTAGGATTGTGCTCTAAGGTTTAACAAGCTACACCTGCCCACATTCCTTCTCCTAAAGGTCTAGCACTCTGTCCCGGTTGGCGATCTGGTAAGCCTAGTCAGAGGGCAATCAGAGGACTGGTCCAAGCCTCGCCGTCCTTCCTACGTGTTCAGAACACAGAACAGCAGCTTTCTGTCCCCAGTCCAGAGCTGGCTTTTCCTTCTGGGTCACACGCGGGAAGGAGGCTGTCGCTTTTCGGCAGATTACATCAGTCGGTATTGATCATCCCACTGGTTTATTACCTCATCATTCACCAGGGAGAAAATTACTCTGCTGCACATTATGCAGTAGTTCAAATTTCTGAGTGAGGGGAGCGGAATACAAATGGGGAAGGGGGCAGCAGCAGAAAATGGAGCCCGCCTGCGAGGCTGGCGGCCTTTTCTTGCAGCCAAGCTGGGCTGCTGATTTTTTTTCAATTGGCCCCCCAGGAAAATGAGAGAGGGATCCTACCCCAAAAATTGTGAGTCGGGCATCAGTAGGCGTGGATGGGATGGAGCTGTCCAAGCTGAAATAGTAACAGGTTTGGCCAGGGTTCAGCCTGTGGTTGTATGTACTCGCTGGATCTCACAAAAAAATCCATCTGGCCCAGCATCCTGTTTCCAACAGTGCAGGGGAAAAAAAAAACCCACCTAGCAATAAAACAGAACACAATAAAAACAATGATAATATCAAAATAGCAAACAGCAACTCTCAGCAATCCATTCATTTATGACTCTAGATGGCCACTTGTGGCTTTGGTCTTCTCTCCACCCTCTTTCCCTCCTGCTTGCCACCTTGCCCGAACTCAAGGGAGTCATTGTCTTCTGACGCTGTTTTTTTTGGTATGCAGGCAACGAGTCCGGCGTTGTCAGCCTTGTATATTCACCAAAAGTATCATAAAAACAAATTACACTATTAAAGTTATCTGATACGCTGGCGGACTTCTCAAGTGTCTAATAAATCTTTTTGCAAAAAAAAAGAACAAAAAGGTTAGCTCGAAGCGGAAGGTCATTATTATGAAAGCTGTATTCGCGTTTGTGCTATGTGGTGTGGGATTTTAAAGGACAGCAGGCCCATCGCCAGAAATCTTGTGGTGGTCGGCGGTCCTAGGGGGGCAAGGAATCGTTGCAGGGCAGCTGGCCCATAAAATACAGGTAACCTGATATGTTTGAAGTTAGCCAATTGCATTACTTCTCGGTGAACAATTAGATGGAAACACAGCCTGCGTTTCCTTTATATTTGCATGAATAAAACCGATTTGGGAGAACATTGTCTTTTTTTTTTTTTTGCAGTTTTTGGTAGTTTAACCAAAACGAAATAGCAGAAAGCGGTGTGATGTGTTTTTATTCCAAACGTTCCCTATTTTTATCAATTGTAACCGCTTTAAAATGTGCTAAGTAGGTGGTATATAGGTTGTACAGTGTCGCTAGATGAAGGATGACACAAAATTACATGGTTTTATTATTTTTTTGCAGATGTTTTTTTAGTACAAAAGCAGTGTTATGTGTTTCGTTATCACCATTTTCTTCAGCCCTGGACGATAAGATATTTACAGTACTTAAAAAACAACACTGGATCTGGAATAAACTTGGGAGTCTTAGCTGCATCCGTAGGCATGCTGCATGTGTTGATAGCTACATAGTACTGTATTTCCAGATTCAAAGGCATGAACACCAGTTGCAGGGGAGCCATGGGTGGGAGAGGGGTCTGCCTTTCTCTCCTGCTTTTGGGCTTCCCAGAGGCAGCTGGTGGTCAACTCTGGGAAACAGGACGCCAGGCGTGTCGTGAGCTAGTAGTCTGGGGAAATGCTTGTCCCCAGTGCCCCCTCCAGAGCCACTTACAGGCAGTCTTTCAAGATGATTGCAGGAGGCATAAGAAGAGCCCTGCTGGATCAGGCCAAAGGCCCATCTAGTCCAGCTTCCTGTATCACACAGTGGCCCCACCGGATGCCTCAGGGAGCACACAAGACAACAAGATGCCTGTATCCTGTCGCCACTCCCTTGCACCTGGCACAGAGAGAACCTACTCCTCCAACCAGCAGGTCGCTTATCCGCATCATGGCTTGTAAGCTGTGATGGACATGTATCTCCTCTCCAGAACACAGGCATGAAAATATATGAACACTAAGTTTCGGCGTTGTTCCCCGCCTGCCGTGTCACACGCTATGTTGTTAGGTTTATTTTGAATTGTCAACCTCCTGCTGTCGGAAGCTCTGCAGCTACAGACTCCAAGAACAGTAGCTCTCTTTTCACTGCAGCCCATGTTGGGTCAAAGAAGGCATGGTATAATCGTGCGACTCGGCTACCCAAGGGAGCTAAAAGCATTCCATCTCCTTTCCTAGTGGACTCTCTCGGACCTTATCCACACCATTATTTCTGCAGTCGTCTGCCTCGAACACACCGTCAGGGCTATTAATGTTTTCAGAAAGGGATAACCAGCGCTGCTGCTTTTTCTCGCTCCCTGTCCTGTTTTCTCAGTTTTCATGACTGGCTTTACTTAGCACAAAGATACGAATCTCTCGAGGCTAGCAAAAAGCCCTTCTCCAGCCATGAAATTCAAATAGCCAGGCTGTGTTCTGGCTGGAGTGGGGGGGGGGGAGAGGAAGATGGCGTTCAGCCTGGAGAGCATCCCCCGCCCTGAGTTGGCAAGGCTTTGTAAAACAGGATCATGGGGTGGGGGGGTATCCTCACCCCCAGGAAACTTCAACATCCTAGACCAGCTGAAAAAAGAGCATAGCACGACCGTTACAAGTGATGCTATATTATTTCAAGGGAGAAAAATCAGGGCTATTTCGTTAAAAAAAGTATGAACCTGGAACCATCTGCATGCAAAAGCCAATACTTCAACAATGAGCTACAGTCCCTCCCCAACAATACAATAACCAAAAAAAAAAGCAGCAAACCGTATTGGCAAAACCCCAACCAGCAGCATTCAATAAATTGCAGAAGGTATTAAAATACCCATCCCCCCCCCCGCCAGAAAGCATGGCTATGCAATGTTGTTGTTTTTACTCAGACCTCGCAGTAGAAAGAGAGGAGCCCATTTTACTTCTTGCAGCAGGAAGCTCCACAGCCTTGGTGCCACTGCTAGAAAGGCCCTGCCCCATGTGTCCATCAACTATATCTTGGTGGCAGTGCAACACAGAGCAGGGCTTCCTGAGCATACTGAAAGGTCAGGCGGCTACCAACGATAGAAGGAGCTGCCTTATATCAAGTCCAACTATTTATTTTGCCCATTGCTGATGAGAATGGCTCTCCAAAGCCCCTGTGTCTCAGGCAGAAGTCTTTCCTAGCCCTTCTATTTCAGTTTCTACAGGACTCAGACCACATGAAAAAGCCCTTATCAGGATAAGCTTTCCACATGTACCTGGTCCCATTTAAATGGACTTAACAAATGTCACAATGCCAGCATTGCCCCAGCTTGCTTGGGCCACTCATCGCTGTGCCAGTTCAGACAATACTTTAGTGCCCGAACTGGCCTCACACAATCACCAACATGTGAACTTGTTCTGTGGGCCCATCCTGCCCCTTCCCTTTCCTGGCATGTGGAGAGGGGTGTGTGTGTCCCAACAGCCTCTCTGCGCAAGCTGCTAAACCAAGCTAGCTTTATTGGCGCATGTTGGGGACAGTTCTGAAAAGCTCCACACAATCAGAAAAGCCAACCAGGAAGGGAGGGGAGGAGCCAAGATGTGCTTAGGAGCATTATGTCGCTAAAATGTGCGGGGCTAGTTTGGCGCTAATGTATTGTCCAAACTGGCCCATTGCTAAGTGAACATGCAAATGAAACAGCATGCAATATGTGCATTTAAACATGAGTCTGCATGCATGGAAATCTTACGCAGGTCTGGGCTTTTCCTTTGGTCCATATCCTGTACAAAATTTAGCTGAGCTTAAAAGGCACTGGGAATTTGCTTTAAACAAGCAGGACAGAAACCCAGCTCTGAACTATTTTATAGATCAGGAACCAGAATAGATAAAATGCCATCTTCGAGAATTACTGTCTTAATATACAGCTTGGAAACCACTGGCTGGAATGATCAAAATGAGAAAATCCACCAGCCCAACTTCCAATTGTTTAAGTAGAGTGGTTTAATTAAGCAATGTCGACTTTTAAGTTTTTATGAACGGCATAACTCTCACAGAAGGTTCAGGGTCTTAACGACCATAAATTTGCCCAACACAATCAGAGCAATGGGGCTGTATGAGGTATGTTATCCGCGGGATTGGAATCATGCCCATTGATGTCACGATAGGAGCTGAGCCGTTTTGCTGGGCATAGCCGGGAGGTCACAAAGTGAATCCCATTGTGACACGGAGCCACCGGCAGCTGGTGGACCTTTGGGCTGCACCTGCTACCTAAAGAGGGGCAATTTCGTAGCTGTTGATGTTCACCTTTCACCCTCTTTAAAGTCGCTCACTGGCTCCCGGAGTCGCCCAATGCATGGATATGGATGAGTGCTGCAAATCTTTGCTCAGTTGAATTGCCAGCTGTCCCTTATTCAAGGGGCGGGTCCTTTGCTGGAGCATCTTCAGAGCTTCACAGTGGGTGTTCCTTTCTTTTGAAATGCTGATCTGGCAGCCCTTCCGGACCCTGACCTTATTTAGCCGTTCCAATGAGATGTGCGGAGACTAGAGCTTAGAGACACACTCGGGACTCCGTGGTGCACTGATGCTGCAGAGCCTTTTATCTCAACATCTCTCTGCCTGCGCCTGTTAGGATTCCAAGATGTTTTGGTCACCCCTGCTTATGGACTGCCTTTGCAGTCTTCACCGGTTGCTCAGTTGAGCAGAGAACTCCGTCACACCAGATAGGAGAACTAAGCTTTTATTTATTTATTTTGTGCATGATCGCTTTATCCCACGGGGCCGCAGTGGCTTAGTGGTTAAGATGCTTAACAGCAGACCAGAAGGTCAGTAGGACAGCAGTTTGAGACCCGAGTGCCGCGTGACGGAGTGAGCTCCCGTCTCCAGTCCCAGCTCCTGCCAACCTAGCAGTTCGAAAGCAAGACATTGCAAGTAGATAAATCGCTGCGGCGGGGAGGTAACAGCGTTCTGTTAGTCACGCCGGCCACGTGACCACGGAAGCATCTTCGGACAGCGCTGGCTCTTCGGCCTTAGAAACGGAGATGAGCACCGCACCCTAGAGTCGGACGCGACTGGCTTTCGCGACTGGGTAAACCTTTACCTTTACCCTTATCCCACATCGAAATGAGCTCCTGATGCTGCCTGGGGAATGGGTGGAGCTATTGATCCTCCTTCAAATCACTTCAAACTCAGATTCACTTCTCAGACGGCAACCAGCATGGGAAAAAGGCATGGTCTGAGGAAACCAGCATGGGAAAAAGAGGCCAGTGGTCCAGTTCCAGAACAGACAGGTGATGTGGCCTCAGATGAGCAGGGATCAGATTCTGACACAGGAGAATGGAGTTCTACGGGGCAAATAGCATATTCTGCAACAAGAAAAAGCAAATCCATGGCAGAGAGCATGGTCAAGGAGAAGCTGAAGGTCAGTACCACCAGTGGTACTTCAGCCGACCACCAGAACCCCGCTCCGGAACCCCACCGGACCACCGGAACCCCGCTCCAACGCGGCACTTTTAGTGGCACATTTTCACTCCCAAGAGGCTCCTGCCTTTGACCGAGCCTCTCTCAGGAAGGCTGAGAAGGGCACCCACCCACCCAGAGCCTCCTCCCTGCATTTTCTGGCCTCTGAAAATCCAGAAGTAACTGGTGATGATGTCATCGCCAGTCACTTCTGGTGGTACGCAGCAAGAGAGTGGCGCCGGAGGTGGTACTTGGCCGGAAAGGGGTTGAGAACCCCTCCTATAGAAGTCAGGGCAGGGATTGTTATTTCAGACCCTCTACACAACTTCACAGTGGAAAACAGGACGTGCTTATGACGCCCCAGGTCTCAGAGCAGGGGTCACTGCTCATGATTCTGCACGATCAGGGTTGATTGTGGTGCAGAGTCTAGGTATGTACACACACAGACTCTCTTTTTCACCTTCCCCTGACCGTGCAGAGGTTGTGGCGGGGCCAGGGGGTGTAATCCCACTTGACTTAACGAAACAGGAGGTGAAACTAGGACAGCTGTTAGTAAATTTAAAAACCTAGTTTTTGGAAGAGTAGATGAACGTTTGCCACTCTTCAAACATACCTGGGAGATATTTTTCCTTCATACTCCATGACAGCATGGAACAAAAAATGAGGAAGATCCTCAGCTTGATAATTACCACAGTAACGGAAGCGCGAGTTGCAGGAGAGCCTTACAAAATCTCCCCTGCTTTGCCAAAGGTGGCACCAGTCGAAATCTTAAGAAGAACCTGTCTAGCGTCTGCAGACCATATTTCACGGTACAGTGACTTACCGGGGACAGGGATCAAATTATAAGGCAGGAGTGACACCCAGGGAGAGATCTCATGGTGTCACCCCCATGGACCTCCTCCCATACCAGACTACACAACGTGGAGGCCTCTTGGGAAATGCGATCCCTGTGCGAGTCATGGTAGGGATCGGGAAAAACCCATTTTCTACCAGTGGTGCATTTTCACACCACCAGTAACAAATAGAATTGAAAGTAATTTTGGTGTCACCCCTCCCTCGGGTGTCACCTGGTGCAATCCAGACACCCCAGTGACACCCCTGCTATAAGGACTGAACTGATAAACCGGTCCAGTTGGAACATAGTTCTGTTTTCTGTCCCTTTAAATCTTTAGCCAGGAGGCTTCAAGCTTTCATCTTCCAGAGTCGCATTGTTCAGTCTTGCTCTTGGTGGGGGGGAGGCTGGAATCCTATAATATAATATATATGTTTTGTGGATGATGCTAACAGTGTTCACAATAAGAGAAAAATATTTGCAAAAATATTTGTGATATTTGCAGCGTCAGGATTGCTTCCTGTCTCTCTCACTCTCTGTTGAACTCTCAGCACGAGTGGCCCTTTCTAGCCGTTGTTTCATCCAACAGGAGGATGAAGGTGTGGGGTGGTGTTGGTGGTGAGGGGAGAAGAGGAGAGACAGTGGGCGGCTGCATGTCGTATATGCCAGGGGTGGCCAAACTACGCTAAACCTCAGATGTTTGAGAGCCGCAATATTTAAGAAGCATTTAAATTCTTAACTATATTTACTCACTATGAACATTAAACTTACGTTTTAATCCAGTGGACTCTCAATTTATACCTGGTCAATAATTATAAAGCTTGAAAATTTCTATCTGTCTGTCTGTCTGTCTGTCTGTCTGTCTATCTATCTATCCAATCAATCAATCAATCAATCAATCAATCAATCAATCATGGTGCAAAAAGGAACTCAGCCAACATATTTCTGAGAGCCACACAATGTACCTCAAAGAGCCACATATGGCTCAGGAGCCCCAGTTTGGCCACCCCTGGTATATGCCATGGGGCTCAGCAGACTGGTTAAAATGTGGGGGTGGGCCAGATGTAGCCCTGTAGGGCATAGTTTGGGGACCCCTTGCCTTTGGGCAATTGCTGTCACTCAGCGTTTTGGGAATGGATGGAGTAATTCCTATCTGGAATCTTCTCTCTGCATTTGTGTTCTGCTCTCCTTAAACTGCGAGTGATCCATTTTGTACGGATGTCTAGTTTTCACTGTATATGTTGGGTTAAAGTTGTTGCGTTGTGTTCCGTTTTTAGTTTTGGTAGATACTGGAAGGAATCCTGCTGAGGAGCGAGGCTAGCTCTTGGTAGCTGGGTGGGCTTTGGATTGAAGAGGTCGTTCGGTGGAGCTTTCGACACAGCAAATAGAGGTGGCCTTTTAAAACACAGTAGAACTCACGTGAAAGCTGCAGATAAAAATGCTGGATTGCACAGCTCTGAAAAAAGAAATTTGTCTTGATACTAGATAGTTGTCCTGATTCTCATTGATACACTGTCAGGGCTATACTGCTAGCAGTATTTATGCCTTTGTTGGTTAGCAGCTATTTAGATTTCTATCTTGCATTACACTTGGTTTTCTGCCCCTGATGTTGTCCCTGCCACCTTTTCCGTTGTGTGGGGTTTCCACCAGGTAGTGCATTTATTATTGCTGCATCGCTCAACAGCTCCAGGCTTGTCACCTATGCAATTATTTCATCTTTTTTTAGGACAAAGAGCATAAAGGGGCTATTCTGGTTTACGCCTTGGAAGCTGGGGGCGAGGGTTGACACCTTGGGGAGGGGGGAGGGTCTGAGTTCGTAGAAGGCTTCTTCCTACATTCCCCAGGTTCTGACTGGCGGAGAAATCTACACATGTGCAAGGGATGGAATGCAAAGCTTTCAGGACTCTCTCTCTCTCTCTCTCTCTCTCTCTCTCTCGTGTGTGTGTGTGTGTGTGTGTGTGTGTGTGTGTTGTAACGTAATGTGGGAGCCATCCTGCTCTCCCCCAGCCCTGTTCTGTGGATTAGGCTGCTGTCATGCCATTACTTTGATTTAGCATGCATTTAAAGGTCGCCAGGTGATGCTGCGAAACAGCTTTAGATGCAACCGTACAGACATCTGCTTTGTCTGACCTTGCTCCCCCAGTTAATTAACTTGTGTCGAGATAAAGCTGGCTACACAACTCTGTAGACTTACTTAGTCCAGACTGGAGTGGGGGAGAGCGAGAGAGAGGCTTAGCATGCTGATACGTCCACGTTTCTTTATAGTCTCACGCTGCGATACTTTAGTCGAGATGGGAGGATCCACAGAAGCTAATTTGCGAGGTGGTCGCTATTGGAGGCTAGCAGATTTGTATTCTGAAGTGTCAGAGGTAACTGTGTTTTAACGATGACAGTGGAAAGACCAACAGTCTGCTTCTAAGATGGTCTTCAACAGCAAAGCGGTATTGAGGAGGTGGGGCATACCACCTGCAGTACCATATATACAGCACATGAACCGCCCCCAACAGGCAGCCACTGGAAACGTTTTATATTTGGGGAGTTGTAGCGCAGTGGGTTAAACCGCTGAACTATGAGCTGTCGATCGAAAGGTCGGCAGTTCGAATCCACGACGGGGTGAGCTCTCGTTGCTTGGCCAGCTCCTGTCAACCTAGCAGTTCCAAAGCATGTTAATGCGAGTAGATAAATAGGTACCGCTTGCGGGAAGGTAAACAGCGCTCCGTGTTCCAGCCGCATGCAACGCGCTGCGGCAAGGAGAGTCATGCCGGCCACATGACCACGGAGGCGTCTTCGGACAACACTGGCTCTTCGGCTTTGAAATGGAGATGAGCACCACACCCTAGAGTCGGACACGACTGAACTTAATTGTCAGGGGTCACCTTTACCTTTTTTACTCATGTTTGTAATCTGGTGGTTGCAGAGATTTCAGGCAGCTATTCAAGGCTCTGTGTGGGCTTGATTTAAATATCCAATTGTGAGGTGGTTTAAAGTGTGATCTTGATGCAAAGTCAAATGCAAAAATAGATTTAGTGGTGTAAAAAAATAAAAAGGCTTCTTATCCACCCAAGACGGCACCTTGTACCGAATCAAAGCATTTGTCCAGCTAGGTTGGTATTGTCTGAACTGACCAACAGGGGTTGTGTGTGGTTTCAGATGAAGGTTTTCTCCAGTCCTACCTGGAGATGTCAAGGGTTGAACCTGGACCGGTGTAATCAAGAGGGCAGGAGTTGAGTTCCAGGACTTCTCCTATAGCCAGAGCAGTGATGTCATCAGCCTTTACATTTTTTCTCAAAGGACCTTAGTTGAAAAGCAGCTTCGGGCTCAGCAGGCTTGGGGGGGGGGGTTGCACTGAGATCAAAACCACAGCGGAGCAAACTACTAAGTTTAGTTGGACCTTTAGCAGAATCTACGGTTGCCTGCTCTGCCAGAAGCTATTCCTCGGGGAGTTATTTCCCCCTCCCCCAACGTGATATAATGTAATTAAGCCAAGGAGACCTATTAAACTATCCAGAATTGCTTTCAGTATCCACTTAGAGTTTGATGCTGGTTTCTGGAGACCTGAAAGGTTGACAACCCTGGCTGAAGTGTAGATAGACCATGCATTGCCCCTTAAACTCATTGGCCTTCAGGGGCCTGCAGTTCTGTAGCTTGTGTGCAGAGGGCACCCTCTCCTCTGCTTTCTGTTAGCTGAGCCCTAAGTATGACAGTTCTGATTTGTCCTAGGTCCGTCCCCCCCTTTTCGGATTTGGTGAAATGCAGTTCACCAGTCTCCATGGCACTGAGAACCTGGCAAAGAGGATCATCGATCACAGTCAGCAGGGATGTATCTAAGTAACTAGGTCGCGAGTGCGAATGCGAGTCATTTTTGCACGAGTGCGAGTCCGAGTCAGTGCCAAAATTTTTGGGCAAGTACGAGTCAAGTGCGAGTCATTTTTGCACGAGTGCGAGTCGAGTACGAGTAAGGCCAGAAACCACAAGTCACGAGTCGAGTCACTTTGGGGAAAATGGCTTTTTTCCCTGAAAATGGGTGTGTGTGGGGTGTGTGTGTGTGTGTGTGTGTGTGTGTGTGTGTGTGTGTGTGTGTGTGTGTGGGACCTCTGAGGCTTTTAAAGCACCCACTTGGCTTCCCCTATGACTTGGAAAATGATTTGGAAATGGCAAGTCGTTACCCCCACGGGTGCGAGTCAAGTGTGAGTCCCGTGGGTCACGAGTACGAGGGCGAGTACGAGTCAGTGGGTCACGAGTATGAGTACGAGTACGAGTCAGGGAAAAAGTGACTAAGTCGCACTTGCGAGTCGAGTCATTTGACTCGAGTCCCCATCCCTGACAGTCAGCCAGCTCATTTTGCCCGTAGGGATTCCACTGGAAACTGGGGCCCTTCTTCATTCTCTATCTCCTTGTGCGATCATCTCTGCACAGGATCTATAAACGCCAGGCTCCAATGTCCTACCATATCCCGAAGACACATTTTAAAAACCGGGCAAAGCAAATGGTTTAGCAAAGATTGTGGCTCAGAGGCCAGCTGGCTTCACTGCAGACAGAAAAGCTTTCTAAAACTCGGGTCGAAAGATCGAGCATCCAAGCGAGACAAACCAAAGAAGTCTCTTTTGAGATGATGCCCAGGAGCTGATTCTCGGTTTAAAGTGAAATACATTTTGTACTGGGGTAAAAAATACCTGAGTTCAAAATATACCCATGTTGTGTCTAATGTGAAGTGAGCAGCAGATAGAGATTTTTGTTTCCCCTAGTAAGTTGACATTATTGCTTTTGTTGAATGAGTTGCATCGCAAGCAAAAGAGTTTGCTGTTACCCCTCAAGAATCATATCGAAATTACCATAGTTCAAAGTGTCTATCCTGGAGAGTTGAAAGATACTGAAGAACTGAAGCTGGAACAGAACTCAATTTTTTACTGGTCCAACTCTTCTGCTGCATAGCAGCACTCTTAATTTTGCAAACGTGATTTACAGGCTTCATTGTTCTCACGCCATCCCTCCGAGGTAGGCCAGTGTTATTGCCCTCTTACCAATGGAGCAATTGAAGCTGAAGTGAGACTTAGATTTGAGAGACCCAGGGTTAAGACCCTATGTCTTAAGGGTTAAGACTTAAGGCAGATTCACACTACAGGCAGAGGCTCTGCCGCCGCCTGTGCCTCCGCCTCCGCGCTGGAAGCGGGGGAGTGTTTTCCATCCTGTTGTCCCTCATGTTGTCCCTCTTCTTAAGAAGGTGATTGGAGGCCACTCTCCCCCCTCTCCTGCGATTGGCAGGCTGCAGTAGCTCCGCGAACTGCCCCCTAGCTCTGCGTCCCGCCCCCTGAAAAGTAGGATTCCTGCTTGAGGTACGCGCCTGCCGTGGAGAGGTCGCCTCGGCTACGCTTGCTTCGAAAATCAGCTCAGAAGCTCCGCGACGCGTGTAGTGTGAAGCTGCCTTTAGGTTTGAGAGACCCAGGGAGACCCTATGTCCAGCCCTGTCTGCTAATGCAGGGCTAGGCTGATCTCAATTTTGCAGTTTGCTCTTGTCTTTTTTTAAACTGGACTCTTACGGGCCCAAAAATGTATGTTAGGCTTCCAAAACAAGCATGTTATACTCAGAATCTTGTCTGTTTAAGGATAACTAACCTGTATGCATAGCTAATCTGCATGTATATCTGTGCTTTTGAGGATACGCTCTCAAGAACATATATACAGTATAGATCTTAGTAGATATTACATATATTACTAGATAAAGGACCAGCATTCTTCTCAAGACTCCCAGGAACCAGAAGGCATTAGCTGGTCCACCAGAAATTGACCAGGGAACCACCAAAATACATTATAATCAGCCAACCCTACATTCTTTCACCCATTTTTTTTTCTCTTGTTCATCATGGAAAAAACCATATAGGGATTTTTTTGTTGTTGTTTAAGCAAATGACGACACAACTTTGATGAATTTTGGCAAAAATCTACCAGGACTTTTGCCAAACTATTTTGCCCTGGATCTATTTTGAACTCTCTCAATTTTTTATGGCAAGAGTTTGCTTTGCTTAATGTTCACTAGGCTCTATTATTTCATGCAATCTCGTGTTTCATTTTTCTCCAAAGTAATTTTCTAAGCCTCATAGCTATAAAAAAAAAAATACAAGAAAAAATGTATCTTTCAGCGTGAACCAAAAAATGTGATCTGAGAGGACCCCAGGGCCAAAGAAACAGAAGATATATTTTCTTGAAAAGAAAGCTGTTTGTGCATACTTACGGAGACAAAGTCACATAATATAGAAGCAGATCTCATGAATATTTGTGGCATTGATTCATTGTTTTTGAATGCTAAGTTATTAGCAAGGTTGATTAGTCTGGAATTAGTCCGACTGGAGCCTCTTTCTCCTTTTCTGTTCATCCTCCTCCTTGAACAGGCAGGCCGCTATTTAATGTATCATGCAGCATAATCCTATGCATGTTTTCTCAGAAGTAAGCAAGCCCTCCTGAATTGAATGGGACCTACCCCCCAAATAAGTGTGCGTACAGTTGCAGCCTTGTGTAATGGCTCTGTCTAGTGTAAGAAAGCCTAGCACTGTAGTATCAGTGTAGTGAATTATGTGAGTTAGACCTATCGTGCTCCAGCTTGTCCTTCCAGCTGTGAACTTGGTCCTTCACCAGGATACAGAAGAGGAAGTTGATGCCTGCCAAATGCTGCCAGCCTCTGCTCCTCCCACTTTCCTGCCCTCCACATTTCCTCGACTTTTTCCAATCCAGGGAGTGGGGGGGGAGGAGCAGTGGGGCAAATAGAGATAAGCGCCCCCCCATCTGCTGCCTGAGGCTGGCCCTGGTTGCCAGTTTTCGAGTCTGCAAGTGGCCCTTGGTTTTTCCTTGTGCAGTTACCTAGTGCCGAAAGTGTCCAGCCTTAATTCAGTACCTTCCGTTAGAATACAGGGTCAGGTGTGTGATTTTTGTAGTTAAACCGTCTGCCAGAGCCGCCCAGCAGATTTCTTTGCTGAGCTGGCAGAGGGGATCCTGGACCTCCTGTTGGAGACCCACACAGATTTATCTTCCTAGCAGATCTCGACATTCCTGCTGAGGTGACCTTATTGGGTGCAACTCGGGACCTTGTGGCCTCCATAGCAACCGCAGGACTGTCCCAGCTTGGCTTTGGATCCTACTATTGTGGTAGTCCCCAAACTTGTCTCTGCCGTGACCCACCTTGTTCTCCCATGGTGGGTTGCGACCTGATGTTCCATGTTGCACCTTCTGGGAGCTTTTGGAGGCTGCTCTCAGGTCGTGCCAGGCCTGGGACACACTCCATCGGCTTCCGCAGGCCTCAGAACACCTTCAGAAACAACCGGAAGTGGCTCCTGGTCACTTTCGGTGGCCAGTGGAGGGCGTCCTGGGCCCAGCACAACCCAAAAGTGGCCTCCAATTGTGTCCGGAGGGCTCCAGTTTGGAGCCAAATGGATGCAAGGGCGGGCGAGAGGGGCCCAACTTTGCGACCCACTGCACATCGGGCCGCGTCCCGCCAAGTGAGATGCAACCCACAGTTTGGGAAGTGCTGTACTAGTTTGAATGTATTCTGCACTGAACAGGCTGCACTGAACAGGCTACTTGTGATCTAGTGATTGGAGGCCTTGTGATTGACAATGGACAGGCCATCATCTGATCGAGGTGTGTCTGGATTTCTCTGACTGCCTCCGCGAGGCTGGGGAACCTGTTCGGATAATCTGCCTCTGGAGACTTATGGAACTGACATGATTCTGGAATGTTCTGAGAAATTTGCAAGAAGACGTTGGAGATGAGACAGTCCTGGAATAAGGGGCTGATTGGGACTATTGATAGCCATAAGGAGCTTGGCTTTATGAGATGGGTGAAACAATCTAGGTGGCCCTTGTAGTCTTTGTTTTGAGTATTTGACAAGGAAGATACTTCTCTGTTCATCTTGCTGGGTTTGTCGGTAACGTTGGGGGCTGTGGGTCGTGCCATTCTCTTCAACACAAACACCAGAACCAGGGGACACACACTAAAATGGAGTGGATGGAGAGTTGGAACAGACAAAAGAAAATATTTCTTCACCCAGCGTGTAATTAATCTGTGAAACTCCTTGCCACAGGATGTGGTGGTGGCACCAGGCCTAGATGCCTTTAAAAGGGGATTGGACAGATTTATGGAGGAAACGTCCATCACAAGTGACAAGCCATAAGCAACCTCCTGATTTTAGAAGTAGGTTTGCTCTGTATGCCAGGTGAAAGGGAGTGGTGACAGGATATCTTGTGGTCTTGTGTGTTCCCTGAGGCATCTGGTGGGGCCACTGTGAGATACAGGAAGCTGGACTAGATGGGCCCTTGGCCTGATCCAGCAGGGCTCTTCTGATGTTCTTATGTTAACAGGTCAGGCTGTCTTGGTTAGCCATTCCAAAGACACAAATATTTTCCAGCCGGCCACATTCATAGTGTGGTCATTGGCTCTGCAAACTCAGCAGTGAGGAAATTGGCCGGTGGCATGCCACAGTTATTAAGTGTGCTGTTTCATATACAGTAGGAAGTCCTTGTGAGAGATTTTCGAGAGTTTTGCAGTCGAATTATATCAATATTCCGATGACACCCAGCTCTGTGTTTCTTTAATCACTGACAGGCAGTTCTATTGCCTTGGATCTTGTCCTGCATGAATGTGCTTTTTCAACCAGTGGTATGAGTATCGCTGGTGGTGCGTCACAGTATGATAGATGATACTTGGCCCCTCTGACCTTGGGGGCTGCATGACATTGCACCCCGTGGCAAGGTGTTGCACCCTAGCCCTTCAAAAGAGGCATGAGTTGGGCAGGGAAAGCGCACAGTTGGAGAGAGATCAGAAGGCAGCAACAACTGGAAAAGCCTCGTCCTTGCTGCATGGACCACTGTGGGGTACGGAGCCCACTTCTGCACGCAGCAGCCAACTTTGTGGCAGTGGTACTCAGAAACGTGGTACCTGCAAAAGGAAAAAAAGGCTGAAAAGTCTTGGTCTAATCTCCTTTTAAAGCTGCCTAGGCTACTGGCCATCACCGTATCTTGTGGCAATGAGTTCCACAGATTAATTCTGTACTATGTGAAGAAGTCCTTCCTTCTGTCTATCTGAAATGTCATGACAGTCCGTTTCATTGGACGTCCCCTGGTTCTAGTGTTATAGGACAGGGAGAAAAAACTTCTCTCTACCTCTCTCTTAGTGCAGGCTGCTATGCTTGGCTCATGGAGAGAGAGGTGAGGACATATTCACTCTGTCTTGAGGCAACTGCACTGGATGCCTGTAAGTTCTTGGTGCGAATTCAAGGTGTTGGCACTTACCTTCAGGATCTAGGACTGACATTCTTTAAAGACAAACCCCAGTGCTGACTACGGTCATTGGACGAGGCCTTTCTCTGCATCCCTTCGTTATTTGAGGTTAAAATATCATCTGCAAGTAGCAAGCCCTTACCTCAAGTAACCTGAGGCTCTGGAACGGCCTCCCGACTGAGATCAGAAATGGTTCTTCCCATGCGGCCTTTTGAAAGGGTTGTAAAAATGACCGATTGCGGAAAGGCATTGAGCTACTTATCTGATTTCAGGCTGTCTCCGTTGATACCTGGTAAACCACTGGGCTTCAGTGAGTTTCTGTTGTTTTTCCTTGACAGTTCTGTTCTATGGGTAATTATCGCTTTAAATCTGTTTTCGTCATGTTTTATGTAAAGCACTTTGGGCGTGGAAAAAGTGGCGTATAAATACATGAAACTAGAGGCTTTGATTTCTCCCCAAGGTGCTGAATTCAGTCCCTTTTTCAGTGCTATCCGGAGTCAGCTTGCCAAGCAAACACCCCGTGAACTAATGGAAAATGGGCTGCAAGCCGGCCAAACCACCATTCCCTTTCTTAGCAATATGGAACATTAAATTAACCTCCCAGGGCCCCTTCTATATAACCTATTTTGCAGTGGATTTCCAGCCGTCTCACACGCTCACACAAAAAAATGCCCAAGTTATTTTAGAATGGTCAATCAATCCCCAATATTGCAATTTGGAAACAAACGCTGGACACCGGAACTTCAGTTCTTCCCATCCTGGTCTTGAGTATCCATTAAACTGGAAGGTTGATACCGCCATATTTAAATCATGGGGAGAGGTGGGGGTTCCCTAACTGATGGGGATCCTTTTTTTTGTCTGCTGTGTATGTTGTTGATGTGGCATTAAAATAATAATAAATAAATAAACTGGGTGAGACCTGTTTTCAAAATCAAACGTGCATCCTAGCTAATGCTGGCTTTCCCACGCACCATTAAATAACAGCAGGGAGAAATGTTAAAAGAAAACCATTTGCATACCTCTTCCAGGAACAGCCCAAAGATTCTTTCCACAGATAGGGGAAGATGCCAGGGGTTTGGGGCACGGTGGAAGATTCCAGGGGTTTCAAGCTGGGGACCCAGAGGCATTGCTCTCTAATGCCCTTCAGTGCCACTAACACTGCAGATGGCCGGTGGGTGCATTGCAGCTACCAGTTCAGCAAGGGTGAAGTGAGACAAGGAGCGTGTAATTAATCTGTGGAACTCCTTGCCACAGGATGTGGAGATGGCAGCACCTGGCCTGGATGCCTTTAATAGGGGATTACACAGATTTATGGAGGAAAAGTCTATCACAGGTTACAAGCCATGATGGGGATAAGCAACCTCCTGGTTTTAGTAGTAGGCTACCTCTTAGTGCCAGATGCAAGGGAGTGGTGATAGGACACAGGTATCGTGTGTGCTCCCTGAGGCATCTGGTGGGGCCACTGTGTGAGACACAGGATGCTGAACTAGATAGACCTTTGGCCTGATCCAGCAGAGCTCTTCTTATGTTCTTACAACAAGCTGGTCCTGTAGAGCTTCTGATTTTGGCATTTATTTATTTTTCACATTTTTATACCGCCCTTCCTCCAAGGAGCTCAGGGTGGTTTACATAGTTCCCTCCTTTTGTCGTCACAACAACCCTGTGAGGTAGGTGGGGCTGAGAGATAGTGACTGGCCCAAGGTCACCCAGGAAGCTTCGTGGCTGAGCGGGGATTTGAACCTGGATCTTCCAGGTCTAAGTCCGACTCCCAAACCACTACACCATCCTGGCTCTCACCCTGCTCCTCTAGAGCTCCTGCCTTTGGGTTTCTCCTCAATCGAATCAACGTGTTGCTCCAGAACAGGCTGAACTCTCGGTTTGCTTGCCCACCCATTCGCTCTTGGCTTGTTCTGACACACACAGGCCTGTCCTCTTCCTAAGCATGTTCTGAACATAACCGAATGCTTGGAACATTCATTCCCACGACGTTGGAATATGGCCAGCGCTCTCTATTCCACCATGATCCCAGTGGCCTCGTTTTCATAGTGAGTCACAGGATGTGAACAGAGAGAGAGAGAGAAAGAGAGAGAGAGAGAGACGCACCCCGACAACACTGCAGTTTCCCGGCAGTAATTCCCAGAACCAGTGTGCCCCTGCGACCGTGTGGATCAATGTTGAGAAGCAACGGGATGCATCTCTTCCACTGTAGAAGAGGGAAATATGTTCCCAGCATCAGCACTCATCATGTCGGAGCCCGTAGGGAATGTGTGGCCCAAACAGACATGAGGTGGTAGACCATGGAAGATGACGGGACTTCCCATTTTTGTTTTTACTGTAAAGGATATAAGAGCCTCCCTGTTCAAGGGGACCAGACGATGAGCATCCTGTTTCCCACAGTCGCTAAAGGCATGACTCTGGGAATCCTACCAGCGAAGCATGCCAAGGACTCCCGTTTTTTCAGAGCAGTAATGCTGAAGGCCAGCGGGTGGCGCAGCAGCTTAAACCGCTGAACCATAAGCTGTTGATCGAAAGGTTGGCAGTTCGATTCCCGCGACGGGGTGAGCGCTCGTTGCTTGGCCAGCTCCTGCCAACCTAGCAGTTCCAAAGCATGTCAATGCGAGTAGATAAATAGGTACCGCTTGCGGGAAGGTAAACAGCGCTCCGTGTTCCAGCCACATGCTACGCGCTGCGGCAAGGAGAGTCATGCTGGCCACATGACCACGGAGGTGTCTTTGGACAACACTGGCTCTTCGGCTTTGAAATGGGGATGAGCACCACACCCTAGAGTCGGACACGACTGGACTTAATTGTCAGGGGATACCTTTACCTTTACCTTAATGCTGAAGGAGAGCTGGTTTCAAACCCTTCCTCCTCTGCCATTTTCTCAATCTAAAAATCCAGTCCGAACCAGCTTTCCAGCACCACTGCAGCCCCAAAGTATGGAAACAAACATTCCCTCCATGATTGCCCTGGGTCTGCCTCAATGCAAAGCTTTCTGTGCCTTACTCCTGAATTGTTCCATAAAGACAAAACGTGGAGAATTAAAATTGGGTCTCTGCCTCGGACTTGTGATTCGCACAGGATGAGCAGCATTGGATAGCTGTAAAACACTTCCACTTCCAAAACAATCAGGGTGCAATCCAGCCAAATGTGAGAGCTTTCCGGTAATGCTGGATTAACTTGGCAGTATTAATAATAGCTTAAAAATTATGACTTGCTGCCGTATAATGCATTGTGTGCTGCACGCGCATGCGCGCGCACACACACACACACACACACACACAAACACGCACACACCGGCAGACTCCCCCCCCAATAATTAAATACCCTCATTTACAGTTTGTGACCATCCAAACATTGGTAGCGATATAAATGGTGGTATCTGAAAATATTAATATTGGAAAGGGTTGTAGGAGTCGGAACGTGAACTGAAGCTCAGAAAGGGATGATTTTTAACGGGGCCCACTCCACAGGCAGAATATCATTTGATGTCGTTTGTTCTCTCTCCACGTAATTACGATTCGCACTGTGTTTCAAAATCTGCCCAAGGAAAGCGTTTGGCAACCTTGCTGCCTGGCATTGCCTTCCTTCCAGTGGCGCTCAGCAGGGCAAATGCAAGTCTCCAGCTTTCTTTTGGCAGCGATCTTCAAACCACTTATTCTGGAAGAGAGCCACGGAATTCGGTGAGACGACTCCAGCAGAAGTTGTTTCCGGGACTGTAGCTTGTAATTCTTCACAGTGTACTGAGCTGGAGAAAGATCTCTGTGACCCCCAGGGGGTAGTGTTTACATTCTTCAATCCTTTACCACTGACAGGGAGCCTCAGTCTCCAGGGCAAGGTGTCAGTATAATGGATTGATAGCGCTTGTTATCTTCTTCATCAGGAGCACCATCACCCCTTTCTTCATCTATCTCAGTAGCATATCCTAGCCTTTTGTTGCCCTGAGAAGGATCCAGTCACCGTTTACATTGGTATAGTGTTTCCCAAAAATTTTCAGCCTTTGGCTCCCTCGCCCATTGGCGACCATTGGCCGCGGCTCCCCATCACATTATGTTGATGCCTGCCAATTGGCATTGCACTGTTTTCCGAGAAGATTCCGTGGCAGCCCGTGGCTGCCCTGACTGGTATCCGCGGCTCCCCTGGCTGGTTCCCGCGGCTCTCCTGGGAGCCGCGCCTCCCAGTTTGGGAACCATAATCCTCGGGAAGCCAATGGGGCCCTGGCAACATAAGCAGCTATTTAGAGTCCTTTATCCAACTGTGCCAAGATGGGACTTCACGTTGGGATCCTGAGTTTTGTGCATGGCCTCAGAAGAAAGAGTCGGCTAGCTAGCTGGCATATTGAACCTACGTTCACAGTAGCTTGCCTGACGTTATTGTGCGATCCTGGTGCCTACACAGAGTAAAGGAGGTAGAGAAAGAGAGATTGTTGACTCTGGCTTCCCAAGGAAAGCAGGGAAAATATCAATGTCTGTCAAACGGGAAGAGAGAAAAACAGCAGGGAGAAGAATTACATCTACGGGCTTTCAGAAGACGACTGCAATCAAACGAAAATGTGTAGCGCTTGACAGCTTCCCTTTAAAATGGCTCAATTAAGGAGGAATCTGGAAAGATCTCTAGATGCCTGTCCTGTAATTACAGATGTATTAAACCTTTCCCCCCCCTCCCCACATTAGGCTTGTCATCTTGAGTTCTGAAGGGCCAGCTGCAATGAGAGACTCCAACAGATGCTTCACATGAGTGGGAGCTACTCAGTGCCTCAATGGGGAGGACGAGCACATGGGGGGCTCTCGCATGTGTGGTTGGATTGGGGTCTTATTCTGCAGCGCCTCCTTTTTCCGTCTTTTTTGACAGCTCAGCTAGCCTGCCAACGCAAGCTCTTCAAAATGATAGCTTTGTAGCTATATTTGCTAAATCGGTGATGTTCAACCCATGAGAACGTCATCCGGGTGGGGGGGGGGCGGTCTGTGATATCAGGACTGATATTGGTAGAGGAGCTGTCCAAAAGATATGTCTTGCGATTGGGGTTGCCAGGTCAAGTGCTGAGATTCTTGAGATTTGGGCGATGTCACAAGGCTGCCAACCCTTGAAGATCTGGTGCCCTGGCAGAGCCCAAAGTTAAAAGGGAAGCACTTAGACCTGATACTGATAGCCCACTGATAGCCTCCATATGACTTGAGATTAACCGCTGTTGACCGTCGGACGGAAATTATTTTTAGATATAGACATAGGAACCTTTCTGGCATAAAAACAAAACCAAACATAGCATATAACACTTAACACATAACACATAATATTTATATTACAAACATCTAAAACAAACAAACAAAACTACAAACACAACAAAATTACAGCTTAAACATCATAGGGAATACTATCAGCTTTACATGCTATAATGATTGTATTAACAAAGGCTGCCGATCTTTACATTACGTCATCCATCTCCGTCGATAAAAGGTACCGTATTACCTTCTGATCTGCCCAGCCCTGGAGCTTGACTAATATATAGGCTTACCATTCGTCCCGGTTTCGCTGGGACAGTCCCGGAAATCGGCCTCGATTCCCGGTTGGGTCCCGGGGGACGAATGGGCGCCGCCATCTTTTTTTTAAATTTTAAACTTACTGGGCAGGATCTTGGATCACGAAATCTCGCGTGATCCAAGATGTCGGCGCCCAAATCTCGTGAGGGCATGATGCCCTCACGAGATTTGGGCGCCGACATCTTGGATCACACGAGATTTCGTGATCCAAGATGCCGGGAAGTTTAAAAAAAATTTTTTTAAAAAAGATGGCGGCGCGGCGAGCGGGTGCTTCTCCCGGTCGTCAGCGGCACCGGGAGAAGCACAGTGCTTGCCCGTGTTGCGCGAGCCTGCTGGAGGCGGTGCCGCTGGGAGACCGGAGAAGCACAGCCTGCTCGCCCGCGTTGCACGAGCCTCCAGCAGGCTCGCACAACGCGGGCAACGCGGGCAAGGCTGTGCTTATCCCGGTGCTCCTGGAGGCTCGCGCAACGCGGGCGAGCAGGCTGTGCTTCTCCTGGTGCCGCTGGTCTCGCAGCGGCACCGGGAGAAGCACAGCCTGCTTCTTGCCTGTGTTGCGCGAACCTCCTGGAGGCTCGCGCAACGTGGGCGAGCAGGCTGTGCTTCTCCCGGTGCTGCTGGTCTCGCAGCGGCACCGGGAGAAGCACAGCCTGCTTCTTGCCCATGTTGCGCGAGCCTGCTGGAGGCTCGCGCAACGCGGGCAAGCAGGCTGTGCTTCTCCAGGTGCCTGCTTGCCGCGGCCCCAGCCTGCTTGTTTGCCCCATCCCGCGGCCCCAGGAGCAGCAGCAGCAGCAGCAGCGACCACCGACCAGCGACCAGGTAAGCGTATTTTTAAATATATTTTTAAATAGAAATATTAATTATTTATTTAAAAATTTCGGCCGCGCTTTGCGCGACATCTTGGATCACGCGAGATTTCGTGATCCAAGATCCTGCCCAGTAAGTTTAAAATTAAAAAAAAAGATGGCGGCGCCCATTCGTCCCCCGGGACCCAACCGGGAATCGAGGCCGATTTCCGGGACTGTCCCAGCGAAACCGGGACGAATGGTAAGCCTATATATTAACTTCATTAATTAATTATTTAAAAGTTAATTATTTATTTAAAAATTTCAACCGCGCTTCGCGCAGCAAGAAGGGGCACTTTGTGCCCCCTTTCTTCTAAAATTAATTCATTAGAAGGATTTCTTATTTGGATTTCTGCTTTATGTTGACATTTATGGTTGTTTTTTATAGTTTTTCGTGGTGGTTTAGAATTGCTTTTTCGTTGTGGTTTGTTCTTTGGGGTTGGTTTTGGCTGTTTCTGCTTGCTTTTTCGTTCTGGTTTAGAATTGCTTTTTCGTTGTGGATGGTACTTTGGCGTTGGTTTGGACTGTTTCTGCTTGCTTTTTTGTTATGGTTTAGAATTGCTTGTGGTTCTTTGGGATTGCTTTTTCGTTGCGTTGACATTAATTAATTATTTACCTGGGGGGGGGTTATGGGGGGGTGTCCCGGTTTGAAGTTTGAAAAATATGGTAAGCCTACTAATATAGGGCCTAGATGTTGCTTGTGAGGTGCCTCGTGGAGTGGGCAGTACAAAACCATATGTAATAATGTTTCTACAAACCCACTCCACAAGGACAATACCTCTCAGAGACTGGGATTCCACTATATGTGCCAAGTAACAGAGCAGACGGGAGAGCGTTGCACCTTGCTAAAGAAAGGACTCTACGCAACTGGGGGCACTTAAGATTACAAATATAAGGTGCCATCTTCCCAAAGCTGATAGAAATGTGAAATTGTAATGGGGAACAGATCGTATGTGCCGCACTATGCAACTCCTAATTTCCAATATCTAGGATTCTGGCTTTAATTTCGCGGTAGGACGCCCCCTGGCTCAACATACCCAACCTCTCCACATCGAGGCCCAAGGAGTTTAATTTCCATTGTAATTCTATTGCCCCCAAATTATTTTTAAAACCTGGCAAAAACAGAGCCATTCGGGCACTTTGTCTAAAAATTCGGTTCCGTGGCTACCCTTCCTTTGTGATGTGTAGAGTCAAGGGACTGTTGGGCATATTGGGTGTCTTTTCAGGTCACATGGAATAATAGACAGGGCCAACAAACCCAGCCATAGGCTTGCTATAAACAGAGCATGCCCTAAAATATTCCCCAGAATCCTCTGCAACAAGCACGGTTCCATGGCAAATAGATCCAATGTGGCATGAACTCCCTGAGGAGAGCTTGAATTCGACTTTGTGGTGAAACACACCCAGTGTGGGCATCAGACCTTGGCCTAGTTGGGTTTATAAGACGAGAAAAGGTGTCGGCAGCAATGCAAATACAGGTGGGCCCCCATATCCGCTGGGGATATGTTCCAGGCCCCTCCGTAGATACTTGAAACCGTGGGTAAGAGCGAACACCCCCTCCATGGTTTCCTGAGGGCCCCCCACCCTTCCTCCCCTGCAGGCAGGCATGCTTGCCCCCCCCCCGCTCTTATTTTTCTTTCAGCAAGCTTTGTTTCTTCCTTAAAACAAACAGAGAAGCAGCCTCCATTGCAGGCAAGTAGAACGAGACTAAGTCCTAGAGAGGCTCTGCAAGGTTTCTGTTAACCTTGCAGAGCCTCTCTAGGACTTAGTCTCGTTCTACTTGCCTGCAATAAGCAGCCAGAGGCTGCTTCTCCTGTTTCTTTAAGGAAGAAACTAAGCTTACTGGGAAAAAAGTAAAAGCCTGGGGGGGGGGGTTCCCCACGATCTGTGGATAACTGAAACCGTGGATAGCGAATCAGTGGATATGGGGGCCCACCTGTAGTTTAAAACCCTGATGGGTCTCAACAGGTCAAGGAGAGAAGCCTTGCTTATCACTTCCTCTCCTCCTGCTTGCTGAAGGCTAACTGGCTCCTGATGGACTCTGCTGTGGGAGAAACAAGGTGGCTGTTGGTCCCAACTGGCCAAAACACGTTGCCTTCAGTGTCAAACAACCCCCAGAGGGGTTGTGTGGAAGCCGTTGGTTTGCTTTGCCTGCGGCAGATAAGAAAGTGTGGCGGAGAGGGTGTGATGGGGTTAGAGCAGGGCTTCTCAAAGTGTGGGTTGTGAACCAAGGCGGAGGTGGGTCACCAGTTGGACCCACCTGCCCGCACTTGCCTCTGTTCGGCTCCAAATTAGAGCCAACCGGAAGCCACTTCCGGGACCTGACTCACCTTAGCCAGCTTCCCTGGTTTCGCAGACGCAACGTCTGGTCACGTCAGGAGGCCTTTTTGAGGCCTCCAGTGGTCGTCCCGGGCTGGAGCGACCCGGGAGTGACTGGCTTAGATGGGTTGCCGGCAGCAGCTGATGCGCTTCCAGTTAAGGGGGGCAGCATTTGGCCCCAGATGCTCAGAGTTCTTGGGCCATCCCTGTGAATTGGCGCTGCATGCTATGTTCATGTGAGGAGATAGAGTGGAACTGAACTGAAAAGTTCAGGCTGGGTTTCCAAGCATCCAAAATAAGCCAAATGGTGACATCATATTGCAGCAAGGGTGTGTGTGTGTGTGTAAACCGAATATAGAAAGATGTATTAATTTATCTACATTTCTGTACAGAAAGGAAAAGGGAATGGGAAAGAGAAAGCTAGAGAGGCGATGCTACGAGATGGGATTATGATCTACTGAGCATAACTGTTTGGAGTCCCATAATTAGACTGTCAAAAATTGATGGGTAAGATTTACGCCGAGAGATGCAAGAGAGAAGAAGTAGAATGGTGATATGCTATTTCATCTGAATGAGCAAAGGCAGCAATATACTTTGATTATGGCATAAAACCATTGGACACATGAAACTCGGAACCGCAGAAGAAATTATCGGCGGGATCGGCTCCAGGCCCTGCAGACTTGACGATGAGTGATGATGAGGTTGAAATTTCCTTAGCCGGCTAAGTGAGGAATTTGGAAATCACTTGATGCTTGTTCTCACAAGTGTCTTTAATTGGCTTGAAATTGAACCAAATAGGCAGAATCAAAAGGGTTTGAAAAGCGACGATAAAAGGCCATATTATGATTCAGAACAGGGAAAATCCACCTGGCGGAGAAAATAAACCTGCTGTCTGGATCACTTAGGAGTCAAAGTTGTTGCCAGTACCACTTGTTGTTAACATTCCCCCTCCCCAAAATGGTCCAGTGTTTCCCAAACTTTTTCGACCTGCGGCTCCCTTGACCGTTGGCGACCATTGGCCGTGGCTCTCCATTACAGTAGATGCCTGCCAATTGGCATTGCATTATTTTCCGAGAGGATTCCGTGGCACTCCGCGACTCCCCTGGCTGGTATCCGCGGCTCCCAGCCTCCCAGTTTTGGAACCACTGGAAGAGTCTATCCTTGAGATAGAGAAGATGGGTTCCAGTGTGATATTGGAGAAGACCGTCTCCCCCCCCCACACACACATAATAGAGGCACAGCATCAGCACCAGTTGCTTGGTGCCTTAGGGCAAAGTCCTGTACTCTACCCCCTATGGTGTATTAGGCTCTGCCCCCCCCCAGCTTCCTGGCAGCAGTGGGCAGTGGCTCCTCCCACCCTCACCATGGGTGAATGGGGCAAAGCTCCTCCCTCATCCCCTAGGATAAGAGGCGCCACCACCATATCCTTCCCCCATTTGCAGATGGGGACAGAAGGTGGCAAGAAGGGGAGCTGATGCCATTGCCAAGTCTTTTAGTTGCGGTGGCCATTGTTTCTTCTTCGAAGACTTCTACACCAGTCTTTCGGAGCCTAACATAGCAGTTCTTCCAGCTGCTCTCCCAACTGGCCAATGGGAGCATCTCTTAGAGAGGCCCACAGGGACATCAGGGGGACACTTCCATTTGTAGGTGGAGGGTGCTGGGTGCAACAGTAATATGAGTTTTGTAGAAGACAACCTGCGCCACTACTAGCATTGGTAGGGAGGAGTTCAGGGGTTGACCAAGCTAGGTTGGCCCTCTGGTAGAGGTGGGCCTTTTGGCTAGTGCCCAACCTGTTGGACCTCTGACACCATCGCAGCACATGCATAACAACTACTCTGCCTGAGCAGTCTCCTTGGATCCCACTGGGTGGAGGCCAAAGAGGTAGATCCCAAGATCTGCCCGTTGCACAGTGTAGCCATTGGTGCCAGATGTCGCTGCAAATGGACAACCTGAGTGGGTGACACAAAGCTTCATACTGGGCTGCATGGACTATGGCCATGTGCATTGTCGCATTCCTGCCAACCTGAGCGTATTGGCTCAACTTCCCATCATCATCATCATCATCATCATCAGAATGCTGGAAAGACTAGGGAGCTGTCCGACGCAGCGAGGGCAGGCCCTAAGCAAGACATTCAAAGTCGGCATGGGAGCTGTCCGGCCAATGAACATGCGCCTGGCATAAAGCCGTGGTTCTCAAACTTTTTAGCACCGGGACCCACTTTTTTAAAATGACACTCTATGAGGACCCACCTAGCTTTACAAGATGCTCAAACGTTCCTCAAATCTCCCTATGTTTACACAAGCTTGCAAACCGCAGGAGCTCAGCTGTTTGCAGGGTAATTAGCAGCTATCTTGCGAACTGCAGGAGCTCAGCTCTTTGAAGGGCAATTAGCAGCTCTCTGGTTTTTGAATAGCCTCAGGGCTTGTGGCAATTACTTATCTGATCTTTCCAACACCTGGGACCCACCAGAAATCAGAACGCGACCCACCAAGTGGGTCCCGGCCCACAGTTTGAGAAACACTGGCATAAGAAGATGTTGCACCAGCAACCATCAGGTAGCAACTGGGCAGCGTTACAGGTGGTCCTGCCACCACCCACCCACTGCTGAGTTCTCTTCCCCCCCCCATTTATTTATTTATTTGATTTCTATTCCGCTTCTCCCCCAATAGGGGGAACTCAAAACATCTTACAACAATACATATATAATATAAAACTCATTAATAAAATCACAGTACAAAATATAAAAGCAGGAGTAAAAAGAGTAAAAAAAAAAAAAACAGGAGTAAAAGGGGCTGGACCACTAAAATAGTTAGTCCGCTGGGGGCTAACAACTCAGAGGGCTTGTTTAAAAAGGAATGTCTTCAGGCCCCACCGAAAGGCCTCCAAGGAGGGAGCAGTTCGTAAATTTAGAGGGAGGGAATTCCATAAGTTTAGAGCAGGCGTGGGGAACCTCTGGCCCGCGGGAACTGATCTGGCCTGCGGGACGATCTGATCCGGCCCACGCGGAACAGGACCGGAGGCTCCGCCGCCACCGCTTTCCCGCAACTCCTCGGTTTAAAAGCGGCCTTCCTGGATCTGCGCACAGCGCCGCTGAAGCCAAGATCTCGGTAAATTCGCGTGGGGGGGTCAAATTTGCGGGGGGGGGGGGAAATCGGACGGCCTCACGGCCGGCCCGCAGCAAATTTTCCCTATGGGAAAATGGCCCCCCACTGCAAAGAGGTTCCCCACCCCTGGTTTAGAGGGAGGCTCTATTACGTGCGCTGCCCCTCTCATCTCTGAAGGTGACGGCACTTTTAGAAGGGCCTTCTCCGATTACCTGAGGGGACGGGCCGGATTGTATGAAAGTAGGCGGTCTCTCAAATAGCCTGGCCCCGAGCCGTATAGGCCTTTAAATTTACCAGTACATTTGGGAGTCAGTGCACCAAAATGCACCTCTCTCTGCCAATATATCTATCTACCTTCTGGAGTGTTCCCCACCATCAGCCTCTTTACTAGAAGTCTTGGACCAGACCTTTAGGCGATCGATGGATGGAGTCATTTCATTAAGTCTCCCATCTTCTCAGTGGGCACCAGAACGTGCGGTGCCTGGCTGTCTGAGAACTGTAAGATAATGGGTGAGGTTCTCATCACGGAGGATTCCTTCCAGGTGCTCCCCATCTCGGAAGAAACGGCCCTTCTATAACATGCTCACCGTATTCTCGAAGCCTCCTAACGGGAACCGAGGCAGATTAGGAGACCTATTATGAAACCTGGAGATTATGAAACCTGGAGAATTACTGGAGAAGCACTCATTCCTCCTCTTCCCGTTCCTTCCCAAACTGCTTCCATCCCAGGGAGTCCTCTGTGTGAAATCGATCGCCAGCACAGGGCTCCTCTCTGCCTGTGATGAGGAGCCCAACGTATCCACAGGTGTCTGAGGATTTTTGGATCAGAGTCTGGATGTGTCCTCAGAGGCATGATATTCTGCTGCTCCCCCTGGAGGTAATAGCTTGAACCACACTCTTGGTTCCTATATGACCCATTTATATATCCAGGTAATGCTGCCATGATTAAAAAGCCACCCCTCTGATTTTTCCCTCTCTCTCTGAGAAATATCTTTGCTCTCAGGTGAACACACCCACACCCTGGCCAAGGTCAACTGGAAGGTGATAGCAAAATAGCTGCCATTTCCTCCTAGTTAACATTTCAGGAATCCAAGCCCCTTATTTTCATTCAGGCAAGGCTACCATAAACCAGGAGCCTAGATTTAGTGCCCAAATCGCTCCTCCTCATACCTTGAGGCTGGTGCTCTTTGTTAATTTAGTAACAGATTTGCATTTTTATCACTTTCTTGGCTCAACTGATGAACATTAATTCTGCGCAAGTTTCCCTGATCGCTGGGTACTTAATTATTTGGCCAAAACCTTCTGCAGCAGAGAACCTTGTGCTATAAAAGGGGCCATTTCCGCCTTGATCTATTTTAGTCCTCCTTCAAAAGAGAAAGAAAAAGCCAGCTTGATCCCCGAAGCAGCTCTTGGCCTGCGACTCAGTGGCATAAGAAGAATGGGGGAATAATCTGTCTGATTTCTTTAGCTGACGAACGTCAGCTCCGGTTTTATATTCAAGTCGGCCGACATTGCAACAGATTTCATCTTTGCCTACGTTCATCAACAGCTATTCTGTTCCTTTCCATCACTCTTCTGCTTCATGTTGTTAAAAAAAAAAACCAGAAAGGAGGGAGGAGGGGAGAAGAACTTGTGCTGAAACGGTTATTCTTATCGCAGTTTGAGAAACTGGAAACCTGGCTGCTGAGTACCACTGTGCAGCAATCCAAATGTGCATTAGATCCTGTTACAGGAGAGTACATAAAAGAGGGATACATCACTTGGGAGAAGAGAGGGCAAAGCCTGCTGGGCTTCTCGGAAGGGTTAAAGGTCAGCCGAACTGTGGTGACATGTTTAAAAAGTGATACCGTTGGTTAAAAGGGGATCAATCAAGTGTGGAAACTCGTCCCTCCTCGCCTTGAGAGATGGTATCTGGCCAAGTGACCTCTGCTTAGCACAGGCAAGGGCTTGAGTCAAAGGAGGGGTTACTTGAGATGGAAAGGAGGATGGCGCTTTTTAGACAGGGGGCATCAGGAGCCTGGGGCTTTTTGTTGTATGCGAGCCATTAGGTCTTTTCATTATCTGGGGGGGGGGGAACTATAAACTTTATTTTTTACTTTATTTCTCTCGGAAACCGAGAACATGCTGATGAGGAGGGAGAGGGCTCAGAAATTATAACACGTTTGGGAAGTGCATGCTTCCTGCTCTCATGATTTCTAAGCTAGTCTCATGATTTCTATGGGGCTGATCTGCAAGGCTGACTGAGGACCACTCAGTGCCTGAGTTGGCATCCCAAATACTGCCCCCCCCTTACTCAATAGTGCAAGGAGCTGAAGAGGAAGTGGAGAGGAGAGTGGTGGGCTAGAGGGTCTCTGACGCTCTAGTTCACTACTCTCTTCTTCTTTTGCTCTCTTCCTTTTCAAATCCAGGGAGTGGGAAGGGAAGGTGGAGGTTGGAGCTACTTCCAGCTCAACCCCCACCTGAGGCAACTGCCCCAGTCAGCCTCATGGGGGGGCCGGCTTTTGGAATTTGAAACGTTAAGACTTTCTGGGCTTCAACGATGACCGCGAAGGTCACTGCAAATGGTTGGAAGCCCTGAGGTCTGCAGATTGATGTGGTGGGCTGAACCACTTCCAGCAGGCAACTGCCCACCTGCATTCAGAAAGAGTCCAGTTCCTTGAGAGCCGAACCATGTGTGTGACTCTACTGATCACGTCGCTCTGCCCTCCAGTGCTGAAAGGGAAGTGTGTGTGGCATCAAACAAAGTCCCCTTTATACAGGTAACATCAAGCGTGGCTGTGAGCCAGCATTGGTCCTTGCTGTCCTCTCGGAACGCAGCCTCAGGCTCCGTTAATGTGAGTGTGACACACTTTCTCCTCCTTCCGTTGCACTTGCAATCAAGGTGGCTACACGGCGGGCTCTTTTGGTCCCGTTTCAGTGCCTGTTTATGGGGGGGGGGGATGTCAGTGCAAGCAGCACCCTCCAAACAAGGCAAGGCACGACTCTTCCGCAAAAGCCCTGCGGGATTTGATTCCTTTTCCACAGTGCGAAACCAGCCCAAAGGGCATAGCTGCCACCTGGATGCCAACGACAGCCTAAAAAAGGTGTCGTTCGTCAACAAGAATGCAAGTGCATTTAAAATCAAACCTACATTCTAGGCGGGAGTCCTTCCCCCCCCTCTTTCCTGTGAAATCAGGCCCCCTCCTCCCCAAATGCAGTTGAAATGTTCCCATGCGCAAGTGAGCTTGAAGAAAATATGCCTTGAGAAAGCAGCAGTTGAGCTTGCATGCCCTTCCTTGGCCTGGCACTGCCACATTCATCATAACGAAAAGGAAAGGGGGGGAAAAAAAGGAAGCCTTGTTTATTGATATGCAAATGTCAAGTGTGACCGCGAAAGGAGGCAGCTGCCAGCGGGTTTTAATTACCTGGGTGGCGATGGGGACAGGGCCCTGGTCCTGCCCTTAATGAGTTGTGACAAGAGTCAGCAGATGACACTCGCTCACTCATTAGCCCCTTCTTCGGGGCACTTCCCACCTTCATCAGGGGGGCAACTCAGCTTCCGTATCCGCGGAGGGTTGATCCTCAGGACAAAAAGCCAGGCTTGCCACGCACAGGGAAGTCGATGTGGGCTCATGAGGTCCATGAAAGCCGTCTCTTAAGTGGCATACCGCAAGGAAGGCTTGAGCCGCCTAAGGAGCAGGGCCGGCCCATCCATGAGGCCATATGAAGCGCTCGCCTCAGGCAGCAGATTGGCGGGCAAGCTCCCACTTCCGTCCACGCACTTGCCTCCACTGATCGTCCCCCCCCCGTGTCTCTTTAAGCGGCCGCGGGAGGGAGGAATCAACCGCTTGACAATGGGCTGAATTGGAGCACGTTCCTGGCGCTGTAGCAGCAGCTGCAGCCGCCTCTCGATGGCTGCGCCGCGGCGAGGTGGCACCAGCGTGTGCTCCCTTGGCGGGAGTCGCTCGGAGATGACACGCACGTGCACATATTGAATAATAATAAATCCTTCAAATCGACCTTTTTCCACAAAGGCTTCTGCACTGCACCCTAGCCCTCGTTCCCTACTGTAATTAAGTTCCAGTACATGAAACGGAAAGAATTGCATATGCTTCCCCTGTTTACACTTGCCTCCATGCAGTCCCCCCGCCCCTGGTGGTTCCCTTCTGTCAATGTCTCATTGCAAGCCAAGGACAGGGACCTGTCTACCGTGTTTCCCTGAAAATAAGACAGTGTCTTAATTTTGGCTCCAAAAATGCAGTAGGTCTTATTTTCAGGGAGGTCTTATTTTCAGGGAAACAGGGTGATTCAGCATGAGGAAAGCGCCGGGCACCTTGATGGGACACGATTAATTATTATAAATTGTGTACAGTGGCATCGGCTCGCAGGGTGGCGTACTGAGTTATGCAGGCAAATCCAGATGGACTTGACTCCGAGGAATGTACCATGTATGGCATGTACACCACTATGGCGGGGAGGCAGGGATGGGGTGGTGCCAGAAGATGGGCGGGGGTGAGTGGATAAGCACTCCCTGGACAAGTAGCTTGCCTCCTGCTGCTATCCCATACCTGGGCTTCGGGTCCTTTAACAGCTGCACTGAAATGCACCAGGTGAATTTTCTACATGGCAGGAGAACACCTGTTGAACTGCTGCCTTCCACGCAGCTGTGAAAAGGCTAAAATGACGCACAATGCCATTAGAGGCAGGATAAGCAATTGATTGTATGTCTCAAAATGTTGATCCCTCACCTTTAAATCCAAGATTGCCAGAGCAGCTCCCCTGGCAGAATTACTTTGCACCTGCTCAGAGGCACTTCCTGCAGGGTGCTTCGCCCCTGTTTTCCCTCCATAGGTGTGCAGTGCACTGTCGTCACTGTCGCCTAGGCTCTGACACTCATGTAGTCGGGTACATTGTGCCCACTGTTCCTGCTTCAAGCCATCGTTTGTTCAGTCGAAGGTGTGAACAGATGTATGGGGATGTGGGCTGTAACTCGGTGATAGAACATCTCAGGGCTAGCCCAAGACCTCCTGAGGTGGCATGCAGGATGCTGCCCTTCTTTACCCAATGATGTGCCAGTCTGTAGAAGGTCCCAGGTTCAATCCTTGGCAGCCTTGCCAGGCAGAGCTGAGAATCGCCCCTCTCTGAAACCCTGGAGAGCCGCTGCCAGTCAGTGCAGACAATGCTAAGCTGAACAGACAAAGGGTCTGACTCAGCAGACAGCAGCATCATATAATTTGTGTGCAGGAATGTAGGTTTTGCATGTGACTGTTGTCATTTGGGACCCTGCCAAAGTGTATAGAGGGGTAGCAGGCGTGTTCTCACAGCCCCACTTCCTATGTGTGTTCAGCTTGATGTGTGAAAGAACCAGGGCGCGTGCGCACGCACACACAGAGTGAAGAGCACACCTGTGTCTCTGGCCAGCGAAGGTGCTCAACATGGGGGAGCAATAATAAATGCATGTGGGGCAGGAGCAGCATCGTGGTCCCAGCTCATACACGTGTCTTTGAACATCAGAAAGGAGCCTATGCCCAAATCAGCAGCCTGGCTGTAAAGGGCTAAGAAAGTGTACTATGTTGTGGGGAGGGGTCCTGAACTAAGGACATGCATTGATTTCCCACATGGCGATGCACTTTAGTGCAAATATTTATTGTTTGTTTGTTTGTTTGTTGTTGTTAATTTCTACTCCTGCCTACGACTTTGCAGAAAAAATATCAGGTGGGCAGTGACCCCAAGTGTATCCTTCCTTCGTGCGTTCTGACAGCCGTTGCGCTGAACACGGGTGCTGGGTTCAAATGCTGTTTTTTTTTTCCTTGGGGGGGTAGTAGTTACGCACGGGAATCCATCCGGCGTGCACTCGAGACTGTGTGTGTGTGTGTGTGAGAGAGAGAGAGAGAGAGAGAGAGAGAGAGAGAGAGCTCGCAGCCGTGCCCTGCACCTGGGGCAGAGGCGGGGGAAGAGAGCAGCTTGGAAAGCGGGTTCCTCCTCTTGCGCCGCGTCTGCCAGATCGACACGCACCCCGGCGCCGCCCGCCACGCCACCCCGAGCCAGCTCCTTCCTGCGTTCCTTTTCCTTCCTCCTCTGCTCCTGCCTAGGCAGGTCAGTGTCTCTTTAAGCGGCCGCGGGAGGGAGGGATCAGCCGCCTGCTGACAATGGGCCGGGGCAGCTGAGTTGGAGCAAGTTCCTGGCGGCGCTGCTGCAGCAGGAGCAGCCGCCTCTCGATAGCCGCGGCGCGGTGGCTCCAGCGTGCGCTCCTCCTCGGGCATGGCGCGGCGCGGGCGCTGAGTGGGTTTCCGAAAGTGCTGGCGCCTGGTTGGATCGCGCGTCCTCCTCTTTCCCCCGGCCCAACCAGGACCGCCTTCCTCGCTCTCTCCTCCCCGCCACGACGGAGGGCAGGTCCCGGGAGCCGAGCCGTCCCCCTTCCTGCTGTGAGCCGTTGCGAAGAGGATCCCGCTTGTTTCCCCGCCTGGATGCGTCCCTGGAGGAGCTGAGCCATGCGGCCACGGCTCCTGCTACTGCTCCGGAGCTGCTGCTGCTGCCTGTGGGTCTTGGTGGGACCCGCGTCAGGTAAGAGAGCGGAGACTTGTTCCCCAAAAGAGAAACCGCAGCTTGGAGCTCGCCTCCAACTGGGGCAGTGCCGCGCTTGGGGGGGGGGTCTCTCTTCACCTCGGCTGGACTCTGGGCAGCAGCAGACAGAGCAAGGGCGCCTAACCCACCCCGTGATCGAGCCTGTGCCTGGCTACTCAGGAGTAAGCCCCATGGCGTTCAGCGGGACTTACTCCCATGCAAGAGTGTATACAGAGTGTATACAGTAGTAGGATTTTTGCAGCCGTTTCATTCTGGAGTTGGCTGGATCGCAGCGTCGTTGCCTCAGATCCTAGATTGGGAAAAGAGATCAAGGGAGATGCTCAAGGCTTGCCAGCGGACCTGTGGCAAGGCGGAGACAGACAGGTTTTGTGTCTGTGTGTCAGTTTCAAGGCTTGATGCAACCCTCTGGCGAGTGGGTGTTAATGCCAACCCTCCCCACAAATGGGAGGCTGTGCCTGGTGCCCTCTTCTCCCCGGGCAGAGTGCCTTGTTTCCTCTCCTTTCTTGTTTTGGAAGGTCGTCGGGGGGCTCTGTGCATAGATAGGCTTACCATATCCAAAGGGGGAAAGGGTGCCTACCCCTTTAACCATTGTAAAAAGAGGGAATTTGGGCAGGTGCAGCTTGTTGCACCCTTCCATTATGAGCTGCACCTGCCCAAATTCCCTCTTTTTACAATGGTTAAAGGTGTAGGCACCCTGTCCCCCTTTGGATATGGTAAGCCTATGCATGGACCACAATCCAGACTGGGGGGGGGGGTGTTGCTTCACTATATACGCATTACCTGCTGCGCTCAAGGTACTTCTGCACAGAACGTGGCTTGCAACCGGTGTGCAGATTGGCATGGGTGTGAGACTGTCAGATGTGCATTTCGCTGTGCGTAGGTGAAGGGTGCACATGCTGGGAAGCTCCAGACTTGTGTTGTGTTGCATAGATGCACAGCGAAACTGCATGCTTCCTCTGTTGGAACTGGATAACATGTGAAATGGACCCAATTGTGATAGTGTGTGTGTGTGTGTGCATCCCAAACTACAGCTGTCACATTTACTGCCCCCCCCCCTCGTTCCGTCTGTATCACCCGGATTGATGCAAGCAGAGTTTCAGTCTAACCCAGGGGCTCTCTGCTTTGCACTTTTCATTGAGGTAACAGATGGGCCCAAGGGCGATAAAAGAAGCACACACGGGGGGGGGGGGGGATGTGGCTGTGGAGAGGCTAGCTTGGAGGACAGGCTGTCAGCTGGAGGGTGACTGTCTGACCTTTTGAGAGCCATGACAATTGAAGACTTCAGACTCCAGGACCCGTCCTTGGCACACAGTCTGATTTAGCAAGCGAAGTACCAGTTTTTTCCCCTCTCCCTTCGGCCAGGGATAAGTGCTGCTGCAGTTGTCTCTGGATGCGCTGAACCAGCTTTTGCCAGCCTTTCCCGAACACTCAGACTGCTGCAAGGCTTCTCAACATCCGTCCACTAGAGGAGGCCTCAAGACGTACTTTGGCCAACAGCAGAGCAGAAGAACTGAAAAGCTCATCTCAACCGGGCTGAAAGAATTAAAAAAAGAAAAGAAAGAACAAAATCTGAAACTGTGCACTGTGCAGTGTCTGTGATATAAAGAAACCTCCCAAATTAAGAGAGAATGACTTTAAAATCTTTATTTTTTTAAAGTATTCTATTTTGAATTTAGACCCCTCCCCAAAATAATAATTGGCACGCAGATTTTTTTGCTGGAGGGCTAGACAGAGTCTCCGCTCCCCCCCCCCGCCCACATCTCACCCCAATCTAGATCCTGTCCGCAAAGATTTGCCGCTGAAATTTGGATGGTGCTGGATTTGAGGCCACGTGTATTAGAATAGGAATGACTCGATTTGTGAAATTCCTAGAATGTTATATTTGAAGGATTAAAAAAAAAAAAATCATTATCGTATTTAGGATACAGGCTGTAGCTTAGTGTTGGAGCATCTGATATCCTTTCTGAAGGTCCCAGTTTCAATCTCTGGCCTCTCCAGGGAGGGCTGGGAAAGGCCACCCCCCCACCCCAGTCTGAAACCCTGGGGAACTGGTGTGTCAGTCCAGGTTGACAGTTCTGAGCTAGATGCATCAAGGATCTGACTCTGTGGAAGGTTGTTTGCTGTGTACGTTACTTGAAGGGTCCTCCCTTGTTGGGGATTTGAGATGCAGTGGCTGACAGTGTATTGCTGTAGGGAAGGGAGCACAAGTGTGGCGCTCTGCAGCTGAGCACAGCTCTCTGCCTATGTCTGCTTATAGGAAACAATGGCAAATCAGTTGCATGCATGTTATTGCCCGCGCATCCAGCTGTTCTGCATGCTCGGTACGGTGAGCCTCAGAGGCATGCTCTTGACTGAGTGACAGAGGCTGCGGAGGGATCACGCCAAACGAAAGGCAGGACGGCTTCATGCTGGCAATGTCCAAGGAGCTAACGTGGCTGGTTTTTCACGGTGCGTTGCTTTCAGCGGAGAGCAGGGGGGGCAGGCAGCGGGATCCGAGAAACTCTGCCGACCCTGAGCCGCGCTGCCGATTTCGCCGCGTGCCTGTTGCAAGTTCAGCAAACGGGAGCAAGTCCATTGGCTAATGTTTGCCTGTCCAAAGTGAGCCGAGTGGCTTCCTGGGTCTCCCCCCCTTTTACTCAAAATGTGTTAAGAACAAATGGAAAGCACCACTGTTGAAACGTTGGCTTAACTTTCGCCAGAGCCCAAGGGGTCAGGAAGGCTGTTTCTCCTTTGCTTTTAAGCATCTGGCTGGCTACTGCACAGAGGGCACTTCCAGATGTGCTCTCGCCTCGACATAGGAAGCTGCGTTATACCAGGTTGAGTCAGACTGTAATTTACCTGGCATTCGATTGTCTACAGTGAATGGTGGTAGTATCTCTCCAGGATTCCAGTCAAGGGTCTTTCCCAGCCTTGCCTGGAAATGTCAGGGGCTGAGTCAGGGATCTTCTGGCATGCAAAGCAGATTATACAGCCCCATCTCCAAAAGGCCTCATCCTTGTAGAGCCAGCCAGTCATTGCATTTTCACCTGCAGTCACAGGTAGAACTGCAAAGGTTCTTCCGCAGCACAGTAAATGCAGCATGCCTTGGGGACAGGATAGATTTTTCCCTTCCTGTTGCTGTTGTATTTGGGCATGGGATACTGAACAGGAAGACTGAACAGCACAGTTGGCATCAGAAGACCCTCTCAGGCCACCCTCAGTACCTGTGACAACACTCTGCTGGTGGAGGGTGCCATGGGAGGTCCAGCAAAGGGCTCTTTCTCAGGGCCCCCAGCAGCCTCGTGCTGCACTGCCGCGTGCCCAAGTCTCTGGGTCCAAGTCTCAAGTCAAGTCCCAAGTCTTTGCCCCTAAGTCCCAAGTCTTTGGTTGTGAGTTGCGAGTCCCTATCTATTTAATGGGGAAAATGGGTTTAAACCTTTGAATAAAATTCAACTTATTGTAAAAGGCTCCAAGTCTCAAGTCGAGTCTTTTACAATCGCCGAGTCAAGTCTGAGTCATTGACGTGACTCGAGTCCAACTCAAGTCCGAGTCAATAGACTCAAGTCTACATCACTGCCAAGAAGTCCCTTGCATCTGGGTGTGTTTGTGTGTGTGTGTGTGTGTGTGTGCGTGCGCGTGTGCGCGCTCTTGCTGCCTGCCCCTGAACAGAGTCAAACGGGGGTTAGGCTCGATGTGGCTTTTACACGTCATTGCAATTGTATCGTTCTTGGAGGTTGCTTGGGTTTTGACATTTTTAAATTTTTGACAAAAGCATTCTTTGTTTTTTGTGGAGTTTCCCCTTTGTAAGTTAGATCAGGCAGCCCCACCCTGCAGCAAGTCACGCTAATGACATGTGGGTTCTTTTCTGACTCCTTCCACAAGCACTTTTGCCATCTCCGTCGCTTCCCCCAGCTGACTTTTGAACATTAGTTGTATTTCTGCTGCCGAAGTAGCGAGAGAACCGGGAGAACGAGCTGAAGATTAGTGCAGCGTAGTGATGAAGTGCTTGAGCTGCGAATCAACGCTTCCCTGTTTCCAGTCTTGCTCTGCTTCTGCTACGGACTCACTGGGTGGCTTGGCAAGCCACTCCCTCTTAGTTGTTCCCAGCAGCAAGACAGAACTACTTGCTTACTTAATACTTGCTTACCTTACAGGATGGTTGTAGGGATTTCCTCAAGATAAGACAGATGAAGTGCTTTGCACATGTGCAATGTGCTTATACAGAAGCTAAGAATTGTTCTTATTTAACAGGAGGGGGGAGAGAGCCAACTTGTTCTGTGGAACTCCTTGCCACAGGACATGTGGTGATGGCACCTGGCCTAAAGGTAAAGGTATCCCCTGACAATTAAGTCCAGTCGTGTCCGACTCTAGGGTGTGGTGCTCATCTCCATTTCAAAGCCGAAGAGCCAGCGTTGTCCAAAGACGCCTCCGTGGTCATGTGGCCGGCATGACTCTCCTTGCCGAAGCGCATAGCATGCGGCTGGAACACGGAGCGCTGGCATCTGGCCTAGATGCCTTTAAAAGGGGGTTGGGCAGATCTATGGAGGAAAAGTCCATCGCAGGTTACAAGCCCTGATGGGTATATGCAACCCCCTGGTTTTAGAAGTAGGCTATCTGGAAGGACAGGTACTGAGGCTGAAGCTCAAATATTTTGGCCACCTAATGCGAAGAGAGGACTCTCTGGAGAAGACTCTGATGCTGGGAAAGACTGAAGGCAAAAGGAGAAGGGGAAGGCAAAGGATGAGATGGTTAGATAGCATCACCGATGCAACGAACATGACAATGAGCGAACTCAGGAAGATAGTGGAGGACAGGAAGGCCTGGCGGGATATGGTTCATGGGATCACGAAGGGTCGGACACGACTTAACGACTGAACAACAACAACAATCTCTGTATGCCAGGTGCAAGGGAATGGCAACAGGATACAGGTCTCTTGTTATCTTGTGTGCTCCCTGGGGCATCTGGTGGGGCCACTGTGAGATACAGGAAGCTGGACTAGATGGGCCCTTGGTCTGATCCAGCAGGGCTCTTCTTATATTCCATAGCCAGCATTGACACTTGTTGGGCCTAGTTCAAGTAAGGCGATAAAGAACTAGACTTTCCTGTATCTTTAGTAGTGGAATAGAAGTGGAGATCCTTGCAGGTCCAGTTCCTCTGTTGTGTTTAGTCTCTGTAGTTCAAGTTCTGTCTCTGCCATGGAGTCATTGTGCGGCCTTAGTCAAGTCACTGTCTATACTCTATCAGCATTAGTTCTCTATTCCTAAAATATGGATCCCCTATGGACTCGGGTAAAACAGTGTTGATTAGAAGAGCTGTGTAAGTAGATTGTCATAAAATAAGCCAGACTGTGATTTACAAGTAGCTCCATTGTGGCACCTAAGCAGTTGAAAATGAGACACAGTAAAAGATAGACATTGTTCCTTCCACTGTGCTCCTCCCATGACTGGCAACCAGATTCTTAGGGGCCCTGGGGAAATCCCTGCACTGAGCTTCCCATGGATCCCCATGCACCCTCCCCTGATGATGCATTTAGTGTTACCACTGCCAACAGTACAGGGCACTCAGGAGTTAGCTTGGCCAGGTGAAGACTTTTGATGGGCATGGGCTCTTAGCCAGTGAGGATTGGCCTTTGGAGTCAGCTGACTATATGGTCAAACAAACTGGTACTGTCCCCTCCAAGCGCAAAGATTGGTCTACCAGCTTTTTCTACCAGTAAAAATAAAAGTGGCATTGGAGGTACTGTGCCAGAGCCTAACTGCTGGGAGCCCTAGTTTGAGAGACACTTGGCACCTTCCAGTAGCTATAGCCATCCCAACGTCAAGCAGTAAGAGATTTGAGAGATGCATGTCTGGAAAAATAAAATGAGATCCAATCCTCTGTTTCTCTGGCTTCCCTCGTTCCCTAAATTCTTCGTGTCTCACCTACTTCATCGAGTCAGTGCAACTTTTTGTGACAATCGCTTCAAACAATCCAAATATCTGAATTCTTCCTTCCTCCCTTCAAAAGCTGTCTTGATAATTGAGGCCAGACAGTGCCTGGCTGTGTCACTTGCTCAGGGTAGTTTTTTTTTTTAACATCTTGCTGTTTGGCAGAATTTAAGCTTTCCAATTTCATACGGTGGCAGATGATGCTAGTAGGAGGTGAGGAGGCGGAAGGAAATGGCACCAGCAAATTTTTCTACCATCTCTGGCTGCTCCTGTTTCGCGTCATCGTTGATAGTTGCTGTGATCCTTATATGGTTGTATCTCGGGTCAGATCCAGTTAAGGGAGGAAGGCCTTGTTTAGTTGGGCCCTCTAGCGCAGATCGGAGGGGAATTGCTACACTTGGGGTTTGAAAATGGGGTGTGTGGAATATTTGGGGGCCTTATTTGAGGTGTGCGCAATTCAGGCTTGCAGAGTGGATCACAAACTTTGGTTTGCAAATGGTGCGTGTAGCGTAGCGCAAATATGTGCACAAATGGTGTTGCATTAGCAACAAGATTTGAAAGAATTGGAACGGTTGTATCTGCGATGCAAACCATGATTTGTCCACTGCGAAGCAATGCTGTTTACTGATGTCGGAATTATTCCGGAGACCATGCCCGCCTTTCAGTGCCGTTTGTATACAGGATGTGTTTCACCTGTATTTGGACTGTATTTCTCTTTAAGGAAGAGTTTGTGCTAATCCTCTTTTTATCTTCTGAAGACCAAAACAAGTGAGCCACAGACGACCTGTGATCAAATCGCCCTGCATTTTAAACTTAAAATCACCCTAGGAGACACAGTATTGAACTAGAGACCAGTTGTGCTGGTGAAGAGGTGATTTAACCCTTCCTCCTAGGCTCTTTGCTATCCATCACCCCAGTTACTTGCCCCACTGTGGAAAATGCAGGCATGTTCGAAGGCTAATATTTTAAGGGGTGTGTGTGTGATTTAGATCAGGAAAATGTTGCCCAGGAAAGGAGTTAATTCCCCTCTCCATCTGCATTGCTGTTCCAGCCCTATTCAAAGGCCATTTCAAAGTTAAAATTTGATCCCTGATTGTAGATTTCCCATGACTTCTCTGTTTTGGTCTGTGGCATGAAGAAAACAGAACAGCACACAGAGAGTGTTTGACCCTTAAGTTCCCATGACAAACTCTACTGGGGCATTGTCTGGTGGGGTGTTGAGTCTGGGATTGTCACATGTGGTGCGCAATCTTTGTAGGGTGGGGCGGACATTTACGCAATGTTGTTATCCTTCCATTGTATACCCAGATTTTCACCGTGGTTAAATTATCATGTTGGTTGACTGGGAAAATATCTTCATAATGAAAACAGTGGTGCAACAACGCCATAACCCGGTGTTTCTCAAACTGTGGGTCGGGACCCACTTGGTGGGTCGCGACCTGATTTCTGGTGGGTCCCAGGTGAGGGAAAGATCAGGTAAGTAATTGCCACAAGCTCTGAGGCTATTCAAAAATCGGATAGCTGCTAATCGCCCTTCAAAGAGCTGAGCTCCTGCAGATTGCAAGATAGCTGCTAATTGACCTGCAAACAGCTGAGCTCCTGCAGTTTGCAAGTTTGTGTAAATATAGGGAGATAAATGTTTGAGCATCTCGTAAAGCGAGGTGGGTCCTGACAGAGGGTCATTTTAAAAAGTGCGTCCTGGTGCTAAAAGGTTTGCGAACCACTACTGGCATAACCTATTTGGTGTGGGCGCTACCCTCTCGTATGTTTTGAAAGACGTGTGTTCAGAAATGAGCAGACACAGGACAGGTCCAGTGAGGTGGGTTAATCTGCTGTGGAGAAGGAACCTTACAGTTCTACATGACTTAATGCTGGCCAGTTACAAACAAAAGACATTGTGGAAGAGCTTATGGACTGGGGAATTACTTGTTCCTAGGCTCCAGTGCTCTGGTCAGCACCGAATTTTGTTTGAGAAGAGACTGGGAATAGCAGGCTCTGAGGCTCCTACATCTCCTTCCCAAACTTTGTCCCCACTCTTCTTTTGCTCCTGGAATTGGCCAGACCAAACAGATGATACATTTCCTTAACCACTGGAGCCATAAAAGTGGGGGTTTTTTTAAGATGAGGATCACACATGTAATTAATCTGTGGAACTCCTTGCCACAGGACATGTGGTGATGGTACCTGGCCTAGATGCCTTTTAGAAGTGGGTTGGACAGATTGATGGAGGAAACTTCCACCTTGGGTTACAAGCCATGGTGGGTATAAGCAACTTCATGGTTTTAGAAGTAGGCTATCTCTGAATGCCAGATGCAAGGGAGTGGCGACAGGATACAGGTCTCTTGTTGCCTTGTGTGCTCCCTGAGGCATCTGGTGGGGCCATTGTGTGATACAGGAAGCAGGACTAGATGGGCCTTTGGCCTGATCCAGCAGGGCTCTTCTGACGTTCTTATGTTCACTGTGAATGTTCGCTGTCAGCAGGAACAAGCCACAGGGTAAAAGCATGTTCAGTGATGAAGGAACTATTCACATGAACGAGCCAAATGTTTAGCTCCTGTCTCAACCAAGCAAGGGTGGGTGGCCCTGGCAGTTCAAGCAGTGCTTATTTCTGTGCTATTCTTAAGATCAGTGAGATCAGGAGCCTAAAATGCTTCATATATGGAAGAGGATCATACAAACCACAATTCTAGACAGTGCTGCTTCGAACAACTGAGGGATTGTGTTATGTTTTTTTGGAACAAATTATGTTTGTTTCCCCCAAGACAGATGCTCTAAAGTCTTTTCAGGGTCTGTCCTCTTTTTCTTTGGTTTAGGACAATGCCCTTAATTGATCTAGGAGTTTGGAGAGGAGACACTAGTATCCTTCCCCCACCCGCACCTTCCCTGGTAAAATGAAGTCTTGTGGGCAAAGAATTAGTGGCATGCTTTGTTAGCCTTCAGGGTAAAATGCTCAGTTAAAAATGTTAAAAGATTGCTGTGTTTTTGCGAGCAATCCATACAGAGCAGGGCTTGGATGTTGCTCCAGAAAGTCTGAGGATGAATTTACTAAGAAAGCATCTTCTTACATTTTGCCGTTTTTATCCCCTTGGGCAGTGTTTCCCAAACGTTTTCGACCTGTGGCTCCCTTGACCATTGGCGACCATTGGCCGCGGCTCCCCATTACATTATGTTGATGCCTGCCAATTGGCATTGCGCTGTTTTCCAAGAGGATTCTGTGGCACTCCGCGGCTCCCCTGGCTGGTATCCGCGGCTCCCCTGGCTGGTTCCCGTGGCTCCCCTGAGACCCATGCCTCCCAATTTGGGAACCACTGCCCTTGGAGCTTAGAGCCATCCGCTTACAGCCGTCATGGGGTATATATCTTCGCAAAGGTTGAAATAGCTGTTGGAGGATTCTTGATTTTCGTGAGCCCCTTTCAGATGTTATAAGCATGGTTGCTGTCCCTGGGATGGAGGGGGAGCAAGTCAGTGCTGATGAGGTCTGCAGAGTGTGTTTAGTCTGCAGTGACAAATGCTTTCCATATGGAGCGATCCTCCTTGTGATGAATGACGGATCTCCCCCTGCGGTGAGAGCATTCGTTGCTGCAGACAAATGCTCGCACCTTTAGGGGCGGGGCTTGCTAGCATGCTCGCACTTCCCGTACTGTGTCCATGCAGCGTAACATCTGAAGAGGATGGAGGTCAACTGGCCAAGGGCTGGGCAGCCTGCAACCTTACCACTATGACAGCCATTTCCCTGCGGTGTCTTCCGTTCTCCTGCTACGTTAGGACTCTCGGAGCCTGAGGCTTGGAGCTTAGCGTAGTTGCTTGTCAGCAAGTATAGGAAAAACATGTCCCGCGGGACCATTAGTGACACAGACGTTGGAGTGGTGTCATTTTTTTTTCTGGATCGTGCAGATTATGACTGTTTCTGGTGGGCGATTTGCATCCTTGGCAGAGTGGAATTCTTTAAAAACCAAAATGGCGCCCCATGAGTCAGTTAAAATGACATGTTTTCTTTTTCTCGAGTCGCACCAAATATTATGCTCTGTTCAACAATACGGGTTTTTCACACTTCTTGGGCCCCCCCAAACAATTCCTCGCACAGTATTGCACTTGGCGGCAACGGTACCTTTCGTTGTGTACCACGTCTCCCGCATTTGCTGCAACTGGAGTAAAATAAAGGAAAATTAACTGATGGATGGAGCTCTGTTTGGGTCTGTTAAAGTAACTCCACCCTGTCAGTGATGTGTTGGCAGTCTGCATGATCTAACAAACAGCGAGCGCTCCCATGTTTGTACAACTTATTGTCTCATACTTGATGCCATTTGATGATAGACTCTAGCGAGCTACTTGGAACTGGGGGTGCTCATCCCTCAGAGCCCCTCTTTTATAGTGGAAGGGGACAGAGACATGCAACATTAGCCCCTGTGATTGGCTGGCAGCAAGAAGCTTTTGGATTGACCAGGCCTTGTATAAGTGCTAGGAGGCTGGCCTTTTGCCTTTGCTGGTTAAAAGAGCAAGAGACCTCTTAGCATGGGCATTTCTGTACAACATGCTTATTGAGGGCCTCTAAGGGGAAAGGTAGCCTTCTGCTGTGGTGGTGGGTGTGGGCTTCTGGTCAAGGAGATGTTGGGATTTCTGCAGGCCAGGCAGCAGAGCCATTGATGCTCCTCCCCACTCCTTGAATATGCATATGTGACTTGGCTTCCAGCATGTCTGAACACGCATGGAATCTTATGTACCTTGTTTTCTTTTTGGAAACTTCCACCAAAAGGGAGTTTGCCAACTCCCTAGCCAGGAGGCTTCTCTTGATGATTGACCTAAATCTGTCTCCTTGTAGTTTGGCAGCGATCCCTGCTTGATTCAGTGAATATGGTCCTTCTTTTCTTTTTTTCCTGGAGAGATTTTTGAAAGCCTAAATCCGGGGGCACACCAGCTGCGCTGCATCAGGTTGCGTAGAGCAACGTCCGTGCGCGACTGGAAAAACTCAATGTGTCTTCTCGTTTACATGTTTGCACCGCAATGCAGGAGAGCTGCGTTCCGGTGCGAGCAAAGTTGCAAAAATTGAACTTTGGCCTTGTTTGGCCAATGAGAGGCCGCGTTCGGTGCTGCGGCAGGCAGGACGTGGAGCAAAGCGTTGCCAATCAGAATCGGAGCAAAGCGTTGCCAATCAATCTGACAAGACTCGATACTGATTGGCTTAAAGAGAGCAGGGGGCAGGGCAGGACGTCTTACCCTTCTCTGTGTGGCTTTCTTTGGTGTAACCAGGGTGTGTTGCGTTGCGGCACGTCGGCTGCTCTCGCAACACGGCTACTCTCGCAACACACTGGGATGCAGTGCACCCTGACGCAGGCGCTGTGTCCCAGGCTTAACTCTCATCTGCTTAAACTTTCTCTGTCCCAGTAAGTAGCACCTACTTCATTTCTCTGTTCCATTCCCTCTATTATTTTCTGTATGCAGAGGATGCCCAACACATTGAGAATAAAAGGGGGGGGTCTGTTTTATGACCTGGAGAGCAGTTCACCAATCGTACAATATTGGGAACATTCCATCGGGCCAGAATCAGCTAAGCATGTCTGTGTGGCGCAAATCGCACATTGCTTTTAAAGCACTTGAGTGATCGCTCAGCGAATCTTGTCCTGTTTCATTAACGTGAGTTACTGTTGTTCACAAGTTATCCGTTTCCTACCGCAGATGTTGCACACTCTCCCCCCCCCCCCAATCTAGTGCAGGGGAAGACACTCCCTCACCTCCCCAGTATCTTTCTTGGATCCCTCTGGATCAGGTCAAAAGCCCATCTAGGCCAGCATCCTGTTTCCCATAGTGGCCCATCAGTGACCTCTAGGATGTCCACCAGCAAAAGATGATGGCACGACCCTCTCCCTCCTTTGGTCTTCTTTAGCTGGTACCCAAAGGTTACACTGCCTCTGGTACTGGAGGTGGCAGAGATCCATCATGACCGACAGTAGCCAGTGACGGATTTCTGCTCCATGCATTTCTATAATTCCCTTTTAAACCAAGTGGGTGGCCAGCACTGCACCTTGTGGCAATGAATTCCACAGTCTAATTTGGTGCTGTGTGAAGCACTTCCTTGTGTGCCAACTGGAAATCTCCCACCAATCGGCTGCATCAGATGAACTCTGGTTCTAGTGTTGTGAGAAACCTCTCTGCCCGTACCATGCATCATTGCATAAGCCTCAATGTGGTGTGTGTGTGTGTGTGTGTGTGTGTGTGTGTGTGTGTGTGTGTGTGTGTGTTCCCCCCTCATCTACAAAAACCCCGAGAGAAAAGCCTCTCCTTGTAACAAAGGTGCTCTGGCTCTTTGTTCATGTTTCTGGTTCTGTTGCTTCCTTCTAAAACGTTAGGTTCACTAGCGCCCGCCGCGCGGCTCGAGTTGCAAGGAAAACGCACTGCCAAAAGCACCGCGTCGGAGTGGGGTTCCTGTGGTCCGGCAGTCTTGAGTACCACCAGCAGTCAGCCAAAGTACCACTGATTGAGAACCCCTGTTCTATTGCAAAGGAATTGGCAGCCAAGGGCAGCGGGACAAGGTCCTAAACAAACCCGTTCTGTCCACACGCTGTTCTCCTGAAGCCCAGAAGAGTGCTTCAGAAGGACTGCCGTGGAGCTTTGGTTTACCTCTCGGACCTGCTTGGGGGGGGGCTGGGAGAGAAAAGGCCCCCCCCCCGAGCCAAAAGATGCAACAAGTCGCCTGAGGCCAAGCTGGGAAGGGCTGTCCTTGGATTCTGGTTTTGTCCTCATCCTGGGGGTGGGGCCCCTATTGTGAGCCTCCTTTCTCTCTCTCCCTCTGCTGCCATAATTGGGAAGGGAGAATTTGCAACTGAATCCCCAGGCTCTGCTAAGGACACTAAAAAAAAAGAAAGAAAGAAAAGAAGTGGTTTTCTTGGGTTTTTTTTTTCTTGCAAAAAAAAGAGAGAGAGAGAGGAAAAAGTCCTGCCCATTCTTTGCCTTGTTAGGATCAAGACAGATTAGCTGTTTTTAAGGTGTCCTTTTGAGGCTGCCGTCTATAGCAACAGTGGAAGCAGGATCAGAATGTGAAATGGCTGTGGGACCCTGAATGCTGAAGCCCCTCCACACAAATTGAAATGTACCAGGCGGGGGGCGAGCCAGGCATGCAGGGGGTCTGCTAATGAATAACTGGGTGCTGCCTTGCAGCAGAGGGGGGGGGGAAGCAGCTGCTGAAATTCAATTCCCAGGGGGGCACACAGGATAAGAAGGTTGGGTGGAATTAAGGCTGAAGGATAGAACAGGGTTAATTTTCTTTTAGGAAATATAGGGAACAGCCATTATGATTGCTTCTTCATCCCAGAACCCCTCTGTGCCACATGAGATGGGAATTGGTGAGGCTAATCGAGACGACTCTGCATCACTTCCTCTGTATTATTATTATTTATTTATTTATTTATTTATTTATTTATTATTATACTGCTCTTCAGTGAAAAAGTTCCCAAAGCGGTTTATATAGCAAAAGGAATGGGGGGAAATTTGGTCTCCTGTCCCCAAAGGGCTCACAAAACAAGCAGAAAAGAAACTTCATCAAGAAGCCCCTGGAAAAGGTGACAAATAGAGACAGTTGTTTTCCCCCTGCTATGTGAAAGAGAACCACAACTTTTAAAGGTGTCGCTTACAGCACAACCCTAGGCATGTCTACTCAGAAGTAAGCCCCATTGAGTTTCATGGGACTCACTCCCAGGTAAGTGTGTTTAGGATTGCAGCTTTAGCCCCATTAGCAGGGGTAACTTGCTATCCTACGCATGTCTACGGGGTAACTGTGCAAATCCTAGGCATGTCTACTCAGAAGTAAGCTCCATTGAGTTCATTGGGACTTACTCCCAGGTAAGTATAGAGTTGCAGCTTAACAGTGCAGTTCTGTACATGTTTTGCTTGGAAGTAAACCTTACTGTGTTAAATGGGCCTGACCTCCAGGAATGTGCAAATAAGATTGCAGCTTCAGTTCCTTAAGTTGCAGGCTTTGGGGGCTAATACACCATGTTAAGCTCTCTCCCCCCCCCTTTTTCTCTGTGTCACATCAAGCCAAATGAGGTCTTCTTGTAAACTTGGAAGTTTGCTGCTCAGGATTTTCTATCAATTTTGGTTGATCCTAATAAAAGTATAGCGCCGCTTTAGATTTTTGTTTCCTATATAGTAGACCTACGATTTTTATGAAATCATAGGTGTCCTTATGGTATGGGATATATTAGTTGGTTTCTTTTTGAGTCTCAGGCCTCCTCTTCCTGCCCAAACTGGCCATTAAAAGACTGCCTGCAATCAGATCTAAATAAAACTCATTGAAAATACATAACGAGTCCTAACGTCAGATAATCAAGGCAGATGATAAAAGTCGCTGTGAGGATATATTGAAGAGTCAACTCTGCCCAAGGGCTTGGTGGAATAATAATAATAAAAGGAAAATGTCTTCGCAGTGCCCACAGCAGTTTCATTTTAAGTGCTCTGTGATTTGCGGGTCGCCTAGTCTGACATCCTGAGCAAGGAGGAAGTGCTGTTTCCGTGTCGTGTGCGGATACGGCCAGCTGTTGGTTGTTAATGAGTTAACCGTGCGAGGGCGGTTTGATTCATTTTTCTAAACATCTGCTAAAAGTAGAAGGTTTGGATTTTCCTTGTTCCCAGGGGATTTGCATGTCCTTGATTCAAGGGCTTTTCGATGGGTTTTATTTCATTCCGGGCTTAATAAACTGTCACATGGATCCCAGTTACTTAGCCATCAATCACATTCTGGTCCTTTTATTAGAACCAATCCAAAAGATCCAAATTTTCGGGCTCTTCAGGACTCTTGATCTGACTGAATGTTAAGAAAATCAAAAAGTGGGGGTTGGCGGGGAGGAGAAATGGCCCCCGAAGGGAGGCCTTCAGGGTTAGTTGGTCTTTAGTTTAGCTCCGGTTTAGCTCTGAAGCCAGTTCTGTTCCTGAGGGGGGAGAAAATGGAGCATGGTAGGACCCTTGAAATTACCGTATTGGTCTGAGTATAAGACTCACTTTTTTTCTCCTAATTTAAGTTTTTAAACTAGGGGTGCGTCTTATAGTCAGGCTGTTGCAATTTAATGTCAGTGATTTAATTAAAAATTTTTTAATAGCACCAAACTTTAAGGGTGCGTCTTATAATCAGGTGTGTCTTATACTCGGGACAATACGGTATTCCTCCTGCTGGCAGCCTCCTGGGGAGATGATGGAGAATGCAAGTGAAGATCTTTGAAATGTGCTGGGATAATAGCAGGGGAAGGAAAAACTCATTTCACCAGGGCATAAAAAGTGTCCAGTCTGAATTTAGCTGTTAACCAGTGGGCTCTAACTTCTGCACACGGCCAGGAAAAAGGATGCATCGTCAAAAGATAGCCTGGGTGCCAGTGCATCTCTGGCAGTAGCCACAGGGACCTGGGACCCTGACGAGCATCTTCTAATGCATAGCTGAGCTGTGCTAGAGCAGAGCTGTGCTGTGCTAGAGCAGAGCTGTGCCATGGTCCACCACACATGGTCCACACTGTCCATGCCAAGCCTCCGCCCTGGAGCATGGAGGATGGGTTGCTGTGGCAACAGTTATACTGGACTACATGGGCCTTTGACCTGATCCAGCAGGGCTCTTTTTCATTCTTACGAACTGAAAGTGCCTCTGGGCATGTGTGGAGTGTATTTCCCAAGCGCTGGATGCGTAGCTACAATGGGGCAGGGCTTCTCGGGAGGAGACCATGGATGCCCCCCCTTGCCCCATTGCAGCTATGCAAGTGCCCGCATTGAACATTTGTAATGTGCATGTGAAACTTGGACAGTTTTTCTGTCTTTTCATGTCCTGACAGTTGTGGTATGTCAGTTTATTTAAAAATAAATCAGCTTAACGTTTGCACCATCCTTTTGGAATAACCCTGTACATGCAGCCCTGTGTATCGATATTGCACTATTGGTGCAGGTTTGCACGCCAATAAGCCATACCAGCCCTGTAAAGCAACATGTCTTTCTGAAACAACAGTACAATTGTCCCTCCTGTGACATTTTGACATTTATTAAGTGCCAGCAGTCAGTGTACAGTACTGAGTGCCGTGCAGACTATGCGAAGCGACAGAGTCTCCCTTGACAAGGCTTGCTATCTAAGAGAGGCTGACAAGGCTCTGATGAGGAGGCAAGGCTTGGGGAGCAGGGGTGGGGGTAAGGAGAGGTGAACCGACAACAGGAAGTGCGGAAGACGAATGATGCAGTCAGGGCAGGACAGGTTCTGTGATTGTGCCTTGCAAGAATGAAACTGCTGGTAGAAGGCAGCAGTTGAGGACTATTCAGTTATATAGACACGCACGCACGCACACAAGCAAGTTTCTAGTCCTTATGAAGAAAGGCTTGAAACAGGGAGAAACTGCAGAAGTCAGAGGGGTGGACCATGCTTTCTAGTGATCAAGGACAGAGGGGCTAGGAACATAGCAACCCACCTTAGACTGAGTTAGACCCTGGCAGTTATGTTCTGCATTACTGCTGCCTAGACCAGGGGTTCTCAACCAGTGGTACTAGTACCACCAGTGGTACTTCGGCCAACTGCTGGTGGTACCTGGATCGCCGGGCCACCAGAACTCCGCTCCGATGCAGCGCTTTCGGCGGCGCATTTTTGCTCCCAAGAGGCTCCTGCCTTTGGCTGGAGCATTTTGGGAACACTGCGAAGGGTCCTCACACCCACCCAGAGCCTCCTACCTGCATTTTCTGGCCTCTACACCCAGAAGTAACTGGCGATGATGTTATTGCCAGTCACTTCCAGTGGTACGCAGCAGGAGAGTGGCGCCAGAGGTGGTACTCGGCTGGGAAGGGCTTGAAAACCCCTGGCCTACACTACTGCCTCCTCTGGACCTGTCCTTGTCTACCTTGTGTAGCACCTTGTTCTCAGGCATTGACAGTTCTGCAATATTGCAGAAAAAGTCCAGAGTGTGTTAATGGGGTCCACAATCATAATTGTTAGAATCTCAGCTAAAAATAAATAAATATGAAAGTCCATTTCTCCCCCTGAGGACTGCGAAGTATTGGACCTAACATAAGCATCGGGAACGCTGCTGGAATCTCCAAAAATTTGCAAGCGTGAGGTTGATCTGGATTTCCAAGAGTCACACAGAGGCACATCGGCACCCAGGTTGTCTCTTTGTTTCCTCCCCATAATTAGGAAAAGTAGCATATATTATGCAAATGTTTTAAATTTGCATAATGTATACACAGTGTAGACAATGACGGCCCAAGACATTTTGGTGCCTAAGGCAGAACGTCCAAGTTCCACCCCCTCTGCAAAATGTAATTAATATATTATGAACAGGACTGCCGCCTGAATTAAGAAATCTGCGCTGATTAATCAATGAACGAATTGATCGAATTTGCGGACGAGTCCAAACAGCCCTTATGAAGACAAAAGGATTCTTCCTTTGTTTTTGGAGGATGCTTGTGCGTGTTGGAGCCAGCACCATCTTAGAAGAGGCATTCCCTCCTGAGTGTGAGAGACGGGGGGGGGGGGAATGCCTCTTCTAAGACGACTCAAATCACTGACTGCTAGCTACTCTGGTGGACTGCCTCACCTTGTTGAATGGTAGGGCTGGTTGTAGTCGCAGAATTTTGCATTTTGTTACCTTGCAGAAAGTAAACTTCTTCTTAATAGTACAATAATTTTCTTGGCACAGAATTTTGAAAAGATGTGATTGCAGGGTAGGCATGCACCCTTATCAGCCAGATAGTGTGTGCGTGGGGACGACGACTCATAAATCAGGGAATTGGAAAGTCTTCTGCTTTGCTCGTGCAAGAGCCAGATCTCTGAAGGATGCTTGGAGAGAAGAGTCTTGTTTCCTCCTAGTAGCCTGAAACAAGGTGGGGATTGGATTCCACATACAGTACCTACATATTGGAGATAGGGGCCTGGAGAAATGGTTCTTAGGTCAGAATTCAAAGATGGTTCTTCGATGTGGAACCAGAACCTTCTCCTTTTTTGCATCACAGTTAATATAAAAGGTCAATTAAAAAAAAAATTCAAGCTTTATAATTATTTGCTGGGTATAAACAGAGTCCACTGGATTAAAACATACTTTTTTAAATAATGTTCATGATGAGTAAATTTAAATGCTTCTTAAATATTGCGGCTCTCAAACATCTCTCTTGCGGCTCTCAAACGCCTGAAGTTTATCGTATTAAGCCAGTTTGACCACCCCAGTTTTAGGGTGATGTTCGAGGACCTTGTTGGCCTGCTTCCCTGGTTGTTTGCATTGGCAGCCCTTCCAGTAAGTCATCTTTCCCAAAGATTTGCTGCTGTTTTGTCAAGCTAACAGGATCTTGCTAATTGCTCTCAGATGCGCTAAAGTTAGTCTTGCTCTGTCCTCCCATGGAAGGTGTTAGACAAATCAATACCGGGATTGGTGGGTGTTAAAAAAGAGCCCCTGGGCCACTGAATATAGATGCAGGGAGGGGGGGGTGAGTTGCCTGCTTGTGTTTGAAGCCTTCCTTTCCCCGTGGCTTTTGTGGCTGCTGCGGTTTTAGTTCATCCTGGGGCACCTCACCGCGAGAAGAACTTTGGACTTTTTCCGCCAGCAGCAGAAACTGCTGGTTTTGTATACTGGTTGTGAGAATTGGCCCTCGAGCAGCGCAGTTTTCCTTGAGCCTGCATGACATTTGGAGAGAAATCATGCAAGTCTTCGGGTTTTGCTGTTCCGGCCAGCCTTCTGTAGAAAATCCCCTTTGCCTCTGTTCGTAGCACTGATGAGGCTGCCAGTAAGGTATTGAGTCTGGCTCCAACAGCTCTTTGAAAAACAAGGCTGGATGCAGCTGAGAAGGGCCTTAAAGGAATGATTTGAAGTACAGAAAGAAAACCAGCATTAAAAACAGTCGGGTTTTCTTTAAAAAGGTCTGATATGTTTTGCCTGAGGAAAAACAACCCCAATATCCTGATGAAAGTGTGAGATCATCACTTGGGAAGAGAGGAAGATTCTGGACAGATACCAACAGGCTTGAAAATTAGGTGGAGGGTTTTTTGTTTTTGTACACATGGCAGTCGCTTAAGCATTTTAGATCAAGGGTTCTCAACCAGTGGTACTAGTACCACCAGTGGTACTTTGGCTGACTGCTGGTGGTACTCGGACTCCTCCTACCTGTGTTTTCTGGCCTCCAAAAACTTGAAAGTCCAGATGTAACTGGTTATGATGTCATTGCCAGTCACCTCTGGTGGTACGCAGCAGGAGAGTGGCACTGGAGGTGGTACTCGGCCGGGAAGGGGTTGAGAACC